>CM061751.1:241332597-242048323 GCA_030979885.1 Lolium multiflorum | reverse complement strand
CAGTTTAAAACAAATGGTGATTATAAAATCCATGTATCAGATCAATTAATACTACCTATAATATAATTCTTGTAATCATAATCACTCTGGTATGATTCATATTCGGATGAATTTAAGTTTGAAATGCATTGAGCGTTACACTAAGCAGGTATCATTCATCACACAAAAGGAATCATTACAGTTGAATCAAGATGTGCATCAAATATTACAGATCTAGTAACTACAAACCATAAATCGGATGAGTAAGAACCCCAGAATCATCAATTTGTACAAGAAGTCGCAGACAGGGCAAATCAATCTACCCTATGAGCAAACCCTATGGTGAACAGTAAGATCAAGAAAAACAGGGGATCGATCGGAATAGTAGAGTACCTCGCTGCAGTTGTCGGAGGCCTCCTCTTCGAACTCGTCGCACTCTCTGGGGCCATATAGCTCGCGGTACTGCCTGGAGTGGCGGTAGTACGGGTCATTCGGATCGAAGCCCTGGTCATCTGCTTGTGCCGCGGGAGCGAGGACGTCTCCCTGGGCCTCATCAGCGACGGCGACCACGGCCGGTTGGGCGGAGCCCTCCACGGTCACGGCGCGGCGAAGAGCGGCTCCAGGTCCGGAAGAAGATCCCGCCTCCGCGACGTCGACTACTACCGGACCCTCGCCGTCGCCTCTGTCGACGTTGACGACCGCACTCGCCTCCGGCTCGTCTCCGCGAACACGCTTCATCTTCGGGATCTTCGGTGGAAGGGGAGGTCGGTGTTGCGCTGGTGGAGGTGCAAGCAGGGTTTTTCGCCAGAGATTGGGGAATAGAAGTTGCGGGTGGGAGAGACGATGGGGCCGATGGATATACAGTAGGTGCTGCCGTTTGGGTTCCTCTGTCTGACGCGTGGGCGTGTGAAAACGTGGATTCCTGCATGTAGTCAGTCCACTTTCCCATTACTTTGACATGGGTCCCACGCATGACGGATGGGCTGGCACAGAATTTTCAGTATGGGTATTAAAAACTCTAAATTATTTGAAATACGAATTAGTGATCACACATAGCCTCTTCTTGAGTTTAGGGGATGAATTTTTGAAAATTTTCAAACCAAACTGCCAAGATAGCATGCTAGCGTCATTACCCACATGTTGATGCACCCTTATGCCAAAAAAATTTCTAGTTTGTTATTTTCCATGGAAAGTGTTAGCCACACATTGGCCAATACACAAGGTTTGGAAAGATTTCAACAAATTTTCAATTTTATATGAAAGTTTGAGTGTTTGGTGAAACCTAGGTTGACCTAATTGCACTAAGAGGTTGTCAAACCTTTTTCCAAGTGAAACTTCTGTTGTAGGGTAATGTGGTGACGTTAAATGCCCCAAATTCATGGTGGTTTGGTGAGTTTTTGGCGATTTCCCCTCTTTTCGTCCGAAAACCCCTCGTTCGACACATGTCCACCATGGGGACACCAAGCCACCAACTCCCAAATATCAAAACCCATAGCAACCAAGGTGTCATATCACAATGTGCACAAGGGTGCCAAATCATGCCCCAAATCCATGGTGGTTTGGTGAGTTTTTGGCGATTTCCCCTCTTTTCGTCCGAAAACCCCTCGTTCGACACATGTCCACCATGGGGACACCAAGCCACCAACTCCAAAAAATCAAAACCCATAGCAACCAAGGTGTCATATCACAATGTGCACAAGGGTGCCAAATCATGCCCCAAATCCATGGTGGTTTGGTGAGTTTTTGGCGATTTCCCCTCTTTTCGTCCGAAAACCCCTCGTTCGACACATGTCCACCATGGGGACACCAAGCCACCAACTCCCAAAAATCAAAACCCATAGCAACCAAGGTGTCATATCACAATGTACACAAGGGTGCCAAATCATGCCCAGATCCATGGTGGTTTGGTGAGTTTTTGGCGATTTCCCTCTTTTCGTCAGAAAACCCCTCGTTCGACACATGTCCACCATGGGGACACCAAGCCACCAACTCCAAAAAATCAAAACCCATAGCAACCAAGGTGTCATATCACAATGTGCACAAGGGTGCCAAATCATGCCCCAGATCCATGGTGGTTTGGTGAGTTTTTGGCGATTTCCCCCTCTTTTCGTCCGAAAACCCCTCGTTCGACACATGTCCACCATGGGGACACCAAGCCACCAACTCCCAAATATCAAAACCCATAGCAACCAAGGTGTCATATCACAATGTGCACAAGGGTGCCAAATCATGCCCCAGATCCATGGTGGTTTGGTGAGTTTTTGGCGATTTCCCCCTCTTTTCGTCCGAAAACCCCTCGTTCGACACATGTCCACCATGGGGACACCATGCCACCAACTCCAAAAAATCAAAACCCATAGCAACCAAGGTGTCATATCACAATGTGAACAAGGGTGCCAAATCATGCCCCAGATCCATGGTGGTTTGGTGAGTTTTTGGCGATTTCCCTCTTTTCCGAAAACCCCTCGTTCGACACATGTCCACCATGGGGACACCAAGCCACCAACTCCCAAATATCAAAACCCAAGGCAACCAAGGTGTCATATCACAATGTGCACAAGGGTGCCAAATCATGCCCCAATCCATGGTGGTTTGGTGAGTTTTTGGCGATTTTCCCCTCTTTTCGTCCGAAAACCCCTCGTTCGACACATGTCCACCATGGGGACACCAAGCCACCAACTCCCAAATATCAAAACCCATAGCAACCAAGGTGTCATATCACAATGTGCACAAGGGTGCCAAATCATGCCCCAGATCCATGGTGGTTTGGTCAGTTTTTGGCCATTTCCCCTCTTTTCGTCCGAAAACCCCTCGTTCGACACATGTCCACCATGGGGACACCAAGCCACCAACTCCAAAAAATCAAAACCCATAGCAACCAAGGTGTCATATCACAATGTGCACAAGGGTGCCAAATCATGCCCCAAATCCATGGTGGTTTGGTGAGTTTTTGGCGATTTCCCCCTCTTTTCGTCCGAAAACCCCTCGTTCGACACATGTCCACCATGGGGACACCAAGCCACCAACTCCCAAATATCAAAACCCATAGCAACCAAGGTGTCATATCACAATGTGCACAAGGGTGCCAAATCATGCCCCAAATCCATGGTGGTTTGGTCAGTTTTTGGCGATTTCCCCTCTTTTCGTCCGAAAACCCCTCGTTCGACACATGTCCACCATGGGGACACCAAGCCACCAACTCCAAAAAATCAAAACCCATAGCAACCAAGGTGTCATATCACAATGTGCACAAGGGTGCCAAATCATGCCCCAAATCCATGGTGGTTTGGTGAGTTTTTGGCGATTTCCCCTCTTTTCGTCCGAAAACCCCTCGTTCGACACATGTCCACCATGGGGACACCAAGCCACCAACTCCCAAATATCAAAACCCATAGCAACCAAGGTGTCATATCACAATGTGCACAAGGGTGCCAAATCATGCCCCAAATCCATGGTGGTTTGGTCAGTTTTTGGCGATTTCCCCCTCTTTTCGTCCGAAAACCCCTCGTTCGACACATGTCCACCATGGGGACACCATATTATGTTATTGTTCACCACTTTGAGATTTTTTCGATGAAAAATTTCAGATAAATGAGTAAAAGTCATAAAGAAAATTTGAATCACAATTTTTGGTGATTTTTACGTCTGGTATGTTTTGATTTTGAAGAACTCTACTGCTCTGAACATTTAGTTTACTAGCACTTTGAAGTACTAGGATGTACACAACATAAAATTGAAACCTCCCAAGACAATTGTTAACATATCATGGCAAAATATTTACAGTTTCAAAAGAACGGACTACTAGCCAAAAGCACCTCACGCAGGAGGGAGACCAAACCAAAAGATCAGGGGGTCATGCAGCAGAAGAGATGATCAATCCACCATCAGCAGGACTTTGTCGACCACGATCTTGCGGTAGAGCTCGTACGAGACCCAAGCATCAATGGCTGCATACTCGATGTTCATATTTGGAAGTGGGAAGTCCCCCCACAGTCTGTGCCGATGGTGGTGGAACTTCTTCTTCATATCACCGAACCATGAATCAATGAGTCTTGCTGCCATGGTAGCCATGCCAGCCCTCGCATGACCAGTGTACTTGAAGTACTCGTCCTGGAGATCGACGTAGTACTCAGAAGGAATCTCCATGTGCCATGTCCTCCACAGAACTCTCTTGTCACCACGGATGTCAACACTCGCAAACGTAGCGCCTTCTCGAAAGAAATCGCAGATTGCCGGAGACTCCCACCAGTTAGCACTGCAGTAAACAAAGTAATGTACTAGTCACAGATCAGTTACAAATATGCAAGAACCTACAGAGGAGACGAAGATGAAACAAATTAATAAATCGGGAACAATGTGTAGCAGATTTAGATCGGGAATGTACTGCTTTTCTGGAACAATGTGTAGCAGATTTAGATCGGGAATGTACTGATTTTCGGGAACAATGTCTAACGAAAATCAAAGAGAGACAGAACGGCGGCAAGTAAAAAACCCCAATCGAAAGATTAAAAAAGGGGATTAGTTCTTACGCTGCGTAGTGGAACACCAGCACATGTCGACGCATGCAGAGTTGAACCACGGCGATCTTCTTCTCGTCCTCGGCTCGATGGTTGGTTTACTCGAAGTCGAGGCCGACGAACTTGTGCTCGTCCTCCATGAGCCACTCCGTGTACATGTCGAGGACGCGGCGCACTTCCCAGGGGTCGTTGGTGTAGACCACCTCCAGGTCCTCCTCGTCGTGGATGTGGACTGCGCGCGTGCTAGTCCAGTTGTACATTTGCTGCTCATCCATGTCCATGGCGACGCAGCGGCGGGAGACGAAGATAATGAGGGAGAGGAGACGACGAGAAGTGTGGAAAGTGGAAACCAGGATGCGGTGCGAATATTGAGACGGTAGGGGAGGGGGAAGGGGATAAATATCATCCCCATTAATTACTCCGTCCGAATATTGACACGGCAGACGAAGAGAAAACTGACGCGGGTCTAGTCCAACTGACGCGCATTCGACCGTGTTGTCACGTCTAAACCCAGCACCGCCCATTTGCACTCCTATTGACCTACCGAAATTTACTCCACGATATAACTTGCCATCATATCACGACCTCCTTCAGCCGCCGCAGATCTCGCCACGTCTCTCGCCGCCAGATCTCGCCACGCCTCTCGCCGCCACAGCTCGCCACGTCTCTCGTCGGCGAGACTTGTAAGACTCTCGCTCCGCGTCGAGACCAACGATGGCGCCTACTAGTGGAGTACGTAAATAACATGTACGTCTCGCGATCGATCGTTGTTTCCGATTTGTAATCTTTCTTCATATTTTTTGCAGTGTCCAGTTTGCTTTGACAAGAAGGGGATGTGCGGCGGAGGGGGAGTCGCGTTAGGTTTTTTCGTGCAAACACTACAAGAGGGTTTTGAGGAGAAGACGGTACATGCACTTATAAGTTTAAAATTCATTCAGATGTTTTATTAATTCGCCGCCACATCAAAGTTTAACACGTGATCCTAGTAGTTATTGCTAGTTTAGTACTATTATTCAGATGTGTGTAATAATTGTTGGTCACCATATGTATTAACCGCTTATTTATGGTTGAGTTTTACGATAGTTGTGATAACTTTTACGTTCATACCAGTTTTACGATAGTTGTAGCTGTTAGAGATAGAGGTATCGGTAGTTCAGTCCTATACCGATAGAAGTTCAGATATGTGCTGATAGAAGTTCAGATATGTGCTGATAGAAGTTCAGATATGTGCTGATAGAAGTCCAAGATCCGAGACTCGGTGATTATCCGAGTAGACGCATATTTAACTTACTTTTGTATTAACTCTACTGAATTTAGGTCATCCCTTGCTACTATAGACCGTATTTCCTTAAGAAGTATGGTGTCCAGACCTCCCACAGGACAACTTTTGAAGCTGCACTTAAAACCAAAGATGGCCATGCATTTGTTGTTAATGTTACCAACAGAGCTGGCAGAACCTATATCAACGGAAGATTTTGGAACGAATTTGCTAGAGTGTACAATTTTAAGGTTGGCATGGAGTTAATTTTCAGAGTTAACTCATCTGGTCAGGATACTCTTGTAATAACTGGAACTGAACCACTAATCCATCCAGGTAATTTTCCACCTTTGGACACAATGATTGATCATATTAATTATTCCATCTTATGTCAGTTATTTTAATTATGCAGCTTACTACCAGTTGTCCCGTACGAAGCGTGACATTGTTGACTCGCTCAGTACTACTGATGGAACAATGATAAATTGGAGGATGATGCATACCGTCATTCTTCAGGTGGACAACTTGGACTACCTTGTTGACTACCACAATGCTGGAGATTATGATCAAGGAGCACTAGTTGTCCCAATGCTGCATACTCTGAATTGGACAAACAGCGAAAATTACAACAAACACGTGGTAAGCAGTAGATCATATCATTTCATTAAGTTTGCGACCTACATTACGTACAAGTGTTAACTAAACTATGTCCCTACTGTTGGAACAGAAAATCCCTAGCCGTTTGGTTCCTAAAGATATGGAACAATATGGTGCAATCAGTATTGTGTGCCATCCCAGTACTTTGGTGCATGCGTCCTACGCAATTTCTTCGGACGATGGTCGTCTCTGCGTCAGTGGGTGGAAGGAGTTCATGGACAAGGAAAAGCACCTTCAGATGGGTGACAAGATGCTGTTCTTGCTTTACCTGGGAAATGCAGGGGTTTACTTGTTTGCTACCCATGTGCCTGAAATCGATCTGGAGTAGCTAGTCAGTGATTCATGGTGCCCGTGTGTCCAACTATGCAGCCCCTTTAGGTTTAAATTAAGTTGTAAGACTCTTTATGCGATTGTCGATTTTGCTTGTGTTAAAACAATAGTTAGTCATATCGTGCTGCTGGTTGTAATCGTGTCAAGTGTCGATTAATTAAAACCATTGTCAAAGTTATGTTACCGACATGTTGGCTTTCTTATATTTGTCCATATTTTTGCTTATATTAATTTGCTCTTAAACCCTTCTGGATAATTCAATAACAAGTTCGAGATCGTAAACATCTAAATAAGAACATTTCAAATGTTTGGAACAAAACATATAGTTGTATGCATTACATGTTTCTATCAATCTAAATCACTATCTTCTTCTGAATTTTTTCCCTCGTCATCATGTATGTTCTCTTCCAAAATGACACTATCTTCCTGATTCTCTAGTTCATCTTCGCTCATATCCATGTCAACATTGGGACTATCTTCCCCATTCTCTAGTTCACGGATTGTACGAGCATCATGAATACGTACAACTTCAGCAGCACGATGATCATCCTCCTCTGCTTCCACCTCTGCTTCCTCGTCTAGGTCGACAACATCATGAAATGTATGGTCGACTGAACCTTCATCCTCCTGGTATGCGTCTTCATTCCGTACAAATGCATCATCGTTACCATCTTCTAATTCTGGAACGTCGTACACATGTCTATGGCTGAACTTCTGCACCACTTTCCACGGATCACCAAACTTTGTATCCTCCAAATAGAAGCATGTTTCAGCTTGACTGGCCAATATGAATGGTGAATTCTTGAACCATAGGATAGAAGTGTTAACGCTTTTAAAAAAACCATCATCTTTAATCTTGGAACCCTTGCTCGCAAGGTCGAACCAGTCGCAACGAAACAAGTACACGGACCTGTCACCGTGTTTGTTAGTCCCGTACTGCAGTTCAAGAACTTCTTGCAGAACACCATAGTAGTCGGTCTCATCTGCATCACCAAAAGATCCCTTAGTCGCTACGCCCGAATTTTGAGTCTTCAGGTCTTTATCCCGAGTAAGCGTGCGAAACCTCGCACCCTTTACGTTGCAACCAGCGTATACTACTACACGCCGGTCTGGCCCAGCAGCCAGAGACTTCAAATCTTCTGATGCATTGTCCAACTGTCTCACATGCTTTGCAAACCAACCTGCAAACTCTCTCAACCGTCTCCTCGATGTCACGCACACCCCTACCTCCCAATTCTTGTCGGAATTCACTGAAACATAGAAAAAACACATATGAAATACAGGACAATTATGTCTGCAACATTGAGAAGTAGTTATTAAAGTGAAGCTAACTACTTACTTGATATAACGTTCTACATCGTCACAGTTGTTCAGCACATACCAAACCATTTTGTCAAATTCCTTGTCAAAATGTTTCAAAATGGATTTCCCAAGACCTTTAGCTCCAACTGAAAATACTTCCATCTCGTCAGGATCAGGTTTTCTCCGAATGTCTTGGTTCCTATCATCTTTGTTAAATCTTGTTTCTGTGCCATCCTTGAAAAATCTAGAGCAAAAAATCAAACACTCATCAACAATGTAGCTCTCTGCGATAGAACCTTCTGGCCTTGCTTTGTTACGGACCGTAGACTTTAGATAACCTAATCTTCTCTCAACTGGATACATCCAACCATAATGAACAGGACCCCTCGAAAGAGCCTCCTCAGGAAGATGAATAGCTAAGTGCACCATTACATCAAAAAAAGCTGGGGGGAAGAGCTTCTCAAGTTTGCATAGGATCACAACAATTTCAACCTTCAATCGATTCAGCACATCAACTTTCAGGGTTTTGGCACACAGCTCCCTAAAAAATCTTCCTAGCTCTGCAATAGCCACATACATTTCCTTAGATGCAATTCCCTTGAGCCCAGCCGGCAACACTCGCTGCAGAAGTATGTGGCAATCATGCGTCTTCATACCGGTAACCTTACAACCATCAATATTCACACATCTTCCCCAGTTTGCGCAATAACCATCTGGGAACCTAGTGTTTGCCAAATACCTACACAAATGTCTCTTCTATTCCTTCGAAAGCGTCCACGGTGCAGGGGGCTTCGCATAAGTTACTGCTGCATCATCATCATCCTTCACAATTTTCTTCAACCAATACTTCTTCCACATTTTGAATTTCTTCAAATCAATTCTAGCACTAACAGTGTCCTTATTCCTGCCCTCAAGTTCAAGTAGTGTACCAACAATATTGTCACATATGTTCTTCTCAATATGCATCACATCTAAGTTGTGAGCTATCTTAAGTTCTGGCCAGTACGGTAGATGATGTAAGCTGACTTTCAGGTGCCATGTTGGTTCACCGGGTACAGTTGCACGCTTCCGCTTTCTACTTATTGGATTTTTCCCATGTTCAAAATCCTTAACCATTTCTACCTTCGCAGCTACCTCTTTGGGTGTGTACTTCCTTGGTGGATCTCTAGTCTCAGTTGTACCATTGAAAAGTCTGCTTTTCCTGTATGGGTGATTTTTATCAAGAAATCGCCGATGCCCAATATATCCAATTTTGTTTTTCAAAGGTTCAGCGCAAGGATTCTCATCGCAATGCACACACGCATGAAATCCTCTTGTGCTTCGGCCTGACATAGTGGCATATCCAGGATAATCATGAATAGACCAAAGAAACGCAGCATGCAATGGGAAATATTCCTCTGTGCATGCATCAAATGTCTCCACACCACTCCATAGCTGCATCATATCTTTTATCAGTGGCTGCATAAATACATGAAAATCTTTCCCTGGGGAATACTTTCCGGGGATTAGCAATGCCATCATGTAATTCGATTGATCCATGCACATCCATGGTGGGAAGTTGTAAGGAATCACAAAAACAGGCCACATACTGTAAGGATTACTCATACTTCCAAAGGGACTGAAGCCGTCTGTGGCAAAACCTAGTCTTATGTTACGAGGATCTTTAGCAAACCAATCAAACTTGCCATCAAAGTGCTTCCATGCCTCACCATCAGCAGGGTGCCTCAGTACATTGGGCTCAACAACCCTCTTCTCTTTGTGCCATCTAGTATGTGTCGACATTTCCTTTTTAACAAATAGTCTCTGCAACCTTTTAATTATAGGAAAGTACCTTAACACCTTGTGAGGGATTTTCTTTTTTCCAGTAGGGTCTCTATATCTTGATAATCCACAAACATGGCAGTGCGTATCGTCCTTGTGATCTCCCCAAAATAAAGAACAATCAAACTTGCATGCATGAATTGTCTCATAACCAAGCCCAACATCAGAAAGAACACTCTTAGCATCAGCATATGATTTGGGAAAGTCCACATCTGGCAAAGCTGTACGTAAAAGCTGAAGTAAGAGATCAAATCCTCTGTTTGTTATCCGGCTGTATGATTTGACATGAAGGAGCTTAATGATGAACGACAACCTAGTGAAAGAGGTGCATCCCTCATAAAGTTCTTTTTTCGCTGACTCAATTAGATTAGCATACAGATTTGGCAGGTCAGGACCTTTATTTCCAGACTTCTGCAGTTCATCGATCATACTAGACGAATCATCAACATAACAATCACCATTGTCTTCCTCTTCATCGTTGTCATACGCACCATCATCGTTTCTATCCCGCCCTTCGTCATCACTAAAATCTTCCCCATGTCTAGTCCATCTTGTATATGTCATGGACATACCTGAACAATTGCAGTGATCCTCGACTGTTTTTATATCCTGACGTATCAGATTTAGGCAGTCCTTGCAAGGGCACAAGATTGGTTCATCTGTATTGTCCAAGTGTTCTCGCGCAAACTTGATGAAATCCCTAACACCTGCCATGTACTTTGTTGTGAACTTCTTGGTGCCATCAGTTATCCAACTTCGATCCATTGCCTACAATTCAGTTAAGAACATGCCAACGTTCTTCAGAACAGATCTTGACAACTGATTAAAAAATCTAGACCTAACGAACAATCAGGAGAACTCACCGATGATGCGTCTCGCCGCCACCACAATGGAGCCTTCACGGAATTCTTCTCACCTCGACGAGAACCCTAGTCGATTCGACTGTTAGCAAGAGCACCTATATAGGCCGTGTCTGCTAGCGGCGCGACTTAAACGAGGCACCCTCGGCCGACATAAATATTAATAAGGGAATTATTATGTCGTAACATCTAGATCACACCATTGAAATAAATATGTAGAATAGACTACTTACGGATCCAGATCAAAATTCCATATCTACCTTAGCGGTAAGACTCCGCGTCGGTCACGCCGAAGCCCTTGTTCGATTCTTCCAAACCACAATTTTTACTTAATTAAATATGTTCCTGAAAAGTGGGTCACGCATGATATATAAAACTAATAACATTTAATAAAGTAACTTAGTATTATTTCGTCACCTCGATCTTTGATTTCGTCACCTATTAACAGACACGATGGAAGCCCTTCCCGCTTGGGTAATGGGTGACGATTTTTTCTTGACGAGAAATCATACCGTCAAGCATTACCTTAAATGCTTGACGAAAGATGAATTCGTCACCTATAAGGACACATCCATGACGGTATGCATTTTTGTCACCAGGGTTTTCGTCAACAAAACCCCCATCTCTTGTAGTGGTGAAGCCTAGGTTCTTTTTTCAAACCTGGTGGCTAGGGGTGCCAGGCTTCTAGGATCTGGTGTCCAACAAGATTACGGAATGCGTCGTGGGGAAGGGGCCCCATCGTAGCAGTATCAATCAATGGCAGTGCATTTCACAGGTTCTCCGCCAATTCCTTAGAGGGTGGGGAGCTAACATGGGAAAGAAGAAGTGGGAGGCCAGGGAGGGGCTCCTTCTGCAGGTGAAACACCTTGATGCCCTGGCGGATTCGCTGGGGCTGGACGAAGAAGGTTGGGCACTAAGATACCACCTGGAAGATCAGATTGTTGACCTAGACTATATTGAAGAGGAATACTGGCGGCAGAGGAGTCGATTGCGATGGACTCTGCAAGGGGATGCCTGTACTGCTTACTTCCACGCAATAGCTAATGGGCGTAGGCGGAAATGTTTGATCCCCCGCCTGATTACCGACACGGGGGAGGTGTCGGAGCAGAGACTTGTCATGAAGCATGTTTATAACTTCTATGGCAATCTCATGGGTTCTCAGGGAGAGGCTCGTCTGTTATCTCACCCGGAGCTTTGGCCTGAAGAGAAGAAGCTTTCAGCTGAGGAGAATGAAGCCCTTAGTATTACTTTCTCCCCGGAGGAGCTGGACGCGGTGCTGGAGAGCATGAAACTTGACTCTGCGCCTGGGCCGGATGGGTTTCCGGTCACTTTCTTCAAAAGGTTCTGGGGAACCTTGAAGGGAACAGTGTTGGAAATCTTGAACGACTTTGCTTTAGGGAGGGTGGATGTTGCTCGTCTCAATTACGGCATCCTATAACTTATCCCTAAGGTTAGAGGGGCTAACCAGATTAGGATGTTTAGACCTATCGCGCTGATTAATGTTATCTTTTAATTCATTGCGAAGGCTTATGCGATACATTTAGCCCTGATTGCCCATAGGATCATTGACTGTAGCCAGACTGCTTTTATCAAGGGTAGGAGCCTGCATGAAGGAGTTCTTGTGCTCCACGAGATTGCACATGAACTAAAGGTGAAGAAGCTAGGGGGCTTACTTCTTAAGCTAGACTTCAAGAAAGCCTATGATAGAGTCGACTGGGACTTCCTTAGGGAGGTTTTGCTGAGAAAGGGATTCTCGACGGGAAGGACTCATCGTTTGATGCAGCTGGTGTCTGGGGGACAGACGGCAGTTAATATAAATGGGGAGGTCGGTTCTTACTTCTGGAATGCGCGAGGGGTTAGACAGGGGGACCCGCTCTCGCCGATCCTGTTTGATTTTCTAGTCGACTCCTTAGCGACGATTATTGCTAAGGCCAAGGAGGCGGGGCACATTAAGGGTGTGGTGCCCCATCTGATCCCAGGGGGGTCTCTCATTTGCAGTATGCGGATGATACGATGATCTTGATCGAACCGACGACGCTGGGAGTCGCCAACCTCAAATTCATCCTCATGTGCTACGAGAATATGTCGGGTTTGAAGATCAACTATAACAAGAGTGAAGCAGTGGTCACCGGTGTGTCTGATGCGGATAAGATAAGGGTAGCGAACAGCCTAAACTGCAAGTTGGGGACCTTTCCCATGCAGTATTTGGGGCTTCCGGTCAGCAACAAAGCGCTCTCTGTGGCGGACTGGCATTTCCTCACGGAGAAGGTGGGTCATAGGGTTGACCCGTGGTAGGGCTTGTTCCTCGCCGCAGCTGGCAGGCTGGAACTTACAAACTCCTGTCTCTCCAATTTATCGATGTTTGCTATGGGGCTATACTTGCTTCATGAGTCGATGCATGGGGCTATGAACCGCTCCAGAGCCCACTTCTTTTGGGAAGGAGTGGGAGATAAGCGCAAATATCACATGGTGGAGTGGGCCACGGTTTGCAGGCCGCAGGAGCATGGGGTTTGGGTATCCTCAACACTAAATATATGAATATCGCCCTAATGCTGAGGTGGATCTGGAAGATTTACCAGAACAGGGAAAGTCTATGGGTAGATCTCCTGAGGGCTAAGTATCTAGGGGATAATGATTTGTTCTCCCCGGTGGTACTGACTTCTGGCTCGCAGTTCTGGAGGGCTATCCAGAAAATAAAGTGGTTTTTTCAAGCTGGGAGCTCGTCATAAGGTTCGCGATGGGCGCAGGACCTACTTCTGGCTAGACTGGTGGAATGGCCGGGGCCCCCTGAGGGCTATTTCCCCCCACTTATTTGCTTGCTGCGACAACCAGTATGCGACGGTGGTGGGTGTTCGAACTGCCGAGGGGTGGCGGATCAGGTTCCGACGGCCGTTCGGGATGGACGAGACCGTCGAATGGGATAACCTGTGCAGGGTGTTTGACCTCCATCTGGTCACGCCGGGCGTGGATGAGGTTTCATGGGCGTTGGAGAGCTCGGGACAGTTCTCCACTAATTCTATATACCACAAACTAACGCAGGGGGCGGTGGTTACACACTTCAAACAAGTATGGAAGGCGAAGGTTCCTCCTAAAATCAAGGTGTTCCTTTGGCAGCTACTTAGGGGTAGACTCCCGGCAGGGGACCAGCTGGCCAAACGGAAGGGTCCTTCAGATGGGAGCTGTGCCCTATGTGGGGAATGGGAGGATGGTGACCACATTTTCTTCAATTGTCATCTCGCTAAGTTCATGTGGGCAGGAGTTAGGGAACTCCTGAAATGTACTTGGAATCCGACGGGGGTCGAGGACTTTGCGTCCATTGTGCAGAGTTTGTCGGGGCGGATGCGTAGGCTAGCCTGGTTCACCTTTGCGGCACAATCATGGTCGCTTTGGAACATTAGGAACAAGCTAGCTATTGAGGGATTCATCATCAACAGCCCGGCTGACGCCATCTTCAAAATGTCTATCTATATACAGAGCTGGAGGGTACTGGTCAGACGGACGGACAGGGACTTGCTGGATGCGGCTCTGGACGAGGTTAGGAGGCTCTACGCAACGACGAGGACCTGAGCGGCAGTGTCTTCTTCCCACTGGATTTCTATCATGTATCTGATTGTGTTGTTAGTTGGTAGCTGGAGCGGGCTGCTCCGTGTGTGCACTGGTGGAAAACAGGGCTTTCGTGGGAGCCTTTTGTCGCGGGCGCGACTGCACCCGCGACAAATGGCGTGGCCACGTCGCCCCGGAACCATTTGGAGCAAGCTTTTGGCGCCCTTTTGTCGCGGGCCATATCACAACCCGCGACAAAAGGGGTCTGAGCTTTGGGGCCTCCTGCCGGCACCCCTTTTGTCGCGGGTCGTAATACGGCCCGCGAAAAAAGGGCCATGCCTATATATACACACAGCCAGCCCCCCCACCTCCCTACATTTTTTTCCTTGGTGGTGAAAGGTGGAGGTGTATGCTAGCTCATTTTTTCTTCATGTGCACAAGAGGTGTTTGATGAAATGCTTGTGAGGGATGCCACTTGATTTTATTTGATAAGATTTCTCCTCTTTTTGATCCTAAAAGGTTAGCAACTATTTTCTCGTATATACATAGTCCGTACAATACTAATTTTAGCAAGGTGATTGCATCTGATACATAATTGTACTTATGATGCAGATGAGTCATCCATGGATGTACGGTAACCGATGTGCTCCCCGTCAGAGAGGGCGTGAATTCTTTCCTGCTTGTGGCCGAGGCCAACAAGTCGAAGCAAGGTTTTATGTGTTGTCCATGTCTAAAATGTAAGAACAAGAAGGATTACTCTTGCTCAAGAGACATTAAGAGCCACCTGCTTCGGTTTGGATTCATGTCCAGCTATAATGTTTGGACCAAGCAAGGAGAAGAAGGGGTTATGATGGAAGACGGCGATGAAGAAGAAGATAACGATGACCAGTACCGATCTATGTTCTCTGAATGCGATGATACCGCAATGGAAGACAATGAAGAAGAAGGAGGTGAAGAACAGGAGCAGATGATCCTGTTGATGATGATCTTCGTCGGGCCATTTCTGATGCAAGAAGAGACTGTGGCACGGATAAGGAGAGGTTGCAGTTCGACAAGATGTTAGAGGACCACCACAAATTGTTGTACCCAGGTTGTGAAGATGGGCAGAGAAAGCTGGGTAGCATATTGGAATTGCTGAAATGGAAGGCAGAGGGTGTGACTGACTCGGGATTTGAAAAATTGATGATAATATTAAAGAAGCTATTTCCAAGAAATAACGAATTGCCCGTCGTACGTATGAAGCAAAGAAGCTTGCCCTCTAGGATTAGATGTGCAGAAGATACATGCATGCATTAATGACCGTATCCTCTACCGCGGTGAGAAGTACGAGAATTTGAATAAATGCCCGATATGCGGTGCATTGCGGTATAAGATCAGAAAAGATGACCCTGGTGATGTTGAGGGCGAGCCACCCAGGAAGAGGGTTCCTGCGAAGGTGATGTGGTATGCTCCCATAATACCACGGTTGAAACGTTTGTTCGAAACAAAGAGCATGCCAAGTTATTGCGATGGCACATGGAAGAACGTAAGAAAGACGCGATGTTGAGGCACCCGCTGATGGTCGGCAGTGGAGAAACATCGGGAGAGAGTTCCCGGATTTTGCAGCTGAGGCAAGGAACTTATGGTTTGGTCTAAGTACAGATGGCATGAATCCTTTTGGGGAGAAGAGCTGCACACACAGCACCTGGCCCGTGACTCTATGTATCTACAACCTTCCTCCTTGGTTGTGCATGAAGCGGAAGTTCATTATGATGCTGCTTATCCAAGGCCCAAAGCAACCCGGAACGACATTGATGTGTACCTAAGGCCATTAGTTGATGAACTTTTGGAGTTGTGGGCCAAACCAGGTGTACGTGGGTGAGACACCGAGCAAGAATTTGACATACGAGCGTTGCTATTTGTAACCATCAATGATTGGCCCGCTCTTAGTAACATTTCGGACACGAACAAAGGATACAATGCATGCACACACCGTTTAGATGAGACTGAAAGTAAATATTTGGGAAAAAGTAGAAAGTTGTGTACCCGTACATCGCTGTTTCCTTCGCGCAAGCATCACCTTAAGGAAAAAGGCAAGCATTTCGATGGGCACAACCGTCCGAAGCCCGTCCCCCGTAGTTGTGCTGATATTTGACATGGTCAAGGATTTAAATGTTATCTTTGGAAAGGGTCCAGGCAGTCGACCTGTTCCGAAAGACGCTGACGGACACGCGCCCATGTGGAAGAAGAAATCTATTTTTTGGGAGCTAGAATATTGGAAAGTCCTGGAAGTCCGCTCTGCAATCGACGTGATGCACCTGACCAAGAATCTTTGTGTGAATATTCTAGGTTTTCTGGGCGTGTATGGGAAGACAAAAGATACAACAGAAGCACCGGAGGACCAGGAACATCATAAAGGACGAAACGGGAATCATCCAGGGCAGTTTGAACCTACGCTCTTACCAAACAAGAGAAGGAGATCTTTTTGAAGCCCTATTCAGTATCAAGGTTCCGTCTGGTTTCTCGTCGAATATAAAGGGAATAGTAAATATGAAGGAGAAAAAATTCCAGAACCTGAAGTCCCATGATGCCACGTGCTTATGACACAATTGCTTCCGGTTGCATTGAGGGGACTTCTACCAGAAAATGTTCGACTAGCCATTGTGAAGATATGTGCATTCCTCAACGCAATTTCTCAGAAGGTAATGGATCCAGAAACTTTGTCAGGATTACAGGAAGATGTGGTCGAATGTCTTGTCACCTTCGAGTTGTTGTTCCCACCATCCTTCTTCAATATTATGATGCACCTCCTCGTTCACCTAGTTGAAGAGATTAGAATTCTCGGTCCTGTATTTCTACACAATATGTTCCCCTTCGAGAGGTTCATGGGAGTATTAAAGAAATATGTTCATAACCTAGCTAGGCCGGAAGGAAGTATCTCAAAGGGCTACGAACTGAGGAGGTCATTGACTTTTGTGTTGACTTTCTTCCTGACCTTAAGCCGATTGGTGTTCCTGAATCTCGGTATGAGGGGAGGCTGACTGGAAAAGGCACACTAGGAAGGAAAGCAACAGTGTGCAGGGACAAGGTTTCTTTCAATCAAGCACACTACACAGTTCTATACAATTCCAGCTTGGTGGCTCCGTACATCGAGAAACACAAGAATGTTTTACGAGAAATAAACCCAGGCCAGCCCGAGTCCTTGATTACACGTCAACACATGAATACCTTCGGTAGTTGGTTGCAAAGACATCTCATTAGTGACCCAACTGTTGTAGAGCAGCTGTACTTGTTGGCCAGGTTACCATCTTCAAACATATGTACATTCCAAGGGTACGAGATAAATGGGAATACATTTTACACGATCGACCAAGATAAAAAGAGCACCAACCAAAACAGTGGTGTCCGCTTCGATGCAAAAGATGAGAATGGGCAAACCACCACATATTATGGATACATAGAGGAGATATGGGAACTTGACTATGGTCCCACTTTTAAGGTCCCTTTGTTTCGGTGCAAATGGGTGAAGCTCAGCGGTGTAGACGATAAGTACGGTATGACAACAGTGGATCCCAACAATCTTGCGTACATGGACGAGCCATTCGTCCTAGCCAACGAGGTGGCTCAAGTTTTCTACGTGAAGGACATGTCTAGCAAATCGAGAAAAAGAAATCAACAAAAGAATACATCAACCGAGGAGCCAAAGCGCCACATAGTTCTTTCGGGGAAAAGAAACATCGTGGAGTGGATGACAAGACAGACATGTCGAAGATTATAATAAGTTTAAAGAAATTCCACCCTTCACGGTGAAAATTGACCCAAGCATCTTGCTAAATGATGAAGATTCTCCATGGCTACGGCGTAGAAGATCACAACAGTAGATGGCGATGTAATAATGTATTCTTCATATATAGTTCCCAAGACAATCACTACATTTATGTAATAATGAGAACCCTTTCCCCAACACTGTTAGAGGAGATGGAACTTTAGTCCCGGTTGCACCCACCAACCGTGACTAAAGTTTACCCACACATCCTCATCCTGCCGACAGCTTTAGTCTCGGTTCCACCCACCAACCGTGACTAAAGGTTACCCACACATCCTCATCCCACCGACAGCTTTAGTCCCGGTTGCATCCACCAGCCGGGACTAAAGGTTGCCCGCCTATTTTCTTCCCGCGCTTCCCATCGCTTCCCGCCTCCGTCTTCCCTCCATTTTTTCACTATATATATGTAGGCTTGGTCTCCATTTACATATCACAGCTACACTCATATCTGCAAACCTCATCACCCTCTCCCATGGCTTCCATCGTATCTCTAACACCCCGGGAGGCGGAGGCACTTTGCGCCTCGAACTACCCCTGCCCGCCGGGCTACCGCGTCCCGACCGGCTGGTTGCTGAGCGTCGGAGGCGTACCGGTCCCTCCTATCCCTCTAGGTGTGGCACGCGAGATGGCCATCACGAACCACTACTACTTCGAGCTCACGCCGGAGCAGCGGAGGAATCCCCCTGGCATCCCGACTACAGCCCGACTTGGGACAGCTTCTTCATCAATCGGCGAAGAGGGCGGTTGCTGCACGAGGAGGACGGCCCGCCTCCTTCGAACTTCAACGAGGCGGCCATCGGCTGTGGTGGCACGGCCGACTCTCCAGAGCGTAATGGCCTACCGTGGCCCCCGCCTGCGCTACCCTCAATCC
The DNA here is from genome assembly GCA_030979885.1 of Lolium multiflorum. NCBI lineage: Eukaryota > Viridiplantae > Streptophyta > Magnoliopsida > Poales > Poaceae > Lolium > Lolium multiflorum. The sequence goes on along the minus strand of CM061751.1, from coordinate 242,029,380 downwards.
CAGCCCACGCGTGCTCACCCGTCCAGGTTCGACAACCGCGACCCCGATGCTAGCGACGATGACGTCGGCGACTATGATGACTACAGTGGCGATGTTTATAGGGCTAGGCAAGACTATGACTGAATGGCTCCAACATTCGAATCTGGCAATGTATCTTAATTTTCAGTTGAGCTCTGTACTTTAATTCCAGTTCAATCGTAATAAAATTTCGTAACAACCACTTTATTGAACTAAAACAACCGACAACGACTTTATAAACTGAATTTAAACTAAAACAACCGACAACGACTTTATTGAAATTACAATAAAATAGATAAATGACTAGTCTAGTCTCTACTCGTCGGAGGTTGTCTCCGTCCAAATGTCATCCCACCGAGGGTCATTTTCGGCCCAAGTTGTATTCGGGTTCTCGAGCTCGAACTCGGCGACGGCCCGACGGTGGCGCCTGTTGGACCTGCGTTGTGCCCTGAGGTCAGCGAAGAACGCGTCGGTGTTGTCGACGTCGTTGGGGAACTGCGCCCTCCACTGGCGCATCAACTGCTCGTCGTGCTCGGCGATGGCGATCCTGCGCTGCACCTGGCGGTGCCGGTGACGGTCCTCGTCGTCGAGGAGGCACGGCGCTGGCGCGAGGAACTCCGCCTCCTCTAGCGATTCAACATCCGGGAAGTTCATGTCCGGCGTGTTGTACGTGCCGAGAGTTAGGCGGAAGCCACCGACGCGTATCTCGGCGTAGAACCTACCGCTCGGACGTACTCGAACGCCACGGAAACCGGACAACCCTCGACGACGTGGCGGCATCCCGGAGATGAATGAGCGGAGGCGGTGGCGACGTGTGGCTGCGCGCGCACGCGGCGCTCTATATAGCGCACGCGGGGCATGGCACGTGTAAGCCACGGCTACACACGTCGCACGCGGGGCATGGCACGTGTAAGCCACGGCTACACACGTCGCACGCCGGCAGCGGCGGGGCGACACGTGTGGCAGGCCGGCGGTGCGCAGTAGAAAAACAGAAACGGATGTCATATTCATGTTCGTTGGATTTTGCTGATCAATTTTCATGTATAAAACATTTCTATTTGAGTTATCATTTAAAAGTTATTACAATAATAGTTTTTATCTTTTTAAAATAGTTAAATATGGTTCTATTTGGGCTGATCCGCGCCAGGCCGTTGGATACAAACGGCCGGAGCCGTTGGATGCAGTGTGCCACGGATCAGCCCCAACCCTTTTGTCGCGGTGGTGGCTCAACCCGCGACCACTGGCGCATCAACTGCTCGTCGTGCTCGGCGATGGTGATCCTGCGCTGCACCTGGCGGTGCCGGCGACGGTCCTCGTCATCGAGGGGCACGGCGCTGGCGCGAGGAACTCCGCCTCCTCTAGCGATTCAACATCCGGGAAGTTCATGTCGCGCCGTGGCCGCCGAAATCGCCACGCCGCCGCGCCGTAAGCGCCATTCGCGTGTTGTACGTGCCGAGGGTTAGGCGAAGCCACCGGCGCGCATCTCGGCGTAGAACCTACCGCTCGGACGCACTCGAACGCCACGGAAACCGGACGACCCTCGACGACGTGGCGGCATCCCGGAGATGAATGAGCGGAGGCGTGGCGACGTGTGGCCGCGCGCACGCGGCGCTCTATATAGCGCACGCGGGGCATGGCACGTGTAAGCCACGGCTACACACGTCGCACGCGTGGCATGGCACGTGTAAGCTACGGCTACACACGTCCCACGCGGGGCATGGCACGTGTAAGCCACGGCTACACACGTCGCACGCCGGCAGCGGCGACATGTGTGGTGTCGGCAGTAGAAAAGAAACAGAAACGGATGTCATATTCATGTTCGTTGGATTTTGCTGATCAATTTTCATGTATAAAACATTTCTATTTGAGTTATCATTTAAAAGTTATTACAATAATAGTTTTTATCTTTTTAAAATAGTTAAATATGGTTCTATTTGGGCTGATCCGCGCCAGGCCGTTGGATACAAACGGCCGGAGCCGGATGCAGTGTGCCACGGATCAGCCCCACCCCCTTTTGCGGTGGTGGCTCAACCTGCGACAAGACCCACTTTTATCGCGGGTGGTGGAACGACCCGCGATAAACCTTTTGTCGCGCCGAGCCCGCGACAAAGGGGGTGGAGTATATAACCTCCGCGTCGCGGGCGGAGCGTCCACCCGCGACACTGGAGGCCAACCCTAATCGATTTGACGCCGCCAGGCTGCCGGATTTCACCGCCGCGCCGCCTCCCTCGAGCTCCTCCTCCGGCGCCGCCTCCCTCGAGCTCCTCCGCCCGCTCCCTCCTCTGCCACGCGCGCTCGCCGCCGCGCGCTCCTCTCCGCTCGCCGGCCGCCGCCGCGCCTCGCACCCGGCTCGAGCTCCTTCCGCGCGCCGCACGGCTTCCGGCGCGCCGCGCTCTCCGCCGCCTCCTCGAGCTCACTCGCCGCCTCGTAGCGCGCGCCACCAGCAAGGGCAGTACCGGCCAGCCATTTTTTTAATTTTTAGTTATTTTTAGTTAATAGTTATTTATTATATAATTAGTTAGTTTATTTAGCTAGTATAGTTTATGTAATTAGTTAGTTAGTTAGTTTATAATTAATATAGTTTTTTAGTATAGTAAAGTTTATGTAATTAGTTAATGTAGTTTATGTAATTAGTTAGTTTGTATTTAGTTAGTATAGTTTTTTAGTATAGTTTACTAAAAAAACTAGTTAGTGTAATTAGTTAGTTTGTATTTAGTTAGTAATTAGTTAGTTTGTATTTAATTAGTTAGTTAGTATAGTTAGCGTAATTGAACCGGACGCCGACACCGGCCCTCTCCCTCTCCTCTCCCTCTCGCCGAGGGAAGTTAGCAACTTTTTTCTCCTCTACCTCTGAAACGTCGCAACTTCCGGCCCTGTCCTCTCCTCTCGCCGAACACTTCACCCTCTCCCTCTCGCAAACACCCCTCTTCTCTCCCTCTCGCGAACACCCCCGACGCCGCAACTTTTTTCTCCTCTACCTCTGAAACGTCGCAACTTCCCTCTCCTCTCCCTCTCGCCGACACCAGTCGCCGACACCCTCACGCGCCCTCTCCCTCTCGCAAACACCCTCTTTCTCCTCTCGCGAACACCCCGACGCCGCAACTTCCCTCCCTCTCGCAAACAACCGACACCCTCTCCTCTCGCAAATACCAGTCGCCGACACCCTCTCCCTCTCGCAACCAACCAACGTCGATACCCTCTTCCTCACGTGAGCATTGTCGAGATCCTCTCCTTGAGCCTACCCCATCCGTGGTTAGGGTTAGGGTTTGGGTAGTGTTTGGTTAGGGTTAGTGTTTGATTAAGTTTAGGGTTTGGTTAGGGTTAGAACATGTACTTATCGATTTAATTTTTTGCATAAACAATGGATCCATTCGAAATCCATCGAGACTTGGAACAGGAAGACCTATTCGAGGACATAATCCGCGATGGTCCAGAAGCCGACCGAGAAGAGCGCGACTCTGGTGATGGAGAAGACCGCGGCTCCTGATGGAGAAGCCGACGGCTCCGGTCATGGAGAAGCCGACGGCTCCGGTGATGGAGAAGCCGACGGCTCCGGTCATGGCGAGGTATACGATCACTAGGCATTAATGGAATTCTATATGTACATATAGATATAAATTAATTAATTTTTATTCTCTTAGGCCTCCGAAGATAAGTTGGAGAAACGAGGCCCGGCAAAGAGGTTGAGCCCAAAAGACCACTTCACAATTGAAGCTATATCACCGAAAGGCCAACCGGTGGCACCCGCGGCTGTCAGAGTGACATTTAAAAATCAGTGCGGAGTTCTGGTTAGGGATCGTCTCCCGATCACTATTAGAGAATGGAACAAGACCAAGAATGTGTCCGAAGATCAGGTTGCCGATAGGTACAAAGACACACTTTTTGACGACCTCATGACACATTTCACTTTGCCAGTTTGAGATCGGAGTCTGAGATGGCCAAGCAGAGGGCGCTAGTGAAGAAATGGGCTCTTAAGAAGATGGGGGAACTTTTCCGGGCGTATAAGAACCGCTTATGGGCAACTTATAAGGCCGAGAAGAAGCCTCCATTATTCGAAAACTATCTAGCGAAGCAGGAGCATAACTGGGAAGAATTTGTGAAGTACAAAGAATCAGAGGAGGCTATGAGACTGTCAAAGAAAAACAAGAAGAATGCAAGCGAAAAGAAATATCACCATCATACGGGGCGAGGGGGATACGAAGTAGCCATGCCTAAGTGGGATGCACAAGAGGCTGAGATGAAGCGGAATGGGATCACTCCAGAACCCGAGCGAGAAGGATGGGACACTAGGGCTCGAAATTGGTTCCTTGGGCATGGCTGTGAGTATGACATGAAGACAAGGAACCTTGTTGAAAGTGACAGCAAGGTTAAGGTACCCAGGGAAAAATGGATTGAAGTGATGGCTGATATTAAAGCGGGAAAACTGAAGTTTGCTCCCGATAGAGAGAAAGACTTGCTGACGCTTGTCCTCGGTAATCCTGAAAAGGGAGGACGAACAAGAGGCTTCGGCCCTAGTGTTCCGTGGGCGCTTGGGTTTCCGGACGACGCGGAGACTTATAGAAGCCGAGCGAGACCAAAAAAACGCGAGCTGGAGGTGCAAAATGACCGGATGGCCGAGTTCCAACGTCAACTTGACCAGCAGCAGCGGGAGATTCAGCAGCAGCAGCGGGAGATAAATGAACTAAAAGGATAGCGCCAGCCAGATAATACCGCCGGCATATCTCAGCGGCGAGACAGCAGCGTGCCGACTCGGAGGCCCCGCTTTACGGATGATAGATGGCGGTCCTGGCGACCCCGTGGATGGAATCAAGGAGCAAACACCTTGTGATCTCCATGAGGTGTTCATGAACTTATCTGTTAAGGTGGCGGTCGGCTATGTCTTACCTGCATTTGGAGCTGAAGGTGAGCCGGCAACATGGCATGGCAATGAGATTCCAGCTGGCTATGTGTAACACCCCAAATTTTTAAACAAAGAAGAAAAATAAATTTCCCTTTTTTTTCGAATTTTGGAACCAACAAAAACTTTTATTAAATTAAGTTTGATACATAGTGATCATGCTTATATGTTGTGATTTTGCCATATTTGTTTGTTTAAAGATTTTTGAAAGGATCTTAAACCCTAAACCTTGCTCTGTGGAGTCCAAATGAAATAAAGCAAAATAAAAATAAATGAAAAGAGAAAACATATGTAAGCCTAAAACCCTATTTTTACAAATTTTGACTTATGCCCTAGCCACTTTTCTAAATGGTGGTGAACCATTGTTAGACCCCACTAAAACCTAAACCATGCCCATTTAAATCAAAGAAGAATAAATAAGAAAAAGAGCAAATGCAAATACTCTTATATATGAGGTTATGGCTATTTTTGTAAAACTTTACCCTAAGCCCTTCTACCTTGTTTAGATGATTCTAAAACATTAATAAACACTATCTGGGACTTAGCAAATCAAATCCAAAGTGAAACAAAAAGAAATAAAAAGAAAATAAAACTATACATAGAGGCATATGTGGGCATATAGCCAAAAATGCAATTCTTGTCTTATGCCACCATTACCCTACCAAAATGGTTGGAAACCCTTAATAAACTTACACTAACACTCGAGGAATCCAAAACCATGCCCTTTGATCAAAGAAAAAGAAAAGGAAATAAAAATAGGAAATACACATATGTGGCTATGGCCAATTTTCCAAATCTTTAAGCTAGGCCATTTTGGCTTGTGCCATTGCTTGTGAAACACTAATATATCAATAACAAACACCTTTGTATCAAGGAAACACAAATCAAATCAAAAGAAATAGCAAATCCTACTCACATATGATAATGGTCCAACTTGACAATTTTAGCATGACACCCACTTTGAGCCCTTGTACTAAGAGATTTCTAAACTAAACCTTCTCACTTCTTTTCACCTCATCCAAGACCATGTCAAGGTGAACATTTTTGGTGTTGACCCTCATGGTTGACTCTGCCTAGTTTGACCAATATAAATGAGACAAGTTGCAACCTTGAGGCAAAGTGTAGATCATACCCATTTTGGCATTTTGCAAACCAGCACCATTTTGACCACCACCACCACCACTCTACTCCAAATCTTATTTAAATCAAACCCACCAAAATTGAATCAAAAATTCCAAACTTTTTTTCTTTCGGCCATTTTGTCAAACACCTTGTGGGCATCACATAGATATATGCCCATGCTGGATTTTGGAGGTGGACCAAGTCCAACCTAACCCCCTCTGCATCCCTGCACCTCTCCTCTACCTCACCATCCACTTGCACCTTAGTCAAAGCAAAGAAATGATCAATGCCAAGCCCATGCCATGGATTTAGACATCACCATGCCAACCCTACTCCCCTGCCCTCTCTGGTCACTCTCACCTTGTCAATTGGACTCACCTCACATCACTGACCACCACCATGCAAAGGTTGACCCCAGGAGAGCCCTGCACACCTCATGCCACACCATGCCGGCCACATGATCACCTCCATGCCACCACCTGCCCCCTCTCTTCCTCTCCCTCTCTGACCTTGTCAACAAGGTTGGCCTCATCCCCCTGTACCTGCTGGCGCGAGCCCTGGCTAGTAGACACACTGCATCGCCCAGAACGTGACGTGGTCACCGCGGCCAGGTCGTGCCAGAGCGTGCACGACCCAGCTCCTGGACACGCCAGTGCACCTGCTCGCCCTCGTCACCCTGACCTCCACTCGACCCCTCCTTTCACCTGTAGCCTCCCCTCGACCTCAGCAACCTCCCAGACACCCCCAATTGGCCGCGGACAAGCTATAGACGATGACTTCATCCTCGACCGTCCGCCATAGTGACGACGGACGCGGATAGCCCGCCACTATGCTTGACCACCTTTTTCTGTTCCGCGGCCTCAGTGACGATCGCCGTGACGCAGTGAGCATGCCCCTGCCCTCGCCCACGCCTCTGAGCCTCTGTAGCTCCATCCCGACCATCACCCGGCCATGACCTCCGCCCTGCACGATGAACCTATAAAAGGAGGAAGCTCCGGCCGCCAATAAGCACACCACTCCACTTCCCTCTCCTCTCTGATCATCCTCGAACCCTCTCCCGTCCACATTATCCACTCCGCCGCCGTAATTTAACCGGAGACCGCCGCCGCAGTAGCTCGACGGAGGAGAAGCTCCAGGCAACCTCCGCCGCTCTCACGACCGCCATTCGACACGCCGTCGTCGACAACGTCGATTGCCCACCTCGCCGGACTCTCTGGACGCCGGTAAGGACCCTCCCTGCACCCCCTGCCGCTAGCTAGGGTTCCCTCTCCAGCGAGCTCAGCTCGAGGACGAGGATGAACTCCGACCGTTGGATCGTGTTCAAATCGGACGGCCACGGTCCCATACCGTTTCGGTATTTTAAGATTGAGACTGACGGGCGGGTCCCGCCTGTCAGGCAGCCCACAGCGCACCAGCGCTAGTTGGGCCGGCCCAGTACTTTTTCCTCTCTGCGGCCCAGTTCGTTTCCCGCCCGAGTTAAATTCAAATTCTATTGATTTCTTTTATCCAAATTTCAAATACTGCTGCCCACTTCAAATTTAAATAGGAAAATATCCACTGAACCAAATTTGACAAATTTTATGTTGTTGGAAAGCTTGTGAAATGCTCTATCCAACCACGTTGGATTCAACCTCATATCTGTTGTATAAATAATGTGGCAAAAATAACAAGACAAAGAGTTTTCAGACTTAAAATAAATTTATAAAATCAACCATAATGAATTTTGAGGTGATTCAAGTTCTCATAATTCATATTTAAAATACTCTAATTGTTTATGCAAAAATATGATAGGGGTACTGTATATGATCATGGGCTAGATTCAAATAGTGGCTATGTGGCCATTTCTAGCTCATTTAAATTATTTCAAAAATAGTATTTAAATTATATGAGAGGTATTCTTCTCATTTAAATCTTGGTCTCAAGTAGTTCAACATGAGGTAGTGACCATGGTCTATATAATCTCATATTGAGTTATTTGGTGTCATTAAATCACTACCATGTTAGTATTAAATTACATGAGGTGTAGCACCTCATTTAAATCTTTTTCCCCAAATAGATGAATATGAAGTGGTGACTTTGGTCAACCTAATCTCATACTTTATCATTTAAGGAAATTAAATCTTAATAAGATTCAATGAGAGGAAATTATTTCTCCAAAATAAATAGAAACCCTAATCCATATTTCAATGAGAGGAAATTATTTTCCTAACACTAAGTAGGAAAACCCTAAGTTGCGGTTAAGTGATGATTGTGATGATGATAGATCATATTGAGTGAGCCATTAGGGCTAACTAGTCTACTTAAGTATTGTTTGGTGATTGTTATCTTCGTATCCATTTATAGATGCTAGTACCGAAGGCTCCGAAGGGGACGACGAGAACATCTACGGAGAAGAATGAGGAACACTTTGATCAATACACCAACCAAGGCAAGCTATATTATTGCAAGCTAACACCAATGCAAGCTCTACTCTTGCAAGCTATACTCTTGCAAGCTACCCTAGTGCAAAGCTCTACGAGAGCAAGGCACCATTACACCATTACTTTATGTTTAAGGATCCAATCCCCAGTTTTATTCTTACAAGCTTTTACTTTGATTTCCAAGTTTTACTTTTATAGTTAACTTTGGTCTAAGTATGGAGTAGTACAAGAGCATCAAACTTAGCCTAGATAGCTACAAGTAAATTAGCACCCCTCATGACTAGTTGCTAGTGCTAAACTAAAATTGTTTACTCTAGATGGGAACTTGTGAAGCAAATGACTTTGGGAAAACCTTGGAATGATAAGTCATTCTATTGAAAGATTTTGAAGGTGAATATGACTTAAATGACATGGTGAATTTGACAAAAACTGATGGTTGGGTTCGGATGCGATACCATTCCAATTTTTGAGTACCCCCACAATACCTGATTATGGGTAGGGCTTAACTGGAAGTTTATGTACTTTAGTATGGGTTCCCTCTAAACAAGCGTCATCGGGGTTAGGCCGAAAGCTGCCTCCACCACAAAAGAAACGACGTTAAAGAAGAGGTGAATGTCCGGCCCAAGCCCTGTGCAGTCCCAGGATGGCGTTGGGCATCATGGGAGGCCAAGCTCATGGGGAGAGGTGCCTATACTAGGGTATGTAAGTGAAAGGTTATGGTTGATGATCCGCATACTGAGTATGATTATTCAGGGCTATCCCTGACGGATGTAATCAAAAGTTGTGGCACAAGTGTACAACCTCTGCAGAGTGTAAACCTATTCGAATAGCCGCGTCCGCGGTTATGGACGGTTGGAAAGGCCATACTGTTCCGTCATCAGAACTTCTCAAAAATGTTTCATGTGACCGGTGACTTGGGATTTAAACTTGAAAGAGGAATTTGGACTCGAATCACAATAGAGTTGTGGGAATGACACTAATGCTCCCACTTAAGTTGAGTTAGGCAATTGAAGAGTTGTTGATTTCTAAATGCTTACGAAATAAAACTGGCTTTATGCAAATAAACCTAGAGCTTAGAACCCCCTTACCATTGTTGATAGTGCTTACACTAGTATTAGTTTGCGAGTACTTTAAAGTACTCACGGCTGTGTCCCTGGCTATTCAAATGGCCAGACTATGAAGAGGAGCACCGTATCGTGAAGATGGACAAGCAGACGTCTATGATAACTAGGACCACTCCTGACGTCAACAGTTGCCTGTGGAACAGATGGACCAAGACCGCTACTACTTTGCTTCCGCTATGTGTTTTGTAATAGGATCTCTAGATCCACTATGTTGTATTAAGACTGGATCATGTGATCCCTTGATGTAAGACAATTATGGTTTGTAATGAATGATGTTCTGTGATATCAATCTATTATGTCTCGCAAAACAATATTCCTGGGATTGCGATGTATGGCATAATAGGCATCTGGACTTAAAAATCCGGGTGTTGACAAGTTGGTATCAGAGCCATTGTTTGACCTTAGGAGACCCTAGCTAGAATGGACGTCTGGAAAACTTAGTTTCAAAACAAATGAACTGAATATTTATGAAAGCTTATTCGCACTCTTATCCTTGAGATCATTTCAAAAAGACATGCTCTACTTTTCTTTGTACTGCTCCATAAAATTTTGCACACCTTGACTTCATACCGCACCAGACCCGCAAGGAATTGGACAGCATCCGTGCCTTATACTAACGACAAGCATCTCGCCTATGAAGAGGAAGAAACCACCCTTCCAGATAAAGAGTAGTATCATTAGAGCACTTGAGTAAATTCGTAGCAAGAGAGCACTAAGTGTGAGTTTTGTATCCTGTCCCTTGTATCGTAGAACGAATGAATGGTTCTTAAACCAACGGTGTGTTAGTTTTGTAATGTGTGATGTTTGGTATGAATGAAAAAGTGTTGTTGGTTTTTACCCCCTCAACACTACTCAAGTTTTGAACCTTTTCAAATTTTATCTCAAACAAACCATAGAGAATTCCTTCTTATCTCATGATCTACCTCATTGTTCAGATGGCCCCTCCTAACCGCAACAACTCCCGTGCCCAGGCCAACCAGATGCACCTTGAGCACGCCAAGATGACTGACACCATCAACATCCTTGCAATGGAGCGCAAGGCACTTCGCCATCAGCACGCCAAGAAGGACTACACCATTGCTCGCCTCCGCGTGAGGATAGCATCACTGGAGCAGCTCATCTCAATACCCAACCATGCCCTCAGAGACAAGTCCACTGTAACTTGCTATGAATGTGGTGTTACTGGTCATTACTCTAATAAGTGCCCGATGAAAGCCGCCAACAATGACCCCAGGACTGGAAGCAATGCTGTGCCCCTTACCTCAGGAGACAAGTCAACTGTGACCTGCTATGAATGTGGAATCCAAGGTCATTACTCCAATGAGTGCCCCAAGAAGCTATCAAGGACTGCCCCCAATACCGCTACACCTGCCCAGCAGCAGCGCCGTGTCACAACCGGAAGGAAGTCTGGCCCAAACTACCCGCACAACCGCAACGGCCGTTTCTACCGCATGAATACCACTGAAGCTCAGGAAGCACCCCAGGCCATACCAAGTATGTTTTTCCTGTTAACCCCTCTGCCCAATCTCTCTTAGGAACCTAACTTTTCTTAAAATCTCGGGACGAGATTTGTTTAAGGGGGAAGGGTTAATAACACCCCAAATTTTTAAACAAAGAAGAAAAATAAATTTCCCTTTTTTTTTGAATTTTGGAACCAACAAAAACTTTTATTAAATTAAGTTTGATACATAGTGATCATGCTTATATGTTGTGATTTTGCCATATTTGTTTGTTTAAAGATATTTGAAAGGATCTTAAACCCTAAACCTTGCTCTGTGGAGTCCAAATGAAATAAAGCAAAATAAAAATAAATGAAAAGAGAAAACATATGTAAGCCTAAAACCCTATTTTTACAAATTTTGACTTATGCCCTAGCCACTTTTATAAATGGTGGTGAACCATTGTTAGACCCCACTAAAACCTAAACCATGCCCATTTAAATCAAAGAAGAATAAATAAGAAAAAGAGCAAATGCAAATACTCTTATATATGAGGTTATGGCTATTTTTGTAAAACTTTACCCTAAGCCCTTCTACCTTGTTTAGATGATTCTAAAACATTAATAAACACTATCTGGGACTTAGCAAATCAAATCCAAAGTGAAACAAAAAGAAATAAAAAGAAAATAAAACTATACATAGAGGCATATGTGGGCATATAGCCAAAAATGCAATTCTTGTCTTATGCCACCATTACCCTACCAAAATGGTTGGAAACCCTTAATAAACTTACACTAACACTCGAGGTATCCAAAACCATGCCCTTTGATCAAAGAAAAAGAAAAGGAAATAAAAATAGGAAATACACATATGTGGCTATGGCCAATTTTCCAAATCTTTAAGCTAGGCCATTTTGGCTTGTGCCATTGCTTGTGAAACACTAATATATCAATAACAAACACCTTTGTATCAAGGAAACACAAATCAAATCAAAAGAAATAGCAAATCCTACTCACATATGATAATGGTCCAACTTGACAATTTTAGCATGACACCCACTTTGAGCCCTTGTACTAAGAGATTTCTAAACTAAACCTTCTCACTTCTTTTCACCTCATCCAAGACCATGTCAAGGTGAACATTTTTGGTGTTGACCCTCATGGTTGACTCTGCCTAGTTTGACCAATATAAATGAGACAAGTTGCAACCTTGAGACAAAGTGTAGATCATACCCATTTTGGCATTTTGCAAACCAGCACCATTTTGACCACCACCACCACCACTCTACTCCAAATCTTATTTAAATCAAACCCACCAAAATTGAATCAAAAATTCCAAACTTTTTTTCTTTCGGCCATTTTGTCAAACACCTTGTGGGCATCACATAGATATATGCCCATGCTGGATTTTGGAGGTGGACCAAGTCCAACCTAACCCCCTCTGCATCCCTGCACCTCTCCTCTACCTCACCATCCACTTGCACCTTAGTCAAAGGAAAGAAATGATCAATGCCAAGCCCATGCCATGGATTTAGACATCACCATGCCAACCCTACTCCCCTGCCCTCTCCGGTCACTCTCACCTTGTCAATTGGACTCACCTCACATCACTGACCACCACCATGCAAAGGTTGACCCCAGGAGAGCCCTGCACACCTCATGCCACACCATGCCGGCCACATGATCACCTCCATGCCACCACCTGCCCCCTCTCTTCCTCTCCCTCTCTGACCTTGTCAACAAGGTTGGCCTCATCCCCCTGTACCTGCTGGCGCGAGCCCTGGCCAGTAGACACACTGCATCGCCCAGAACGTGACGTGGTCACCGCGGCCAGGTCGTGCCAGAGCGTGCACGACCCAGCTCCTGGACACGCCAGTGCACCTGCTCGCCCTCGTCACCCTGACCTCCACTCGACCCCTCCTTTCACCTGCAGCCTCCCCTCGACCTCAGCAACCTCCCACACACCCCCAATTGGCCGCGGACAAGCTATAGATGACGACTTCGTCCTCGACCGTCCGCCACAGTGACGACGGACGCGGACAGCCCGCCACTATGCTTGACCACCTTTTTCTGTTCCGCGGCCTCAGTGACGATCGCCGTGACGCAGTGAGCACGCCCCTGCCCTCGCCCACGCCTCTGAGCCTCTGTAGCTCCATCCCGACCATCACCCGGCCATGACCTCCGCCCTGCACGATGAACCTATAAAAGGAGGAAGCTCCGGCCGCCAATAAGCACACCACTCCACTTCCCTCTCCTCTCTGATCATCCTCGAACCCTCTCCCGTCCACATTATCCACTCCGCCGCCGCAATTTAACCGGAGACCGCCGCCGCAGTAGCTCGAAGGAGGAGAAGCTCCAGGCAACCTCCGCCGCTCCCACGACCGCCATTCGACTCGCCGTCGTCGACAACGTCGATTGCCCGCCTCGCCGGACTCTCTGGACGCCGGTAAGGACCCTCCCTGCACCCCCTGCCGCCAGCTAGGGTTCCCTCTCCGGCGAGCTCATCTCGAGGACGAGGATGAACTCCGGCCGTTGGATCGTGTTCAAATCGGACGGCCACGGTCCCATACCGTTTCGGTATTTTAAGATTGAGACTGGCGGGCGGGTCCCGCCTGTCAGGCAGCCCACAGCGCACCAGCGCTAGTTGGGCCGGCCCAGTACTTTTTCCTCTCTGCGGCCCAGTTCGTTTCCCGCCCGAGTTAAATTCAAATTCTGTTGATTTCTTTTATCCAAATTTCAAATACTGCTGCCCACTTCAAATTTAAATAGGAAAATATCCACTGAACCAAATTTGACAAATTTTATGTTGTTGGAAAGCTTGTGAAATGCTCTATCCAACCACGTTGGATTCAACCTCATATCTGTTGTATAAATAATGTGGCAAAAATAACAAAACAAAGAGTTTTCAGACTTCAAATAAATTTATAAAATCAACCATAATGAATTTTGAGGTGATTCAAGTTCTCATAATTCATATTTCAAATACTCTAATTGTTTATGCAAAAATATGATAGGGGTACTGTATATGATCATGGGCTAGATTCAAATAGTGGCTATGTGGCCATTTCTAGCTCATTTAAATTATTTCAAAAATAGTATTTAAATTATATGAGAGGTATTCTTCTCATTTAAATCTTGGTCTCAAGTAGTTCAACATGAGGTAGTGACCATGGTCTATATAATCTCATATTGAGTTATTTGGTGACATTAAATCACTACCATGTTAGTATTAAATTACATGAGGTGTAGCACCTCATTTAAATCTTTTTCCCCAAATAGATGAATATGAAGTGGTGACTTTGGTCAACCTAATCTCATACTTTATCATTTAAGGAAATTAAATCTTAATAAGATTCAATGAGAGGAAATTATTTCTCCAAAATAAATAGAAACCCTAATCCATATTTCAATGAGAGGAAATTATTTTCCTAACACTAAGTAGGAAAACCCTAAGTTGCGGTTAAGTGATGATTGTGATGATGATAGATCATATTGAGTGAGCCATTAGGGCTAACTAGTCTACTTAAGTATTGTTTGGTGATTGTTATCTTCGTATCCGTTTATAGACGCTAGTACCGAAGGCTCCGAAGGGGACGACGAGAACATCTACGGAGAAGAATGAGGAACACTTTGATCAATACACCAACCAAGGCAAGCTATATTATTGCAAGCTAACACCAATGCAAGCTCTACTCTTGCAAGCTATACTCTTGCAAGCTACCCTAGTGCAAAGCTCTACGAGAGCAAGGCACCATTACACCATTACTTTATGTTTAAGGATCCAATCCCCAGTTTTATTCTTACAAGCTTTTACTTTGATTTCCAAGTTTTACTTTTATAGTTAACTTTGGTCTAAGTATGGAGTAGTACAAGAGCATCAAACTTAGCCTAGATAGCTACAAGTAAATTAGCACCCCTCATGACTAGTTGCTAGTGCTAAACTAAAATTGTTTACTCTAGATGGGAACTTGTGAAGCAAATGACTTTGGGAAAACCTTGGAATGATAATTCATTCTATTGAAAGATTTTGAAGGTGAATATGACTTAAATGACATGGTGAATTTGACAAAAACTGATGGTTGGGTTCGGATGCGATACCATTCCAATTTTGAGTACCCCCACAATACCTGATTATGGGTAGGGCTTAACTGGAAGTTTATGTACTTTAGTATGGGTTCTCTCTAAACAAGCGTCATCGGGGTTAGGCCGAAAGCTGCCTCCACCACAAAAGAAACGACGTTAAAGAAGAGGTGAATGTCCGGCCCAAGCCCTGTGCAGTTCCCAGGATGGCAGTTGGGCATCACTGGGAGGCCAAGCTCATGGGGAGAGGTGCCTATACTAGGGTATGTAAGTGAAAGGTTATGGTTGATGATCCGCATACTGAGTATGATTATTCAGGGCGATCCTTGACGGATGTAATCAAAAGTTGTGGCACAAGTGTACAACCTCTGCAGAGTGTAAACCTATTCGAATAGCCGCGTCCGCGGTTATGGACGGTTGGAAAGGCCATACTGTTCCGTCATCAGAACTTCTCAAAAATGTTTCATGTGACCGGTGACTTGGGATTTAAACTTGAAAGAGGAATTTGGACTCGAATCACAATAGAGTTGTGGGAATGACACTAATGCTCCCACTTAAGTTGAGTTAGGCAATTGAAGAGTTGTTGATTTCTAAATGCTTACGAAATAAAACTGGCTTTATGCAAATAAACCTAGAGCTTAGAACCCCCTTACCATTGTTGATAGTGCTTACACTAGTATTAGTTTGCGAGTACTTTAAAGTACTCACGGCTGTGTCCCTGGCTATTCAAATGGCCAGACTATGAAGAGGAGCACCAGTACCGTGAAGATGGACATCATGACGTCTATGATAACTAGGACCACTCCTGACGTCAACAGTTGCATGTGGAACAGATGGACCAAGACCGCTACTACTTCGCTTCCGCTATGTGTTTTGTAATAGGATCTCTAGATCCACTATGTTGTATTAAGACTGGATCATGTGATCCCTTGATGTAAGACAATTATGGTTTGTAATGAATGATGTTCTGTGATATCAATCTATTATGTCTCGCAAAAACAATATTCCTGGGATTGCGATGTATGGCATAATAGGCATCTGGACTTAAAAATCCGAGTGTTGACACTATGCTCGTGTCGGGGTGGATTCAGTTGTACCGTCGTGGGAGACATTGCAGCTCGTAATCCCTGGAGGTGATGGTCAGGATACACTCGGAGACGTACTGGGAGAAATCATTCTTTGGGAAAAGAAAAACATCAAGCTTCCAGGTTGGGTAGCCCCTAGTACTAGTCGTCCCAAGTCACCATCACCTCCTCCAAGTGATCGCGGGCCACCATCACCTCTTCCGACTGATCACATGTCGCCACCATCACCCCATGGGTACGACCACGACATCCGTAGTCCATCTCCATCTCCAGCGCCGCCGCCTGCGCCCACTAAGACTCGGAATGCACCCAGCCGGAAGCGTTTCAAGAGTCCTGTCCGCAAGCGGTCGCCCCTCCCAACAGTACCAAAGGTTCCTCCCCCCGTCCTTACGATCGTACTAAAGAGGAAAATGAGGCCATTGTAAAGAAACACGTGCATGAACAGCTTCATAAGGAAAAACCTCCAGCGCCAGCGCCATACACCGAGAAGCAAAAAGGATATGCTCTTGATTTTCTGAACACACCATCGCAATATGACTTACACGAGAAGAAGGATGACTATACACGCACACTTGCGAGGGTAATTGAGGACAAGGGACTGCTAAGAGAAGGATAGTGCTAGCACGAGCAAATCATCAGCTAGAAGTGTAGCCGGGAAGAAATCAAGTTCAACAAGTGCACCCCTCAAGGCCAAGCAAGCAGCAGGCAGAAAAAGAAAGGAAGTTCTCCAGCTCGGAGAACAGGCCAAACAATCGATCCCACCACTCAAAGTGTTAGATGTTCCCTCGGTGTACCAGGAACATGGTGATTTCGATCTGGAAGCAGCGGCGCTAGCGGCTCAAGTTGGCTGTACCGTGGAGGAATTGCTGAGTGCCCGTGATGCAGTACCCATTGCTGATATAGCTCCTAAATTTGTCTACGGGGCCGACTTGGTCAGCAAAGAGCGGCTGGATAAACTGCCAACGCATATGCGGAATTTGCATCAGTGGTACCTTGATGCGTGCAAGGAGAACACAAGTTACATCGTGGCGGATATCCCAGAAGATTATTACTTCCGAAAGGAGGAGATCCATATTGAGATGAATGAACTCTGGCAGTTATTCAATTTAGACGCCCTCGACAAATCTCTCATGAGTTGCTACTGCTTGTAAGTTGTTAACTACATATAAGTTCATGTTCATTCAGTTGTTCCTGTTCATTGCATATACTCATTATATCTTATGTGTTCTCTTATGCATGAAATCATTGAATGCAGAAGTAATAAGATGTTCAATGTTGGGTTTGTTGACCCAGATAAAGTACATCATGACACGGTAAAGAATAATGTCGAAGAAACGGGGGAAACCTACTAAGGTTTATAGGGGAGCAAAGCTTCTGTGATTCAATACCGTTTCCTTACAACTACGGTGAGAGTCTTACTGATCTGTTGTGCACATTCAATTTTTCTTACTCGATGTTATGTGTAATTCATGACGTATATATATATAAACATGTGCAGTTTCCACTGGATTCTGCTAAATATTCAAGTTGATAAGGGAATAGTTGAAGTAAGGGACCCATTGAGTAGAGGCCTGGACGGGTTCCGCGACTTTAAGATTCTCCAGACGTAATTTCAATCATTGCCGCGCTATATCTTTCGTGAGATATCAATTAATTATCCACTCATTCAATCATTCTTTTGCCTGGCAGTGTTGGAGAGCTTTGAAGAAGAATATTGCGGGTAACTTCGCAGAGAAGCTAACATTTACTCTTGTACCGTGCGCCGCAGCCACAGGGACGAATCTATGTGGATACTACGTTTGCGAGTCCATTCGCATGTTAACCACTGAGAAGCACAACGATAATAGATTCAACGTAAGCAATAACATTCACAACTTTAGTTTATTATCGTCAGTATTTCGTTATCAAGATTGATATAGTCATATTCATCTCATTTTCCTATATAGGTCGACTTCATGCGGGAGAAGCTCCAACCACACGAGCACATACTAGGAATTACGGAGGAATTGGCGGGACTTCTAATGAAAGAAGTAATAGACGATAACGGCTTGTTTAGTCCAAATAGGCGCAACAAATGATCCCCATGTATTAGTTCGAATAGACGACGGGCTTTAGTCCCGGTGGTAGTGAGCTCCATGTATATGTGTAAGGGGAATCTACGAAGTTTTGCTCCCAATATTTGTTTGCTCGATCTATATATAATGAATGAACGTGTACAACTTGTAGTAGCGTACAAATATATGCAACTTTTATTTTAAAATGAAAAAATGAAATAAAAGGGGGCGGTGGCGGGGGGGGGGGGGGGTTGCTGCACACCTCAAACCCTAAAACAGCGTTCTGCGCGCGCCACGTAGAGGTCCTTTTGTCGCGGGTGGTAATACCGCCCGCGACAAAAGGTTGTGCCCCTGGGGCATCCCGCGCCTGCCACGTGGTGGACCATATATCGCGGGTGGTAAGCGACCCGCGACAAAAGGGTGGACCTTTTGTCGCGCCTTCGTTGTCGCGGCTGGCCGCCCGTGACAAAAGGCCCTTACGGCCCGCGACAAAAGAGTTGTTTTCCACTAGTGGTGTGTCCTCTTGGTATCTGTCGGATTTGGTATCAGACGTGAGTGTATGGTGTAATATGAACGCTTTTTGCGCGCCGTTGAGGCTTTATATTTAAAGCCGGGCCTAGGGCCTTATGTTAAAAAAAAAACCTTGTGTAGGCAGACCACGTTGAGTCGAAAATAGCCAATGCACCAGACGTGTGTATCTAAATCGAAAAAAGCCAACGCAGCTGACGAAACTCCAAATAGACAGATTTGGATGAAAGTTGTCACACTGGCTAGGTTTAGCCAAAAATTATGCAAAATGGCACTTGGGACAAACACTACCTTCACCCACAGCTCTACTCCACCTTCTTCGCGTGTGCCTACCGTCAAGTAATGCGTGTCCAATAAATTTCCATCTCATCACTTAAAATTTAAGTAGGTTGGCAGCCACGTGTAGTACTATATTATACCCGGCGCGCTGCTCGGCTCTCATCCTTCAATCGACCACTGCAGAGCCTTTTCTTTTTGTGTGTTGTGAATACGTACTACCTGGTGAGCTAGCTCGCTGTGCCCGGAGGGAGGGAGATGTGGAGGCTGAAGGTGTCCGAGGGCGGCGGCCCGTGGCTGCGGTCGGTGAACAACTTCCTGGGCAGGGCGGTGTGGGAGTTCGACCCCGACCACGGCACGCCGGAGGAGCGCGCCGAGGTCGACAGAGTGCGCCGGGAGTTCACCGAGAACCGCTTCGAGAAGAGGGAGTCACAGGACCTCCTCATGCGCATGCAGGTATATTTTTGTAGACACACGCATGCATGTCTAATAGATATCGATCAAAACGTTTACCAACACAATTGGAATTGGATCGATCCAAAATACCTTCCTTAGTTTGCTCCGACGAGGTATATGAGCCAATGGATCAACAATGGCATGCATCATCCATGGTTGCAGTCTTGCAGAAGCTAACGATGCCATTTAAAAATTGAAGCTAGCTAATGACATTAACTTGTTATTAACTAACATGGAAATATTAGGGGCCTCTTTAATTCAAAGGAATTTGTACGAATTAACAACGGACATTTATCGACTTTTTCTCTGTTGGTTATTAGATTCCCATGATTAAATTCTATAGGGGTTTTTCCCAAGTATTAATTGCACTTCATATTCCAATGAGAAATTTAAATCCACTCAAATTTTTTTGGAAATAACAATTTATTTTCCGAAGGTGCAATCAATCAAAATTTGGTGCAAACAAAATCCTATAATATTCCAACATGCATGATATTGTTATCATGAGTTTTTGCTGTTATTGTTGTTTCTTATAATATTGTGAACCAAAAGGCCCTACAAAAGAAACAAATAAAAGACATGCAATAGAGGTTTTTTTTAGCACAAACAATCAGGTATAACCCTTACGGTGCCATTTTAGGTTTACAATATGGGTATATACAGGATAGGATAGTAAAGAAAATGAAAATACAAGACATCCAAGATAGCTCGTAAAAGATCCAACCCATCATGCATGGCGATTTTTTTTAAAATAATAATTTTTTTTCGTTATTTTCAGAAATAATACCCAGTTTCAATCTTTGTCACGAATAATACACTCTCGGGGACACGTACCCCGATTAGTAGGAATCGGGAATAGCAAACCCGATTAGAGGTAGTCGGGATAGGCTACCCCGAGTTCTTCTGATTCTCTGCGCCGTGCGGGGCTGTCCTCAGCTTTTTGCACAAATCGGGGTAGAGGAACCCGATTTCTTCCAATCGGGGTAGAGGAATCCGATTTCTTTCCACTACTCGGGGTAGAGGAACCCGATTACTTCCAATTGGGGTAGAGGAACCCAACTACTTTCAATTGGGGTAGAGGAACCCAACTACTTTCAATTGGGGTGGGCTCCACGCAGATTCCCTGCTACTCGGGGTGCGTTACCCTGATACCTTCTAATCGGGGTACTAGTACCTGACGGTGTATTATTTGTGGAAAATTTTGAAATCGAGTATTATTTCTGAAAATAAAGAAAAAAATGTATTATTTTAAAAAAAATCGCTCATGCATGCCTCCTTTGAGGCTAGGTTTTGCTCTATGTATGATATGAGATATATAATTCTTCAACATCCGCGTATAGATATATAAAACCCTATTAGCTCCTTAATAAATTATCATATCTCTACTATTTCAAAGACTCCGGCTCCCAATGACGATGGAGTTATTAAATAAATTGAGGATCTTGCTATGTTTATCATCAGTGATCATATCTATACTAGAAATTTTGTGAGAAGTCACATTCAAAAAAACGGTGGTTCCTGCTTTCTGCAATATATTTTTTCGACAAAGTTCATAAGACACGCAATTTGCTCTCAACATAAATGTTCTTTCTTGCCATGAGTTCTTTATTGTTAATTATGTCCTGAAACATTAGCCAGTACAAGAACTTAATTATGTTTTGACAAGGCAAAATGAAGCAACGGCCTAGTATAAACCTTTTTAGTACAGTAGAGAAATTGTTGCCACCCCAATGGAAGGACCATGAATCATCAGTGTCGTTGACAGAATCAAGCATTTGTCCAAGCCTTGGCACTGCTATGAAGCAATTGTAGATCGGGGTAGGTGAAACATATCAAATATGTGTCTCAGAGCTGAGATACTTAGATTCGTGCTTGCATTGCTGACAAAAATCGGGGTAGAAATGCACTTGATGTGAGAATTATAGGACCGACCACGACCACCCGCGTCTGCGTCTCTCTCCCATCGTGCCATCCGCTCGCTGCCGCTGCCACCCATCGAGCAAAACCGCCGCGGCCGCAGCTCCTCCACCGCTCACGCCGACGCTCGGTCCCCGCTGCCGCTCACGCTCGAGGCCCGCTTCTCCACCCGCAGTGGAGATCCGCCACGTAGAGCGCGGACGACGACCGTGCTCGCCGCTCGATATTGCTCGCGCCGGCGTCCTCGCCGCTCTCGAGTCTAAGCTCGCCACTGCGCCCACAGCCCCCTCCTACATCACGGCCTGCAACGCCCTCCTTGCTGCGGATTCCAGCGGAGGACCCCTCGACGCGGCGCTCCGCCTCTTCCGCTCTCTCCCGCCTGCCGTGCACCCCGACAGCACCACCTTCGTGCTCGCGCTCTCCGCCTGCGCGCGGCTGGGGGACCTCTCCATCGGAGAATTCATCAAGATCTATCTCTGCGTCTGAGGCTGGGTACAGGAACGACATCTTCGTCTGCTCGTCGTTGCTAGTCTGTGCCGTCAAGGTGTTCCACGGAATGCCGAGGAGGGACCGCATCACCTGGAGCACCATGGTCACTGGGTTTGACATAGTCTCAACGTTGACCATAATCTGATGATTTGACAAGGCACATCCATTTGACGACCCACCCAGCAAAATTTTCTTTCACTATTCAGACCAATGTTCAATTTACCATTTGACAAATCCATAGTCGGCTTTATTCAGGGGAATTATCGACTTTCCACAACTGAACACATCAACTTAGCCAAAATTCTACAACCTAAAAAGAAGGGGAAGAACAGTTTCTAGGAGCTTCTAGCCACCGCAGGTTCTCCCCATGGGAATCCATAAGCCAAGCTTCTCTAAAATCTTAAGCCCAAAAGAAGTGGCTCTTTTCCCTTTAGAGACATCATCTTTGCCATAGCAATTGGTCTTAACCAATGATTCAATTAACGATATGTACGCAACTGTGATTGAACAAAAACTGGAAAGGACCAATCTTCAGCGCGCTTACGTATTGTTGCTAAGCTCTGTAGATATTTTTGGTTTCTTCTTCTACTGTTTGCTATTTACTATATGCAATCGGGGCTTAAGTAATTATAGGCTTATAGCATAAACCGTTAAATTCTCAATTTGGACTGTTATATTGCAGTATGCCAAACAAAAACATCTTCAGGTGGATCTTCCAGCCATCAAACCTGTACATAGTGCAGAAGTCACAGAAGAGACTATATTAACATCACTGAGGCGAGCCCTTAGTCAACACTCTTCTCTGCAAGCACACGATGGGCATTGGGCTGGCGATTTCAGTGGACTTATGTTCATTATGCCTATCCTGGTGTGTATTTTATCTACACATGACATTACTTTATTTCCTGGAATATATTATATAGTTAGTTGATTCATATTGTTAGGAGATAGCATAAGCCTTGTTGGATGGTGATTCATGTTATTTGTCAGATCGTTTTTTAGTAATTAATTGATTTTTGTACTGACATTTTTCCAAAAAGTTGACTCTGTATTGCCCTTTATGTAGCTTATTATGTACAGTCCCTCAATGACAAAAGTAATTAAGTAGTACAAGTTAACGTACCTATGCTATGAAGCTTTCTCATTTGACTACCTTTTTAGTGCTTAAGAACCATCTAATTATAGTGCAACCTATTGCTGTCAATACACAAGATGCATCTTTACCAGCCTAATCAGTAGTGAAGGCAGGGACAAAAAGTTGTGGGGTCAGACTACCTATATAGCAAGGATCAATACCAAAATATCCAAAATTTGAAGGTGTTTTACAAAAAAGCTGTGGGGTCAGCTGACCCCACAGCTTGTACACAGCTCCGCCACTGAGCCTAATATAATAATTTCAGATGCTGGACAGTTCAATTTGATGTTGGATTGTCTTATACTCCTAGACTAATTGTTAAGTGTTACTATGGACAACATCTGGTGATGATTATTTTTGTTGCAGATATTTGCGCTACATGTTACTGGAACACTCGATACTGTTTTGTCAACAGAACACCGCCGTGAGATTTGCCGCTATATATACAACCATCAGGCATGCAAACATCAGTTCTACTCTCATTGTAGTAATAGTCTTTATATGCTATGTGCATTATTGTTCGATGGTACAAAAAAAATAACAAAACTGTATGCAACGCACTCCGTGCAGAATGAAGATGGTGGTTGGGGTACGCAAGTATTGGGGCCGAGCACCATGTTTGGATCATGCTTAAACTATGTTACCTTAAGGCTTCTTGATGAGGTGGATAATAATGCCTTGACCAAGGGACGTGCTTGGATTCTATCGCATGGAAGTGCAGCTGCAATACCACAATGGGGAAAGATATGGCTCTCGGTATGCCACAGAAACACACACAATCTTGTATGCATAATATATGTATGCTTGCGTGTCTGAAATTAAAGGTGCTCTTTTGGGCCTGGGTTCTTTGATCTTAAATTTGCAACTTCTGTAAGTATCATGCAGGGATTCGCTTTGAAACCCCTACATGTTAAGAACTTTTTCCCTAGCTAGCTTGTACAATCTTAAAGTGAAGTTTAAGCAAAAGACTGTTTATATGAACTTTTTGTATGCCTGTGTTTGATTGTTAACAAATCAGCAAGCAAATCAAAAGTCGTTCAAACCTTTTGAATTGGATGGTTTGCAGCTAATATTTTCTACCAAATTAAAATACCTTTCCATGACTGCTTGGTCTTTCTATGGGAATTACTAGCATACATTTTGTCATATGATTTATCTTCACTTTAATGTAGTCGAAGTAATCCTTGTAAAATAGTTTAGCCGCAGTTTCTAGGGTATGTTGGTCTGAATACCGAAGCCTGGAACTATCAGATGTTGGCCGACAAAATTCCAGTTACAGTTGTTCACTTTATCTAGGATTGTTATTTCCTGACAGAATACAGTTTAATGCAAGCTATTTATGTTTTTAACTGAAGGTGGTCGGTTTGTATGAATGGTCTGGAAATAATTCAATCATTCCTGAATTATGGCTTGTCCCACACTTTCTTCCAATTCATCCAGGTAATTGATTATTTGTGGAAAAAAATTATTGAATCCTCAACATATGCAGGGTGTACTTGGTTTTTGCTCAATTTTTCCCTACCAAAGATTTTGGCTAGCCAAAATATTGGTTGAGGTTTTACTTGTTCATGAGTTGGCCAACATTGGCTAGAAAAATAAACTAGAGCTTGTCAAGAACATTGGCATGCCAAAAAGTTGACACCTATACAAATGAAAACCTTTTTTAGGTCATACCAAAATATTGGTAGGGTGCACTTTGGTCACAATCCAAACACACTCGTAATGCCCCTCATGACAAAAATGGACACTAGACGCTATATTTGTTTTTACTAACTTTCTTGTTTATTTCCTTGTCCATGACCATGCGTTCATGTAATTGTATTAATTAATTTGATTTTGATTAGATTTCAAATAAGTTTCAATAAGAGTAAAATGCACTAGAGGTCCTAAAAGTATTTAGGGGGTGTCAATTGGGTCCTAAATGTATGAAAATGCATATCTAGGTCCTAAAAGTTTATAAGTGGTTCACCGCAGGTCCTATCCAGCTCTGACCTGCCTAGTCGGCGTGTTGACTCTTGCCACATAGGCAGTATTTTGCAAAAAAAGATCCTCTGAAATACTCTATTCTAATTATATGGTCTCTCTCTCTTCATCTTCACCACACCAGCGAGACAAAAGAACAGAGTGATGGCCTACCGTTGGAGCTACAGACACAGGGATGTTATCACCGCCTTCAGGGAGAAGCTGCTTCTGCACATGTGCTTACGCCTACGGCTTGGCGGGCACCCACGCTCGCCCCCTTCGGGGAAACTCCCGGTCTTCCACCGTTGCCGCCGGCCACTCCGATGGCGCTAGGTGCGGCTCTGATATAGCGCAAGAGAGAGCTCAGGAGGAGGGGCTTTGGGACCAGGAGCGGGTAGTCTGTCGCGAAAACACAAAACGATGCTGGCGGAGGTGTGAATCGAGAACCACTCGTGCTCTCAGCACTCACAACATGAGAGGGGGAGGGAGTAACCACATCCCTAAAGCATGTCCCGTGGCCGGATGCGCTCATCTCCGGCGAGTTGAACGACCTGGGCACACACAGATATATGCATAGGGAGAAGGGACAAGGCACACACAGACAGAGGGAGCAGGGACAATAAAATTAAAAGATATAATATCTTAGGAACTTTTTGCAAATTTCTGTCTACGTGGCAAGAGTAAACGTGCTGACATGGGTAAAGTAAGTAAACATGGGTAATGTTTCAATGGGCTCAATCTTGACCGCATACATTTTTCATTTACACTGATCTACGTATTGAAAAGGTAATAAAGTCTAAAATGTATTGGAAACTACAATTCTAGTGCTAAGCTGTGAAACTACAATTCCAGTGCTAAGCTGTATTTTTTAAGTGGCTAAAGAAATAAAAAAAGAGTTCAGCGATAAATATCTTTAACTGTGCATTTGAATTGTTGCTTTTATAATCATTTTCGTTATTCATGTGAACTTTCTCTTCAACAGGACGATTCTGGTGCTTTTGCCGGTTGGTTTACATGCCAATGTCTTATCTTTATGGTAAGAAGTTTGTTGGCCCAATTACACCAACAATATTGGCAATAAGAGAGGAGGTTTACAGTGTACCATACCATGAGATTGATTGGAACAAAGCACGTGACGCCTGTGCTAAGGTTCGTTTGATTAAGGCTCTGCTCGTTCTAGATGCAATCCTTATTTTAGAAGAAAACATAGTAGATATTACGTTCTTTGTTGAAAAATTATGATACTGCAAAGTGGACACCCACCTCATTGCTGGTTGCTTAGTTCAGTTTGCAAATTATAAGTATATGCATGTTTACATATTTCCGTTCATTTTGAGTCGAATTTGTTACTTTTGTTACCTTTGCACATTTCTTTATGAAAAAGGAAGCAAGTACATTGTGACAAATATGACTAATGTAAGCACTACTGAAGAATAGTTACACAGCTGGTCAAACTGTTGATCAAACTTTAGATTGAGTAACTGCTAATTCAAGAAAGGTGGGAAAGAATTACAGTTATTTACTTGCTTCTAATCCTTACTATTTTCATTGGATTAAAATTAAATTTTATTTAACTTCTTTCTCTAATAGATGCTGTTTACAGATCATTACTGTTATTTTTTGTTGCATGCAGGAAGATCTTCGCTATCCACGGTCGTTGCTTCAAAATGTTATTTGGACTTGTCTTAACAAATTTGTAGAACCAATATTGAATTGTTGGCCAGTTAATAAGTTAAGAGATATAGCATTGAAGAACCTCATGAAACATATACATTATGAAGACAAAAGCACTAAATACATCGGTGTATGTCCAATTAACAAGGTAATGTAAGCAGATGCTGAGTCTTACTTCTTCGTCTATCAAAAAAAATATTAGTGCTATCTGCAACGTTTGCGAGAAAAAAAAAGTTTGGGGCCAGACCTAATTGGCGAATTCATTTCCTAAGGACCAAGATTTTATTTGGTGCCAGCCTGAGCTTAAATAGCACTGACTGGTAGATACCATGCATGCTCTTCAAGGCCTTTACCTCTCCATGTCATTTTTCCTGTAATATATGTTGTAGATAATATCATGGTAAAAAATGAGTAGCCAGTACTGTTTGAATACACAGAGTGGCACTTGTACTGGCTAGAGGATATATGAAACACTCACAGCAATAAATGTTTTGCAGTGCTCATTTATCGCGATAAACCTTGTTACTGTTAAAGAGTAGACTAACACGGACTGTTACATGTAGAGCAACATATGCTTCATATTATTTGAGTGTGTACTTTTAGAATAGGACAAATCCGATCAGTCTCTGGCCCTGAAACTCAATGCCATTGTCTTGTTGCTTATTCTCTCCTACACGTCAAGTTCATTTGTTAACATTCCTATTAGTCATTTGACCATCCAAAAATACCCTCTTGCCTTTTTTTCCTTGCCAGTTTCTTTCAATTTATCCCACAACCTAGTTAATTTTAAGTAATGCATGGACACCATATCTTGATTTCCAGGCATTAGATATGATTTGTTGTTGGATAGAGGATCCAAATTCAGATGCACTGAAGTTGCATCTTCCAAGGATCTATGATTATTTATGGCTTGCAGAAGATGGTATGAAAGCACAGGTAACACTATCTTGTCATGTCTTGTCCACTACTTGTATTCCACTTCACTTTATTTTCAGAGTTGCTGAGGACCATTATCTGTAAAGTCTGACAGCAGGTCTCATCATTTTATCCTCCCTCTACTGCTGGCAGATTTTTTATTTGTGCATTTTCCTTGTCCTGGATATTCATTTACCATTGAAACCAACTGGAAAAGTGTAAGTGGCGCATGGTCCATGGTTTATTTACCTAATAACAGCAGAGCCCTTTCATGTTACACCCTAATGGGCCTCTTTTCTCTTGGCCTCTTACTTTGACCTTCTCTTTTGTTTCTTTAAGTTCCTTCTTGACTTGTTGACATGATTTTATTTCCCGCAACCGCCACATATAGGAAGTATTTATATCTCGATAATAATATTATAGTTGTAATTTGAATTCTCTACTTCACAAAGTTATGTAGCAACAACCCGTATAAGAAAAGGTCTATTTAGAAACAAATTCGGTGAGCTATGTTGCATTAATCTACCTGTATTATAATTGTAATCATTTGACATGTACTATAGTACCATCTCTACTACTTTTCGATAATACCTTGTCAACAATTTTTTTGTACTTATTTGTTTTATTGACATCTTCATATGCCTTTGGAAATACTTTTTCTTTCTTTGATAAGAGAACCGTATTACATGCATGTGTCTAATGTGTTCTTTATTTAATTTGAAGAAGCATTAAGTATTCGGGTGTTTTATGAAGAGGCATGTGAATAACAAACACTTCTCTCCCTAAATTCTTTGCAACAGGTTTATGATGGTTGTCAAAGTTGGGAGATAGCTTTTATTGTTCAAGCCTATTGCTCGACAGACCTTGTTAATGAGTTTGGTCCAACACTCCGGAATGCCCATGAGTTTATTAAAAGTTCACAGGTTTGGTGTTCTCTATCTCGCAACCTTTATATCATAAAAAATATTTATTTTCTTACTCAATTTTGACATGCATTTTCTTACTTAAAGGTTCTTGAGGACCATCCTGACAGCGGAACTTACTACCGACATAGATCAAAAGGTTCGTGGACACTCTCAACAGCGGATAATGGTTGGTCTGTATCTGATTGTACTGCGGAAGCACTTAAGGTCAAGACAAGTTACCTCTGATATTCTCTTAATCTACTCCCAACCATCCATAATAAGTGTCGGTGGTTTAGTATAACTCTAAAGTTGTACTAAACCACCGACACTTATTATGGATCGGAGGGAGTAATTTTTTTTTTAGATGTTCTTTGCTGTTACTTAAAGATATAATGAGCATAGTACTTTTGATATGTGCTTCATCATTAAGTAGTTAAAGTTTACTGATTCTAACCAGAACATCGATGTAATATATTTAATTAGGTGCATTTGATCCCATTATGGTTGCACATATGAAAGGATAATGCTTCTAGAATTTCCCAAGAAGTGAATGAATGCCTCTAGAAAAAGAGAGCAAAGACTAGTGTGCATAAACAATATGGCTCGTCTTGATATTCTTGCACATATTCTCATCCTTCTACACAAAAATTTACAAGTGCAAACTTTATATTGAATGGATATGTCACTAATCGTATATTATTAATAACTCTTACATCTATAGGCATTATTGTTGCTATCGAAGTTCTCTCCTAATCTTGTGGGGGATCCCATAAAGGGAGAAAGGTTGTATGATGCAGTGGATTGCTTACTTTCTTTTATGGTATGGCTCTAACATGAATCATTCTCATTATTTACTACTATCAACTTTGTGGGGTACTTAGTACATATAAATGGTACTTAATAAAATCCACCTCGTTTTTAACTGAAAACAGTAGCGGAGGCTTTAACAGTAAAATTTATTGAAAAGAAAAACATATATCGGTCAGGGCATCTTATGGCCATTGAACGAGTGGCAGGCCTCTGCTAATCCTCAGCCACAGTTTCCATGCCTGATTGACCGCAAAAAATGTTAGGTATAGTCAAATCGTATAGTGGAACATTAGCTTGGTACTAGCACTATGTACTCGTCATACCTTTATTTCCAGTTTTGGTGTTCTTTTGTCATTACGAATTATTGAGTAAATATTGGGGACGCAAATACGCAAACTAATATTAGCCCAATATTAGCTACAACAGGTTTCTAAATTTTCTCCTCTATTTGATTTTTGCACATCCAACACTCCCGTTTGTAAAAAAGGGGGCGTACCTAGTGCTGAAAGCTCCCACATTGTGTGGTCTGGGGAAGGGAATTTCTAGGCAGCCTTTCCCTTGCTTTTTGTGACTGATTAATAGCTCATCAAAAGCATAAAATACAATCTTATGTATCATAATCAGTCCTTTAAATTTTTGTTATTTACTGAATTATTTCTGCTTATATATGGTTATAAGTTTCTCTGCTGTATTACAAAAAAAAATCCTCTTCTTATTTTACTGAAATGGATGTACTTCTGTTTTTGTAATTCTTATGTATCATTAATGTGATCTCTTGAAATTATTTAACCTTGTACTTCAGACCAATTATTACTGATCATACTTTTCTTCTCCTGTGAAGAATAAAGATGGCACCTTTTCTACATATGAGTGTAAGAGAACTACATCTCTACTAGAGGTGAGTATTTCAAAGTTCATTGTATGGAAAACCAAGTGCACTAATTATATGGGTACTCACTGTTACAATATCGTGTGATCAGTTTAAAAAACCAATGTGTAAATAAAATATCTTACAGTCAAGCGTCTCCTGTTTGCAAATTCAGAATGTCCAGGATTAATTTTGTTTGATTTTTTATCACTCTGCTTATGGGTCATTTCTCTTGTGTATCATATTTCTATTCAGAGTGTCCAAAATTATATTATTGTTTTAACTTGTTAGACATTAACCTGGATTTTTTGTTTGGCATTAGGTTCTCAACCCTTCCGAGACTTTTCTGAACATCATTGTCGACTATCCGTAAGGATGAAAATATCTAATTTCTTGTACTCCCTCCGTCCATTAATAGATGTCCAGTGATTCATCTAAATTTGAATGTATCTATATCTAAAATATGTCTAGATACATTCGAATTTAGACAAACTTTTGACATCTAAAAATGGACAGAGGTAGTAGAAAATATCATTGATTCTTCTTTCTTAGAATTATTGGAAATCTAATTCACGGCCTTCAACCAATTGATAGATCCGTCGAATGTACATCATCGGTGCTTCAGGCTCTAATTATGTTCAAAGAGCTTTACCCGGGGTACCGCAAAGAAGAGATAGCAAAATGTGTTAAAAATGCTTCCAAGTTTATCGAGGATAAACAGCGAAAGGATGGCTCATGGTATCTAAAAATAATTGTTTGTTAGTGTTAATTATTTGAAATTTTAATATTTGCAGTCAATGACTGTATTATTTATCTTCAAATAGGTTTGGCACTTGGGGCATATGTTTCACCTATGGGACATTCTTTGGGGTAAAAGGATTAATTGCTTCTGGAAGAACTTATGAAAATAGCACTTCCCTGAGGAAAGCATGCAACTTTCTGTTGTCAAAGCAACTAAGCACAGGTGGATGGGGAGAGACTTATCTTTCTTGTGAAACTGAGGTAAACCTTGTTCTTTTTTTTTATCACACTGCACGCTTTGTTTAGGGTTTGGTAAGTTCATGATTGGTTTGTATATTTGTTAGATTGATATGCCAGATTCAAGGTAATATCTGCCTATTCCTGAGCAAGCTTTCAACCTCATCACCATCTTACTAGTCTCCCAGTACATGTGACCTGTAGTTGTATCTGGAAGGTCACTATTACAAACCAGAAATCCACAGAGATTTCAGAAATTTAAATCATTTACTTGAATTTCTTTAGGAATAAAATCTGTTCTGCAACTCTGGGCCTGCTAAACAATCGGCCCAGCACCAGGTCCATTATACATGCATAGCCACCTGTAGGGCAGGCTGAACTTTATCGGAACAAAAACTTACCAGCCTGAGTGTTTCACTGTAAAGCCCTTATATCGCCAGATACCGACTAGAATTCTTAGGTTGTATGAGATTGGCCAATTAACATTAGTATAACTCATATTTGCTAAATGTTATTCCGTTTGAACCATCAATATATTGTCCTGAAAGTGAAATTTTAG
This sequence comes from Lolium multiflorum, assembly GCA_030979885.1. Taxonomy (NCBI): domain Eukaryota; kingdom Viridiplantae; phylum Streptophyta; class Magnoliopsida; order Poales; family Poaceae; genus Lolium; species Lolium multiflorum. The sequence goes on along the minus strand of CM061751.1, from coordinate 241,997,670 downwards.
TGAAGATAATTCTTGTTTCCACTCTACATTTGACAGGCTTATGTGGAGGCTACTGGTCCTCATGCAGTGAACACTGCTTGGGCAATGTTGGCTTTGATTTATGCTGGACAGGTATATTTGTTCCTTGTTCATTCGAGTTGACTCTAAGCAGCTGATATATCATTCTGAACTACTCTGATATCCACGTGCTGTTTTCATATGATATTCGTTATATTCAGGTTGAACGAGATCCAGCACCACTATATCATGCAGCAAAAGAGTTGATCAATATGCAGCTGGAGACAGGAGAGTTTCCCCAGCAAGTATGTAAAATTTAGCCCTGCAGAAATATTACATGACATCAATAGTGTAAAATTTATGCCTGCAGAAATATTACATGACATCAATAGTTTATATATTGTTCCTGCCTAGGATCACAATTCTTAATCAGTGTCCTGGGTCATACAATCTTCAGAGTAACAATTTTCATGGCACAAACCCTACCACGATCCTGCCAAATCCTCTGATAAACTAGCCAATAGTTGACCCGGTTATACTAATACATAATTTCAGTAGCATGCTTGTTATTTGTACATTTTGCAGAGGACGGTTAGTGCTACCTGAAGCAATCTGAACTTTCTCCTTTAATGACAGGAACACGTTGGATGCTCCAACTGCTCCATATACTTCAATTACGGAAACTATCGCAACTTATTCCCCATTTGGGCTCTTGGAGAGTTTCGTCGTCGATTGCTCGCAAAGAACTGAAACCGATAGACATGATATGTTACTTTATTGGAACTGAAACCGATGAGGCGTACTTGTGTCTGATACAAAAAGGACCTCAGACAAGCTGCATCTATGCAAGACATACAGCAATAACGCTTAGAACCAAAGTGACTAGGGCGAGCAGCTTACTATGTTATGTACTGCAATGACATGTCAATTACTTTGCTTTGTATGGCTTCGATATTTTCGTCATGGCCCTAGCTCGCCTCCAAGGCTCACTGGTCAGAATTGAAGGTGAAAATATAAGGGCGGTGGAGGAGAGGTGCATTTGACGTCTAAAAATTTGACCAAAATTTGTTTCAACAATAAGTTGGTTATAACTCCTATTAGATACATTTATTTACTCATGCATTAAACCATGGTTCAGTAAATAATACTCACTATCAGTCTATGGTTCGGTTATCTCTTATCTTAATACATTAACTGAATAATTTCTCTTCTGAGTTTTGGCGAAAATCTATGCGACTATTTGGATAAATAGTTCAGAGTAGGCAGTGTCGGTGCAACATGCAGTGCCTACAACAAAAAAACTGTTAGTGACGGGCCGGGGGTGTTTAGATAATTATTGTTTTTTGTCTTTTTCTCCTCTCACCGTCTCCCCATCGCCGATGAGCGACGTCCCTCCCCTAGCCATGGCTAAACCTCTGAATCTCCTGAGATAGTCCTAGCTCTACCTTCTCCTGCCTTCTCAATCCACAATATCAACATCACCAATTACATCTCCTTCCAACTAGAGATGTCAGGCAAAGCACTACCGCAAGTGGCGTAACATCATTCTCTTCCTCCTCACCCGATACAATGCCCACGATCATGTGGAGGAAACCGGCTCCCATCTTGCCGATGGGGAGTGGCGCAAGACCGACGCCACCATCTCCCTATGGTTCCTCGCCATCATCACTGATGATCTCCAGGAGATCGTCATGACCACCGACAACTCCGCGTATGTGACCTGGCAAGCGGTCCTCGGCTTCTTCACCGAGAACAAGGCCAGGCGGAGCATGCATTTGCGGCGGGAGTTCCATGATCTTCGGTAGGGCGACATGACCATCGGTGTCTACTGAAGCAACTCAAGGCCATCTAAGATGCTATCGCTGATGTCGACGACCCCATCGAGGAGCGCCAGCTCACCCTACATTTGCTCGACAGCTCAGCGGCAAATTCGAGGTACATGTTGAACTTCTTCAGGGCACTATGTCGTTACCCCCGTTTTCGGATGCCCAATGGTGTCTCCTGCTCACCAAGATCTCCATTAACAAGAAGACCAAGCATGCCGCCGGTCAGGCCATGATTGTTCACAACGGTGGCAACATTTCAGTGGTGAGCGCGGCAACTAGAACAATGGAAAATGTGGTGGCCACGACAACAACAGTGGGAACACCGAAGACTACCGAGGGGGGGGCTACAACGGCCAGCAGCGGCTCAGTCATGTACTCATGTGATCGATTCACCGACCCACCTGCATTCACTCGTCGCCCCATGTTGCATCGATGATCTATCTCACCTGGCTCTGTTCCTGTTCCGCTGTGTCCTGATCGAATCTCAGAAATGGAGTTGATAATAAAAAAAATGACAAGTTGGTTGCTGTAATCTGGAGGCTGGATTAAAAAAATCTGAGTATTTCTCCGCCGCTTTGCTTGCAGAATCACAATCGCTACACCAATCTATACAGCTCGCACTCCTGCCCGAGGTCAAAGGTGTCGGTGCGGCACATGGCGTTACGTGCGCACGGCTGCTGGCCAGCACGACGATGCCTGCGATTCCGGGGGGCGGTGCCAGCCTGCCCGGTGCATGCAGGCGCCGCAGGCCATGCTGATGCCGGCTCGCTCTAGGACGGCGGCAGCCAGTGGCGACGGGTGATGAAGTCCCACGTGAAGGCGGTGACCACGGCGAGAGCGATTGGGCTCGGCGCTGAGGACATCGAGGCGTGGCTGGAGCTCGGCGCATACGGCCACCCGCTGCCGCTGTCGCGGCTGCGGCCGAGGTTGGACACCGTGTTGTTGACGACGGGCAGCGCCGGCGACGAGCTCGTGCCGCTCACCGACGACTTGAGGCTGGAACACATAAAAGTTTGCAGAAGCAACATTAGTACGTACGTCTACGCGATGAGGTCGACGTGACAAGATTTGCGAACGCCGTCACGCATGAACCGCTTTACTGTACCAACAAACTACGACTTTCATGGCAGAAAGGAAAACGTGTGCCGCCTGCAAGGTACTGTAGTACATACGCATGCAAGCATGAATGGCAATGGACGAACCTGGCGATGGCGGTGGTGGTGGGGCAGAAGACGAGGAGGTAGCTGGCGGTGCCGGAGGCGCAGGTGAAGGTGGACGTCGCGTCGTCATAGGCGTAGCTGTAGGCACGCGGGCATGCGTTCTTGAAGAACATGGAGGACGCGGACGGCCGGCACGCTGCAGGAGTCCCGAAGTCCCCGCTGCAGCAGTCCTCGGGCTTCCCGAACGCCTCGCACGCGCTCTTGCAGGCGATGCCGGCGCCGTCGGGGCCGGAAACCCTCAGGTCGGCCGGGCACGGCCCGTTCAGGTCCGCGCTGCACCCCGTGGCCGCGCACCCCGCCCCGTCCGCGGCGGCGGCGCCGTCGGCGAGCTGCGGGAGCACGGCCATGGCGATGTTGTACCCGTCCACGAGGCTCACGTCGTAGAAGTCGTTGCCGCCGGAGCCGGCGAGGGTGAACTCCGCGAGGGAGCAGGGCGGGGCCGCCCCGCCGCCGGAGCACTCCATGGCGCCCGAGCCGCAGTCGCAGGTGCCGCAGGAGAAGCGGCCGTTGGAGTCGTACCCGCAGCCGGTGCGCGCCCACAGGCGGCCCGACCACACGGAGGGCGCCTCCACGGCGCGGGACTCCCCCGGCGCCAGCGCGAAGCCCGTGGTGTCCAGTGTTGGTGTGCCCGCGCTCGACAGCAGCCCCGGCCACACCGTGTACGCGCAGGAGTTGGTCAGCGTGAACGTCGTCGACAATGCAGCTGGGAAGAGCGAGCTGAGGAAGAGAAGGAAGGTGAGGAGAGAGCGAGCCGCCATTGCAGCAGCAACCAGCAAGGATGTAGATAGGTCAGGAAGGTGACAACGGCTGCTAGCTTGATGGATTCAGGTGAAGCTAGGGACAACGGCTGCCCTGCTTATAAGAAGGGATCCAGTGTGAGAGCGGAGACAGGGGTGGACTTGTACCTGGGGAGGCTCGTGATGGACGGTGGTGGGCGGTCAACAGGTTATTCTGCACTCCTCCCAGCGCCATGACAGGGCATCGGCCGGACACTGCCGAGGTGTGGCAGTTTAACATGCTGACTAATTAAGTAATCATGATCACTTGCAGTTTTTACTCTCTTCACTTTACGTATCTGCTCCTCTTTGCAGTAGGTTGAAAAGCATGGTCCGACGAATCGGGTTAATCTACCAGAGAGTTTTTTTTTTGGCTTCGGTTCACGAGAGATGCATCTGCCTCAAGGGAAAACCCTAGATCCGGTCGTCGTTCCCTTCTTTGAAGGCGTCGTCTTCGTGGTTCGTGGAGTCCTCAGTGCACCTGCTGGAGTCGTTGTCGGCCACCACCTAGAGCGTGAGCTTCCGGGGCGCTATATACACCGTCTTCTTGGTCGTCGCCACCTCTAGCCTAGTTCGGTCCCGTTGTTCTCTCGCCGACCCTTAGACGCTTATTATGGCTGAACGGTTGTGTTGGCTTGGGTCATTATGAAGTTGGAGTCGGCCTCCTGAAGTTTCACCTTTCGGCTGTGTCGCGGCTTAGAAGCTTAGTGCATCGCCTCCGCGCCATACTTGACGGGTGACGGTGCAAGTCTTTACCGATTAGTTATATTGGATAGCGTTGTTAATTGTGTGGCAGTGTGTTAGTGTGTTTGCATCGTGGTGCCCTTTATATGTTGTAGTGGCCGTCTTAGCCTCTTATTTCTATGTAATTGATACACCTTTTAAAATGTATTCTCGAAAAATAATTCTACTAGGAAGTCAACAAAAATTGGCTTCGAATCACGAGAGATGCATCTGTCAGCCTCAAAGAGTTCTACCAATCGATGCGCGCGCGCTAGGTAGCTAGCTGCATGTTGTGATGCGTGGATAGTTGCAGAGGAGCCAGGGACATTCGTCATCGTTCCCGGGACGGACGCACGGCGGGCGGTACAAGCGGCTGAAGAATCTCACTGACGACTGACGAGCTCACGCATCCGATCCAGCTCGCTGCCGACAGCGTGTAGCACGGTGTGAGTATGCATCACGGATGCTCGCTAGTTCAAACCTTGATCCTATCGTTCTGCAATGCACGGAGTGAACCAGCTGCATCTCATATTCTCACGCCCACTGGATGGGTAGAAAATTGTAAGATTAGCTCTGAACCCGCGACCTACCTTGAAAATTATGAGCTTCAGAGTAGTCGACAACTCAACATGCCCCCATTTGGTAGTCTGGGCATCTTTTGACTCGTATGTGTCCTAGTTTTTGGGCAGTTTGAATGCCTGGTCGTCTCCACGTTGTTACACACCACGAGTCTTAAAGCATCTTTGGGAGGAACGACCAATTTAACCGTTTTTCCAGGGACAGGCCCGGGCGCTCAGTCTCGGCATGGCGGGACAAGGCGAAATTCAAGTGGCGTTGCGCGGTAAAGGTAGGGGTAACCTCCCACTTCGGTTACCCTCTCCATTAACCCCCTCCCAAAATTTCCCTTTTCCCAATTTTCGCACCGGCGCCAGCTGCAGCGACCCAGATCTAGCCTCACGCATCTGACCCTGGCCGTGTTGTGTACGAAGAGCTCCTCCCTTCAGTCTCCGACGTCGGACCAGGATCATCATTTCCAGCCACGGCGGAGCCTGCGCACATCTTCTCCGACTTCCCGCTGTCTCCATTTTCTGCCATGACAGAGGTAAGGGGAACTCCTCTGCTCTACTATAGTGTTAGATTCATGTTGGTAGAACTAGTTGGGTTCGATAAAACCATTCGTAATGCCTAGATCTTGTTTGAGTAGACCGACCGGCTCCAGCTTGTGCATCACGCGACAGCACTCATCATTTGCATAAAAGTCTGGATCCTGATGGTGCACAAGAGAGCAGTTAGGCATGCTGATTTTCCTCCTGTCATGTATGCTCCTATGTTACAACGAGGTCAGGAGAGGATGGCCAACCTAAACTACATCTACAGCTACAACGATGTAGAGGCTTCCCAGATGCTTCGGATGACAAGAGCCCCTTTCTATGCACTTGTGAAAACGTTCAGGGATAGTGGACTGCTGGTTGATAGCATCCACATCTCTATCGAAGAACAAGCCGCAATGTTTCTTCATGTCGTGGGTCATAACTAGAGGTTCAGAGTCATCCATAGTACATTCAGGCGATCCATGGAGATTATCTCTCGTTACTTCCAATAGGTGTTGTACGCAGTTGGGGAGCTCAGAGGTGAAATGATCAAGCCAACATCAGTGATCACACCACCCAATATCAAGAACAGCTACAGGTTGTTCTCGTATTTCAGGGTGAGCACAAAATCATGTATGTTCTACTTGTCAGATATTTCGTACTGTCAGAAACATGACTGTGTGCTAATTGTTCGACAGGATTGCATTGGGGCTATTGATGGTACCCATGTGACTGCAAAGGTACCGAGATCAATGTCTGCAGCATTCCACTGGAGGAAGCACTACACCAGCCAGAACGTACTAGCAGCTGTGGATTTCGATATGAGGTTCACATACGTGCTTGCTGGTTGGGAGGGTTCAGCTCATGATGCAAGCATCCTGTCCGACAGCTTGTAAGTCTTGATGGGTTGCAAATCTCTGAGGGTAAGTTCTTCCGTGGAGATGCTGGATATGCATGCCGACCTGGAATTCTACCTCCCTTCAGGAAAACAAAGGTACCACCTCAACGAGTTTACTCCAAGGAACCGACCTCAGAATGCGAAAGAGTTGTTCAATCTGAGACACTCAAACCTTAGAGTCACCATTGAGAGGGCCTTTGCTGCATTGAAGAACAGGTTCAAGGTCCTTGACCAGAAACCGTTCCACACTTTTGACACTCAAGTGAAGCTCGTGATGGGATTCGTAGCATAGAAAACAAAAAAATTCCTACCGCAAGAACGAATAACAAGCCAAGATCCAATCTAGAAGATGGTAGCAACGAGAAGATCATGAGACTAACCCTCGAAGATTCCAAAGCCTATGAGATTAGATCTCGTTGTTGATGTAGTCGATCACTTGCCGCTTTCAAAGCGTAGAAGATCTTGACGGTGCCACGGTCGGGCAGCACCTCCGTACTCGGTCACACGTTCGTGTTGATGACGACGTCCTTCTCCCCGTTCCAGCGGGCAGCGGATGTAGTAGATCCTCCTCGAAATCCCTCCAGCACAACGGCGTGGTGGCGGTGGTGGTGGAGAAATCCTGCAGGGCTTCGTGATGCGTGCAATTAACACACGTCCGTTGGGAACCCCAAGAGGAAGGTGTGATGCAGACAGTAGCAAGTTTTCCCTCAGAAAGAAACCAAGGTTTATCGAACCAGGAGGAGCCAAGAAGCACGTTGAAGGTTGATGGCGGCGAAGTATAGTGCGGCGCAACACCAGGGATTCCGGCGCCAACGTGGAACTGCACAACACAACCAAAGTACTTTGCCCCAAGCAGTGAGGTTGTCAATCTCACCGGCTTGCTGTAACAAAGGATTAGATGTATAGTGTGGATGATGATTGTTTGCAGAAAACAGTAGAACAAGTATTGCAGTAGATTGTATTTAATGTAAAAGAATGGATCGGGGTCCACAGTTCACTAGAGGCGTCTCTCCCATAAGATAAATAGCATATTGGGTGAACAAATTACAGTCGGACAATTGACAAATAGAGAGAGCATGACAATGCACATACATGATATGATAAGTATAGTGAGATTTAATTGGGCATTACGACAAAGTACATAGACCGCTATCCAGCATGCATCTATGCCTAAAAAGTCCACCTTCAGGTTATCATCCGAACCCCTTCAGTATTAAGTTGCAAACAAGACAATTGCATTAAGTATGGTGCGTAATGTAATCAATAACTACATCTCGGACATAGCATCAATGTTTTATCCCTAGTGGCAAGACATCCACAACCTTAGAACTTTCTCACTGTCCCAGATTTAATGGAGGCATGAACCCACTATCGAGCATAAATACTCCCTCTTGGAGTTAAGAGTAAAAACTTGGCCAGAGCCTCTACTAATAACGGAGAGCATGCAAGATCATAAACAACACATAGGTAATAGATTGATAATCAACATAACATAGTATTCTCTATCCATCGGATCCCGACAAACACAACATATAGCATTACGGATAGATGATCTTGATCATGTTAGGCAGCTCACAAGATCCAACAATGAAGCACATAAGGAGAAGACGACCATCTAGCTACTGCTATGGACCCATAGTCCAGGGGTGAACTACTCACTCATCACTGAGGCGACCATGGCGGTGAAGAGTCCTCCGGGAGATGATTCCCCTCTCCGGCAGGGTGCGGCGATCTCCAATCCCCGAGATGGGATTGGCGGCGGCGTCTCGAAGGTTTTACGTATCGTGGCTCTCGGTGGGGGGTTTCGCGACGGAGGCTTTAAGTAGGCGGAAGGGCAGGTCGAGGGCGTCACGGGGACCCACACAGCGGCCGCGCGGCCGGGCCCAGCCGCGCCGCCCGTGTCGTCGCCCCGTGGCCCACTTCGTCTTCTCTTCGGTCTTCGGAAGCTTCGTGGCAAAAATAGGACCCAGGCGTTGATTTCGTCCAATTCCGAGAATATTTCCTTTGTAGGATTTCTGAAACCAAAAGCAGACAGCAACTAGCTCTTCGGCATCTCGTTAATAGGTTAGTGCCGGAAAATGCATAAATACGACATAAAGTATGCATAAAACATGTAGATATCATCAATAATGTAGCATGGAACATAAGAAATTATCGATACGTCGGAGACGTATCACTTCGCCGTAGCCGTGCAAGAGGGAGGAGGAGGAAGGGGCAGCTAGGGTTTGGGGAGAGGGAGCTTGGGCTGCGACTTGGGGTGCCCCTTGTCCCTTTAAATAGGTGGCCAAGCCCCTTGGGTCGTCCATAAACCTGCCCACAAGTTTGACTGAGTTCCAACAGGTTTCCGGTTCCGAAAACCTACTCCTACTCGGACTCTTTTTTCAATTCCGAAATTGCATTAAGGAAAGACTCTTTTTCCCTGAAGGCAACGTGTTTGCACCTATTATGGAACCCTCCGGACTTCCTTAGACAGCCCGGGTCGTCCCGGACACTTCCGGAAACTTCCATAATATTCCGGACTATTCCGGTCCTTCCAAACCTTCTAGAAGCTCTGGTCAAAACACCGGACTTTTTCCGAACCCCGGAAAATGACTTCCCATATATGAATCTTATTCTCCGAACCTCCTCGTGATGTCTCGGATCCCATCCGAGACTCCGAACAACATTCGAGCTTCATACCATATTCCATATCTACTTAAAACGACATCAAACCTTAAGTGTGTCACCCTACGGTTCGTGAACTATGCAGACATGGTCGAGACTCCTCTCCGACCAATAACCAATAGTGTAACATCCCAAGTTTCAACAATAATAAACAAGAAGAGAAATTCCCCAAAGTCAAAATTTGCAATTAACAAAAACTTTTTCTATGCATATAGTGCCACATATAGATATATGCATTTGAGTGATACCCTTTTGTGCAATTGCCATGATGAGTGTTAGTATGATTAAATATTGTTATATGAACACTAACCAAGATCACTAAACCCTAAATTGAGAAGAATTAGAGAAATTAGGAAAAACCCATTTCTCACTCACATACCCTTTATGTAAAATAACAAATCCTCAACCAAGGCCAAGATTGCTTGCCCCATTGCTTCTAAAATGCTTCAATGTGATAAACTAACCCTTTTGCATCCTTGGATCAAGAATCAAATCAAAAGAAATCAAAATTTCATCACACATGTGATAATGGTCACATAACCCAAATTTATTTTCTTCACCACTTTACCCCTCTGTTTTTCTCAAATCTTGAACTAAGCAAGGTCAACTAAAGCCAGGTCATCCAAGACCATGTCAAGGTGAGTAACTTTGATGTTGACCACCCTCCCTAAAGTTGACTAGGTTGACCAGAATAAGAGGGCAAAGAGGGAACCCGGGAGAGAAAAGAAGATCACCCCAAATTTTGAAAAGTTGCAATTCAATTCCAAATTGAGTGCCACCACCACCAATACATCACAATATTTATATAAATGAGATTCACCAAAAAGAATTTCAAAATTCAAAAGAAAAGTTCATGCGGCCATATGATCGAACACCTTGCAGGCAGCTTTTCCAATTTGAGACACACCCTTTTACACACTGGTTTCTTCCCTAAACCCCTTTAATTCTTGATCATCACACTCTCTTACAACCCCTGCTTCACCCTAGTGCCTGCCCTGGTCGATTAAAGTGAGAGGAGGAAGAAGAAAAACCCTAAAACTATGCCGTGCCATGTACCCCGGCCACCTTTGGGCATCCCTCTCTCTGGCCTCCCTCTCAACCTTTCCTCTTGTCCTTGAGCATCTCTGGAGCACCAGGATCACGCCCGTACCACTGGATCGATCGCCACTGCACGGCACTGCCCAGAACGCCCGTGTCCAAACCTTGCCAGGACGTGCCAGCGTGGTGATCACGCCCTGGACGCGCAAGGACGTCGTCCACTTGCACGCCACCGTCCTCGCCCTGCATCCCTAGCACCGCCTCGAGCATCGCCTCTGCACCCTCTACAAGCTAGACGAACGCCCGTGCCTGCCCTGCACCGTCGCCGTCGCCGAGACGAAATGATGCCGCGCGCCCAGTGATAGACATTGCACGCGCCCGAGCGATCCCATCCCCTTTTCTGCGCCAGCTACTCCTCGAGCATCGCCGGGACAAGGCCTACACGCTCCCGTCCTTCGCTTGCCCTTTCACTCTCTGGAAACGCCACGCCATGGCCGCGCCCTTGCAGCACCCCGCGGCACCCCTCGCCGCTATAAATAGAGGCCCTCCCAGCAAGCTCCTCTCACACCACTCGACTCCCCTCTCACCACTGATCTTCCTCACCACCTTAGTTCGTTCGATTGCCGCCGGAGGAGGAGCAATTTCAAGATCGGAGCCGCCGGGGACGCAGCTCACCGTCGACGATTGGCGCCTCCCCGCCGTGCTGCTCCCAACCTCTTCCCCATCTACTACACCTTCACCGCGCATACTGCCTGAGTCCTGCATCGGCCTGGTAGGCTCCCCGACCCCCTACGCCGCCGTGCCCTCGTCGGAATCCCGCCGGGGACGACGACGCTCCCCAGCCATAGATCTCTGTTCTAATCCTACGGTTCATAATTCGCGTACCGTTTCGCTGATTTAAGAGGCGCCGACAGGTGGCCCCCCCCTGTCAGCGCGGCCCGAGCGCGCCAGCCGCGTGTTGGGCTGCGAAGTGCTGCCAAATTTCGTTTCGGCCCATTAACTTTTCCCGCCGAGCCCACCAATTCAAATCCAGTTTATTCTTTATCCAAATTTTGCTCTGCTGAATGTTTAGTAAAATTTGAATAGTTTGAATTCTACCAAACCAAATCTAGCAAACTTTATACCGTTGGAAAGCCCATGAATTTATCTATCCAATGCCACTGGCCCCTTCTCCATTTTCGTTGTAGATTTAATTTGACAAAAAAGACAAGACAGGGACTTTTGCACATTCAAACTTTATTTAAAATTCAACCAAAATAGATTTTTGAGTAATTCCAATTCTAATAAATCACAAATGATGTCCTCTAATTGGTTATGCAATAACATAGCCCTGTTGTTTGTATGATCATGGACTAGATCAAATAAAATGGCTATGTAGTCATTTCTATAGCATTTTAAAGTGGAATTCAAACTCAACCCTAATATGAGAATTACCTCTCATTTAAATTTTGATCCTAAGTACTAATAACTAGGGGGGATGACCTTGGCTAATGAACCCTTGAGAATTATTACTTAGAGATTTTAATGCATTTAAATGTTAAGTTTTAAAACTATGTGAAGTATAGAACTTCAATTAAATTGAACTCACATATAATAGATATGAAATGTTGACTTTGGGGTCAACCTATATTTCATACCTTATTATTATATGAAGAGATTAAATCTTAATAAGAGGAAATGAAAAGGAATGAATTCTTTTAAAGACCTACATACCCAATTTAAGAAATAGGAATAATGAGAGGAAATTATTTTCTTTCTAATAAAGACAAATCCAATAATCCACCATGCCATGCTTGATGGATGATAGAACTAGTGTGTGAACTATTTTGAGTGCCTCTAGTTTAGTATGTGAGCTTGGTTTAGTATTTATACCTCGTATTCGTATATAGACGCTAGTAACGAGGAATACCAAGAGGAGGAGGGCTACTCTCAGGAAGAAGAAGAGAACTTCGATAACTACCCAGCTCAAGGCAAGCTAACCCTTGCTGAAAACAAGTGCTTAGCTCTACAAGAGCAAAGGCATCTTCACACTTTACTTTTATGTATTACCTATCCCATGTTTTTACTTACTTTTGCTTTTGCTTATTTATTTTCAAAGTACTTTTGATTTATGATTCTCTTGTCTAGAATAGAACAAGAGCATCAAAGTTAGCCTAAGCAAATAAAGCTAGATAGCACCCCCTCATGACTAGTTGCTATTGCTAAGAACTAAAATGGACTACTCTAGATGGGAACATTTGTGAAATGAACTGAAGTGAAAGATTTTTGAAGGTGAATATGACCAAGAGAAGATGGTGATTTTTGACAAAATAGATGATTGAGTTTGAATGCGATACCCTTCCAATTATACAAGTACCCCCACAATACCTGATTATGGGTAGGGCTTAACTAGAAACTTGTGTATTTTAGTATGGGTTCCCTCTGAACAAACATCATAGGGGTTACGCCTGGCTCTCCGTTACTGGTGGATTGATGTTGAAATGAGGTGAATGTACGGCCCAAGCCTGTGCAGTTCCGGGTTAACTGCGGTTTTCACCGGGAGGCCAAGCTCATGGGGAGAGGTGCTCATACTAGCATATATAAGTGAAAGGTTTCGATTGATGATCCGCGTACTGTGTTACGATGATTCGAGATTTACCCTCGACGGATGTAATCAAAAGTTGTGGCACAAGAGTACAACCTCTGCAGAGTGTTAAACCTATTCGAATAGCCGTGTCCACGGTTACGGACGATTGGAAAGGCCATACTATCTCCGTTATCATTAAAATGTTTTGGTTCTAGAAATGAATGGTGGTTTGAAAGGTGACATTATGGTGATCCATAATGAGTTGTGGGAATGACACTAATGTTCCCACTTGAGTTAGTCTAGCACATGATAAGGCTTTACCAAAGATTTATGAAACTTGGCTTTATGCAAACAAACCTAGAGCTTAGCACCCCATACACTTAATGAGTATTTATCCTAGAGTTAGTTTGCGAGTACTTTAAAAGTACTCATGGCTTTGCCCTGGCTATTCAAATGCCAGACTATGAAGGAGAGCACCAGTATCAGGATGACGGGCAGCAGGACGTCTACGATAACTAGGATCGTCTTCTAACGTCAAGCGTTGCCTGTGGAGTAGATAGTCCACTACTACTTCACTTCCGCTATTATTTGTGATGTTGAACAATATATTCGTGTAATATTGGATCATGTGATTTATGGTTGTAAGACAATATGTGTTGTAATAAATGATGACTCTATGCTACTTACTATTATGTCTCGCAAAAACATTATTCCTGGGATTGCGATGTACGGCATAATAGGCATCTGGACTTAAAAATCCGGGTGTTGACAAGTTGGTATCAGAGCCATTGTTTGACCTTAGGAGACCCTAGTCAGAATGGACGCTCAAAAACTTAGTTTCAAATTTCATGATTTGACTAGTTATGAAAACCTTATTCACCTCCTTACCTTGAAGAATCTTTTACAAACTTTAAATTCATGCCCTTCTTCTAAGAGAATTAAAATTTGGAACACTTGCACCTATCTAACCTAATCATCTCATCTCTCTACAGATGGATCACGTCGTGGACGCGCAGCCCTTTCTCCAGACTGAGTTCTATCAGTTGGGGAACGGTGGAGAGATCATCTTCGAGAGGGACCTCTTCTCCCTCTCCGAGTTCCTCGGGCGCCCACCACCGGAAGTCTTTGGCGGAATGCTGAATGACCAACCCGGTGGTCAACTTCAGTGGGTGATCATGGTGGACCTTCGTGGAAGGTTCACGCTCCCAATGAGCGCAAGGATCCAGTTCTCCTTCAGGGAGAACAACTGGGCGGATGGTCTCGCAAGGGGACTTCAGGAAGGACTCGCACGTCTGTGCGGGCAAAACTTCATGGACTTCACCGACAGTCGCTTTGTGCACTATGCAAGGCACAACTCACTCGGAGTGCCAATGAACCTGCCGTCACACCCGCAGCTTCGCCACCATGTTGATCATCTTGACTTCATGCTGAGCGAGACCCGCATCGACCTCGACAACTCCCGCGAATACGCCAACCACACTCACATCCAGTTGGCGCAGCAGGCGGAGACCATCAAGGTCATCGCCGGAGAACGCAGGGCACTCCGCCGTGCCAACCAGAAGAAGGATCACGCCATCAACCGCCTGAAGACCAGGATCGCCACTCTGAAGGCGACCATCGCTGCACAAGCTGAGCAGATCCAGGAGCTGGAAGGCGAAGATGAAGGGGAGAACATCCAGGGGACGGCTACTCCTACGTCAGCAATGACGACGACTACGAGGAGGATGAAGACGACGACCTGGAGTTCCACCCTTACGAGGATGGCCACGAGCACCTCGATGCCGGGGTAGACAATGTCTATCCTATCAACGTCGATGGCGAGTAGTCCCGTCTGAGCACTTGCGCCCCGTGTTATGTATTGGTCCTTTGTACCCGCCCCATGTATCGTAGTTTGTTGAAAGGGTTCTTAAAACCCTCCTGAACATTTGGCTTGTAATATGTGCTACCTCCATGACTATGTTTGTGTGTGTGTAATATTATTATTATTATGAATCAAGTTAAGTTGTATTTTTTATCCCAAAATAAGCCATAGACATTTCCCTCTTATCTCATAATCCCTATCACTGTTCAGATGGCACCCCCAACTCGCAACATGACTCAGGAGGCAATGCTGCAGATGTTGCACAGATGTTGGCTGATAGAGAAGTTGAGAGATGAACGGCAAGCCAACCTAGCTGCACTTCAACAACTTGCTCAGGGAAATCAAGGCCACGGAAACCACGACCACCCGGGGTCAAAGCTGAAAAACTTCAGAACACTAACCCACTGTGTTCAACAAGACCGAGGAACCCTCTGCGATGATTGGCTCCGGACTATGGAGAACAATCTCGAGGTTGCCGGAGTGGAGGACAACGAGAAGGTGTTGTTCGCCACCCACTATCTGGCTGGACCTGCACGTGCCTGGTGGACAAGTACCCGCGCCTTACATGCGGGAAACCTGATGACTTGGGAGGACTTCAAACTCAAGTTTAGCAAGTATCATGTGCCCCGGGTTTGATTAAGAAGATGAGGGATGAGTTCAGGCTGAAGCAAGGCAGAATGACCGTGGTAGAATACCGCGACAAGTTCCTCACTTTGTCAAGGTACGCCCCGGATGAGACGGACACCGTCGAGAAGAGGAAGGAGAGGTTTCTGAATGGACTGCATGATGAGATGCAGACTGTGCTGATCAACATCCCCTTTGCTGACTTAGAAGCACTCGTTGACTCCGCCATTCAGATGGAGGGGAAGATACACCAAGCCAATGAGAACCGCAAGCGCCGTATGATGAACCAGAGTGGGCCCAGTAACAACCACAAGTATCGCCCCAACTCAGGTGGAGGGTTCGCCCCAAGAAACAACAAGCCCCCGATGCAGAATCCACGTCCGAGTTATCAGAACAGGAGTGGAGGAAACCCCAGGTCGGGAGGACACACCAACTACAACAACAACAACAACCACAACAACTTCAACCGCGCCCCACCTCGCGCCCCCAACAATAACTCCAACACTGCTCCACGGACTGGGAGCAACGCTGTTCCCATCACCCCCAAGGACAAGTCCACCTACAACTGCTACGAGTGCGGAGTGGCTGGACACTTCTCCTATGAGTGCCCCAAGAAGCTCGCCAAGACTGCCGCCAACACCTCGGGCCCTGCGCAGCAGCAGCGTCGTGTCACCACCAACAAGAAGTTCGCCCCCAACAACCCGAACAACCGCAACGGCCGCCTCTACCACATGAATGCAGAAGAAGCTCAGGAAGCCCCAGACGTGGTGCTGGGTATGTTCTCTGTTAACTCAATACCCGCAAGAGTGTTGTTTGATTCTGGAGCATCGCATTCATTCATTACCGAAGATTTTGCATGCACTAGTAAGATTCAACCCATCAGTTTGAAGCATGTCATGATAGTTCAAATTCCTGGATCAACAACTAAAGCTAGAAAAATTTGCAAAGATGTGCCAATCAGAATACATGAAATAGAATTCTATGCAAATTTGATTGTTCTGGGAGCCAAAGGTTTGGAAGTAGTCCTGGGAATGGACTGGATGGCGAAACATCATGGACTGATTGATTGTGCCAAGAAGGCCATCACCATGACTAGTAGCACCGGAATATTAGTCGAACACATATCTGAAAAGATGCCCCGAAAATTTACCTGTAACCAAAGCCTAGCCAAACCCACCTTGGATCAGATCAGGGTCGTTTGTCGATATCTGATGTGTTCCGGATGATCTACCCGGTATGCCCCCAGATCGGGATATCGAGTTTATCATCGAGTTAATTCCCGGAACCAGACCTATAGCCCAGAGAGCCTACAGCATGAACCCAGCCGAGTTAGTGGAACTGAAGAAACAGCTGGATGATATGCTATTCAAAGGTCTGATTCAACCAAGTGCGTCACCTTGGAGATCGCCAGTTTTGTTCGTGGATAAAAAGGACGGTGCCACTCGTTTGGTTACGGACTATCGTAAGCAACGATGTCACCATTAAGAACAAGTATCCGTTGCCCAAGATAGAAGATCTGTTTGACCAGCTGACCGGAGCCCGAGTTTTCTCAGATTGATCTGCGGACAGGATACCATCGATTGAAGATTCGTGCCACCGATATCCCCAAAACTGCCTTTACCACCAGATATGGATTGTATGAGTACAATGTCATGTCATTTGGATTGACCAATGCCCCGCTTACTTCATGAATCTCATGAATAAAATTTTTATGAACTTCTGGACAAGTTTGTGGTTGTCTTCATCGACGACATCCTCATATACTCCAAGTCCGAGGAAGAACATGAGCAACATTTGGAAGTGGTCCTCGATACCCTTCGGGAACATCAGTTGTATGCCAAGTTCGGCAAGTGTGAGTTCTGGTTGAAAGAAGTAGGATTCTTGGGTCACATCTTGTCGCCGGAGGAATTGCCGTTGACCCGCAAAAATCAAGACTGTTGAAGAATGGAAAGCCCCAACCACTCAGACCGAAGTCCGTGCTTTTCTCGGATTGGCGGGATACTACCGCCGATTCGTGAAGGATTCTCGAGCATAGCAAGACCAATGACTCAATTGTTGAAGAAGGACCGGAAGTTCGAATGGACCGACAAGTGTGAAGAGAGCTTTCAACAGCTCAAGTTAAGATTGACAACAGCCCCAATACTGGTTATGCCGGACATTACCAAGCCCTTTGATGTGTACTGTGACGCCTCCAAGATTGGTCTTGGATGTGTCTTGATGCAAGAAGGCAAAGTGATATCTTACCTATCAAGACAGCTGAAGCCGCATGAGCAGAACTACCCAACCCATGACTTAGAGCTAGCAGCAGTGGTGTTAGCCTGAAAGTATGGCGTCATTACCTCATGGGTAATCGATGCGAGGTTTATTCGGATCACAAGAGCTGAAGTATATCTTCACGCAGAAGGAGCTGAATATGAGACAGCGAGATGGATAGAGTTAATCAAGGATTACGACATGGAAATTCACTATCACCCCGGCAAGGCCAACGTGGTAGCGGATGCTCTGAGTAGACTGCCATGTCAGTTGAACTCCATGTTAGCAATTGAGCAACCTAGCCTGTTTGAAGAGTTTGAACAGTTTAGACTTGAACTGGTTAGCGAAGGATACCTCGCCGACATTGAACTCCAACCCACCTGATTAGTCAGATCAAAGAAGCTCAGAAAGGAAATGCTAGCATTGACGGAATCAAGAACCAAATAGCCGCTGGAAAAGCACCAGGATTCACCGTAGATGAAGAAGGAGTGCTATGGTATAACAAGCGCCTTTGCGTACCATCAGACTCAGAATTGAAGCAAGTTATCCTGAAAGAAGCTCACGACACCCTATACTCCATTCACCCCGGAGGAACCAAGATGTACCAGGATTTGAAGGAACAATGCGGTGGCATGGAATGAAGAGAGAAATTGGAAGCTACATCGCCAAGTGTGACATCTGTCAAAGAGTCAAAGCAGAACACCAACGCCCGCGGACTGTTGCAACCCCTGATTCCCGAATGGAAGTGGGATTCCGTAGGAATGGACTTCATCACCGGACTGCCCAAATCTAGTAAAGGAAATGATTCCATCGGGTAGTGGTCGACAGACTGACCAAAGTCGCCCACTTCATCCCCGTCAAGACCACCTATCAAGGACCAAGACTCGCGAGCTATATATCTCAAGGATAGTCAGCCCGCACGGAACCCCGAAGTCGATAGTATCCGACAGGATCCCAATTCACCCGATTCTGGCAGAGAGTACATGAAGGACTCGGAACTCGTCTGAATTTCAGCACGACCTATCACCCGCAGACGGATGGAGACAGAAAGAGTCAACCAAATATTAGAAGATATGTTGAGAGCATGTGTGCTAGAGTATGGATCTAAGTGGAAAGACTGCTTGCCGTACGCAGAATTCTCGTACAACAATAGCTACCAAGCCAGCTTGAGATGGCCCCCTTGAAGCTGTACGGAAGGAAGTGCCGTACCCCTCTGAATTGGTCGGAAGTAGGAGAGAGTCAAATCTTTGGACCAGACATTCTCCGAGAAGCCGAAGAGAAGGTTCACAAGATTCGTGAGTACCTCAAGACAGCCCAATCAAGACAGAAGAGCTACGCCGACAAGAGACGCCGAGAGATGACCTTCGAGATCGGAGATTTCGTATATCTCAAAGTGTCCCCTCTTAAGGGAATGCAGAGATTCCAGCTTAAGGAAAGCTCGCACCCGATATGTCGGACCCTTCAAGGTCTGAGTCGCCGAGAGAAGTATCCTATCACTGGAGTTACCGGAAGAAATGTCAGCGGTACACAATGTGTTTCACATCTCGCTACTCCGGAAGTGTTTAGAAGTACCTGAGAAGACCGAGGTTTTCAAGAACATCGACCATCAAGCTGTGGATATCAACTCAGATCTGACCTACCGCGAAGTACCTATTCGCATCCTAGAAGAAGCTTTCAGAACCACCCGTACCCGAAGTATCAAGTTTCCGAAGATCCAATGGAGTAATCACAGAAGAAGAAGCCACTTGGGAGAGAGAAGACTTTATGAGGAGTACCCAGATCTCTTTAGTACCTAGTTTTCTCAGATCTTGGGACGAGATCTTTTGTAAGGGGGAAGGGTTTGTAACATCCCAAGTTTCAACAATAATAAACAAGAAGAGAAATTCCCCAAAGTCAAAATTTGCAATTAACAAAAACTTTTTCTATGCATATAGTGCCACATATAGATATATGCATTTGAGTGATACCCTTTTGTGCAATTGCCATGATGAGTGTTAGTATGATTAAATATTGTTATATGAACACTAACCAAGATCACTAAACCCTAAATTGAGAAGAATTA
Organism: Lolium multiflorum; assembly: GCA_030979885.1. Classification (NCBI taxonomy): domain Eukaryota; kingdom Viridiplantae; phylum Streptophyta; class Magnoliopsida; order Poales; family Poaceae; genus Lolium; species Lolium multiflorum. The sequence continues at coordinate 241,978,071 of CM061751.1, read as the reverse complement.
GAGAAATTAGGAAAAACCCATTTCTCACTCACATACCCTTTATGTAAAATAACAAATCCTCAACCAAGGCCAAGATTGCTTGCCCCATTGCTTCTAAAATGCTTCAATGTGATAAACTAACCCTTTTGCATCCTTGGATCAAGAATCAAATCAAAAGAAATCAAAATTTCATCACACATGTGATAATGGTCACATAACCCAAATTTATTTTCTTCACCATTTTACCCCTCTGTTTTTCTCAAATCTTGAACTAAGCAAGGTCAACTAAAGCCAGGTCATCCAAGACCATGTCAAGGTGAGTAACTTTGATGTTGACCACCCTCCCTAAAGTTGACTAGGTTGACCAGAATAAGAGGGCAAAGAGGGAACCCGGGAGAGAAAAGAAGATCACCCCAAATTTTGAAAAGTTGCAATTCAATTCCAAATTGAGTGCCACCACCACCAATACATCACAATATTTATATAAATGAGATTCACCAAAAAGAATTTCAAAATTCAAAAGAAAAGTTCATGCGGCCATATGATCGAACACCTTGCAGGAAGCTTTTCCAATTTGAGACACACCCTTTTACACACTGGTTTCTTCCCTAAACCCCTTTAATTCTTGATCATCACACTCTCTTACAACCCCTGCTTCACCCTAGTGCCTGCCCTGGTCGATTAAAGTGAGAGGAGGAAGAAGAAAAACCCTAAAACTATGCCATGCCATGTACCCCGGCCACCTTTGGGCATCCCTCTCTCTGGCCTCCCTCTCAACCTTTCCTCTTGTCCTTGAGCATCTCTGGAGCACCAGGATCACGCCCGTACCACTGGATCGATCGCCACTGCACGGCACTGCCCAGAACGCCCGTGTCCAAACCTTGCCAGGATGTGCCAGCCGGCGTGGTGATCACGCCCTGGACGCGCAAGGACGTCGTCCACTTGCACGCCACCGTCCTCGCCCTGCATCCCTAGCACCGCCTCGAGCATCGCCTCTGCACCCTCTACAAGCTAGACGAACGCCCGTGCCTGCCCTGCACCGTCGCCGTCGCCCGAGACGAAATGATGCCGCGCGCCCAGTGATAGACATTGCACGCGCCCGAGCGATCCCATCCCCCTTTTGCTGCGCCAACTACTCCTCGAGCATCGCCAGGACAAGGCCTACACGCTCCCGTCCTTCGCTTGCCCTTTCACTCTCTGGAAACGCCACGCCATGGCCGCGCCCTTGCAGCACCCCGCGGCACCCCTCGCCGCTATAAATAGAGGCCCTCCCAGCAAGCTCCTCTCACACCACTCGACTCCCCTCTCACCCGATCTTCCTCACCACCTTAGTTCGTTCGATTGCCGCCGGAGGAGGAGCAATTTCAAGATCGGAGCCGCCGGGGCCAGCTCACCGTCGACGATTGGCGCCTCCCCAAGCGCCGCCGCTGCTCCCAACCTCTTCCCCATCTACTACACCTTCACCGCGCATACTGCCTGAGTCCTGCATCGGCCTGGTAGGCTCCCCAACCCCCTACTGCCGCCGTGCCCTCGTCGGAATCCCGCCGGGGACGACGACGCTCCCCAGCCATAGATCTCTGTTCTAATCCTACGGTTCATAATTCGCGTACCGTTTCGCTGATTTAAGAGGCGCCGACAGGTGGCCCCCACCCTGTCAGCGCGGCCCGAGCGCGCCAGCCGCGTGTTGGGCTGCGAAGTGCTGCCAAATTTCGTTTCGGCCCATTAACTTTTCCCGCCGAGCCCACCAATTCAAATCCAGTTTATTCTTTATCCAAATTTTGCTCTGCTGAATGTTTAGTAAAATTTGAATAGTTTGAATTCTACCAAACCAAATCTAGCAAACTTTATACCGTTGGAAAGCCCATGAATTTATCTATCCAATGCCACTGGCCCCTTCTCCATTTTCGTTGTAGATTTAATTTGACAAAAAAGACAAGACAGGGACTTTTGCACATTCAAACTTTATTTAAAATTCAACCAAAATAGATTTTTGAGTAATTCCAATTCTAATAAATCACAAATGATGTCCTCTAATTGGTTATGCAATAACATAGCCCTGTTGTTTGTATGATCATGGACTAGATCAAATAAAATGGCTATGTAGTCATTTCTATAGCATTTTAAAGTGGAATTCAAACTCAACCCTAATATGAGAATTACCTCTCATTTAAATTTTGATCCTAAGTACTAATAACCAGGGGGAATGACCTAGGCTAATGAACCCTTGAGAATTATTACTTAGAGATTTTAATGCATTTAAATGTTAAGTTTTAAAACTATGTGAAGTATAGAACTTCAATTAAATTGAACTCACATATAATAGATATGAAATGTTGACTTTGGGGTCAACCTATATTTCATACCTTATTATTATATGAAGAGATTAAATCTTAATAAGAGGAAATGAAAAGGAATGAATTCTTTTAAAGACCTACATACCCAATTTAAGAAATAGGAATAATGAGAGGAAATTATTTTCTTTCTAATAAAGACAAATCCAATAATCCACCATGCCATGCTTGATGGATGATAGAACTAGTGTGTGAACTATTTTGAGTGCCTCTAGTTTAGTATGTGAGCTTGGTTTAGTATTTATACCTCGTATTCGTATATAGACGCTAGTAACGAGGAATACCAAGAGGAGGAGGGCTACTCTCAGGAAGAAGAAGAGAACTTCGATAACTACCCAGCTCAAGGCAAGCTAACCCTTGCTGAAAACAAGTGCTTAGCTCTACAAGGGCAAAGGCATCTTCACACTTTACTTTTATGTATTACCTATCCCATGTTTTTACTTACTTTTGCTTTTGCTTATTTATTTTCAAAGTACTTTTGATTTATGATTCTCTTGTCTAGAATAGAACAAGAGCATCAAAGTTAGCCTAAGCAAATAAAGCTAGATAGCACCCCCTCATGACTAGTTGCTATTGCTAAGAACTAAAATGGACTACTCTAGATGGGAACATTTGTGAAATGAACTGAAGTGAAAGATTTTTGAAGGTGAATATGACCAAGAGAAGATGGTGATTTTTGACAAAATAGATGATTGAGTTTGAATGCGATACCCTTCCAATTATACAAGTACCCCCACAATACCTGATTATGGGTAGGGCTTAACTAGAAACTTGTGTATTTTAGTATGGGTTCCCTCTGAACAAACATCATAGGGGTTACGCCCGCGGCTGCCTCCGTTACTGGTGGATTGATGTTGAAATGAGGTGAATGTACGGCCCAAGCCCTGTGCAGTTCCCGGGTTAACTGCGGTTTTCACCGGGAGGCCAAGCTCATGGGGAGAGGTGCTCATACTAGCATATATAAGTGAAAGGTTTCGATTGATGATCCGCGTACTGTGTTACGATGATTCGAGATTTACCCTCGACGGATGTAATCAAAAGTTGTGGCACAAGAGTACAACCTCTGCAGAGTGTTAAACCTATTCGAATAGCCGTGTCCACGGTTACGGACGATTGGAAAGGCCATACTATCTCCGTTATCATTAAAATGTTTTGGTTCTAGAAATGAATGGTGGTTTGAAAGGTGACATTATGGTGATCCATAATGAGTTGTGGGAATGACACTAATGTTCCCACTTGAGTTAGTCTAGCACATGATAAGGCTTTACCAAAGATTTATGAAACTTGGCTTTATGCAAACAAACCTAGAGCTTAGCACCCCATACACTTAATGAGTATTTATCCTAGAGTTAGTTTGCGAGTACTTTAAAAGTACTCATGGCTTTGCCCTGGCTATTCAAATGCCAGACTATGAAGGAGAGCACCAGTATCAGGATGACGGGCAGCACGTCTACGATAACTAGGATCGTCTTCTAACGTCAAGCGTTGCCTGTGGAGTAGATAGTCCACTACTACTTCACTTCCGCTATTATTTGTGATGTTGAACAATATATTCGTGTAATATTGGATCATGTGATTTATGGTTGTAAGACAATATGTGTTGTAATAAATGATGACTCTATGCTACTTACTATTATGTCTCGCAAAAACATTATTCCTGGGATTGCGATGTACGGCATAATAGGCATCTGGACTTAAAAATCCGGGTGTTGACAAATAGCGGGATCTGGAGATCCATAATGGCTCCCATACATTCAACGATAACTTAGTGATCGATTGAACCATTTACATACGATACCGATTCCCTTTGTTTACTTTTACTTGCCCGAGGTTCGATCATCGGTATCTCCATACCTTGTTCAACCTCGTTACCGACAAGTACTCTTTACTAGTATCATGGCATGTCATCTCTTGTGAACTAGTCACATGCTTGCAAGCTAATCAGACGACATTCCACCGAGAGGGCCCAGAGTATATCTATCCGTCATTTGGATGGACAAATCCCACTCTTGATCCATATGCCTCAACTCACACTTTCCGAATACTTAATCCCATCTTTATAACCACTCATTTACGCAATGGCGTTTGATGTAATCAAAGCATCCTTCCGGTGTAAGTGATTTACATGATCTCATGGTCGAAGGACTAGGTAACTATGTATCAAAATCTTATAGCAATTTGAACTTAATGACTTGATCTTATGCTACGCTCATTTGGGTGTGTGTCCATTATATCATTCATCCAATGACATAACCTTGTTATTAATAACATCAAATGTTCATGATCACGAAACCATGATCATCTATTAATCAATAAGCTAGTTATACAAGAGGCTTACTAGGGACTCCTTGTTGTTTACATAACACACATGTATCAATGTTTCGGTTAATACAATTATAACATGGTATGCAAACATTTATCATAAACACAAAGATATATTATAATAACCACTTTATTATTGCCTCTTGGGCATATCTCCAACAACTCGTCCTTGCTTGTTGCATTCTTCACAACTGGATCCTAGGTTGGGGCAAGGATAAATTCTTCGAAGAGGTTATCACTTTTGATGAAGTTGATACTAGCCATGGCGTGGAGGCAGGCGACAACGAAGCCTGGCCTGGAAGGAGAAGAGGCAAGAGTGGGTAGACGCAATGTGTGAATCCAGAGGCCCACCGCCATTTGAGAAGGATAAGAATAAGTGAAGAAGAAGAACCCCTTTGATCCCCTATTTATCGAACCCCAATTTGATCCCCCGTATGTTGAGCTACCCCGTAATGATAAACTGGCATTCGTAGTAGCTAGGGAGTGTTGTTATGAACTACCAGTTGTAGTAGCTAGGGCTGAATTTGTGAACTGCTAGCTTGGTGTGCAACTGATGAACTGTGATTTCTGTGTGATGAGAGGTGATAGTATGGTAAGGCTACTTGTTGTAGAGAAGAGGTGACTTTATGCTTGCCTGGATGGTACCAAATAGGCCTACTCTTATCTCGATCGAGATTTGAGGTTGGCTGCAGGAAAAAAGGGCCTTTTTTTTGGCCCAACCCATGCAGCCCGAGCGACCAAACAACAGGCCAATTCTGGCGCATGGCTCGTTCCGGACGCGGAGGTGACCTCGCACCACTGTGTTGGTGTGGTGACCCAGCGTACCACTGCATGGTGTAGTACACAAGTCGTTGACATAACACAAGTGAAACACCGTTCCACTCATATTACATCTCTCAGAGCGGTACAACAGAAACATATGCGAGTCCAAGGTATGTCTATAGAAGTACACACGAACTATTTACATAAGATCCACACAGCCTCCTACTTTACAGTGAGGTAAAACTTCAAATAAACTCCAGAAGAACGACTCGTAGTCTAACTTGTTGCTAACTCAAGCTTAAGAGCTAGGCTTGCTATAGAAATCTAGCTACTTAGGTGCTAGGATTAGGGAAAGGTTCCCTTCTATTACTAGTCTAGGTTTCCATAATAGCTGATGCAGAAGTTGACTCCATTGACTTCTTTGATTGGATTCTTCATCTCGTTGCAGTTGACTCCTTTGTCTTCGAGTTCCACGGTAGTTTCTCCTTCGGTGCCTTGATCTAAGAAGGGGTTCAAACGAGATAGAATGAGTACGAGCGTACTCAGCAAGCTCATATTAGGAAATATGTGTATCATGCACTAGCTACAGCCATAGACCATAAAGTCATAGGCCAATGCAAATTTCATAATCATTTCTTCAAAAGGTTTATTTTATTCTGAAAACTATGCCCGTCAGTCTTCACAGGTTGACTAGAACTTCGTGGAGTTCCTTTCCTGCCGCGTTCGCAGTTCCCTTCCCGGAACAGGAGTGCCAGCCACAATTTGATACACTCTGCAGAGGTGCGTTACTTTTCCCACAAGAGATCTTATCCTTGTTGCCAACCGGGCTCGAGATTCCGTTCACACTTCCTTTGGTGTGAGGCCAGGTGTAAGATCCAAGCCCACACCGCCTTCTCCGCGACTGCAAACCCACCCTTTTGTCCAACCGTACACCCCCAGTAGACTTCCCCCGATAATACGGTTTTACTCACGGTGTACTCCGGACAATCCCTCATAGATGGTAGAGCTTAACATCACTAATGGATGGGGATTTAAAAGGATATCCCAACCTATTGCGGCAGTGCCTCCAACACCCCACCGGCTCTACCAATCCGTTGGCGTGCAGAAGGGAAAAGATACGGCTGGCTTCCCCAGAGCCATTATAGATCTCATGGTCAACGCGGTTTGTACGGCGCTAGAATCACTGGACGGCATTGGTAATTAATCCTAGGGTGATATAACCCATGCAATGGAACCTCCACCATATCAACACATACCATGGTTCCATTGCCCACCACATAGTCATATTCATAATTGTAAAATAATACTTTGCTTTTCAATGCATGAGTGATAAGTATAGTACTTTGCATATAGTTTGATACAAATAATCAAATGACATGAGCAAGCGAAGAACTTGCCTTCCTTGACTGCAAGATTATGCAGACAAAAGCTTCGATACGTGATAACTCCAAATGCTGAAATACCATCATCGTCCGGTAAGGACAATGTTTAAAGAACTGGCAAAGTTGTTATAATGCATAGTATGAGATGCAATCGTCCCAAGCGTAACCTAACCTCGATGGTTTAAGATGTATGAGTTGTAAAGATTTCTTTAGGGTTGGTTGCATTTTTAGGATGGTTCTCAAACAAGGTTCTTATTAGGGTTGATTATATTAGCATCATAATCAAGTGATATAAGACATCATAACAATCATACTCATAAAGAATAGTGGTGTAATAATATAAAGAACAGTTGTCAATTTTTAGGTTCTACAGAACATGGTTGATGTTTACTTATACTATACTTCAAAAGAATAACTTTTGAAGAACATGTTAATTAAGAAATAATGAGTATTTCAAAGAAGAACTATAGCTTCTATGGGTTGATTGACATCTGTACTTCAAAAGAATAACTTTTGAAGAACAAGTTAAATAAGAATATGAACTACTATACATAGGAGCTATGTAACTCTAGGGTTTACTATTGAGTTCATTTAGTTATACTAATAGACACTAGTTGGGTTCTTAAATAGAATGGGTTTCTATATAGCAAGTATTGGTAAGGTTATTACTATGGTTTCCCATATACATCATATCAAAGGATGGTTATTTAAGATGGTTCTATAAATTGGCTATTAGGGTTTACTATGGTTTCACAATTGCTTTACTAAATAGTCTCTAATGGTTTCTAAGCTAAGTGGCTTATTATTTACTAAGTAGGGTTTAGTTGATTAGGAGCATGTGATGTGATTTGCTACACAAGGTTGGTATTAGGGTTTATTATCATGGTTTAACTAGGGTTTGATGGTTGAGGTTAATTCTAATGGTGTGGTATATAGAATAGTGTTCAATGCTACTAATTCAATTAATAAGTTAGGGTTTATACCTAGGTGATACTAGTGAATCATATAGGTTTTAATTAAGAATAGGAACATGAAATGATAATCTCAGGTGACTTGGTTTATGCTAATGGATCATAAGCATGCATTCATTGGTCACATAATATGGGTCTCTATGTAAGGTGAAATTCACATGATCACATGTGATAAGCAACTAGGGTTTTAGAGTTACTACTAAAGTTTAATGATCACATGGGTTAAATCCTTAGGGTTTTAGGTTGGCCACTACTATGGATGAACACATGAAATGATGAGATCAATGTCTTACTCAATTTGAAACTAGGGTTTCTAAAATATGGTACAATGATGTCTACGTTCCCCCTCCTTTCCTGTAGACAGTGTTGGGCCTCCAAGAGCAGAGGTTTGTAGAACAGCAGCAAGTTTTCCCTTAAGTGGATACCCAAGGTTTATCGAACTCGGGGAGGAAGAGGTCAAAGATATCCCTCTCATGCAACCCCGCAACCACAAAGCAAGAAGTCTCTTGTGTCCCCAACACACCAAATAGGTGCACTAGTTGAAGAGATGGTGAAATACAGGTGGTATGAATATATATGCCAGTAGCAACGGTGCCAGAAAATAGCTTGCTGGCGTGTAGTTGATGGTGGTAGTATTGCAGTAGTAACACAGTAAAACAGTAAACAAGCAGCGATAGCGATTTAGGAACAAGGCCTAGGGATTACACTTTCACTAGTGGACACTCTCAACATTGATCACATAAAGAATAGATAAATGCATACTCTACACTTTTGTTGGATGATGAACACATTGCGTAGGATTACACGAACCCTCAATGCCGGAGTTAACAAGCTCCACAATAATGCTCATATTTTAGTAACCTTATAGTGTAAGATAGATCAACAGACTAAACCAAGTACTAACATAGCATGCACACTGTCACCTTCATGCATATGTAGGAGGAATAGATCACATCAATATTATCATAGCAATAGTTAACTTCGCAATCTACAAGAGATCATGATCATAGCATAAACCAAGTACTAACACGTTGCACACACTGTCACCTTTACACACGTGCAGGAGGAATAAAACTACTTTAATAACATTGCTAGAGTAGCACATAGATAAATTGTGATACAAACTCATATGAATCTCAATCATGTAAAGCAGCTCATGAGATTATTGTATTGAGGTACATGGGAGAGATCAACCACATAGCTACCGGCACAGCCCCGAGCCTCGATGGAGAACTACTCCTCCTCATGGGAGCAGCGGTGATGAAGATGGCGGTGGAGATGGCAGCGGTGTCGATGGAGGAGCCTTCCGGGGGCACTTCCCCGCTCCGGCAGCGTGCGAAGAGACTCATGTCCCCCAAATCTTGGCCTCGCGATGGTGGCGGCTCTGGAAGGTTCTGTGGTTTTCGTCGAACGTATCGGGTTTTCGATCCAGGGGCTTTATATAGGCGAAGAGGCGGCGCAGGAAGGCTGAAGGGCTGGCCAAACCATAGGGGGCGCGGGCCCCCTGGCCGCGCCGGGGTATGGTGTGGTGGGCCCGTGCCCCCTCTGGTCCCTCTCGTGTGTTGGATGCTTCCGGGGATTCTAAGATCTTTGGCGTTGATTTCGTCCGATTCAGAGAATATTTCGTTACTAGGATTTCGAAACCAAAAACAGCAAAACAGGAGCTGGCACTTGGCATCTTGTTAATAGGTTAGTCCGAGAAAATGCACGAATATGACATAAAGTGTGCATAAAACATGTAGATAACATCAATAATGTGGCATGGAACATAAGAAATTATCGATACGTCGGAGACGTATCAGCATCCCCAAGCTTAGTTCTGCTCGTCCCGAGCAGGTAAAACGATAACACAGATAATTTCGGAGTGACATGCCATCATAATCTTGATCATACTATTTGTAAAGCATATGTAGTGAATGCGGCGATCGAAACAATGTATATGACATGAGTAAACAAGTGAATCATATAGCAAAGACTTTTCATGAATAGCACTTCAAGACAAGCATCAATAAGTCTTGCATAAGAGTTAACTCATAAAGCAATAATTCAAAGTAAAGATATTGAAGCAACACAAAAGAAGATTAAGTTTCAGCGGTTGCTTTCAACTTGTAACATGTATATCTCATGGATATTGTCAACATAGAGTAATATAATAAGTGCAATAAGCAAGTATGTAAGAATCAATGCACAGTTCACACAAGTGTTTGCTTCTTGAGGTGAGAGAGATAGGTGAACTGACTCAACATTGAAAGTAAAAGAATGGTCCTCCATAGAGGAAAAGCATCGATTGCTATATTTGTGCTAGAGCTTTGATTTTGAAAACATGAAACAATTTTGTCAACGGTAGTAATAAAGCATATGCATCATGTAAATTATATCTTATAAGTTGCAAGCCTCATGCATAGTGCACTAATAGTGCCCGCACCTTGTCCTAATTAGCTTGGACTACCGGATCATCACAATGCACATGTTTTAACCAAGTTTCACAAAGGGGTACCTCTATGCCTGTACAAAGGTCTAAGGAGAAAGCTCGCATTGGATTTCTCGCTATTGATTATTCTCAACTTAGACATCCATACCGGGACAACATAGACAACAGATAATGGACTCCTCTTTTATGCATAAGCATGTAACAACAATTAATAATTTTCTCATATGAGATTGAGGATATGTCCAAAACTGAAACTTCCACCATGGATCATGGCTTTAGTTAGCGGCCCAATGTTCTTCTCTAACAATATGCATGCTTAACCATAGGGTGGTAGATCTCTCTTACTTCAGACAAGACGGACATGCATAGAAACTCACATAAAATTCAACAATGAATAGTTGATGGCGTCCCCAGTGAACATGGTTATCGCACAACAAGCAACTTAATAAGAGATAAAGTGCATAATTACATATTCAATACCACAATAGTTTTTAAACTATTTGTCCCATGAGCTATATATTGCAAAGGGGTGAATGATGGAATTTTAAAGGTAGCACTCAAGCAATTTACTTTGGAATGGCGGAGAAATACCATGTAGTAGGTAGGTATGGTGGACACAAATGGCATAGTGGTTGGCTCAAGTATTTGGATGCATGAGAAGTATTCCCTCTCGATACAAGGTTTAGGCTAGCAAGGTTATTTGAAACAAACACAAGTATGAACTAGTACAGCAAAACTCACATAAAAGACATATTACAAGCATTATAAGACTATACATCGTCTTCCTTGTTGTTCAAACACCTTACTAGAAATTATCTAGACCTTAGAGAGACCAAATATGCAAACCAAATTTTAGCATGCTCTATGTATTTCTTCATTAAGGGGTGCAAAGCATATGATGCAAGAGCTTAAACATGAGCACAACAATTGCCAAGTATCACATTACCCAAGACATTTATAGCAATTACTACATGTATCACTTTCCAATTCCAACCATATAACAATTTAACGAAGAAGAAACTTCGCCATGAATACTATGAGTAGAAACCAAGGACATACTTGTCCATATGCTACAGCGGAGCGTGTCTCTCTCCCATAAAGTGAATGCTAGGATCCATTTTATTCAAACAAAACAAAAACAAAAACAAACCGACGCTCCAAGAAAAAGCACATAAGATGTGATGGAATAAAAATATAGTTTCAGGGGAGGAACCTGATAATTTGTCGATGAAGAAGGGGATGCCTTGGGCATCCCCAAGCTTAGATGCTTGAGTCTTCTTGAAATATGCAGGGATGAACCACCGGGGAATCCCCAAGCTTAGAGCTTTCACTCTTCTTGATCATAGTATATCATCCTCCTCTCTTGACCCTTGAAAACTTCCTCCACACCAAACTCGAAACAACTCATTAGAGGGTTAGTGCACAATAAAAATTCACATATTCAGAGGTGACACAATCATTCTTAACACTTCTGGACATTGCATAATGCTACTGGACATTAGTGGATCAAAGAAATTCATCCAACATAGCAAAAGAGGCAATGCGAAATAAAAGGCAGAATCTGTCAAAACAGAACAGTTCGTATTGACGAATTTTAAAATGGCACCAGACTTGCTCAAATGAAAATGCTCAAATTGAATGAAAGTTGCGTACATATCTGAGGATCATGCACGTAAATTGGCTTAATTTTCTGAGCTACCTACAGGGAGGTAGACCCAGATTCGTGACAGCAAAGAAATCTGGAACTGCGCAGTAATCCAAATCTAGTACTTACTTTTCTATCAAAGACTTTACTTGGCACAACAAAACACAAAACTAAGATAAGGAGAGGTTGCTACAGTAGTAAACAACTTCCAAGACACAAATATAAAACAAAGTACTGTAGCAAAATAACACATGGGTTATCTCCCAAGAAGTTCTTTTCTTTATAGCCATTAAGATGGGCTCAGCAGTTTTAATGATGCACTCGCAAGAAATAGTATTTGAAGCAAAAGAGAGCATCAAGAGGCAAATTCAAAACACATTTAAGTCTAACATGCTTCCTATGCATAGGAATCTTGTAAATAAACAAGTTCATGAAGAGCAAAGTAACAAGCATAGGAAGATAAAACAAGTGTAGCTTCAAAAATTTCAGCACATAGAGAGGTGTTTTAGTAACATGAAAATTTTTGCAACCATATTTTCCTTTCTCATAATAGCTTTCAGTAGTGTCATGAGCAAACTCAACAATATAACTATCACATAAAGCATTCTTATCATGAGTCTCATGCATAAAATTATTACTACTCCCAACATAAGCATAGTTATTCTTATTAATTGTAGTAGGAGCAAATTTAACAAAGTAGCTATCATTATTATTCTCATCAAGTGTAGGAGGCATAGTATTATCATCATAAAAATTACTCTCCATAGTAGGCGGCACTAAAAGACCAATATCATTATAATCATCATAAATAGGAGGCAAAGTATCATCAAAGAAAATTTTCTCCTCAATGCTTGGGGGACTAAAAATATCATGCTCATCAAAGCCAGCTTCCCCAAGCTTAGAATTTTCCATATCATTAGCAACAATGGTGTTCAAAGCGTTCATACTAATATCATTGCTACTAGCATGCAAATAAGATTCCATGGGTTTTTTAATTTTCGCATTAAACCATTCATGTCTTGACTCGGAAATAGAATAAAAAGCTCACAGATGTTGTCCATTATGCCTTACTAGTGTAAACAAGAATCAAAAAGTTGCAATTGCGGGATCTAAAGGAAATAGCCGAGTACTTACGACGCGGAAATAGCTTGGTAGCCGAGGTCGGAGTGTGAGTACCTTTTACCTTTCCCGGCAACGGCGCCGAGAAAAGTGCTTGATGTCTACGTTCCCCTCCTTTCCTGTAGACGGTGTTGGGCCTCCAAGAGCAGAGGTTGGTAGAACAGCGCAAGTTTTCCCTTAAGTGGATACCCAAGGTTTATCGAACTCGGGGAGGAAGAGGTCAAAGATATCCCTCTCATGCAACCCTGCAACCACAAAGCAAGAAGTCTCTTGTGTCCCCAACACCAAATAGGTGCACTAGTTCGGCGAAGAGATAGTGAAATACGGGTGGTATGAATATATATGAGCAGTAGCGGTGCCAGAAAATAGCTTTTGGCGTGTAGTTGATGGTGGTAGTATTGCAGCAGTAGTAACACAGAAAGTAAACAAGCAGCGATAGCGTATTTAGGAACAAGGCCTAGGGATTACACTTTCACTAGTGGACACTCTCAACATTGATCACATAACAGAATAGATAAATGCATACTCTACACTTTTGTTGGATGATGAACACATTGCGTAGGATTACACGAACCCTCAATGCCGGAGTTAACAAGCTCCACAATAATGCTCATATTTTAGTAACCTTATAGTGTAAGATAGATCAACAGACTAAACCAAGTACTAACATAGCATGCACACTGTCACCTTCATGCATATGTAGGAGGAATAGATCACATCAATATTATCATAGCAATAGTTAACTTCGCAATCTACAAGAGATCATGATCATAGCATAAACCAAGTACTAACACGGTGCACACACTGTCACCTTTACACACGTGCGGAGGAATAAAACTACTTTAATAACATTGCTAGAGTAGCACATAGATAAATTGTGATACAAACTCATATGAATCTCAATCATGTAAAGCAGCTCATGAGATTATTGTATTGAGGTACATGGGAGAGATCAACCACATAGCTACCGGTACAGCCCCGAGCCTCGATGGAGAACTACTCCCTCCTCATGGGAGCAGCGGTGATGAAGATGGCGGTGGAGATGGCAGCGGTGTCGATGGAGGAGCCTTCCGGGGCACTTCCCCGCTCGGCGCGTGCGGAGGAGACTCCTGTCCCCCGGATCTTGGCCTCGCGATGGCGCGGCGGCTGGAAGGTTTCTGTGGTTTCGTCGAACGTATCGGGGTTTTCGATCCGGGGCTTTATATAGGCGAAGAGGCGGCGGGAAGGCTGAAGGGCCGGCCAAACCATAGGGGGCGCGGGCCCCCTAGCGCCCGGGGTATGGTGTGGTGGGCTGTGCCCCCTTGGTCCCTCTTGTGTGTTCTGGATGCTTCCGGGGATTCTAAGATCTTTGGCGTTGATTTCGTCCGATTTCGAGAATATTTCGTTACTAGGATTTCTGAAACCAAAAACAGCAGAAAACAGGAACTGACACTTCGGCATCTTGTTAATAGGTTAGTTCCAGAAAATGCACGAATATGACATAAAGTGTGCATAAAACATGTAGATAACATCAATAATGTGGCATGGAACATAAGAAATTATCGATACGTCGGAGACGTATCATACAACTCCTAAAATGATGAGTGGTAATAGAGTGTGGTTACTAATTACTTTGAATCAAAATTAGTAATGGTTTAATATTTTATTAATTTTTACAAGATTTAATAATTAGAGTAATTCTTATTTAGGTTTAATTAAGAATCAAGGTTTAATAATTGTTATTAGGTTTAAAGTATTTAACTTGTTGGCTTAAGATGTTTAAGTAAACAATTGTTGGCTACCAAAATAATATTGGCTTTTAATATTTTCTTGAGTTTTTACTTTTTAAAGAAAATAGAGAATAGTAAAATGCAAATTAGGGTTTATGAATTACCACTAATAATTAAGTTAATGCAACTATGATAAAGAAAATTAATTCTAACATTTTATTTAGTTACTAAATAACTGATATTTAATTTTGAACTTATCTAATTTATTGAATTCAAATTGGATTTTAAATAATTGAAAATACATAATTAACAAAATTAAAAATAAGTGAATTTTTATTTTGTTACACATTTTTTTTATATTTTATTTGAATAGAGTTTATTTTTGTGAGCATTTTGATATATTATTCATATTTTTCTGAGTTGAAATGAATTTTGTATGATTTTACAAAGTTTCAGACATTTACTGGAATTTGAAATAAACCTAAAACACTAAACGTACCAGTTCACTTATACTCGCAGAGACTGACTGGTGGGCCTGTTGACTGGGTCAATTGCCACGCGGGCAACGACCGGTAAACAGAGCTTAGGTGGCAGTGCCACGTTGATCTCGCCGGAGAGGACGCCGGTGACGCTCCGGCGAGCGACGAAATGGGTTCTAGAGACCCCCAGTGACTATCTAACCTAGCGCGTTTGAACCAGGACTCGATACTGGGCTCGCGAGCATCAACGCCACCACACAAAGGTCACCGGAGTTGCTCCGGCGAGCTCATCTGCGGCGGCGCGATTCGGCCAAAACGCAAAATGAATCTAGGATGCGAGCTAGGAAGCGAGAGTTGGTCCAACAGACGCGCAGACTCACCCTGAACATGCTGGTGTGGTCGATGGCGTCGATGACCGCCGGAGACGATGGTGATTGACCATTTTCCGGCGAGGTACTGCAAAAGGGATCGGCTAAATTCGTCGGCTTGAGGAAGATCCAGGTCGATTCCTTCCTCCCAGATGATCTACGGTGCCAGGCGCTTCTCCTCGACCACGCGCCTGAGGCTGGGGTGGCCTGTACCGCCGTGTTCTTCCTCGACTCCGGCGAACTGGCGCGGATGGAAACGAGAGATAGAGAGGGACAGAGAGCGAATTGAAGGGTGGCGAAGAACAAGGACTATACGGTGATGATCTCCACCTATTTATAGACCGAGGGAACCCTCGAGGCTTCGACACGATGACGGCGACGGTGGAGAGGTGGCGGTCTCTGGAGACTTTGATTCGGCGAAGATCTTTTCGCCCGTGGATAGGCTCGGACGCGAGAGATATAGGGAGGAGTTCTGGAAGCTTCTACGCGTCCGGGACGTCCTTATCGTCGACGAGGCTCGTGGCCCTGGCTCAAGCTCGCTGTCGACGCCGGGGAAGACGACGGTCGCGTTTTTCCTCTCGATTCTTAAAGCAGGCGAAACGGTAAGTGGCTTTGGGCTGGGCTGATGCTGGGCTTGGTTGATGGGCTGCGTTGTTGGGCTCGGCCGAACAGGTAAGCCAGGTAAGCCCCTCTTTCACCTCTTTTCTTTTCCATTTTCTTTTCTGTTTTTATTTCCTGGTTTCTATTTGTTATTTGGATTCAAATTTGAATTCTGGTTTTGCTTTGCAGGTTCTAAAACATTTGAATATCAATATAACTTGGTAACAATGCTCACTGTATAATTTTGTTGTTTAAACAAATATTTAGTTTAGGATTTAATTGATATCTTGTGAGGCTTGAGTAAAATAGAAATGGTTTAGTTATTTATCTCAATTCCCTTTTTAATTTAGGAACCATATCTATTTAAATGACTTGAAATTTAGAACATGTGCATAATGAAAATAGTATTAGGTTTAACTAGTGTGCTTAACAATATTGATTGTTCATATCTATTTTAATTATGGCTAGAGTTTAAAGCAAATGGTAATAAGGATGGATTGGACCATGATTTTATGTGGAGAATTATTTCTAAGGTTTAAGAAAATGGTTGGATAACTTTATGGTTATGACTCTTGCTTAGCACTTCTAGCTGGAATGTGTACTTGTGATCTATGATACACAAGTTAGGGAACAATATTTTAGGTGCATGTGAAGAGGTTTAGGGTTTTGATAATGATTCACTAATTTAAGTATCAATAGGCATGAGGCATGGCAGGGTTCTACTTATGATCCAAAGTGATGCTTGGATTGGAATTCAAATATGGCCTAGGGTTTTAGTTATGATCACCAATGTGATACACAACTAGGATTAAGATATGGTACAAGCTTTGATCATGTTTTAGTGGCTAGGGTTATCCTTCTCACTTAGATAGAATTATTGTATCAAGGCAATACTAGGTTTGTCTCAAGTGTTTGGATAAGCAGGGTTTTAAACTAATATCATAACTACTCTACATAAGGCATGAGTATGGGTTTGGTTAACTACTAATGAGTTACTTATTTTTCATGAGAAGAATGGGATCTATACATCACATATGTAGGTTTAACTTATCATCTCAATTTATAATGTAAGATCATGCATTAAACATGATCCACTTATTCCTCACTAATCTCTCTTCTTTAATACTTCTCTCAACACACTCACTTAGATTCTTAGGGTTTAGGATCATCACCCAACTTGTAATGATCAAAGTAGTGGCCTCATAATAATTCATTAGTGAAACATGGTTCTTCTCTCCAAGATCAAGTATTGGTCCATATACTTGAGTACACCTCTTTAAGTTGAGCTCTTCTTAATAGGTAGGGTTCCTCTAGGGCTTATGATCAAGTTGTAATGATCACAACACTTGCCTCTCTATAATTACTAGAAATAGTTTCTTACTAAGGTTTAAATAGTATTGTAGGTTCTATTTAATGGATAGAATAAGCATATGAATGATTCTCTCCTTTCTCTAGGTTTAATGGTATGAGTTGGGAAACAAGATTGGAATGGTCAAGGTTTAATGAAGAATGAATATGATTGTCCTTGGCTTGGGTTCAAGCATTGTGGTTGAAAAGATATACCATGTGACTCATGGTAGGAACATTTATTTAGTAGAAGACATTGAAAGGATAAGTAAAGAATAGTTTCTTAATTAATTGAGTTCTTTGATTCATAGTTGAATAATTATTCATGTGTTGTTGTCAGGAATGTCATTTTGAGATCCTTTATAAGATCTTGTAGTGGATCCTTACTTAAGGTGTTGTTTTGTTGTAAAACTAATTCTATTTGATCTAGCCATAGATCAAATCATCTCTACCCAAAATAAGGTTTTAGCAAAGATCACAGTGAAGTTTATAGCGCTTGACTTGATGATCTACTTCAATTCCAGCAAGTCAAGTGAAACTTCAGTTACTGTGGTAAGTTTTATTTGAAGCGCGAAAATTCCCCGGATTTTCTATGCATGAATGCAATGCACACTTTGGTGTTCTCTCATTTTATTGCCTCTAAACCTGGGATATTACAGTTGGTGAGCCCCAAATCAGGTCCAGGCTACCAAACGCGTCCTACATTTCCCCCCGCCAACAAACTTGTTATGTTTCCTAGAGCATCTCTATCAGACCCCGCATCTCGCAGCTCGTAAACCCATAGATGCAAGGCACAGAAAACATGTGTCGTCGATTGCCGCGTAGACCAGATTTCGCAAAAGGAGACGCCATATTAGTATGTTGTTATGTCGTCTCCTTTTGCAGAGTCTGTTCTGCTGCAACCCTTGTGAAACCTAAATATAAACTTTTGTGATGTTTCGATAATATCCGACAATTTGTGACAAGATACAATAGTTTTCAGACCCAAATTAATCGTTACCAAACCGGTAAACACGTTGCAGTAGTAATCGGCAAGCCAAAAGGAGAGTCACGATGTGGATCGATGCAAGATCAAGCAGCTCCGACACTTGCCTGATCATCAATACCACCGCTGCCACCACCACTCGCAATAAGACCAGTACCACCACCACTCTCCATAGCACCACCACCAGTCACCGCAGCACGAGTCGTAGCCTCTTCCCTTCCACTTTGCAAGATTTGCATCCTCGTCAAATCCCACAACTCTCTTGTGTAGGCATCCATGGTGGATGGATCAATCATCATCGTCTTGTTCTCCTCGTAAATGAGCTCCGCCATGGCTCGTTTCTCGTCGGCACTTGCTCTCCTCTCCTTCACGGCAGCCTTGCACTTCTCATCTTCTTGGTGTAATTCCATGCGGACCTGTGGGTGCCTCGCAACTTGCGTTTGGCGGCCCCGTTGTTGATGGACCCTCGCATAGATTTATGTGGACAAAATATCTAGCTAACTCCTCTGTCTTCGATACTACACACAAACAAATGTATCTCACTCTGCTTTGTAGTTTGACATTCTACATATCAAAAGATGGTACCACAATGCCAGAAAAATGCAGGTTGGGGATGGCTTACATGACTCATTTTTTGGGGAGATACTTGATGTGGTTTCACTCCTCTAAAAGAAAATTTTCCTGAACTATTTGAAATTTGTAATGAACAGAATATAACATTGTGGCTGAGGCTTCTAGGAATGGTTGGAGATTTACCTTCAGATGTGGTTACATGTTGACTTGCAAGATCAAATGAGGGGCTTAGTCAGAGTTTGTGCTGTGTGTCTCTTTCTAATTAGAGAGATAAATCTATTTGGAAATGGGCCAAAGATGAATCTTTCGGTGTTAAAAAAAGTACAAACACCTTTGTAGTGTTGGGTTGCTCGACCGTACATTCGTGATCAGGGATGCGCTTTGCATGTGTGTTAATAGATCCGTCGTCAGACATGCATCACGTTAACCGATGGGCGCTGTTTTCTTGCCTTCTATCAGAGCCGGTAGGATGGAAACGTGGTGGTTTATGGCTAATTGGCTACCGTAGCGCGCCATGAACAGAGTTGAACTAACT
Source organism: Lolium multiflorum (assembly GCA_030979885.1). NCBI lineage: Eukaryota > Viridiplantae > Streptophyta > Magnoliopsida > Poales > Poaceae > Lolium > Lolium multiflorum. Next base: position 241,958,513 of record CM061751.1, on the reverse strand, counting down.
AAACAATCGGAAATTCGTACAAAATGATTATTATAGCAAAAGAACTGAAAAATAAAAAAGGTGATGGTCCGCTGGAGTGGGCTGCGAGGCCCAAGTGGCCCAGGAGTGCAGCGGCCCGTTATCCTTCCACCGTTGGAAGCGGGCAGTTCTCGCTGCTCTGTGAGGCCAGCCTAACGCGGTGCCTGCCACACTATGGACCGTGAGGCCCAGCTTTCGCACAGGCCCCAGCGGCCCACTACACAACTTGGAACGGGCGGGCCAGCAATAGCACAGCCGGACCAGGCCCGCAGCGCCACGGCAACGTCCACACCACCCTGAATGCCCCCGCTCGGGTTACAAGCTCACGCTACTGAGTTCGGCGATACGGCAGATGGAGCTGGGTATTTAAGCTGGTCGAATCGTTCCTCGGTTGGCGAGGTGGGACTAAAACCGTGAGATGGTGCGCAGTCTGCACACAGTACGCTGGTCGTCTGGCTGGAGGCGTTGGCTGTTTAATGGGCTTTTTGTTGCTTTGTCGAGCTGGGCTCATAAACAAAGGCCACGCGAAGAAAATTTGGGCATGTGCTGTTTGTGGTTTCTCTCTCTCAAAAAAAAGTGCTGTTTGTGGTACTTCCGAACTGAGCCGAAGATGGAAACAGTATGATCACGTAAAAAAAAAGATGGACGAATCTAATAACTGCACTATGCTTCAATAAACACATATTGAATCACACTCACTCACGCGTGGTTGTATCCAAGAATTAGGTAGAACCGTAGAAATATCATAACAAGTGTCGAACTTTGTTTCCATGGCGAAACATTGGTTGTGGCATCATCAAGAAGTTCTACGGCTCAGATACTTGTGTTTCTTAAGAAAAAAGAAAAAAAAATCCTGAGAGATAAGAGTCGGTCTTATATACTGAAAAAACTATGAATGGCTTTCATTATGGCCTCACTGGCCTACCTGTTGAGTTCTTTTCCATAAAGACCAGACAGATCACAAATTCAAAACCCTCTCCGTAAGATCTCCAAAACTAATCGCCGAATTATGCCCAATCATGAGATTGTACAGAGCAAGAGGACAAGACCAAGAGACGCCGGCAAGAGGAACAACCCATGCATAGTGGTCAATCCTTTGGTCGAGGCACCCACGGTGGCAGAAGTCATGCCCTTGGCCTTATTCCGAAAGCACATTACCCTACATTATTTGCAAACTAGTAAACTATATTTGATTTGATACAAAGAGAACAACAGTGCTGCTGGCCCGAGCGCCCGTCATGAGAAAAAAGAGAGACAATGGGCACAGGGTTGCTGGCCCCAAATGGAGAATGGACAGGAGACTTGGATTGCAGTTTTGGTCCATTTGTGCTGAGCCATACTGGAAAATGAGGAGCTTTCGCTCAAACATAGGGAAATCAGCTTGTCTAAAATCTCCGGTCGCTTCCCCAAACCGCGCCGGATTGATCGTTTGGGGGACATGTTTCGTTCGTGCCGCGTTTGGGGGACGTCGCTCCCCAGCCGCGTTTGGATTAAAAGTACTTTTTTGGCATTTTTATTTCAATTTCCACAAACTAATACATAATTGGGAACGTGGTTTACACGAAGACATAATTAGGAACATGGTTTTCCACAAACTAATACATAGTTTGAACCATGGTGGACACAAATATAAAAATATTGCAAACAAATTAAACCTAACTAGGCCGGGCATCGAAGGTTTCGTGTGTTCGCTGTCAAGAAAGAACACTCGAGGGCACACCCAGTCACCCAAACTGAAAAATCCAGCGGGAGACGGCGCCCTTGTTGGTTGTACCGACGAAGAACAGACAGAGACCTCCGTGCACGTATTCGCTGCGAAGAAACAACACTCTTCATCAGTCGTCCTCCTCGTCGGTGTTGTCGTGGTAGTCCCGGCGGCGGCGCGTCGAAGACGTTGACGCTCATGTCCCTGTCGCCAAAGTAGGAGAACGGGAGGACGAAGCCGGCTTCGAGGCGTGGTGGCGCGCGAACTTCTCCCGGCCGATGTGGAGGTACATCTTGCCGCGCGCGTCGTAGATCATGTCGACGATCCACCGTAGCCGCACGCAGCCTCCCGCAGATGCGCGTGCCCGGCGGTCGTCGCCGGCGACGTAGGCGGCGAAGAGTCGGGAGCCTCTCGGATGCCGCGTGGGTCGCGAGGACGAGGACGAACTCGGGCGCACGGGCCCTCCACGTCCATCTCCGATGATGAAGACGACGGCGTGGCGGCGGCGCGGCGTGCACCTGCGCGGCGCGACCACGACCACGACCGCGAGCTCGGCCTCCGCCTCTCCCCATGGCGTCGACTCTTGTTGAGATGGTGGCGGCTAGGGTTGGAGAGAGGCGCTAGGGTTTGTGTGTGAGAGGGAGGATGAGAGGCGGCCCTTTTTATAGGCCGGAGGGAGGCGGGGAGCGGTGGTGCTCATTAACGCGACACAGCTAGGCAGCGGTGCTGCCGCAACGCGCGTCGCTGCGCCTGCGGGGCACCGCGTCGCGCGGCAATAACTTCCGTCGCGAGGTAGGCGATGGTTAGGTTAAAATTTATTGTGCCGCTGACGGGTCAGGCCCGCGTCGCTTCGCCTCGCTCGTTGTGTCTGGCGTCCCCGGTGCGTCGTTGTGTCTGGCGTCCCCGGTGCGTCTCATGTGGGGCCGAACACCATATCGGGGCGCGCCAGACAAAAAACGGGTTTGGGGACGCGGCGGAGCGTTTTGTCGCACACCCAAATAGCTTTCGGGACGCGACTAGAGATGCTCTAATTGGATTGACCCGAACGATCAAGATAGAACTTTGCTTATGAAATATAAATGATAATCATTCAGAATGTTTCCTGACATTTCATATAAATCAATAGATCATCAACTGATTCATAGGATAGAACTATAGAAGGTATAGTGTGAAGACAGAAACATATCCAAGATGTATCGTCATTTGGTTAATAGTTATAGCTGTGTCCCTATCTCACATGTCCCATGTAGAGGAGCCATGCATGTTTAGATGACCATCCTCTAAATAAATAAATTAAGAACATCATGCTGTTTTTTTCTTAACAGCGGATGGACATTTGAGTATGTATGACGACTAACTCAAATACACATGATTGAAGATCGTTGTAGGCACGTTGTCGACCTTGTCCCAGCTTGCGCCCAGTTCACACATATACTACTAATCAACAAGTCACTGAACAATCAGATGCAGACAGCCTAAACCCACCAGCTCAATTAACAAACACACAAGGACCAAACCCAGCCAATCAATCCATCACCAACTAATCCACAAGAGAATCGGTCTTGTTCCCAACCGCAGCACCAAAACTCCAATATTCTGCATATAAATATAAGTAAAAAAACGATGATAGAAGCTTTGACAGGCTACACGTACACAAGAGGCGATGAATGAGAATCACACCCAGGAACTAGGAACCATTCAACCATGCTTGAGATGAATAAATATCGCAGCACAAACTGGACCACGTAGAAGATAGCACCACATGGTGATCGATCGCATCACCACCACCTACACATTCAGCTGCTGCTGCTGCTGAAAATGGAGTCATTGGTTAGTACCATGTAGGGAGGACCCCCATCAGCTGTTATTGTGCGGAGGCAGAAGGGGGCCTGACCTGCCTGGTGAGGAAAGGTAACATCAGAGCCGAATCATGGAACCAGGCCGAGATCCAAACGGGATGGATGCACCAAAATGACAACAGCAGTATTCATACCTGAACATGGCTGATGCTCCAAAACGGGGATCATCATTATAGGAAAACTACAAAGATCAAGCTGGATAGATCACAATGCATACACATGGAAGTTCCAAATCGAGACCGCACCTACGGTACTGCATACAGAAAGCGCACTGTCACATTAGAGTCCTTCCATTCCAGAAATAATGTGGAGGGTACGAACCATGCATAGGAAGATGCAACAGGTTCATATGAACATGCAAAAGGAGACATAAAGAGCTAATTAAATATCTGTACATTGCTTATTGTCTTCCGGTTGAAAGAAACTTCGTCCAGTTGAACTAACAATTTACAGGGTACAATGCTGACAAAAATGGCTCAACCCGTGAAACGTGGCTAACCTAGGTTTGATTTTTAACTGTATTACATATCTGAATTCATATCATCAAGATTACCATTTCTTTTTTCTTCCAACATAAACCAACACTCCAATGTAATTGCTCAAATTGCCACCACAGTTCGATGTAGTATGCAATAAATGCTACTTTGGGTTAAACAACTATGTTGCTTGGACGAAAGGATCCTGCCTAATTCTTAGAGGCCTGACAGAGAGCACACATTACTGCAGGAAGATTTCAGCCTTGTTAGGGCATCTCCAACCGCGCAACCCAAACGGACGCGCTGGGCCGTCCGTTTTGGGCCGTTTGGGTCACCGCCCGGACACGCGGACAGCGCCCCGCGTCCGCGTGTCCGTTTGGGTCGCGCGCTGCGCCCAACGCGCGGACGCATCGCATAGGGCCAATTTAAACGAAATTTGAACAAAATGCGAATTTAAACGAAATTTCATTGAACATATGCGCTATTGTGGGCAAATTTGTACATAGCCCTATTTTGGGCAAATAAAACTAACAAAAGAAGCCCCTATATGGGCTTTTAAATTTAAACTAATATAGAAAACCCTCTATTAGGGTTAGGTCGGCGCGCGGTGGCCGCGGGTGCCGCCTAGCCCGTGGCGCCGGGGCACGTCCCCGGGCGGCGACGCGTTGTGGCGGACCGCGCGGGGACTCGGCCACGGAGACCACGGGGCCTCCTCCCACGAGTGGGGGTCGAGCCACCGAGGCTGCGGCGGCGCACGGACGGCGCCTCACTCCCCCGCGCTCGCTCTGCCGGGCGCGGCGCAGCCTCTGCGCCGCCGCTCCGCGGCGCTGTCCTCCTCGGAGCGGCGGTCCTCGGCCGCGCGCGGCCTCCTCGCCGCGCCGCCTCCTCTCTCCCCGTCGCGCTGGCGGGCCTGGGCGTAGAGCTCCCGCCCTCGCCTCTCGCCTCCGGCGGGCCGCCTCTCCATCTCGGAGGTGCGAATGGCCTCATGGAGGTCGGCCATTTCGCCTCTCCTCGCCGCCGAGATCATCGGGCGGCGCGGAGGTCGGGTCCTCCTCTCGAGGACTGCCGGCTCGAGAGGAGAGGCGGCGGTTGCGGCAATGCCGCACCGCCGCGGCGGCCTCTCGATGTGGAGGCCGCGGTTTCCTCCGGTGGCCGCACGCGGGACGGCGGCCGCCTCGTCGTCGTTCGCTCGGAGCGAACCGTCGGGGCCATGGCGGCGGTTTTGCTCGGGGAGTGGAGTGGGGGCTGGGGCCGATCCTCCGGTCCCCATTTAATAGTCTCCCCGGTCACCGGGTGGGCCCAGGGAGAGGACCGCGTGGACGGCGCGTGCCATCCGCGCCACGCAAACCTAGCCAGATTTGGGCCGGGTTTTGCGTCCGACGCCCGCGGCCGTCCCACTCGTGCGCTGGGCCGCGTTTTTGTCCGGCTCGACACAAACGGACGCGCGGGCGCGGTTTGGGTCGCGCGGTTGGAGATGCCCTTAGTTTGTGTCCAGCAAAATCTACAGGAACAGTACTTCTAGCAGTTGTTGGCTTGATTCAACTGAAAATCAGCCCCCAAGATGGAGGCAGGGAAGCACTTAATTTTGTCCTAAAATGTTCTACTCTTCAGTTTCTTGTCCACCTTGATCCTAACTGTATGTTGTCATGAAAATTAGACAGCCTAGAGCAGCATATGATTTGAAGAGATGAAAGAGGATAATAATGATGCCATATGCAAAAACAGACATAATAAACAGCTAAAATGACCATTCCTAGAGAGTATTGAAACAGATTGACCACCTCGGAGAGGGTTTATATATATACATAAGGGGGGAAAGGAAACAATTCTGGTCATAATGCTACGAAGATATGCAGATGAAAACATGTACCTGGGGCATTGATTAGTTATCAAATATGAATCTCTGCTGCAGTTGAACGATGACGCAATTGCAGCCTATAACTGCATCTCAAGAATGAGAAGGTACTTGAAGAGACATCAACTGGACAGTGCAGCATAATTATAGAGACAGTCAAGCAAACCATGAGGTCATATGGAAGAAAGAAGAAATGCAAGGCACTGGGGATTCAAGGATTTTTCTCTGATAGAAAGGTGAAAATGTAATATACATGATACATCATTAGACCAAAGAGAGTACACGATGCTAATAAATCTCCCAAAACTATGCCACCACAAAGCAACCCAAGTTCTGTACGCCTACAAACCCCCCTCCGTCCAGGACATCTGAAACAAAATTACCTCCGTCCATGTATCAAGAACCCAACCAAAGATGCAAGCAACATTGGCCTTCGCCATGTTGGGGATCAAAAAGGTTCAGCCAGAGTATACATAGAAGCCGCTCGATCGGTGTATATACAGTGCTCGGACATTGTAAGAAGAAGACAGCGGGCTCCGCTAGTAGTAGGCTTTTGCGCCTCTGGACTGGTACAGCTCGAGCCTGATCTTGGCCTCCGGCAACAAGGTCTCGATGGTCGGGTCCTGCATCATGTAGGCCTGCTTGGATGCCCATTCGAGCACGGTGAGGATCTCCGCCTGCGCGAGCTCCTCGCTGTCCGGGACACTTTGCGCAATGTAGCACACAAGGGTGAGCGCGGCGAGCTGCACCGCCTGCTCCCCGAAGTAGACGAGCTGCACAAGGTGCTTGGCGCCGCCGGCCTCGATGATGGCCTTGGAGTGGTCGACGCGCAGGTAGTTGTCGGTGCAGGCGAACTTGGTGAGCGCCATGGCGGCCTCCCGGGAGACGTCGGCCTCCCTCTCGTCGAGCAGCTTGACGAGCGGCGCGATGATCCGGGTCTCGGTGGCGCGGAAGGTCCTGGAGAGGCAGCCGAGCGAGACGATGCAGGGGACGAGCAGGTCGTCGTACTCGGCCTTGTCGACGACGCGCAGGAGCTGGTCGACGACGGCGCGGGCCGCGGGCGAGGTGGGCTTGAAGGCGGAGCGGCGCAGGTCGGAGTTCTGCTCGGCGACGGCGCAGATCTCCATGAGCGCCATGGCGGAGTTGTACTGCACGTCGCCCTCGCCCTTGTCGAGCAGCACCGCGAAGCAGAGCAGCGCCCGCGACTCGGTGATGCTCTTGCAGATGGCCGCGTTGCCCTTGGCGAGCTGCCAGAGCGCCTTCGCGGCGTTGGCCTTCATGTAGGCCTTTGTCTCCGGGTCCTCCAGCTCCCTGCCCCTGGCCGTGGATCCGGAGAGCGAGGTGGAGCTGTGCTGCTTGGATCCGGTGGAGCTGGATTTCGCGGCGGCCATGGTGGACTGCATCACGAGGCTGTGCATCTCGGTCTTCGCGGCAGGGGAGGCGGTGCCGGCAGAGAGCAAGTCTGGCATGGCACCGCCGTTGATGTTCTTCTTGTCCATGACGACGGAATGTATGGACAACTTGGATGTGATGGCGTACTTGGAGTGCTCCTGCACGGTCTCGAACGCGAGGTGGCCCACGAGCAAGCGAATGACATTGTGCTGCGCGAAGGCGTCCTGGCACTTGGGGTGGTTAGCAGCGAGCTCCGAGACAGCCCACGCCACCATAGCCTGGACCTTCATAGGCCCGTCCTTGAGCACCTTAGCAAACGCGGCGCAGGCGCCGGCGAGCACGATCTGCTCGACGCACTCGGGGTCGCGGCCGAGGAGGCCGATGGCGAGGGCCGCGCTCTCCTGCCCCTCGGGCCGGCCCTCCTTGACGAGCCGCAGCAGCGGCGGCACCCCGTCCTCCTCGATGATGAGCTTGGAGTAGCGGTCTGAGTCGCGGGCGAGGGAGACGAGGCTGGCGGCGGCGTCGGCGCGCGCGTCGAGGTCGCCGGTGTAGAGGACGGCGATCTGCTCCCAGATGAGGAAGAGGATGGGCTCGTTCTGCGCGATGGGGGGCAGGCCGATGTGCGCGTCGTCGAAGTCGTCGGAGGAGGCGGAGGCGGAGACGCGGAGCAGCCAGGAGAGGTCGCCGGTGGAGTTGTCGAGCTGGTTGGACATCTTTTTGAAGGAGCCGGCCGGGATGATGGTGAAGACGCGGCGGACGAGGCCGTGCGCGCGGCACTTGTCGACGAGGGCGAGCGCTTTGTCGAGGGCCTTCTCGGTGTCGTCGAAGATGCGGCGGGCTGGGCGCTCGTAGAGGTCGGCGCGCGCGGCTTGGCGGAGGAGGGTTGCGAGGCGCTCGACTTTTGATTTGAGGTCCGTGCACTCCTGCCGGAAGGTGTAGGCCTCGTCGGAGGTCTTGATTACTTGGTCCGAGAGCTGGATCGGGCGCGCCAGGATCTGCTTGAGGTCGTCCATGGTGGTGGCGGCGGGGGGTGTGGTATGGTGTGGTGGTCAACGGGCGGGCTGGCCCTCCCCTGCCGCCGAGCCGGAATGGGACGGGATGGGGGGTGTCCCGTCCGGCGGCCGGCCGGTGGGGCTGCTTCTTCTTCCTGCCTCCTCCGAATGGGGGGAGGGATTGGAGGAGGAGGAGGAAGAGGAGCGGGGAGGGAATGGGGAGTAAATTGGGTATCGGTTTTTTGCGGGGAGGGAGGGGGTACTTGGGCTGGCTGGCAGACAGGCAGCGTGCGTGCGTGCGCGTGAGCTGGAACCCGGACCGGACGCAGCGGGCGGGCGGGCGGCAGCAACAACAACAACGGCCGTCGTCTGCTCCTCGTGTCGTCTCGCCTTGTGGAGTTGCGGTGCGTTTCCCTCGTTTTCCCGGTGATTTTGGCCCCGTTCCGCCTACATACTCCCTCCGTCCACAAATAAGTGGACACGCGCAGTTTTCAAGAGACCTTAAACTTTTTGTAAAAAAATCCCTCATTCCTTCAATCAATCTGCTCATTAATCAAGAAGATGCTTTGATTTAGGCGCTAATAAATGTTGTGCATGCTAGTAACCAATAAAATAACATTGAGAAACCAAAAATGATTAATGGGGGCAGACATCAAGGCATGCACTAGGGGCCTAAACGTAAAAAATATACCAAGAAGTCTAGATGTACACTTATTTGTAGATTTTCTTAGAAGGCTAGATGTCCACTTATTTGTGGACGGAGGGAGTACATCTCCGTCGTTTCCTCAGGTCTGCCTGCGCGCCGCGACAACGTGGTGCTCTTGGCCATTTCCTCCCCGGCCCCTACATCTCCGCCCACGCCGCTTCTCCGCCCCAGTTTTCGCTGCGCCGCGGGGTGAATGCGTCCCATTGTCACATTATCTCTACCAACGTGTCCGGTAAAAACATCGGATCGATCCGATAGCAAGTTAGGAACCTTGTCAACTAGTGTCACGTTTTGGAGCACCCTCTTACTACCCACCTCTTCCTAACATTTGTTTAATTTTTTACTGGTATTTAATTTTTGTTTTTTTGTTTTTTTTGAAACGGAGGCAAAAGCTTTGCCTCATCGATTAATTAAGAAGAGAGTGCTCAGTTTTTAGGAGAAAACCGAGCGAAAACCTACAACATGGTCAAACTCACGAAAACCGTGCCCACACTTACAATCAACCGTAACAACGACCCGAAACAACATGGCGCACCCACACTAGCCAACACGAAGGACGACAAGCCTACACGAACGAACTCCAAACACGACACTCCAACACCGCACCGAGAAAGACATGCAAAGACATTGGGGGCACCCATCAGTCTACTGCGGATCCAGGGTAGGTAGCAGCTAAGGTGGCGAGAAAATCGCAAACCTCTCTAGCAACAACACCTCCGGGCACCGTTGCCAAAAAACTTGACTTAGCAACTCCAACACCAAAAGGAACCACATGCCTCACTTCATCGACGGAAGGAGGCATAACCTTAGGTATTTAAATTTGAGTATGGTTTGAATGGAATTCATCTAAACTAAACCAAACTACTACTAACCGCGGCAAACGCCGTGGTACTAGTAGTAGTATTCGAGGTACCAACAGTTGTCGCCGGTGACTTCGTTCTTCCCGCACTAGTCGGGATCGTCATTCACGACAGCGCTAGGTATCGCACCGTCGTTGCGTGTGAGATCGACGAGTGGCTTGCCTCCCATGCTATGTGGTCGTTCACCTAGAGTCCATCCACGCCGCGTTGAACCACGGTGTGTCCTCAGGGTCATCAGCAGTCAAGAGAAGCCTCTGCTCGCGCAGGTACACGCAGCCAGCTTCAAACTCCCCGTCGTCGACCTCCTCCTTCGGCTCCGGCTTCGGGCCACACACCGATGACGATGCCATGCAACAAGTTGTGCCTCCTCGTCGGCGCATCGAACTCCTCCTTGTCCTCGCGTTTGGGTGCGGGGTAGGAGAGGCGTGCGGCCAGAGATGGACGTAGTGGAGCACAGCGGCCCGAACAAGGAGGAGCTAGATATCGTCATCTCCCTAGGAAGCCACTTGCTTGGTGGTGACGTTGGCATATCCAGCCATGGAGCACCCTGCTGGATCCCGTCTAGGACAACTTCCAGGTTGCGGCCCGACACACACTAGAAAAGGTGGCACCCCGCCTCGTTGTACTACGTCATGAGCCCAATGAGTCCGTTGAGCCGCGCCAACTTCTTCTCCTGTCACACCCAAAAGTAGTTGACCCACCAGCCGTCGTTGACCATGGATCTCCTGCTACCATTATTCGCTGCCCACCATGGGCTCCGGCGAGATGGCAATGTCGTTCATCGACATCCGCTGCTGCTTGGCAAGCGCATGTCCGGCGAGACTAGGTACCGCACACAGTACAAGGCCGACGGCTCGGCGATGGTCAGGTTGCCGCGCCCAAATCTGTCTGCAGCTGCGCCTTCAGTGCACGCGGTGGTTCGACATGGCGGCTGCTTTAGTGCTTGGCGCTAGGGTTTTGGATGAGGCGAGCGGCAACGTCGGTCAAAGGTGAGGAGCGGTGGCACACATTAACTATAGCTCTATCCAGCCACGCCACGTCTACATCACGACGAGACGCCTCCTAGCGCCCGCCTAGGAAACAGAGGTTGGCGAAGATGTAATTGACAAAGAAAACAGCCGTGTCGGCCCTTGTGTCATAACACGGCTGGCCTGCCATCGCCATGTCACCAATGCATTACGTCCGGCGCTTGCAAGAAACTCTGTCAAGTGAGGATGGCCTTGGGACGCCGAACACGCTATTCGATCCCATGACAGTCCAAAATGTCCTTTGAAGCTCCGAAAAGTTTTGAAGATGTTTTAGGGGAATGCCCCCGGGTGTTGCAGGTGGTTGGCTTCGGCGAGCTGAGTCGGGTCTTTGGCGACGTGGTCATGGTTACGTGCCTGCATCGCGGCAGACAGAAACAGAGCATCACGTGGGATGGAGCCGTGCGTGTCCTCCGCGCGCCTCGTGTTCGTGTGGCTAATCCACCGGGTTTAGCAAACGGTTCATTCATGTGCACGATAAGTTCGGTGCACCGGCGCCTTTGTCTGCTGCACTCCAGCGCGTCTGCGTTCGAGAAGAGGGCGAAGAGCAATGATCTTGTAGTCTTCGTGTCGAGATATTCCAGCAGCCTAATCGGAACGTTGCCAGAGTGATTTTCCATTCCAAAACGTACATTGTCCAAATTAACATCCGCGCATTGGAGAACCTAATAAAAATCCAAAAAGTCTTATATTTCCGAGCCTAAAATGTACGTCTCTTTTGGGGCAAAATTGAAAAATCTTTTTTTTTTCATGAATATATTGAAAAATCATCGCTTCGTGAGATACTGCAATGATTGAAATCTTTCAAATTAATGCCAATTAATGGATAGCATGTCCCATAACTTTTTATACGAAAATATTATTTATTGATGGTACACAGCGCGATCTCACCAGCAATGACAACTGTGGTTGGATTTGAAATATTCTAAAGTTTTAAAACCACATCATAATCTGCCTCTCTGCAGCTGGCCGGGCAATGTTTTCCATGTTGGTTTAACTCAAACACAAACAATGGCGGGCTGCATTTTTCTAAAACCAACATAAGTTGCATGATTCTAATGAGCACATATATTGGCGCTGGTATGCTTATTTTTCTTATTTTTGAATTATATTTTAATTTTAAATATATGTGGCACTGGTCAGGGTACATCAATGTCATATGCACCTTCAATTATCGAGTGGAGAAAATGATGTCGATCCCATCAAATTCATGGATAGCAAAAATTGATATCAGCGGGATCAAGCTGTTGAGAGCATCTCCTAGATGATCCGACGCCACAACAAACGCCTTTTAATGAGTGGACGATAATACAGAAGATAAAATATCAACAACCTGTGGCCATTCAATTTACTTATAAAGAAAAATGCACTAAACGTTCCATAATCCACAAATGCGAAAAGAATTAAACCTTATCTATAAATCATGAATCGGAAAGCTAAAAAAAATAAAATGCATATGATGTGTTTGGTTTCTCATATTATCGGTCCAACATAATAAGCCTTGCTTTATCATTAAATCATATAAGGGGGATCTGGGAAAAAAGATGAAAGTTAAAAATAGGCGAAAATGCGACATAAAAATACAAGTCATGATCACGTCGGTATGTCTCCTATGTTCTCTTGTTGTCAAGCCATCACTTGTTATTGTTCATGGTGAATTTAGATCGTCACTTGGTGTGATACTGCAATGATCGAAATCTGAAAAATAAATGCCAATAATGGATACAAGTCCCAAACTTTCTGATACGAAGTACATAGAATTATTTATCTCACACAACTATCCAACTAGCACTGATGATTATGGTTGGATTTGAAATACTTAAAAAATGATGCCTCTCCCATCAAATCCATGGAATAAAAAAAATGTGTGCTATCAACAAAATCAAGTTGTTGAAAGCTTCTTGTAAGTCATCTGATGCCACAATCGGCGTCTTTTAATGAGTGGATGATAATATAAAAGAGGAAAAAAGTCAGAGATTAGCAGCCATCCAATTTGCTCACAAAATAGGGCACAAGAAACATTCATAACCCGCAAATGCGAAAAGAATCGGACCCCATCGATAAATTATGAATTTATAAGCTATAAATAAAAAAATGTTGTATTTGATCGCTGAAATAACCAGTCCAATATGAGCCTTACATTCTTAATTCAATAGGTGAGGGTGAAGGGGAGGCTAATCTGGAAAAAAGTGATACTCCCTCCGATTCATATTAATTGACTTCAATATAGATGTATCTAGAACTAAAATGTGTCTAGATACATCCATATTAGAGTCAATTAAAAATATTTTGCACCCAGAGATGATACAACCCTTTTTCTAATCTTGAAGCCCACGTGATATCTGTTCTTGTCTATTGAGATTTATACATATGTTGACCAACCTACGCTACCAATCGAAAGAGAAGAACCTACCAAAAGCCTGAGAAACATATCAAAATCGCGTAAGTGAAAAAGGGACATGAAAGTAGAAGTCTTTGTCACATCGTTATGACTCCTATGTTCTCTTGCAGTCAAACTATCACATGTTATTTTCCATCATGAATTTGGATCGTCACTTTGTGTATGTAATACTGCATTGCGGTGATTGAAATCTAGAAAATTAATGGCAACGAATACATGTACCAGACTTTCTGACATGTTGAGTTGTTACACAAGTATCTCGCTAGCAATGAGATAATGGTTGGGTTCAAAATACTTAAAATTGACAAACCACACCAGAATTTATCTCTCTGCAATTGGTAAAGGGTTTCCATGCATGGTGGTGTTACCTCAAACACAAAGCGTATAATTAAGTTGAATAATTATGATGAGCAAATTGAATGTGTTTGATATGATTATTTATAATAGTAATGAATAATGAGTATTTTCTAAATTATACCAAACATTAGCCTAGGTATACCAACTCTATATGCACCGCTGGTTATATATCGAGAATAGGAAGTTATGTCTTCCCCAACAAATACATGTAAGAGAAGTTGTTATTAAACAAACAAAAAAAGAGTAGCCGAGAGCATCATATAGGCGATGTGATGCCGCAATTGATGTATTTTAAGGCACGGATGGTAATAAAACAAACAATGACTAGTAGACATTCAATATAGAGTGCTCATGGACAAATGAACCCGTGCAACGTGTAGCTTGTTTCTTAGAGAAATAATTAGAATGGCATTTGAAAGTTTCGAAAATCCTAGACGTAGATGATGATGTATTCATCAAGTGTTCAAAACACCAGTGCGGAATACTCTGTAATATGGCCTGTGCAAAATTGTAAATCTGAGGTAGTGAATTCAAACCTCCAAAACTTGCCATTTTATCTTTTTTTGTGTGTAGCCCAACATATATGGAATTCAACGTTGAAATTTTGCATGGTGGTGGAATGCATCATTGGCTACATCTATAGGTTTTCTTAGAAGTTTTTTGAAACATTAAATTGTTGTTCTCTCATTATTTAAATAGATGGCCTCCATGCAACTCGAGCTCCGTGTTATAAACGAGACAAGCAAATAATAAAGAACGAAAAGGAAATCGCATCGGAGACACAAGATTTAATATCGAAAACCCCTTCAACACAGAGGAGAAAAAACCACGGACGCCAGCCAGCAAATACTTCACTATATTGGGGAGTATTTACAAACGCCGTGAGTGATCTTATAATCTGATCCTAGCTGGCGGCTTACAAGAGGTATATATAGGCTGTGGCATCTTTCAATGAAAAACCAACTTGTGAAAAACCACCATGTCCGCTTCAGCCCAAGCCTCCGATGACGGGTCTCGCTCCGCTCGTGAGAAGGTAGCCTCCTTTAATATGAATTTGGATCACAACATAACACTCCGAATGAAGTTCATGTTGAATATATGCCTATTATAAAAATAAAGAAAATACAACCAACACAAATCAGAAATGCAAATATATAGAGTTCAGACCCATAAGAAAATCATGAATCACACCGGGGAAAAATGGTTAATAACTTATAAATTGCGTGGTCGTTCTGATTCCCGGTCATCCATGAGCCTCACAATCTTCGTCCAACCAGAAGAGTGCCGATCATTTCTGTATATTTCTCGTCCTAGTAATTCATCGTTCCATATTGCTTAATTCCCACACAATCGCTGCATACGCCGTCGTCGTTCTTTAGGACTTAGGAGATCGATCACCGCGTAGCGTAGGCGTGTGTTCGCAGGTCGACGTCGATGACGGTTGCATTAGGAACCGCTCTTTTCTGGACGTACGTAGGGACACCAGAAACCGCCATGTTTGCGGTTTGCACGTATCAAACTGCCAAAACCTTTTTATTGCTCGGGCCAGAAGAGGAA
The DNA here is from genome assembly GCA_030979885.1 of Lolium multiflorum. NCBI lineage: Eukaryota > Viridiplantae > Streptophyta > Magnoliopsida > Poales > Poaceae > Lolium > Lolium multiflorum. The sequence goes on along the minus strand of CM061751.1, from coordinate 241,943,310 downwards.
AAAGGCCGAAAAGGATTGATGGCAAGTTGTCGCCTCAACCGCTCAAACGTAGACGGTAGCGTAGACAGGGACAATGGCCACCAAACGCCATGCATCACAGTCCAACTGAAATGCCTCACTACGTGCTTGTACTAGAATAGTGAGAGGATTAGTCAAAGATCAGGCAGTCTCTCAGATCCTTCAGCTAAGGCGCGACCATTTGGCTAGTTATATAGCTCTTGTTCATTGAACATACAAACACAACCTCGGTTTTGTTCATGCAGTATAATAAAACTAGTCTCTTCGATTCATAATAAGCGTCCGGGGAATTTGAACTAAACCTCAAACAGTTAATATGGATTAGAGGAAGTAGATTCTTACTATACCACCAATGTTCGTTTTTCTTTTACTGCTGTAGATTCTGTCACCAATTTACCATACCGATATGAGAGCTAGCTAGTCTCATCACGTTGCTTAACACGTAGATTGGTTTGTTCAGCGCAGACAGCCCACTCCACGGTCACAATTATTGGAGCATCGATCATTCCCCTAAAATTAGCATGCCGATGACCGATTCAAAGGGTGAAACCGTAAAATCTCGAGATTATTTTGAATGTTAGCAGGAGAACTGCTAAATTCATTGAATAGGTAGAAATTGGTCCAGTTTATGAGGGAAACCGGACCCGAAAACCATACAGATGAACACCTTACAGCTTACAACACAACACCACAACACACGAAACAACCACCCGCCTTGTCTAACCCAGCCAAGAGGCGAGAGATCAGAACACAGAGCCACAGACCGCTTCACAACCGAAGCAAGACAACTCGCAAACACAACTCACGCTCGAAGATGGCATGTGCCAACGTACGATCCACCCTTGAATGCCAAGAAGATAGTGGCGGTGTGGACTGCAGGGCCCGACCAGACCCGAGGAGAGCGCTGTTGAAAAGATGCCGCTTCAGTGTACATCGCGCCCTAGAGGCCCACACTCCAGTAGTTGCCAACCTTGGCTACTCCAGTGACTGTCTTGGGACTCCTCGTGCAACCCGGACAATGCCTCCAAGGAGGGAACGACACAAAAGCGCCGCCAATGCCTGAACCAGCGAGCTGGGTCTGGGGTTTCCCCCGTCGCACAGGAGGAGGCATGGAGAAAGAGGCATAGACAACGCCTTCAAGAAGGTGACGGCGCCCACAGGCGTCGCCGTCGTCCGCAACCGCATAGGGATTTCTCCCAGCCCACACAACAGCCCCGCTGTCCACAAAGAGCAGGCCATCCTGGATCAAAGGCTGGACACACCACCAATGAGAGGCCAGCAAAAATCGCCGGTGAGGGGGGCGATGACCACCTCAGGCCTCATCCATGCCAGCCCAACCACGCTGCAGCTCCGTCATCCCGTCCCCGTGTTGGCGGAAGGATGCAACGCCCATCAGCGGCGCCATTCATCTCCCGTCAACCGCCACCACCTCAACCTAGCCTGAAGCTGCAGCCGTCCGCTGGACCCGCCTCCGACCACCACTTTCGGGCCGACGGTGCCATTCATCTCCAGCACACACTAGAGGATGCAACACGGCCAGCACTTCTCACGTCAGCCCAGCTTCCACCATCCGGCACAGCCAGCTGCAGCCCCACCGGGCGACCTCCTTCCTCCGCACGTAGACGGCCAAATCCGCGCGGAGCTGCACGACGCCGACCCGCCTCACCCCGCACAGCTCAGGCAGCAGCAGATCGCCCACCTTGCGCCTTCCGAGCGGCCTGGAGCCACCGCGAGCAGCCCGCGCAGCGGCCCATGAGGCCCAGATCGGGCCCGGGGCAGGCCCTGACGCCCGCGCCGCCGCCACAGGTCCAGCCGTCGCCGCGTCGAAGGCTCCTCCGTCGCCGCACGCCGCACACCCGGCCAAGCCTCCCCCGCTGCTGCGCCATCTCGCCGGCCTCCGGCCCCCAACGCGGCGGCCCTCCTCCCTAGCCACAGCGCGAGAGCCGAGAGGCATAAAACCCCGCCGCCCCCTTCACAGGCGCCGCTCGGCTTTGTCGAGGGGCACCTCGGGGAGCGACGAGGGGAGGGAGCCAGGGAGGGGGCGGGGTGGCGGCGGGTATTTGGGTTTGGGCTCCCCGGTCGCCCGGAGGAGGCGACGCGAGGAGCTAGAGGAGCCCAGTGGGGGCCTCCCATTTAAAATGGTAATCTCGAGATTATTAAGGCTGTATATATGTATATCTTTGTCCCTGGTGGCCTGGTCAATGCACACACTAGGCAAGCGACGGGAGAAGCAGCAGTAGTAGGTGTCTTGAGGTCAAGATCGAAGCACAACACCACGTGCCCAATGGACGACCGGGCAACTGCTGATCCGTTCTACCCTTTTCGATCGATCGATCTGCAGCTGCAGGAGCATGCGAGCACGTTTTGGTTTAGTACGTTCATCTTTGTGTGGTGGGCGTGGATGTAATCTGTATAATCACTCTTTTTTAAGGGGATCTGGATAATCACTCTTGTATTTTCTGCTAATGTGGCGTTACTTATTTAGGTTTTTGCTAGTTCTCAGCTAGCTAGGAACTAACTTCATGGTCAGTCAAACTTACACCATTTGATTTGCATCCTGATCTGTGCTAGTTATGAATTGCAAAATATGTTGCAACAAAAATTTGATGACTTCACCTAACCGAGAACAAACTTAGTTCTCAGTCGACTGAGAAATAGTCACACCAATTAATTAAACGCTGAGTTTCAAGCCTTAAGTTAAAAAAAAAACGAGACGTGAAAGAGATGTTGTCTGTGTTGCCAGCACGTACAGTGCTAGGATACTTGATCGTGACTGCGATGTTATCCGAAAATGCCATGCATGCATATACACTGGCCAAGACCAACTAATAGAAATACACTACTCAATATATTATGTTTGATCCTTTTTTTAAGTCTAGGTTGTTTTAGTCTATAGTGTGCATTTGATGTAGGCTATATAAACCTTTTTTTCAATACTGCGCGATTAGGGTCTTAAAATGGAAACCGCCTAGCGCTGATAAGATATAGAACCGATGCACTAGCCAACTATCCCAAAAATCACAAGCGACGAAATGAGGCTAGGCAATCTATTTATATTCAACATACCATTCACCCGTAGCCCATGTAGTAATATATGAACATTTATGTTTAAAAATCTAGGAACATGTAGCGCGAATTTGGTACATTGGAAGATGGCGTGCAAAGCATTTTACAATGTTTGATGTTCATTTAAATATTGCAACATGGATAAAAGAAACTTATCATGACATATGTACCGATTGGAAATTTTCAATGAAATGTTGATCGAACTTCTAAATAATTTATACAATCTATTTTTCTTTGAAAGATAATGTACTAGATCTTTATACAATGCTATTATGATCCAATATTGAAAAGAAACTTCATACTGGGTTGAGGCCTCGAAGAAGAAGCTCTCGCGAGGAGAGAGTGAATATTTCTTGTGACTTGGCCTTGAGTCTAAGGAAATGAATGGTGTTTTGTAGTTGAGACTTCACATTATTTTTTATTACTACATCTGTATCAGTATATAGGGTGTGCGTACGTATATCCCTAGGTTATAAACTAAACCACCATAATATAAAATATATTATAAAATATGTATCATTAAAAACATTAAATGTTCTACCTTCTAATGATATAATTTTTATGTTGCATAATTTATATTATGTTAGTCAAATTAACGATCTAAGAGTACACATGGGCTCTATAAACCAGGACGGAGGGAGTAGTAAGTGCCTACTAGTCCCCTCCTCCTTGTGTATATGTAGCCCCTACTTCGGGTCTAATTGAATTGAACAATAAGAGTTGTACACACATATTTCAATATTAAGATCATGAAAGCACAACATAAATGGAGAGTGAGTGGAGATTTCACCGGCTCGTCGGTTCAACGTTTGGGCTAGGAGGTATAGGGAAAAACACTGGCTATGATAATCCAGACAAGAGCAAATAGTTTGGTTTATCTTCAGCCTTATCAAGATGCTGAAGCACTTTCTCTAGTCCCTGATGTAGAGGGATAATGTTACTTGACTCGAGGAACTCCACAGGGACTACTCCATTCGTCCCAAAATTTATTCCAAATGCCATTCATCGGTATTCCGTTGCCCATCTGGGAATCTAGGAACACGGAGTGCCACTTTGGCACATGGAAAGATGATGTGCAAACCATTTTACGACGCTCGATGTTATTTAATTGTTGAACCATGGATAAAAAAGCTCTCATAACATTGTACCGATCATAAATTTTCAATGAAATGTTGATCAAACTTCTATATGATCATACAATCTATTTTTTCCTCGAGATGTACTAGGTGACGTCAGTAGGTCTAAAACTCTAAATACAATGTTATTACCATCCAATGTTAAAAAGGAACTTCATATTGGGAGCGACGTTTTGGCTCTTCGGTGCATATACTCTCTTTATTTTAAAATGCATCTTTGTTACATTTTAATCTTTCATACATTTTAAAGTGTTAAAAGATTTCAAACGAAAAATCATGTGTACATCTTTACATTTTACATGTGCACAAAGTCTTTTCATGAAAAACCAACTTGTCGCTTGGGCTGTGCAAAGGAAAAATGGTTATAAAAATAAGACTTTTCCGGAGACATGTTTTGTCTTTTTACATCGACCATAAAAAATATCGTTTTCTCGTGAAATTGTACGAGCGCAGGCAGATTGTCAAGTTATATATACGGAATTTGTTGTTTCATTTTTTAACATTTAAAATATATTCTTGGGTGGAGAAAGCATATGCACTCGAGAGCCGAATTAAGTTTTCGCTCTATATTGGTTTGAGGCCTGGAAGGGGAAGCACCGAGAGTTAATAAATTTTTGGGACTGGCCTTCTGTTCGAGAAAATAAATGTTGTCTGGTAGTTCAGACTTCACAACAACCTTAACTACTCCCTCCGTTTCAAAGAATAAAGTGTCCTTGTTTTGCGTGTTTTTTATTTGACTAAAAATTATTATAAATATACAAAGATTGTTGGTTCAAAATCATCATCATTAGAAAGTGTTTTTCAATATGAATCCAACGATATCAATTACATACAATATAATTAAGATTTTGTTGCTTAATTTGTTTGATTAAAGTTCATCTTGAAATGCGTGTGCGTCTTATTCTTAAAATGGAGGTAGTAGTAACCTACTAGCTCCCTCTTCCTCCCTCCTTGTGTGTGTATATATATATCTACTTAGGGTCTGGTTAAATTGAACAAGAGTTGTCTATATTTATTTCAAATCAAGATCACGAAAGCGCAACACGAATGAAGAGCGAGTGGAAATTTCACTGTTTCATCGGTTCAACGTTTGGGCTGGGAGGTATAGGGAAAAGTACTAGCTCGCAGAATTTGGACAAGAACAAATAGTTGGGTTTATTTGTAGCCTAGTCAAAATCCTAAAGCACTTTTCCTAGGGACGGATCTAAAGACATAATATTTCTGGACTCAAGGAGGTAAACTGAAACTATTCCGTTTGCACCCAAATTTGCTCTCTTAACAGCTCTGAGCATCAACACTATGGAGGTTCCCTACAAGCACCGGCAACCCAGCTCACGCTGGTGCCGCCCTCGCGGGACAGGAACAATCCCTTGTACGAGGTAGCTTTAATAATTTCTAAAAAAATATAATATAAAATTATAAGATTATCATACCATGACTTGTCGATTCTTACATAAAAAAGCATATATTTCACCAAATGGTACTAAATCTTGTTTGTTTTTCATTTCGTTAGGAATTTTCTTTTGGCACAACCTACCCACAAATCTTTTTTTTCCTACGGCAGTCAAGAAAACTTGCACTTCTTGCATTCTTGAAACCTCCACCCATCCTTCATTCGTGAAATCTTTTCAAAGTGGCATATCATAGGCAAAATTCCATTGATGAAACCTCTTGAAAAAATAAATTCCCTTTTGTATGTACAGTCAAAAAAAAAAAACACCCGGAATCAAAGAGGCCCTTTAACCTTGTGGATTTGAAAATCCCAAAGCAAGAAAAACGTCCTTTCTTCTGTATCCCAATCATAAATGTTTGTCAACTTATTAGTTGTAAATGCTCAGAGCATCAACACTATGAAAAGTAAATGGTAGGGGGAAGACGATCTGCAGACTATTTTTACAACACTCGATGTTTATTTAATTATTGCGCCACGGATTAAAAAAAACTTTTCATGACTTTTGTATCGATCGGTAATTTTCGATGAACTGTTGATCAAACTTCTATATAATTATACTATCTATCTTTCCTTGGAAGGTAGTATATACTAGGTGATGTCAGTAGGTCTATATACAATGTTAGAGCATCTCCAGTCGCGTCCCCCAAATCAATTTGGGGCGCGTCGGACCAAATAACGGTTTCAGCAGCGTCCCCCAAAGCCCAATTTTGTCCGGCGCGCCCCGATACGGTGTCCGGCGTCTCGAGCCCATCCCCGTCCCACAGGGGACGCTCCAGGCACGCCGGACACAACGAAAAGCGATGCGGGCCCGACGCGTCAGCGGCACAGGGAAAATTCGTTTCCAAATCCCGCCAAATCCCGCCCCTCCCGCCCTTCTGGCCTCCCAACACATATCCCGCCAGGACGGGGGTGAGGACGAGGAGGACGAGGAAGAGGAGGGGTGGAGGACGACGACGAGGACGGCGAGGGCGGCGAGGAAGAGGACGAGGAGGGTGCCGATGACGATGATCTCGTGGAGGTAGACGCAGACGGCGTGAGGACGAAGAAGAAAAGGAAGAAGAAGGCGGGCACACGAGGCCCCAAGTGGACGCCTCTGGAGGATCAATGTCTGTGCGAGTCGTGGGCGGCGGTGAGCCATGACTCCATCATCGGCGCCAACCAAAAGTACGGGAAGTATTGGGCGAGGATCAAGGCCGAGTTCGATGAGCGCAAGCTCATCAAGAGCGACTACAACAAAGTGACAATGAAGAGAAGGCAATGTCGATGCGATGGGCCATCATCCAGGCATCGGTGAACTCCTTCCATGGGTACCATCACGACATATTGACCAGAGCCGACAGCGGCGCCGACGTCGCCCAGCTGGTACGACTCTTTCTTCCATAATCTGTAGCGCCTACATTATGTTCGATGAAATGATTCCGCTTCCTTTGGTTAGTTTGACAGGGCCATGGAGGTTTACCGGAGGAACTCGGAAGGTAACAAGTCTTTCGCGTTGATGCATTGCTATAGCAAGCTCAAAGTGAACGAGAAATGGCGGTTGACGCACCTGTCTGTGGGAAGGACGCCATTGATGGACGCGCCGCTGGCAATGTCAGCAGGGCATCCTACTGGCAACAAGGCTGCCTTGGCCGACGCCGCATCATCTGAGAAGACGCAGGCGTCGATCACGAAATGCCTCGCCGACGTCTCCTCGACCTTTCTCTCCCGCCACAAAAAGGCCAACGAAAGGTGGGCGAAGCTGCTCAAGAGGCAAGAGGAGAAGTTGGAGCTCAACAAACGCAGGGACGACATGTCCCTGCTGAGAGCGTCGATAGAGGGAATATCTCCCCGGACGCGGGCGGCGCACAACTTCTTCAAAGGCCAGATCCTCGACGACATCGAAGCCAAAATGGCGGCGCCGACGCCGCGCCGGCAGCGGCGGAGAGCCGCGGCTTTCTCGCTACACTGCGGCCTCGACGGCGACGGAGCGACGGAGCATGCACAGCACCGGCAGATCGCGACGAGGTCATCGTGATCGACGGGCCTGCGTCGACTCAGGATACGTCACCGTCGCCCAACCCCTTCTTCTAATTTACCATGCACCACCGGTCTGTAATATGATCGCGCGCCTAGTACTTTGATCGCCGCTACTCTGATCGCGACGATTCGGCGGGAACTATCTCTTTTGAATGCAACAATTTGAATTTCTTATTGGGGGCGGCGTTTGGGGGACGCGGATGGGGAACGACGTCCTCCAAACGCGGCACGAACAAAACACGTCCCCCAAACGCTCGATCCGGCGCTCTTTGGGGGACGGTTTGGGGGACGCGACTGAAGATGCTCTTATTACCATCCAATGTTAAAAAGGGACATAGCGTTGCGTTGAGGCCTGGAAAGGGAAGCACTAAGAGCATCTCCAGTCGCGTCCCCCAAAGGGATTTGGGGCGCGCCGGACAGAAAATGCGTTCCAGCCGCGTCCCCCAAAGCCCATTTTTGTCCGGCGCGGCCCGATACGGTGTCCGGCCCCGAGCCCGTCCCCGTCCGGGGACGCACCGGGACGCGGACACAACGAAAGCGAGGCTCCCACATGTCGGCGACTATTTGCATCCGTTTTCGCGCCTCTTCTCTCTCCGCTCCTTCCCCCGCTCCCACCACCGCCGCCGCTGCGATTTCCCTGCACGCTCCCGAGAGTCGCCACCCTCGTGGAGCCGGCCGCGTCGCCGTCCCAGGCCGCCGTCAAATCCGCCCCACCTCGCCCACCAGAAGGTGCTTGCGACCCAGGCGCGCGCTGTTTGTTGCGTCGTCTGCCTCGGCGCAATTTTAACCATTGATTTTGCTTTAGCCATGGACAGCGACGATGAGATGGTTGCCCTGCTGGAGGACGAGCAAGCCGACGACGACCTGCGGGAGCATTTGCTGATCATCGCGTCCCTCCAGACATGCTTGACGCTGAGGCGGAGAAGAGGAAGAGGCCGCGCCGCGAGGATCAAGGCCGGGAAGAAGGAAGTCGAAGCCCCGGGAGGATGGAGGGGCATGCCATGCTGCACAACGACTACTTCGCCGACGAGGCAACACATGCCGACAATTTTCGCCGGTACAGGATGAGCAAGGGGCTGTTCATGAATATCCTCCACGGCGTTCGAGAGTTCGACCCCTACTTCAAGCTCAAGCTCGACGCTGTAGGCGTTCGGGTTCTCGTCCATTCAGAAGTGCACCGCCGCCATGAGGATGCTTGCATACGGAGCACCTGCCGATACACGTGACGACTATCTTCGCATGAGTGAGTCTACTGCCATTGAGTGCATGTACAAGTTTTGCCGAGCTGTGGTGGGAAAGTTTGGCAAATAGTACTTGAGAGGGCCAACTGAGGAAGAGACTGCAAGGATCATGGCACAAAATGCTGCCAGAGGATTTCCTGGAATGCTTGGAAGCATCAATTGCATACACTGGGCATGGAAGAACTGCCCGTTTGCTTGGCAAGGTGTATACAAAGGGCGTCATGGATATTGCAGTGTGGTGCTTGAAGCTGTGGCAGATTATGACCTGTGGATTTGGCATTCTTTTCTTTGGCATGGCGGGATCACACAATGACATCAACGTGTTGCAGCGGTCTCCGGTGTTCAGCAGACTAGTGGAAGGGCATGCTCCACCATGCAACTATGAGATCAATGGCCACCAATATACCAAAGGCTATTATCTAGCCGATGGTATATATCCAAAATGGGCCACTTTTGTCAAAACAATCTCGAATCCATCAGGTCTGAAGAATTCTCACTTTGCTACACGACAGGAGGCTTGCAGGAAGGATGTCGAGCGGGCATTTGGTGTGCTTCAAGCACAATTTGCCATTGTCCGTACCCTGCTCTAAGCTGGTCTCACGACCAAATGTGGGAGGTGATGCAGGCTTGTGTGATTATGCACAACATGATCATCGAGGATGACCGCAAGAATCATGTTAGGTCACATGTTGGTCCCTATGAGTGTCAAGGCCCTCTTGCGGAGGTTGATCATGAGTTGCAGATTTTGCTGATTTTCTCGCTATGCACGCAGAGATCCGTGACAGCAATGTTCATGATCAACTTCAAGCTGATCTCGTTGAGCATTTGTGGAGGATCAAAGGAAATACCGTGGCACCTTGATGTAGCATCTAGCCCTATTTATTATATTTGATTACTTGTTTTATTGTTTGTTGTAATTTAATTTGAAAACAATCCTCGCAAACTTTTTTATTCATATTCTACATTTGATAAATGGTTTATGTGTTAAAAAAAGTATTTTAAATGTTTGGGGGCGGCGTTTGGGGGACGCGGCTGGGGAGCGACGTCCCCAAACGCGACACGAACAAAACACGTCCCCCAAACGCTCAATCCGGCGCGGTTTGGGGGACGGTTTGGGGGACGCGACTAGAGATGCTCTAAGAGTGAACAAATTCTTGTGACTGACCTTGGGTCTGCGAAAATAAATGTTGTCCGGTAGTTGAGACTTCACAGCAATCTTAACTAACGATCCCCTAGCTCCCTCCTTGTGACCTTGTGTATATATAACCCCACTTCAGGTCTGATGAGTCCTCCACACATATTTCCATATCGAGAGATCACGAACGCACAACACAAATGGAGAATGAGTGCAAATTTCACCGGCTCGTCGGTTCATCCTTTGGGTTGGGAGGTATAGGGGAAAATACTAGCTCGCGGAATTTGATCAAGAGCAAATAGTTCGGTTTATTTTCAGCCTGATCAAAATCCTAAAGTATTTTTTTTCTAAGAACGGCTCTACAGGGATCACATTATTGGACTCAAGGAGGTCGACCGAAAGTATTCGATTTGCCCAAAATTTGTTTCCTTGATAACTTAGAGCATCAACGGTGTAAAGGTTCACTGCCAGCTCTCATACCTTGCGGGACTGCAACAATCACCTTGTACTTACGAGCCAGATCTAGCAATATCAAATCAAACTTTGTACTGATCTTCAATTTGTTTTTGGCTTTAGCCTTTAGGCTAGATGACCAGCTTCAAGAAACTAAAAACAATAAGCTTACCTGGTACCGTGTACATTGTTCAGCCTCTTGCCTCAAATGAATAACGAAAGACTGCAACGATGTTCTTCTTTTCTTTCGCCTTCCTTTCTTGCTATCACAGAACAATCCCCATAGGAACATGGAGTGCGAATTTGGCACGGGGAGGAGATGACGTGGGAACTCTTTTTCCTAAATTGCGCGCGCCATGGATAAAAGAAACTTCTCATGAGCTTTGTACAGAGATCGGAAATTTCCAGTGAAAAGTTGATTAGACTTCTATATAATACAATCTAGTTCTGAAAGGTAGTACTTCGTAATACTCTATACAATGTTTTTTTTTCGAAATAAGCGCAAGAGAGCTAGCTGCGATTTCACTGATAGAGGAACGAGTTACACAAACTCAAAACTTTACAGAAAAAAAAGGAAAGGCGTCAAGGACACCACAAAGAAAGGAAGGAATACCGATGTAGGGGTCTACCCGTGCTCGCCAATGTGGCGGCAGCCTGCCAACACCCAGCTCAACTACTCCCGTCCAGAACCTCGCTGAAGACAACCGAGGGTGCTCGTTTTTCTCTCGTCAGATCATCCAGATGATCACAAGTGCCAGCGATCTACTCTTCTTGACAAGGGTGTTGGGAGAAAGGCATCCATGCGCTAGGACTGGTCTGAAAGAGGCGGCTCTTCGCCCACGCCGAAGCCGAAGCCTGCCAGATGGAGAGGCGAGGAAGTGGGGCCGTGGAACTGCATGCCATAGTCATGTCGAAGATTTCTTCCGTTTCTGTCACGACTGAAGCAATGATACCTTAGGCGTGAGTGGCATCAGGCAGTGTGTGTGTGTGTGTGTGCCTGGCGTGTGGGGCCATTGTGCCACAGAGTGTGTGTGCGCGCTGGTAAAGGTGGAGTGTTAAATACCACCAGACGTAAGATTGAACTATGTTTTGACTTGGAATAGAAAACCAAATTCTCCCATCTTTTGCTCGCCCTTCTCTTTCTTTCTTCTGTTCCAAGGCAGGCATCCATCGGAGCCTCACGCCGGCAAGGGGGCGTGAAAATTGGTAACAGTTTTGGGTTTCGTTTCTGCGGGGCTAGGATTCAGTGGGATTCCCCAAATTCCTGACCTTCGGCTGTAGAATCCATGCAAAACAACAGAGGTTGAGTGCTTGACCCCCTTGGTCCGCGCTCGATTCTCGTAAGTTTGGTAGCTGGTTTGCTCGGTTCGGAGAGGAGTCACCACGGCGCTGCCCAAGCCGTCTCCGCAGACCCAGTACGTGCTCGACGCGGTGGGTGAGGCTGCAGCGACCACCGCCGCATCTCTAACCGAGATCCGGGCGGGGCTCGACCTTCTCCATGGCCAGTTGGCATGCATCGACGCCACGCAGCAACAACTTGTGGGCCAAATCGACATCATCGTCGCGGAGGTCCAAGACGGTGCTTAGCTCCACGCGTATGCCGCTCGCTAGTTCGCGACACTCAACGCGCGCCTCGCTGAAATTAATCAAGCGATGTAGCCTATAAGGGAGTGACCTCCATCACCAGAAGAAGGCGATCCCGATCCGGGCGAGTGCACAGTCGCGGGAACGGGTGCCCTCCATGCGCGCGCGTGCCTTGGACGGGCGACACGCCTGGTGCGTCCAACACGACTCACTCAGGTACGGCAAGTGGATCTACGATGGGATCACCGCATGACACCGGCGATGGGAGCAATCTCCTGGGCGGGCGTAGCACAACCTACAATGGTGGCGATAGCATGGGAGGCTTCGGTGGCGGTGGATTTGGAGGCATGGGCAGCGATGGTTCTGGTGGCGTTGGCGGCACTAGAACTGGATCAGGCGTGACTAAGCACCATCTCAAGATGTCCTTTCCTCGCTTCAACGGTGATCCGCCTCACATTTGGAAGGACAAGTGCTCGGATTACTTCAGGCTCTTCAATGTTCATGCTTCGTTGTGGTTATTCTCGTGTGCACCTTGCACATGGAAGGTAATGCAACATTGTGGTTAACGACGTTAAAGGCATATCATCTGGGCATGAGGTGAACTCGTGGTCGGAGGTCATGCGTACAGTCGAGGAGAAATTCGGCGATGACAACTATCACAAATATCTGAAGCAGTAGTCGAAGAGTATCATTAGAAGGGCTCTCATACCAGACAGTGATACAAAACTGTCACTACGATTAGCAATTCTATGTTTCTCACTCATTCGAGGACTAAAAACTGAGATTAAAAGTGTTTCCGAATCGCAGGTACTAGAGACAGTAGAACGGCTATTCTGCTCGCTCTCATCAACCAAGAAGTGGTCGAGGAAGCGAAGTCCTGGGCATAGAGACACGCTGCACCTGCTCGTGTAGATTATCATGCTCCAAAGGGTGATCTGCACAAACAACCGCTGAAAGTGGGTAATGGTGATTTCTGGAGAGACAGGAAGCTACAAGATTACACACGCACCAACAATTTGTGCTTCAAGTGTACGATTCAATGCATGTCTGTGCTAAGTAGCCTGTTGTTGAAGTGAATGCAATCTCAACTGAAGAGGTTGTAGAATTACTATCTGATGAGGTTCTGAATTGATGGAAGCACAGCAGTTGAGCTTGTCCATCAATGCTTTGGCTAGCCTGATAGCGGCGGTACAATCAGGTTGAGTGCATTTGTCGAGAATCAGGTAATGCTTATTCTCGTGGACTCACGAAGTACTGGAAGTTGTCTGAATGAATCAATGTTGGCTAGATTATATTGCTCTAAGGATATGTTTCTTTGTTATGGCGGCGACCAAGAGCTCGTTGTAACCAGTTACACCGATGCAAGTTGGAATACTGATCCTGATGACTCTAAGTCTCAGTCTGGGTACGTGTTTATACTGAATGGTGCTGCAGTAAGCTGGATGAGTTCCAAGAAGTGCACGGTGGCGAAGTCTTCAACTGAATCTGAATACATAGCGGCTTCGGAGGCTTCATCGAAAGCGGTATGGGTGAAGAGGTTCATTGTTGAGCTTGGTGTGGTTTCTAGTGCATTGGACCCATTAATCATCTATTATGACAACATGGGTGCCATCGCCAATGCACAAGAACCAACGTCACACAAGAAGTTAAAGCATATCAAGCTGCGTTTTCATTCGATTCGCGAATACATCGAAGATGGTGAAGTAAAGATTTCCAAAGTACACACATATCTGAATGTGGCAGATCCGTTGACTAAAGCTCTCCCTAGGGCAAAGCATGACCAACACCAGAATGCCATGGGTGTTAGGTACCCTACAATGTAATATAGATTATTGACTCTAGTGCAAGTGAGAGATTGTTGGAGATATGCCCAAGAGGCAATAATAAAGTGGTTATTATAATATCTTTGTGTTTATGATAAATGTTTGCATACCATGCTATAATTGTATTAACCGAAACATTGATACATGTGTGTTATGTAAACAACAAGGAGTCCCTAGTAAGCCTCTTGTATAACTAGCTTGTTGATTAGTAGATGATTATGGTTTCGTGATCATGAACATTGGATGTTATTAATAACACGGTTATGTCATTGGTTGAATGATATAATGGACACACACCCATATGAGCGTAGCATAAGATCAAGTCATTAAGTTCAAGTTGGTATAAGCTTTCGATACATAGTTACCTAGTCCTTCGACCATGAGATCATGTGAATCACTTACACCGGAAGAATGCTATGATTACATTAAACGCCATTGCGTAAATGGGTGGTTATAAAGATGGGATTAAGTATTCGGAAAGTGTGAGTTGAGGCATATGGATCAAGAGTGGGATTTTGTTATCACCAGAATTTGACCGAGTCAGAGGTGGGCCGCGACCAAGGTGGACTTGAAGATTTTATGTTGAAGAATATACGTGAATCGGCCTTGTTTAGCAAGTTTGGGCTAGTTTGCCCTTGTATCTGTAACATAGTAGGATACGTGTCGGTTAGTTAGATTGGGCCCGTGCCCGGTTGGGACTATTCCCACGATTAGAGAGTCTACGGACTATAAATATGTATCTAGGTTTTATGGAATAAACAACAACTCACGTTCAACCCAAAACAAACCAATCTCGGCGCATCGCCAACTCCTTCATCTCGAGGGTTTCAATCAGGTAAGCGACATGCTGCCTAGATCGCATCTTGCGATCTAGGCAGACAAGCTCCACGTTGTTCATGCGTTGCTCGCATGAAGCGTCTTTGATGGCGAGCAACGTAGTTATCATAGATGTGTTAGGGTTAGCATAGCTCTTCGTATAACATGCTTACGTAGTGCAACCCTTGCATGTCTAGCCGCCCTCACGCCTATCTCAGGTGTGGGGGCGGCACCTGCTTGTTCATCATCTAGTAGATCTGATCCGTTACGATTGCTCCTTGTTCGCAAGGATTAGTTTAATATCTGCAATAGTTAGGCCTTACAAGGGGGGAGGATCCAGCGGCACGTAGGGTGGCGTTCGCAAGTCCTAAACAGGATGTTCCGAGGATCAACGTCATGTTGGTTTTTAGGCCTTGTTTAGGATCGGCTTATGAGCACCGTGCGTGGCCGCGAGGCCCAACCCGGAGTAGGATGATCCGATTATGCGGTGAAAACCCTAAATCGTCGTAGATCTCATTAGCTATATTTTGATCAAGCAGGATCACCAAGTATTCGTGCACCCCGTACGAATCATTTGAGCCGATTCACAGGATAACCTGAGAGCCGATCGAGGCTCGTATTTAATGTTTACGTGTATGCCATGCAGGAATAAGCGAGGCATCCCCATCACCTTCGACCAGGTATAGGTCGTGGCACGCCCTTGCACTTCGCATCGCCGCGTGTGACCGGAAGAGCATTGCGGGCCGTCGCTCGAGGGTCTCAGCCAGCCGCAGCTCTAGGCTCCTCCCGGCCTACTGTGTTGACAGGCCGCTGCCCGGCGGGTTTTGGCAGCAACACATTCGGCACGCCCGTGGGACAATCGTCTACAACCACATCGCCATCTACATCCGAGATGGCGGACGGCGCGCCCGTCACCTACGAGGAGCCTGCCGAGCTCAAGAAATATGACGAGATCAAGGTCACCTCGAAGACCTCATCGGCCTTTTCAGAGAACCCGTTCCCATGGCATCGATGGAAGGGATTCTCACCGCAAGGTGCACTCGATGGGATAGATCTCTCTCCCGGAGGAACGCACCATGGGCCGACGGCAGGAGATCAACTACTTGGTGGCTCACTCACACCGCCACTAAAACTTGGTCAACGTGTTGAGCGTCTCGCTCGCGCGTGATCCAGAGATTATGAGCCACCGCATTTCGCCGTCGACCAGCTCTCGGGACGCATCAAGGAGAGTTGCCACTCCAGTCCCCACCGCTGCCATATGCGTTGGCAGCACCACCTGAAGTGCCGGCTACACCGGCATTCGTCGTCTACAAGATTGGTGGTGATCCTAGTGACTACCAGTTCTGACCGAGGCGCCTAAGGAGATCCCTCAAGGATACGCGTGCACGTATGTGCCGGATTGTGGCAACTGGGCACTTTCAAACCAGGCCACAACATCGGGACTCCGGCGAAAAAGAGAAACGTCAAGAACAGAGAGAGGGACGTGGCTAACTAAGTACGCCACCCCGACGAAACTCCGAGCCCAGCTCCTGCGGTTGGCTCGAGCTGGAAAAGCAAGCATGGCTGGCTAAGTACGCCACCCCGGCGAATCTCAGTGCAACACGCAGCCAAACGGATCGATCGGTACCACGAGAGACCAGTTCGGCATGGTGCCGAAAAGAAGGGCAATCGGCTATTCCAAGCCGTACCCGACGAGTACGAGATGATCCCGCCGCCACCTAAATATCGGCTCCCCGACTTCTCCAAATTCGGTGGATCAGATGGCTCCAGCTCCATCGAGCACGTCGGCCGATATTTGGCGCAACTAGGACCGGCTTCAGTGTCGGATCAGCTACGCGTGAGGCTCTTTTCACAGTCCCTCAGGATCGGCTTTTGGATGGTACACCTCTGCCAAATCCAGTCTTGGAAGCAATTGGAAGAACAATTCCATACGCAATACCATTCGAAGCTTCCGAGTCTAGCATTGCCGATCTAGCACAACTACGTCGGAAGCGCGGAGAAACGGTGACAGAGTACATCCAACGGAATCTTAGGAACCAATGTTATTCGGTTCGTATAATCGAAAAGGAAGCAATCGAGTTGGCGTAGCTGGCCTTGCAACACAGCTCAAGGACATGGCCTCCCAAGCGGATTATCCCTCGGCGCACATGGTTCAGAAACTATCAGCATATGAACAGCGCCACCCAGAACTGTACCAAGACAAGTTCAAGCGTGCGTAGTCCTGGTCGAGGAAGACGAAGTTCCTGCGGGAGACCAAGAAGTAGCAGTGGCTGAGTGGACTCGGGGGAGCCCCCGTGTCCTGCAAATGGGTAAAGCCACCAGGGCCGCCCAGGGATTTGATTTTGACGTGACCAAGACTGAACAAATCTTCGACCTCCTGCTCAAGGAGACAGTTGACGATTCCTGAAGGTCTCAAGTTCCCCACGGCGCAAGAGCTAAACGGAAAGCCGTACTGCAAGTTCCACAACTCGCTTTCCCATGCCACCAACGACTGCAGGGTGTGGCGTCAGCACATCCAAGCGGCGATAGAGAAGGGGCGTCTAATTTTCAACCAGTACGCCATGAAGGTCGACACCCAACCCTTCCCCGCCGTTAACATGGTAGAGGTCATCTACCCCGAGGGCTGCCAGCCAGGTCCCACGTTCAGCATCAACATGGTAGGACCTGGGAACCACTCGCAAAGATGGAGATGAGGGCAGCTGCTCTCATAGCAAGGACACAGAGGAGGCCACGCGATCGGCTCCATCATGATGGCAAGCGCTACGTCACGAGGGGGAAGTGAAGAATATAAGATATCAACGACCCTCTCTCGATCACCTCCTCAACAAATATGTGAGTCGGTATGACCAACGCCGACGGTCCAACTATGATGATGAAGGAGATCGCGGCTAGAGAAGCCAGAAGACATCGTCGGCGGGATCGCGATGAGGAGGAGCACGAGCGCCGTGCCACGGACAAGTCAAGGGAGCAAGATGACAATGCCAGACACTGGGACTGCCCTTTCTTCGACACTGCTGGGATTCGGAATGAGCCGATTGCCCACAATCGGCAATTGCCCGTAATGCAACAAGAAGAAGAAGGAGGCAGCCAACGTGTCCGTGTTCGAGCGCTTAGGGCCTCTCCCGCCACAAAGCAAACGCGCTGAGTCAACTCGAGATCTTGAGGATTCCGAGGACGAGGGACCAGAAGAAGAAGACAGGTACCACCGTCCAAGGTGGTGCCCCGACGGACTCAGCCGTTCACAAAAACGCAGGGTTCAGCGTTGCGCGGCCTGGAGGAAGCCGAAAGGTTATACTTGCACACGCTAAGGAAGGCACGACCTGATCGGCTGCAAAGGTTCGCGAGCCCTGGATGAAGAGGGTCGTCCACGGAGAATGGAGTGGCGTCCCAAGCAAAAGAAGCCGATGATGAAACATCAGGCACAAACATGGTGCTCGTCTTGCCGACAGAGCTTAGTGCTCCACGATTATACGATGCACTCAAGGTGGATGACAGCAGGCGCATCAAGTCAGAGGTTGGGTTGGTTTTATCCAGCCTAACCGAGTAGCAAGATTAAACCAATTAGCAACTTGGCGAGGCTGATCCTTGTGATCGGCCCCAAAGGTCTATGAAGGGACATTACAGAACCTTCACGCGCTCCAATCATTGTGGAGGCCGATCCCAGAATCGGCCAAAATTATCCTCACCACATGTTCTGCTTGTGTTCACCCTCGACCCTATCGGAGCCGACGTGCGAGTTACAGAGCCGATATCTGCCATTCTTTGACAGCTTCGGCTCGGGGGCACCTAAACAGGGAACCAGATGCAGGGGTACATGTGTGCAATGAAATACGGGGGCCGATAGAGAAAATCGGCCGGTAAAAAACAAAATTTTACCGATGCAAGGGCATCGACTTTAGAATTGAAGCCGATGCGCAGCCATCGACTCTAGTGGAATCATGCGATGTTTATCGAGTCTCCACCAAATCCAGCCAACGGTGGTGCCTTCTATTGCTTCGAGGGAATAAAACAATGAGAATTTCTTCAGCGCTTCGAGCCGATCCGGGTTTCTGAACCTTTCTCTGGGGCTAGTTCAGCTGAAACGGAAGATTATCGACTGTCTGAGGAAGGAAGAGGATCGGCTTTGGCGCATTCTCTCTGACATTCTCGCCTCGAGTAAGACTCGGGGGGCAGCAGGCTCGAGTAAGGCTCGGGGGGCAGCAGGCCTAGTGGATACTTTGTTTAAAGAGCCGATGGGGATACCATCGGCTGGTCCTTCATTGCAACCTTCTTCACAACGATGGGTACTGAAAGGATTATTGGGTTTGGTTGGAAAAGTTTAAAGGTTTTCCTGAAGATCCTGCATTTTCTACCAGATTCAGAAAATCATCAGCTGAAGAAGAGAAGGGTGAATTTCAAAGGACCGATGCGGTGCGATCGGCTCATTACGCATTGGCAAAGGGGACGAATCGGCAAGGTCAGTAGAAGAGGGAATCGGCTCAATTAAACTCAGAAGGAATCGGCAAAATCAAAATTGGGGAAGAGTTCTTCATTGATTAGATGAGATTTCTTACATAAAGAGCTAATTGCTCTCAAAAGGGAAATACTAGGGGATCCATTGCCCCATCTACTACTACTGGCCCTATTCTAGAGGCCTTATCTATGGGCCGTCATGCCCTCGTCGCGCCGTCGCCGCCACTATCGGCTGCTCCCGGCGGGCTCGTCGTCGCTCCAATGGCCGCCGACCGGGCCCTCGTTGTCTTCATCTTCTTCGTCGGCGTCCTCCGCTGTCGGTCGCAAGATTGCCCGGGGCGAACCGCTTGGCCGGTGGCTCGTCGGAGGAGCTCTCGTCGTCGTCCTCCTCCTCCTCTTCCCCTCCCCTCCCGGAAGAGGTGAAGCCAGAAGCGCGTCGTCACTCTCCTCCTCCGTTTCCCCAACGGCGAGGAAGGAGGTCGCTCTCCCCGTCCGTCGAGGATTGGTCGTCCTCGGACCAGATGGAGAAGTCGTGGTCTGACTCCTCCCCGGCCGCAATGGCGCGGCGGGTGTTCGCCGCGTGTACCTCTGCCGGGTTGTACTCCGGCGTCGGCTCACGGGATGTGGAGGACTGGAAGGATCCGATGGAGCAGAGGAGGAAGAAGACATGGTGGCGTAGGAGGGCTTTTGGAGTGCTAATGCGAAGGAGATGCAGAGGAGAACTGTTCATGGCGGTTAAATAAAAGGGGATATAGTGGAAATTCAATGCCACAGCAGTTTCCGAGGAAGTGGTGCCTAAAAAAAAAAAAAACTGCCGGATCACGCGGAGAAGTTGAGAAGGCAGGACATCATGATGAAGGATACTATGGTTTTGCCACGATGACCGATAGTGATTTTGGAATTACCAATTCCAAAACCAGGGGGGCATGTGTTATCACTAGAATTTGACCGAGTCAGAGGTGGGCCGCGACCAAGGTGGACTTGAAGATTTTATGTTGAAGAATATACGTGAATCGGCCTTGTTTAGCAAGTTTGGGCTAGTTTGCCCTTGTATCTGTAACATAGTAGGATACGTGTCGGTTAGTTAGGATTGGGCCCGTGCCCGGTTGGGACTATTCCCACGATTAGAGAGTCTACGGACTATAAATATGTATCTAGGTTTTATGGAATAAACAACAACTCACGTTCAACCCAAAACAAACCAATCTCGGCGCATCGCCAACTCCTTCATCTCGAGGGTTTCAATCGTAGCGACATGCTGCCTAGATCGCATCTTGCGATCTAGGCAGACAAGCTCCACGTTGTTCATGCGTTGCTCCTTGCGCTTTGATGGCGAGCAACGTAGTTATCATAGATGTGTTAGGGTTAGCATAGCTCTTCGTATAACATGCTTACGTAGTGCAACCCTTGCATGTCTAGCCGCCCTCACGCCTATCTCAGGTGTGGGGGCGGCACCCTGCTTGTTCATCATCTAGTAGATCTGATCCGTTACGATTGCTCCTTGTTCTGCAAGGATTAGTTTAATATCTGCAATAGTTAGGCCTTACAAAAAGGGAGGATCCATCGGCACGTAGGGTGGCGTTCGCAAGTCCTAAACAGGATGTTCCGAGGATCAACGTCATGTTGGTTTTAGGCCCTGTTTAGGATCGGCTTATGAGCACCGTGCGTGGCCGCGAGGCCCAACCTGGAGTAGGATGATCCGATTATGCGGTGAAAACCCTAAATCGTCGTAGATCTCATTAGCTATATTTTGATCAGCAGGATCACCAAGTATTCGTGCACCCCGTACGATCATGGGTGAATCGGCTCTTTGAGCCGATTCACAGATAACCTGAGAGCCGATCGAGGCTCGTATTTAATGTTTACGTGTATGCCATGCAGGAATTAAGCGAGGCATCCCCATCACCTTCCTGACCAGGTATAGGTCAGGTGGCACGCCCTTGCACTTCGCATCGCCGCGTGTGACCGAAGAGCATTGCGGGCCGTCGCTCGGAGGGGTCTCAGCCAGCCGCAGCTCTAGGCTCCTCCCGGCTCTACTGTGTTGACAGGCCGCTGCCCGCCGGTGGGTTTTGGCAGGCAACAGATTTGTCCATCCCGATGACGGATAGATATACTCTGGGCCCTCTCGGTGGAATGTCGTCTGATTAGCTTGCAAGCATGTGACTTGGTCACAAGGGATGACATACCACGGTACGAGTAAAGAGTACTTGTCGGTAACGAGGTTGAACTAGGTATGGAGATACCGATGATCGAACGTCGGACAAGTAAAGTATCGCGTGACAAAGGGAATTGGTATCATGTGTAAATGGTTCAATCTAT
This sequence comes from Lolium multiflorum, assembly GCA_030979885.1. Lineage (NCBI taxonomy): Eukaryota > Viridiplantae > Streptophyta > Magnoliopsida > Poales > Poaceae > Lolium > Lolium multiflorum. The sequence goes on along the minus strand of CM061751.1, from coordinate 241,921,798 downwards.
CACTAAGTTATCGTTGAATGTGTGGGAGCCATTATGGATCTCCAGATCCCGCTATTGGTTATTGGTCGGAGAGGACTCTCGACCATGTCTGCATAGTTCACGAACCGTTGGGTGACACGCTTAAGGTTCGATGTTGTATGAGTAGATTCGGAATATGAGATGGAGACCGAAGTTTGTTCGGAGTCTCGGATGGTATCCAGGACATCACGAGGAGGTCCGGAATGGTCCGGAGAATAAGATTCATATATGTGAAGTCATTTTCGGGGTTCGGGAAAGTTCCGGTGTTTTGACGGAGCTTCTAGAAAGGTCCCGGTGGGCCCCACCCCGGAAGGGGCACATAGGTGCCACATGGCATGGTGGGTCCTGCCACTATGACATGTGGGCCCAGGCCGGCCCACCCCTAGAGATAAGATCTATCTCTAATTTAAATGGTTTAAATCTAGAGATAAAATCTATCTCCAATTTATGTGTTTAAATGAAGAGATAAAGGGGAAGGCTTGAGGAACTTCCATGCCCGGAAGGAAGAGGTGGGGCCAGGGGGAAACCCTAGGCCGACCCCTTGATACGTCTCCAACGTATCTATAATTTCTTATGTTCCATGCTAGTTTTATGACAATACCTACATGATTTATTCACACTTTATAATGTTTTTATGCATTTTCTGGGACTAACCTATTAAAAAGATGCCACAGTGCTAGTTCTGTTTTCGCTGCTTTTGATTTCAGAAAAGTTGGTTTACAAATATTCTCGGAATTGGACGAAACAAAAGCCCACGCCCTATTTTCCACGGAGTGTTCCAGAAGACCGAAGAAGAGTCGAGGAAGGCCAGCGGGGGCCCACACCATAGGGCGGCGTGGGGGCCCCACTGCGCGCCGACATGTGGAGGGAGCCCCTGGCTCCCCCCGACGCTGCCCTTCGCCTATTTATTCCTTCGTCCCCGAAACCCTAGTACCGAGAGCCAAAATACCGGAACAGTTCCAGAGACGCCGCCGCCGTCAACCCTAATGATGGCGTGTAACACACACGTTCGTTGGGAACCCCAAGAGGTATGATGGCACACAGTAGCAAGTTTTCCCTCGTAAAGAAACCAAGGTTTATCGAACTAGGAGGAGCCAAGAAGCACGTTGAAGGTTGTTGGTGGCGGGATGTAGTGCGCGCAACACCGGGGATTCCGGCGCCAATGTGGAACCTGCACAACACAACCAAAGTACTTTGCCCCAATGAAACAGTGAGGTTGTCAATCTCACCGGCTTGCTGTAACAAAGGATTAACCGTATTGTGTGGATGATGATTGTTTGCAGAAAACAGTAGAACAAGTATTGCAGTAGATTGTATTTAATGTAAAAGAATGGACCGGGGTCCACAGACAAGAGGTGTCTCCCATAAGATAAATAGCATGTTGGGTGAACAAATTACAGTCGGGCAATTGACAAATAGAGAGGGCATGACAATGCACATACATGATATGATAAGTACAATGAGATTTAATTGGGCATTACGACAAAGTACATAGACCGCTATCCAACATGCATCTATGCCTAAAAAGTCCACCTTCAGGTTATCATCCGAACCCCTTCCAGTATTAAGTTGCAAACAACAGACAATTGCATTAAGTATGGTGCGTAATGTAATCAATAACTACATCCTCGGACATAGCATCAATGTTTTATCCCTAGTGGCAATAGCACATCCACAACCTTAGAACTTTCGTCACTGTCCCAGATTTAATGGAGGCATGAACCCACTATCGAGCATAAATACTCCCTCTTGGAGTTAAGAGTAAAAACTGGGCAGAGCCTCTACTAATAACGGAGAGCATGCAAGATCATAAACAACACATAGGTAATAGATTGGTAATCAACATAACATAGTATTCTCTATCCATCGAATCCTGACAAACACAACATATAGCATTACAGATAGATGATCTTGATCATGTTAGGCAGCTCACAAGATCCAACAATGAAGCACATAAGGAGAAGACGACCATCTAGCTACTGCTATGGACCCATAGTCCAGGGTGAACTACTCACTCATCACTCCGGAGGCAACCATGGCGGTGAAGATACCTCTCGGAGATGATTCCCCTCTCCGCAGTGGTGCCGGAGGGCGATCTCCTGAATCCCGAGATGGGATTAGGCGGCGGCGGCGCCGCGAAGGTTTCCGTATCGTGCTCTGATGCATTGGGGGTTTCGCGACGGAGGCTTTAAGTAGGCGGAAGGGCAGGTCAGGAGGCGACGCGAGGGGCCCACACAACAGGCCGGCGCGGCCAAGGCCCAGGCCGCGCCGCCCTAGTGTGGCGCCACCTCGTGGCCCCACTTCTTATCCTCCTCTCTTCGGAAGCTTCGTGTAAAAATAGGCCCCGGGCGTTGATTTCGTCCAATTCCGAGAATATTTCCTTTGTAGGATTTCTGAAACCAAAAACAGCGAAAAATAGCAACTGGCTCTTCGGCATCTTGTTAATAGGTTAGTGCCGGAAAATGCATAAATATGACATAAAGTATGCATAAAACATGTAGATATCATCAATAATGTGGCATGGAACATAAGAAATTATCGATACGTCGGAGACGTATCAGCATCCCCAAGCTTAGTTCTGCGTCGTCCTTAAACGATAACAAAGATAATTTCTGGAGTGACATGCCATCATAACCTTGATCATACTATTGTAAGCATATGTAATGAATGCAGATCAAAACAATGGTAATGACATGAGTAAACAAATGAATCATAAAGCAAAGACTTTTCATGAATAGTACTTCAAGACAAGCATCAATAAGTCTTGCATAAGAGTTAACTCATAAAGCAATAAATTAAAGTAAAGGTATTGAAGCAACACAAAGGAAGATTAAGTTTCAGCGGTTGCTTTCAACTTATAACATGTATATCTCATGGATATTGTCAATGTAAAGTAATATAACAAGTGCAATATGCAAGTATGTAGGAATCAATGCACAGTTCACACAAGTGTTTGCTTCTTGAGGTGGAGAGAAATAGGTGAACCGACTCAACATAAAAGTAAAAGAAAGGTCCTTCAAAGAGGAAAGCATCGATTGCTATATTTGTGCTAGAGCTTTTATTTTGAAAACATGAAACAATTTTGTCAACGGTAGTAATAAAGCATATGTATCATGTAAATTATATCTTACAAGTTGCAAGCCTCGTGCATAGTGTACTAATAGTGCCCGCACCTTGTCCTAATTAGCTTGGATTAACACGGATTATCATTGCATGACATATGTTTCAACCAAGTGTCACAAAGGTACCTCTATGCCGCCTGTACAAGGGTCTAAGGAGAAAGTTCGCATTTGGATTTCTCGCTTTTGATCATTCTTCAACTTAGACACCCATACCGGGACAACATAGACAACGTAATGGACTCCTCTTTTAATGCTTAAGCATTCAACAGCTTAATATTCTCATAAGAGATTGAGGTTTTATGTCCAACTGAAACTTCCACCATGATTCATGGCTTTAGTTAACGGCCCAATGTTCTTCTCTAACAGTATGCATACTCAAACCATTTGATTGTGAAAACCGCCCTTACTTCAGACAAGACGAACATACATAGCAACTCACATGATATTCAACAAAGTGTTGATGGCGTCCCCAGGAGCATGGTTATCGCACAACAAGCAACTTAATAAGAGATAAATGCATAAGTACATATTCAATACCACAATAGTTTTTAAGGCTATTTTGTCCCATGAGCTATATATTGCAAAGGCGAATGATGGAAATTTAAAGGTAGCACTCAAGCAATTTACTTTGGAATGGCGGAGAAATACCATGTAGTAGGTAGGTATGGTGGACACAAATGGCATAGTGGTTGGCTCAAGGATTTTGGATGCATGAGAAGTATTCCCTCTCGACACAAGGTTTAGGCTAGCAAGGTTATTTGAAACAAACACAAGGATGAACTTGCAAAAAAACTCACAAAAAAGGCATATTGTAAACATTATAAGACTCTACACGTCTTCCTTGTTGTTCAAACTCAATACTAGAAATTATCTAGACTTTAGAGAGACCAAATATGCAAACCAAATTTTAGCAAGCTCTATGTATTTCTTCATTAATGGGTGCAAAGTATATGATGCAAGAGCTTAAACATGAGCACAACAATTGCCAAGTATCAAATTATTCAAGACATTCTAGAATTACTACATGTAGCATTTCCCGATTCCAACCATATAACAATTTAACGAAGAAGATTCAACCTTCGCCATGAATACTATGAGTAAAGCCTAAGGGCATATTTGTCCATATGCAACAGCGGAGCGTGTCTCTCTCCCACACAATGAATGCTAGGATCCATTTTATTCAAACAAAAACAAAAACAAACCGACGCTCCAAGCATAGCACATAAGATGTGATGGAATAAAAATATAGTTTTAGGGGAGGAACCTGATAATGTTGTCGATGAAAAGGGGCCTTGGGCATCCCCAAGCTTAAACGCTTGAGTCTTCTTAAAATATTCAGGGGTGAACCACCGGGCATCCCCAAGCTTAGAGCTTTCTCTTCTTGATCATATTGCATCATTTCCCTCTCTTGATCCTTGAAAACTTCCTCCACACCAAACTCAAAACAACTCATTAGAGGGTTAGTGCACAATAAAATTTACATGTTCAGAGGTGACATAATCATTCTTAACACTTCTGGACATTGCACAAAGCTACTGGATATTAATGGATCAAAGAAATTCATCCAACATAGCAAAAGAGGCAATGCGAAATAAAAGGCAGAATCTGTCAAAACAGAACAGTTCGTAAACACGAATTTTAAAGTGGCACCAGACTTGCTCAGATGAAAATGCCCAAATTGAATGAAAGTTGCGTACATATCTGAGGATCACTCACGTAAATTGGCATAATTGTCTGAGTTACCTACAGAGAATTAGGCCCAGATTCGTGACAGCAAAGAAATCTGTTCCTGCGCAGTAATCCAAATCTAGTATGAACCTTACTATCAACGACTTTACTTGGCACAACAATGCACAAAACTAAGATAAGGAGAGGTTGCTACAGTAGTAAACAACTTCCAAGACTCAAATATAAAATAAAGGTACTGTAGTAAAAACATGGGTTGTCTCCCATAAGCGCTTTTCTTTAACGCCTTTCAGCCAAAGCAGTGTATATCAAGTGTTATCAAGAGATGAAGCATCGACATTACCTTGGGCTTTACCCTTACCTTTCTTGTTCTTTTTCTTACCCTTTGATTTAGGGAATATATGTCTACCCCCGGGTGTAGAGGTGAATTTTAGGGTGCCTTCTCCCATATCTATGACGGCCCCAATAGTTTCAGCAGGATCTTCCGAGTGTGATTTGTCCTGCCCGCACATTCAATAACAAGATAATCAATGGATATTATTCTCCCAAGAACGGTTGTATGCACACCCGCAGCTATTCCTTTAGGAATTATAACAGAGTTATCAACAAGAGTTATTCCTTCTCCCCTTCAACGAATCCCCAAAGTTTCAAAGATTCATGAATACTCTTAGGCATTAAGCAAAATTCAGACATAATATCACAATTGGCATGAAGAGTTTGGTCACCGATAACAATTTTAATAGTAGGATCCCATAATGAAGGTTCAGAGTTCACTAAAACTTGATCAAGACGGTTACGAACATATCTATAATTTTCATTCAAGCGAGATGCACTTGTCTCAAGAGTGTTTAATCTATTATAAATGCTAATAAGGGCTGAATCAAAGTTATTAGCTGAATCATGTGATGCAACCAACTTCTTTATGGTATTAAAAGCTTGATCCCCATTGCAATGAAGGAAATCTCCCACCACAGCATCCAAGGCATATCTATAGCGAATCATAAGACCAAAATAAAAATTACTAAGGAGCAAACTTAGAGTCATTTGAGGTTCAGCTTTACGATAAGAGGTAAAAATTCTGGACCAAGCATCTTTAAACTCTCCTCATCCCCTTGTTTAAAAGTGAAGACTAATTCCTCAGGTGAAGAAGTAATGCGAACTAGACATGGTAGCAAAAGTAAAATGCAAGTAACTAATTTTTTTGTGTTTTTGATATAGAATGCAAGACAGTAAATAAAGTAAATCTAGCAACTAATTTTTTTGTGTTTTGATATAATGCAGCAAACAAAGTAGTAAATAAAGTAAAGCAAGACAAAACAAAGTATAGAGATTGGATTGTGGAGACTCCCCTTGCTGCGTGTCTTGATCTCCTGAACGAGCGCAGAAAATATGCTGTTGCCGTGGGAGTTGGCAATTTCCGTGGTGTAGCTTTTCTTCAGTTCCCCGACAACGGCGCCAGAAAATATGCTTGATGGCGTGTAACACACACGTTCGTTGGGAACCCCAAGAGGAAGGTATGATGCACACAGTACCAAGTTTTCCCTCGTAAAAGAAACCAGGTTTATCGAACCAGGAGGAGCCAAGAAGCACGTTGAAGGTTGTTGGTGGCGGGATGTAGTGCGGCGCAACACCAGGGATTCGGCGCCAACGTGGAACCCGCACAACACAACCAAAGTACTTTGCCCCAACGAAAAGTGAGGTTGTCAATCAACCGTTTGTAACAAAGGATTAACCGTATTGTGTGGATGATGATTGTTTGCGAAAACAGAGAAGACAAAGTAGATTGTATTTAATGTAAAAGAATGGACCGGGGTCCACAGTTCACTAGAGGTGTCTCTCCCATAAGATAAATAGCATGTTGGGTGAACAAATTACATCGGGCAATTGACAAATAGAGAGGGCATGACAATGCACATACATGATATGATAAGTACAGTGAGATTTAATTGGGCATTACGACAAAGTACATAGACCGCTATCCGACATGCATCTATGCCTAAAAAGTCCACCTTCAGGTTATCATCCGAACCCCTTCCGTATTAAGTTGCAAACAAAGACAATTGCATTAAGTATGGTGCGTAATGTAATCAATAACTACATCCTCGGACATAGCATCAATGTTTTATCCCTAGTGGCAATAGCACATCCACAACCTTAGAACTTTCTCACTGTCCCAGATTTAATGGAGGCATGAACCCACTATCGAGCATAAATACTCCCTCTTGGAGTTAAGAGTAAAAACTTGGCCAGAGCCTCTACTAATAACGGAGAGCATGCAAGATCATAAACAACACATAGGTAATAGATTGATAATCAACATAACATAGTATTCTCTATCCATCGGATCCCGACAAACACAACATATAGCATTACGGATAGATGATCTTGATCATGTTAGGCAGCTCACAAGATCCAACAATGAAGCACATAAGGAGAAGACGACCATCTAGCTACTGCTATGGACCCATAGTCCAGGGGTGAACTACTCACTCATCACTCCGGAGGCGACCATGGCGGTGAAGAGTCCTCCGGGAGATGATTCCCCTCTCCCGGCAGGTGCCGAGGCGATCTCTGAATCCCCCGAGATGGGATTGGCGGGGCGGCGCCTCGGTGGTTTTCCGTATCGTGGGCTCGGCACGGGGTTTCACGACGGAGGCTTTAAGTAGGCGGAAGGGCAGGTCAGGAGGCGACGCGAGGGGCCCACACAACAGGCCGGCGCGGCCAAGGCCCAGGCCGCGCCGCCCTAGTCACTAGTAGGAGAAGCCTCATCAGTGGCGCACCAAAAATGGATTCTGTGGCGCATGGGAGGTGCGCCACGAAACGTCGCCACAAAAATAAGGTTTCGTGGCGCACCCGCCCATGCGCCACGGAATTAAGGTTTCGTGGCGCACTTGTTCTTAGGTGCGCCACGAAAAGCGTGCGCCACGAATTGGTTCTTAGTGCGCCACAGAATTTGCTTGTATTATACACGATTTTGTGCTGCTGCTAAACATATGCAATTTATAGACAGCAATACAGATACACGGTTATATACGCAACATTCAGATATAATATAAATATCATGTACATTGCACAGATATAACATAGACATCATCATCACATTACTTAGAGCCCGATCGAGATACATATATAGTGGCAAGTGTCAAATGTTTTGCATACAACTCTTAATTCATACAAAATTCACAATTTCGAGATACAAAGTAGTCTTCATCCGGTTCCTCCTTTGCTCCGTCATCTCTACCCACCAGGCTCGCTTGCATCGGGGTCCTTCATCCAGTTCCTACTATGATGAAAATGGAAGAAAGTGAGACCAACAAGTCCGATGCACAAGAGAAATGGAATAAATGCCTCATACATTGTTGGTCAACACAAATATTAACATTCAGGGATGGTGTAAGTGAGACCAAGTCCGATGCACAAGAGATTGATATTTGTGCTATCTTACCAGGCTCACTTACGCCACCCCCGAGTGTACGGTGACCAAACATTTTAATCATCGGCATTTTGAAAATCTCAAAGCAAATGGAATGACAAAATGGAATAAGTGCCTCATACATTGTTGGTCAACACAAATATTAACATTTAGGGATAGTGTAAGTGAGACCAAGTCCGATGCACAAGAGATTGATATTTGTGCTATCTTACCAGGCTCACTTACGCCACCCCCAAGTGTACGGTGACCAAACATTTTAATCATCGGCATTTTGAAAATCTCAAAGCAAATGGAATGACAAAATGGAATAAGTGCCTCATACATTGTTGGTCAACACAAATATTAACATTTAGGGATGGTGTAAGCGGGGCTAGGTAGGATGCACAAGAGATTGATATTTGTGCTATCTTACCAGGCTCACTTACGCCACCCCCGAGTGTACGGTGACCAAACATTTTAATCATCGGCATTTTGAAAATCTCAAAGCAAATGGAATGACAAAATAGAATATGTGCCTCATACATTGTTGGTCAACACAAATACTATGGTCAGAAACCATAGTTGCAGTATACACCGCCGTATACTTTGCAGAAGGGCCCCCTTTCCCCGGTCGGCGTTCCGTCAACGGGTGCTTGACGACACAACAACGCCGATCTGCATCTCCGGCGCGAACCACGCCGACGCTGTCAGTGAACGAGTCCTTGATGCAAAGACCGTGCGGCCCCAAGCATTATGCCGGGCCGTGTTGCCGCGGCCGTGTGTCCCGCGCCCTGCACTGTGCGCTTCTTGCCCGGTGAACCAATAGGCTGATCGTTGGAATAAGGAAACCGATGACAGCCGGTCGCAAGATTAAATTGCGATCGGCCGTCATCGGCTTCCTTATTCCAAACGATTAGTCTATTCGTTCACCGGGCAAAAAGGCGAAGAGTGCAGGCGCGTGATCGGCGGCCAAGCGCGACAACAGGGGTCGGCATGATGCTAGGGAGGCTGGCACCGTCTTGGCATTAAGGACTCGTTCACGTACTGGACGGCGAGAGAAGAAAAGTGGTGCTGCGCCGGAGAGGCATGTCGGCGTTGTTGTCTCGTCAAGGACTCGTTCACGGAACGGCGGCCAGGGAAAGGGGGGCTCGTCTACAAAGTATATTGCGGCGTATAGGTGACCAAACATTCTAATCATCGGCACTAAAATGGAAGAAAGAGCCAAGTGGTATCTCAACTAGATATCATATGCCTCATACTTTGTTGGTCGAAAGAAATATTAACATTCAGGGATGGGGTCAGCGAGGCCAGGTAGGATGCACAAGAGATTGATATTTGTGCCATCGCACCAGGCTCACCCCACCCAGAGTGTACAAGTGACCAAACAATTTAATCATCGGCACTAGAATGGAAGAAAGGCCAATGCAATTAAGAAGTAGCTAGTATGAACTAAATGGAATGCCTCATACTTTGTTGGTCGAAACAAATATGAACATCCGGGATGGCGTTAGTGAGGCCAGGTAGGATGCACAAGAGATTGATATTTGTGCCATCACACCAGGCTCACTAGCGACACCCCGAGTGTACAATTGACCGAACATTCTAATCATCGGCACTAAAATGGAAGAAAGAGCCAAGTGGTATCAACTAAATGGAATGCCTCATACTTGTTGGTCGAAACAAATATTAACATCCAGGGATGGAGTAAGTGAGGGTAGGATGCACAAGATATTGATATTTGTGCCATCACACCAAGCCTCACTTGCTCCACCCCCGAGTGTACGAGTGATCGACCAACCATCTAATCATCGACAAGTACAAAAACACCAACCAAACCAGCAACCATGGTGACATAAGTCAAGATGCTCAAACACACATAGCATGCATGGAGCAGATGCTCCAAAGGGATTATTCATCACTTGGTATATAGACCAAGTGATGCGGCAAAAGAGAGGCCAATCAAGAACCAGTAAATCCAGTAAGTGATAGATATGCCTAAACAAGCAACAACACATAGCATATCCTAGCTAACTAGATGAGACAAGTCTTGGTAGCCAACTGAATCACCTAGCACCACCTAGCCTTTTAAAACCATCAGAAATAGTCCTTTTCTTCAAAGGATACCACAGTGGCATTCATTTACATGATCCCCTACTGTGGATATCTCTATTTTCATCAAAGCCAACAAGAAAAGGATACCAGCTGGCATTCATTTACATGATTCCCTAATGTGAATATCTCTATAGTAGCATACCATAAGCTCACAAGAATCCATCAAGTAAATCTTCACAAGGATACCATAGTAGCATAGTAGCATACCATAAGCTCACAAGAATCCATCATTTTCTTCACAAGGATACCATAGTAGCATACCATAGTAGCATTTCATGCATTTAAATGAACCAGTAGCATCAAAACCAACCAAATGTCCAACTAGCAAGCAATACCAAGTGAGCAAATCTTCATTACCTTGTACAGGTTCAGACATGGATTTATTTCCAACAAAGGATGGAAATCAAATTAACATCATTGAATTAAATTGAATCATTACCATCACATGGTTCATCAATAACAAGTGGCAGTAAACCTCCACAAACAACAGGTACATATGATCCAGTAAGCCACACAGGCATAGCAAGTGATATAAGTTGACAATAACCACTAGCAATCCAGGCTCCAAATGGAACCTTTGGAGCAGATATATATAGAGCCAATATAGCATGTCACTGCTAGTAGCTGGTGTTCATATAGCATGTCCATTTAGTACCAAGCATAGCACCAATTTAGTACCAAGCATAGCACCAATTAATCAAGCAATATAGCAGCATCAGTAACAAGCATAGCACCAATTAATCAAGCAATATAGCAGCATCAGTAACAAGCATAGCACCAATTAATCAACTATAGCTCCATCAGTAACAAGCATAGCACCAATTAATCAAGCAATAGCAGCATGACCTGCACATGACACTTCACTAAAGCCAAAGCTTCAGTAAAGCACTTAATCAAGGCTTTCATGCAGTGCTAAACAGGCAACAACTGCAAGCAATGGGATCATAATTCAATCCATGTGCACATACCAGATAAATGGCATCAATGGGATCATAATTCAATCCATGTAATTAGCCAAGTTATACAGAATAAGAAAAGGGGAGCACAACAGCATTTCATCGAGCACAACAGCAGTAGAAAATCACAGCAGCATTTCATCGAGCACTTTGTGCTCGCGCGGGAGAGAAGAGGAGGGGGAGGGGAGGGAGCTCACCGACGACGACGGTTGTGGAGGAGCTCACCGACCGACGACGGCAGAGGGGTGGAGGTCGCGGCGGCTCCTCCACCTTGACGCGGCGGCGGCTCCTCCACCTTGACGCGCGTCGCCCCTCTCCTCCACGCCGCAGCGGCTTGTGCTGCTGGTGGCGGGGATGGGTGGAGCATGGCGGCATGCGGTCCTCGCGGAGGAAGGCGGCGGCGACGGCGATGGCGACGGCAGCGCTCGCTGATGACCCACAAGTATAGGGGATCGCAACAGTCTTCGAGGGAAGTAAAACCCAATTTATTGATTCGACACAAGGGGAGACAAAGAACACTTGGAAGCCTTAACAACGGAGTTGTCAATTCAGCCGCACCGACAGACTTGCTCGCAAGAGTTTATCAGTAATAACGCTTTATAGCAGAGCAGTAGTGAAATAACAGCAGCAGAGTAACAAAGACAGCAGAGTGATTATAGTAAACAGCAGATTAAAATACGTAGGCACGGGGACGGATGACGGGCGTTGCATGGATGAGAGAAACTCACGTAACAATCATAGCAGGGCATTTGCAGATAATAATAAAACGGTGTCCAAGTACAAAGCAATCAATAGGCATGTGTTCCATATATAGTCGTGCGTGCTCGCAATGAGAAACTTGCACAACATCTTTTGTCCTACCAGGTGGCAGCCGGGCCTCAAGGGAAACTACCGGATATTAAGGTACTCCTTTTAATAGAGTACCGGAGCAAAGCATTAACACTCCGTGAACACATGTGATCCTCACATCGCTACCATCCCCCTCCTTGTCCCAATTCTTGTCACTTCGGGGCCATTGGTTCCGGACGGCGACATGTGTATACAACTTATAGGTAAGACCATAAACAATGATTATCTTGATGAAACAATAACATGTTCAGATCTGAGATCATGGCACTCGGCCCTAGTGACAAGCATTAAGCATAACAAGTTGCAACAATATCATCAAAGTACCAATTACGGACACTAGGCACTATGCCCTAACAATCTTATGCTATTACATGACCAATCTCATCCAATCCCTACCATCCCCTTCGCCTACAGCGGGGGAATTACACACACATGGATGGGGAAACATGGCTGGTTGATGTAGAGGCGTTGGCGGTGATGGCGGCGATGATCTCCTCCAATTCCCCGTCCCGGAGTGCCGTAACGGAGACTCTCGGCTCCCGCGACGGAGTTCGCGATGTGGCGGCGTTTCGGAGGGTTTCGGCGACTTCGACTTCTCCCGTGCGTTTTTAGGTCGAGGCCGATAAATAGTCCGAAGGAGGGCGTCGGAGGCCGGCCGAGGGGGCCACACCACAGGGCCGCGCGGCCTGGGCCGTGCCGCCCTATGGTGTGGGGCCTCGGGCCTCCACCTCAATTGTCCTTCTGGCTCCGTTAGTTTCCTGGGAAAATAGGGCCTTCTGCATAAATTCCGAGGATTTTCCCGAAAGTTGGATTTCGCACAAAAATGAGACACCAGAGCTGTTCTGCTGAAAACAGCGTTAGTCCGTGTTAGTTGCATCCAAAATATACAAATTAGAGGCAAAACAATAGCAAAAGTGTTCGGGAAAGTAGATACGTTTTGGACGTATCACTCGCCATGGAAGGCGGCGGCGCGGGGAGAGGGGAGAGGGGGGGAGAGTGGTATACGGGCGAGGGAGGGGTACGGCCATGATATAGGACACGTTATTTCGTGGCGCACCGAGGCCGGTGCGCCACAGAACACGTCATTTCTGTGGCGCACCTAGGCCAGTGCGCCACAGAATAGGTTATTTCTGTGGAGCACCAAGTGCAGTGCGCCGTAGAAAAAGTGAAACCAATGTTTGGGCGTGACAGGGTGTGGGACCCACAAAGTTTTTGTGGCGCAGTGTTCCATGGTGCGCCACAAAATTAAGCTATTTCTGTGGCGCACCTTGCTCGGTGCGCCACAAAATAAGTTTCTGTGGCGCATTTTTAACGGTGCGCCACAGAACTAAGCTTCGCCTATAAGGGTTTTCCTACTAGTGAGTGTGGCGCCACCTCGTGGCCCCACTTCTTATCCCCTCCGGTCTTCTGGAAGCTTCGTGTAAAAATAGGCCCCTGGGCGTTGATTTCGTCCAATTCCGAGAATATTTCCTTTGTAGGATTTCGAAACCAAAAACAGCAGAAAACAACAACCGCTCTTCGGCATCTTGTTAATAGGTTAGTGCCGGAAAATGCATAAATATGACATAAAGTATGCATAAAACATGTAGATATCATCAATAATGTGGCATGGAACATAAGAAATTATCGATACGTCGGAGACGTATCACCTAATCCTTAGTTCCTAAGACCCGTCCCCCGCGGAGAGGGGAATCATCACCGGAGGGCTCTACATCACCATGCCCGCCTCCGGACTGATGCGTGAGTAGTTCATCCTTGGACTACGGGTCCATAGCAGTAGCTAGATGGTTGTCTTCTCCTATTGTGCCATCATGTTTAGATCTTGTGAGCTGCCTATCATGATCAAGATCATCTATTTGTAATGCTACATGTTGTGTTTGTTGGGATCCGATGAATATTGAATACTATGTCAAGTTGATTATCAATCTATCATATATGTGTTGTTTATGTTCTTGCATGCTCTCCGTTGCTAGTAGAGGCTCTGGCCAAGTTGATACTTGTGACTCCAAGAGGGGGTATTTATGCTAGATAGTGGGTTCATGTCTCCATTGAATCTGGGGGAGTGACAGCAACCCCTAAGGTTGTGGATGTGCTATTGCCACTAGGGATAAAACATCAATGCTTTGTCTAAGGATATTTGTATTGTTTACATTACGCACGTACTTAATGCAATTGTCTGTTGTTTGCAACTTAATACTAGAAAAGGTGCGGATGCTAACCCGAAGGTGGACTTTTTAGGCATAGATGCATGTGGATGGCGGTCTATGTTCTTTGTCGTAATGCCCTAAGTAAATCTCATAGTAGTCATCATGATATGTATGTGCATTGTTATGCCCTCTCTATTTGTCAATTGCCCAACTGTAATTTGTTTACCCAACATGTTATTTATCTTATTGGAGAGACACCACTAGACGTGTGGACCCCGGTCCATTCTTTTACATCTGAAATACAACCTACTGCAATCATTGTTCTCTTTTGTTTTCTGCAAGCAAACATCATTTTCCACACCATACGTTTAATCCTTTGTTTCAGCAAGCCGGTGAGATTGACAACCTCACGTTAAGTTAGGGAAAAGTAGTTTGATTGTGTTGTTCAGGTTTCACGTTGGCACCGGAATCCCTGGTGTTGCGCCGCACTACACTCATTCACCAACAACCTTCACGTGATCTTCATCTCCTACTGGTTCGATAACCTTGGTTTCTTACGAGGGAAAACTGCTGCTGTACTCATCATACCTTCCTCTTGGGGTTCCCAACGACGTGCGCTTTACCACAAGCACCCTCCCCTATATAAGAGGAGGGGTGGCCGGCCACCACACCCCTTCACCAAACCCTGGTCGCCCTCTTCCTCCTCCATACACCGCTCCGGCTTAGGCGAAGCCTGTCGACGTGGGCATTACCCTTCGGGTAACGGAATTGACCTATCCCGTGTAGCTCACAGGAGGCCCATGAAGACAATCGAAGGCAAGGGGGCAAGGGGGCCGGTGAAGATTCCTTGAAGACCAAGACAAGGATCGATCGAACAAGGAAAGTTTAGAACTAGGTCTCTTGTAAACTTAGTCATACTCGTGTAGATCTTGAGACTGGCCCCTTTATAAGGGCCAGGAGAGGGACTGCGAGGGACACAATCAATCTCAGCAACCATAGCCACCATAAGTCCAGAGCTAGGTCATCGTAGCACTTAGCCTCTCGACGAAACCTCAGCCGAAACCTTCGGCACCCCATTGTAACCCGATATTTTCATAATCAAGATCAGACAGGGGGTTTTACCTCATCGAGGGCCCCGAACCCGGGTAAATGCTCTCGCTTGTCTGTTAACCAATGTCTCGTGTCAGCCTACAGGATTCCGTCAACCCTAAGCCCCAATCGGAGGGCATTGTCGAGGAGCACCCTCGCCAATTGGCGCCATCTGTGGGAACCCTGTTGGCACAAGATCCGTCATTGGCAGATCCAACCATGTCGTCGATAGCTTCATCGACGCCATCATCATCATCACCGATCTTTGGAAGCCCGATTCGATTCGGCTCCTATGAGTTCACCCACGCGACTCTTCTCGCTTGACTTTTTCGGGTTTGCAAGGAAACATGGAGATGGCGTTCGGGAGCGTCCACTACAACGTCAACGCAGAAGGAATCCTTCGACTGCTCGAGCCGCACGCTCTCAGGAAGCCTCCCTCATCGGTCGTTGGGCCGATCATGTCATCATCAATAGACCTCTCGGCTGGGTTGACGGATTCGACTGATTCGTCCGCACCATCGACTCCTCGATCGACATCTTCAATGTCGGTCGGATCCGACAACCCCGCACCATCAGAGATGACCTCGTACTACTGTTTGAACTGCGACACAAGGCACGGATTGGGATCGAGTGAAACACCGTTCATCTGTAGTGCCCAGTATTCATCGGGAGAGGACAGTGTCGACAACACCGTCAAAAAAGGTACCTGGAAAGCAGCGCGCCACCAAGTTTACGCTGCCAATAACACAGGAAACGCAAGGAACGGAGGAGAAGGAGATCACACCCCACGCTCCAACAGACGACGAAGCTTCGGAAACAGTGCCAGTAACCATGATAGCGATTACACCATCGCAGAGGAAGAATGGGCAGCTGCCCGCACGGCCGTGCAAAACAACACACAACTCCCCGTTGGAGCTTCGGTTGGAACCCTCAACGCCTTTCGTGAAATACTGGACAAGAATCGGGAGCGGCTATCTCTCGAGCAAACCACCCTCGAGAGACGCCTGCGGGCGGCAGAACGATCCAGCGAACAATGAAGAGGATCGCGAGGAAGCGCTTCACGAAGCAGTCAAGGCGCGGGGAAGCACCGATCGAGATTATCCAGGCTTTCGGAAGACGATGCTAGGGAGATAACATCAAACTTATCCAGGTCATTCATGACCACAGATACCGCAGGAATGCTGAGGCCAAAAACCGTCGAGGCAGCAACCGCTAATCTCGCGGCGTACCTCGTTAACCAACAACCCGAAGGTTCCATGGTTCAGGCTCATCAGGGCGCTCTAGAAAGCCTTGCAATCCTGGGAGATAAATTGGTTCCGCTAAAAGAAAAAGCCTCACCACAAGTCGGAGGCTCAAAACACCGTTCAAGGGATGCTCGGGACGAGATTACCCAAAGCAGAATCGACAAAGCCAGACGACGGCGAGCCGCGAGGGGGGATTACGACAGTGACACCTCAGAGGAAAGCGAGGAGTATGATGGAGAGCTGAGGGGGGCTGACTGCCTGAGCTACAAGATTCGAGATACGATGCCACCCAAAAAGTTTAAACCTACCCCTACTGACGCTGCCAAGTATGATGGACAGCAGGAGCGAAGATCATGGATAGATGATTACTTGCAGACGGTGATCTTACACAAAGGAAACCAGATTGCAACGATGCAGTGTTTGCAGCTTTACCTGAAAGATTCGGCACGAGCCTGGCTGAGGGACCTGCCGAAGGGATCTATCAAGTCATGGGACGACCTGGTGGATGCTTTTGTCGCTAACTTCCAAGCAACATACAAGAGGCCTGTTGGGAGCGAAGAGTTGCGGCACTGCCAGCAGAAGCCGAAAGAACCGATGCGTGCATACATCGGGAGATTCACAAAACTCCTGAACGCCGCCGAAGATGTCTCCGTCGACAGAGCAATCGACGCCTTCAGCGACGGCATCCGACGAGAATCTTACATAGAAGAACTTGGACGCAAGAAGCCAAAGACCATAACCAAGTTAATGGAGATCGCCAACAGTTGGGCTGATGGCGAGGACAACGTGCGAAGACCACGACAGCGCAGCGACGATGAAGATGATGATCAGCCGAAAAATGATTCGGGTGGTCGCAGAGATCGTCGCAAAAAGAGGAAAGACCGCAGTTACGATGACAATAACTTAGTAGCTGCTGGATATTTTGATCGACAAGACGATCGGGATGATGACAGGCGAGATGATCGGCAGGATGGCAACCGGAGCAACTCTGGGAACCGTAGCAATTACAAGCCACGACCTCAGAGGACACCCGAATTGCCCTTTGCCGAACAGATAAATGCACCCTGCTACATGCACGCATACACCGACTCCAAAGACAATAAGAAGAAATCAAGCCATTTGCTCAGAGACTGTCGACAGTTCATTGAGATGCAGAAGCTCATCCTGCAGAAGCAGCAGCAGCCGCCACCACCACCACCCCCGCCTCAGCACCAGGTTCAACAAGTTCAGCCTCCCAATCCTAACGAGTCCTTTCCATTACCTCGTGGGCAGATGAGCATGATTCACAGAACTGGTGTTTCGAGAAGGGAGATGAAGAAGCTCACCCAAGAAATCAACCTGGCAGAAAGTATCATGGCCATCATCCCCGAGTATATCGACTGGTCCTCTCAGAGTATCACGTTCAGCAGGGAGGACCACCCGATGACAATACCAAAGCTGAGACATGCTGCCCTAGTGGTTGAAGCACAAATCGGAGGATTTAAGATGAGCAAAGTTTTTATGGACGGTGGAAGCGGGCTAAATCTGATATTCCTCGACACGATCAAAACCATGGGAATCACGATGAGGATGCTAGAAGAGACAGACACATGTTTTCATGGGATCCTCCCCACGTCGCCAGCGTATTCTATTGGCAAGGTTTTCCTGAACGTCGTCTTTGGTAAACCCGATAACTTCAGGAAGGAAAAGATCGAGTTTGAAGTAGTGAATTGGGAATCACAGTACCACACTATACTCGGAAGATCAGCTTATGCCAAGTTCATGGCTGTGCCACATTATGCATACCTCAAGCTGAAAATGCCTGGGAACAATGGGACAAATATCACAGTCTATGGACGTTTCTCACGCTCAGACAATTGTGATCGCGAGTTTCAGAAGATTGCTGCAAAGTTTGGGCTAAGGCAGGAAGATGTTGACCTTCCTTCAAAATCATCGGCACGCGAAGATGAACGCGTCAGGAGGATAAAGAAGAAGCAAGCTGACCTGGACACAGAAGTCACTGCAGCAAAAACGTCGGCAGCCGCTGGTACTGTAGTCACTGAAGGAAGCAAACCCCTAGCAATCACCACCCAGAATTCTGGTGAAATCGGTGAATCTTCCAAAACCGCGGGCGCGGTAGACAAGCCTGAAGACAAGGAGAATCCTCCTCTTGTTTAAAAGACGGCTAGTATTTCGTTTATCTCGTTATTAGGCAGGGTGCTTTCTCATCCCTTAGTTATTTGCTTACGATATTAATAAAAACTTGAGTTTCGTTTCTCTGAAGCATTGCAGTAATTTGGGTCACCCGAACCATATCATCTGAACTTCGTTTTGCATATTACGGCAAATGGAGGCGCGTTGGAAAAACATGTCTACTAATTGCACTCTAAAGCCTCTGAAACTACGAGCGCTATGAGGCAAAACGGACGAGGATCACACCCTTTCGCTATAGATGCCTCAACGAGTGCCGTAAATAGCAGGAGACATGGAACAAATAATTTAACGACCCATGCTCGGTACTTTACTTATGGAAGTGCCAAAGAGCGACGGAGTCATCGGCAGAGCTGGTGCTCCCAATATATTCGGGAGCTGCTGTCAAGACATACATCGGTTGAAAGCAAAGTTGCACATGCAACGGGTTTAGAAAGACCCGCAACACGAGCTGATCACTCGAAAGAATTTGCTGACCAACGAGTATACATACATTTTCACGAGCAATTGAGATTCGCTCCTTCAAAATCTGCCAACAGCATTAGCATAATAACAAGGCATTTACATGCAGTTTAAACATAAAAAACAACCTTTTCAAATAACTAAAAGATTCTTATCTATAGTACAAGAATAACCCTGAACTACTCTTGTGGAGTTTCTCTTTCTTCAGGTATCTTCGAGTCCTCTTCAAGTTTGTCGACAATCATATTGGCAGGCAGCATCACCTTCGGGTACAGAAGTTCTAAATCACCTCTCACCTTGGCAATTGAAAGCAAATTCGCTGAAGGATAATGCGCTAGAACAAGGGATAGTGTAAATGAGGCCCCTGCAAAAACTTGAGCGCGAACCAAGTCTCGGATCTTCCAGGCATTGCTAAATTCTGACATCAAAGTTAACAACGTGGGAGGAACTGCATTCAGAGGAAACATTGTCTTCCAGATCACTCTCAGTGCTTTGTAAACCTTGTCAAAGAAACGATGTACTTGTTGAACCCGGTCCTGGAACTTGGCAACAGTCGAAGCTTTTGCTTGTTCCCTCCAGAACACTTCATCTGCCGATGATAGTTGGGTCAATGCATGTACACGTTCTTGTATGCGCTTGTTTCTTCAGCCTTGTTCAGAGCTATGAGTAGCAAAAGAATCAGCAGATGATGAGGAAGTGCATTTCAAGAAAGAGATAAAGCAAAGAGGGTCGGGGCACTTACAGCTTAAACTTTCACCAGCCTTGTGCAATTCAGTCAGCGCGTAGCGCTCAGTGTCAGCCGCAAGCTCGTTCTTCTTATTGACAATGGCAGCTAGGGCATAAGTATTGCGCATGTCCCTTTCCATCTGCGCGACCCGATCCCTCATGCGCTGGAGCCGATCACTTTCAAGAAGGGCACTCGAAGAATCATCAACAAAGGAAGGCACGGGATAAACCTGCAAAAATTGTTCAAAGGCGCGATGGATTACATAGAGTCAGCACGGAAAAATTACTCCCATCGGGAGCGTGCGAATACAATTTTTATAGCAAAAGATATGGTGCCAACATTGCCAACATGAAATTCATTACAACCGCATGAGTTTTGTAAACAAGACATTGTTCGATCAAGCTAAGTTACAAGGTTCAGGGGGCTTGGGTTTGATTCGATAAACTAGGGCCAGCCGATGTCTTTTTTGTCTCAACCAACTCAAGGAGCTGGCGAGCGCATATAAGAGCCGAGGTTTTGAAAGCACCCAGGTCAACGAATTTTCCGTCGGGTTTCTTTGGCAGCTCTTTGGAGATCTCTTCAATGTTTTCCTTGAAGCCGTGACCCATCATAAGTTGGAAGGCTAGGAGGGCGTCGTAGGTATGCGAAGTACGTTTGAATACCTCGATAACCTCCCTGGTGTTGACAGCAAAAGCGTCGATTAGTTGGCCAAGAGTCTTGTCCTGGCTAATCTTGGGAAAGATCATCGAGTGGATCAGCGCCATGGCTCTCTTCCCCTTTTGAAGAAGATCTTGGGCAAGCTGATGAGACGCGAGTGTCATTGACAAAGCGTTTCAAGGGGAATTGTTCGGGACCTTGTCCAGAGCCTCGACAGGGATGTCAGCAGCCCCTGAGAAGAATAAAAGCATGAAGAAGACATTAATCCAAGAACCAATGATTGCAAAAGCAATAATTAGCAGGGGCGCAAAAGGAGCATTACTGAGCAAAGCCAGGGAGGACTGGCGAAGAAGTTCATCCTTCTCCAACGCCCGAGCCTCGGCGGTGAGCTTGGCTGCCTCTTCATCCTTCAGTTTCTGCTTCAGCTCCTTGAGCTCCTCCTTCAAAGCGTCGATCTCCGTGCGAGCTTCGGCAGCAATTTTAATTGCGCCTTCCAATTTTGAGGAAGAGGACTCGACCTCCTTCTGCAGCTGAGCCTTGTCAACCTCCAAGGAAGCGTAGTGGGAGGCGAAGGATTCCAAGGAGGATATCACGGCTCGCAGGTCCTTGAAGATAAAGGGAAAAGTTTTATTGGACGATGTATGCAAGGCCTATTCGAGAGTCATTGGGCTTAAACAGAGAGAAGACTTACAGGCTTTCCTGAAGGAGGAGCTATGGCAGCATCAGCCGAAGGAATATTCTTCCCCTTTGAGAGGGAAGAAGCAGTCGACATTTGGGCCGCAGGAGCTGTAGTAGGGGCCGAAGCCTCGGAAGCTGCAAGATCTGTCGGGGCAGCGCTGGTATTAGACTTTTTGGGCGGAGGCTCGATGAAGTCTTCATCACTATAGAAGCAAATGGTTTGCAGAGTCAAAACAGAGGATAGCAAAAGCAAAAATAAAGGAAAAGCAAGGACTTACAGATCCCAAAGATCATCTTCATCGGCGAAACCGCCGGATGACCTCTTCGAAGGCAATACTTCGGCTTCCTCCGCAGCTGCATCAACAAAGGCAGCGCGATCAGCGTTGTCATCGTGCATTGATCCCGCTGTGTCAGTAATATCGTCGGCTACTGATTTGGGAGCGATAAGGATGGCATCAGGGTTTATTGGGTCAGCATGCTCGGCTTCCGAGCTCGTGTTTCCCTCGGTATGAGACCCCGCGGGGACTGAGGAATCTCCCCTCTCGGAAGTATCATTCGGCAGGTCTTGCACATAATCAGGATCTATGGGATTCTGTTGAAGGTAAAACAAATAAATACAGTGGCAGTTGTATTAACCAAGAAAAATAGTGCAATAAGAAAGTGATGTCTACGGGTGCTTCTATTCTTGTAGACAGTGTTGGGCCTCCAAGAGCAGAGGTTTGTAGAACAGCAGCAAGTTTCCTTAAGTGGATCACCCAAGGTTTATCGAACTCAGGGAGGAAGAGGTCAAAGATATCCCTCTCAGCAACCCTGCAATCACGATACAAGAAGTCTCTTGTGTCCCCAACACACCTAATACACTTGTCGATGTATAGGTGCACTAGTTCGCGAAGAGATAGTGAAATACAAGTAGTATGGATGTATGCGAGTGGTAATAGCAATCTGAATAAAATATGGCAGCGAGTAAACATGCAACAGAACAGTAAATAAACGGAGTTTCAGTGCTTGGAAGCAAGGCCTAGGGATCATACTTTCACTAGTGGACACTCTCAACATTGCAATCATAATGGAATATAAATAAGCACTTCACTATGCTATTCCGAATTACTCTCTGGCAAGATAACGAACTCTAATTCATCATGTAGGCAAACCTTAAAGATGTATTCCCAAGTACTAATGAACACCCCACGTTGTCACTTTGAGCATTCATAGGAGGTACTAACACACCACAATTTCATAGAGACATCCAACTCAAATCATAACTCAGTGAATAAGTATTCTGTGAAATATAGCCTAAGAGACCCACACGGTGCACACACTGTCACCTTTACACACGTGGGACAAGGAGTCTCCGGAGATCACATAAGTAAAATCCACTTGAATAGCATATCGACATCTAGATTACAAAGCTCATTATATGGATCTCAATCATGTAAGGCAGCTCATGAGATCATGGTATTGAAGTACATGGGAGAGAGATTAACCACATAGCTACCGGTACAGCCCTTAGCCTCGATGGAGAACTACTCCCTCCTCATCATGGAGACAGCGATGGCGGTGAAGATGGTGGTGGTGATGCCTTCCGGGGGCACTTCCCTGTCCCCGGCTGCCGTGAACAGAGACTCTGTCCCGAATCTGGCTTCGCTGGAGGCGCGGCTGCGTAACTTTCTCGTCCCGTGGCTTATTCATATCGAAGATTTAGGTTAGGAGCTTTAAATAGGCGAAGATGCGGAGTCGGAAGTGTTACGGGGGCGCCACACAATAGGGGGCGCGCCTCTCCTTGGCTGTGCCGCCCTACTATCTGGTGGCCCTGTGGCCCTCCTCTGGTCCCTCTCGGGTGTTCTGGAAGCTTCGTGGAATTCTAAGATGATGGGCGTTGATTTCGTCCAATTCCGAGAATATTTCCTTGCTAGTATTTCTGAAACCAAAAACAACAGAAAACAGGAACTGGCACTTCGGCATCTCGTCAATAGGTTAGTTCCGGAAAATGCATAATAATGACATAAATTGTGAACAAAACATGTAGGTATTGTCATAAAACTAGTATGGAACATAAGAAATTATAGATACGTTTGGGACGTATCAAGCATCCCCAAGCTTAGTTCCTACTCGCCCTCGAGTAGGTAAACGATAACAAATATAATTTCTTAAGTGACATGCTATCATAATTTTGATCATACTATTGTAAAGCATATGAAGTGATAGTAAAGATAATGACTAAACAACTGAATCATATAGCAAAGACTTTTCATGAATAGTACTTTCAAGACAAGCATCAATAGAACTTGCATAAGAGTTACTCATAAAGCAATAGATTCAAAGTAGAAGGTATTGAAGCAACACAAAGGATGATTAAGTTTCAGCAACTGCTTTCAACTTGTAACATATATATCTCATGGATAATTGTCAACATAAAGCAATATAACAAGTGCAATAGGTAAACATGTAAGAATCAATGCACACAGTTGACACAAGTGTTTGCTTCTAAGATAGAAAGAAGTAGGTAAACTGACTCAACATAAAGTAAAAGATAGGCCCTTCGCAGAAGGAAGCATGGATTAAATCATGTGCTAGAGCTTTTTAAGTTTTGAAATCATATAGAGAGCATACAAATAAAGTTTTGAGAGGTGTTTGTTGTTGTCAACGAATGGTAATGGGTACTCTAACTACCTTATCAACCAGACTTTCAAGAGCGGCTCCCATGAAGGACGTTATCTCTACCAGGAAGGTAGATCATCCCTCTTCTCTTTTGTTTACACATGTATTTTAGTTTCATTATTTATAGATGACACTCCTCCCAACCTTTTGCTTACACAAGCCATGGCTAACCGAATCCTCGGGTGCCTTCCAACATTCACATACCATGGAGGAGTGTCTTATTTGCAAAATTAAGTTGCTTACTGATAGATCAGGGCAAAGCATGTGAAGAGAATTATTAATGCAAGTTAATTAATTGGGGCTGGGCACCCCATTGCCAGCTCTTTTTGCAAAATTATTGGATAAGCGGATATGCCACTAGTCCATTGGTGAAAGTCTGTCCGAAGTAAATGACAAGATCGAAAGATAAACACCACATACTTCCTCATGAGCTATAAAACATTGACACAAATAAGAGATAATAGCTTTTGAATTGTTTAAAGGTAGCACATGAAGCAATTTACTTTGGAATGGCAGAGAAATACCATGTGGTAGGTAGGTATGGTGGACACAAATGGCATAGTTTTTGGCTCAAGGATTTGGATGCACGAGAAGAATTCCTCTCAATACAAGGCTAGGCTAGCAAGGTTGTTTGAAGCAAACTCAAGTATAAACGGTGCAGCAAGACTCACATATGAACATATTGTAAGCATTATAAGACTTTACATCGTCTTCCTTGTTGTTCAATCACCTTAACCAGAAAATATCTAGACTCTAGAGAACAATCATGCAAACCAAATTTTAACAAGCTCTATGTAGTTCTTCATTAATGGGTACAAAGTACATGATGCAAGAGCTTAAACATGATCCATATGAGCACAACAATTGCCAAGTATCAAATTATTCAAGACATTATACCAATTACCACATGAAGCATTTTCTGTTTTCAACCATATAACAATGAACAGTTTCAACCTTCGCCATGAACATTAAGAGTAAAGCTAAGAACACATGTGTTCATACGCAATAGAGCGTGTCTCTCTCCCACACAAGCATGAATTTATTCAAACAAAACAAAAACAAACGACGCTCCAAGTAAAGTACATAAGATGTGACCGAATAAAAATATAGTTTCAAGAGAAGAAACCTGATAATTTGTCGATGAAGAAGGGGATGCCTTGGGCATCCCCAAGCTTAGACGCTTGAGTCTTCTTGAAATATGCGGGATGAACCACGGGTGCATCCCCAAGCTTAGACTCTTCACTCTTCTTGATCATAGTATATCATCCTCCTCTCTTGACCCTTGAAAACTTCCTCCACACCAAACTCAAAACAAACTCAATAGAGGGTTAGTGCATAATCAAAAATTCACATGTTCAGAGGTGACATAATCATTCTTAACACTTATGGACATTGCCCAAAGCTACTGGAAGTTAATGGAACAAAGAAATCCATCCAACACAGCAAAAGAGGCAATGCGAAATAAAAGACAGAATCTGTCAAAACAGAACAGTCCGTAAAGACGAATTTTTAAGAGGCACTGGACTTGCTCAGATGAAAATTATCAAATTGAATGAAAGTTGCGTACATATCGAGGATCACGCACGTAAATTGGCAGATTTTTCTGAGTTACCTACGAGAACCCTGCCCAAATTCGTGACGTCAAATCTGCGCAGAATCAAATCTAGTATCAACCCTACTATCAAAGACTTTACTTGGCACAACAATGCAATAAAATAAGATAAGGAGAGGTTGCTACAGTAGTAACAACTTCCAAGACACAAATATAAAACAAAAGTACTGTAGTAAAATAAACACATGGGTTATCTCCCAAGAAGTTCTTTCTTTATAGCCATTAAGATGGGCTTAGCAATTTTAATAATGCACTCGCAAGAAATAGGAGTTGAAGCAAAAGAGAGCATCAAAAGCAAGTATGAAACAAATTTTAAGCCTAACCCACTTCCTATGAAAAGGAATCTTGTAAATAAACAAATTCATGAAGCATAATGCAACAAGCATAGGAAGATAAAACCAACTGTAACTTCAAGATTTTCAGCAAAAAGAGAGGAAACTTAATATTATTAAGATGCATATAACCATGTTTCCCTCTCTCATAATAACTTTCAGTGGCATCATGAACAAACTCAACAATATAAGTATCACATAAAGCATTCTTATTATGAGCTACATGCATAAAATTATTACTCTCCACATAAGCATAATCAATTTTATTAGTTGTAGTGGGAGCAAATTCAACAAAGTAGCTATCATTATTATTCTCATCAAGTGTAGGAGGCATAGTATAATCATAATAAAATTTACTCTCCATAGTAGACGGCACTGATGCGTGTAGTTGACACGTCCGTTGGGAACCCCAAGAGGAAGGTCTGATGCGCACAGTAGCAAGTTTCCCTCAGTAAGAAACCATGGTTTAATCGAACCAGTAGGAGTCAAGAAGCACGTTGAAGGTTGATGGTGGCGGAATGTAGTGCGGCGCAACACCGGGATTCCGCCAACGTGGAACCACAACACAATCACAGAACTTTGCCCCAACGTAACCGAGGTTGTCAATCTCACCGGCTTGTGTAAACAAAGGATTAGATGTATAGTGTGGATGATGATGTTTGTTTGCGAAGAACAGTAAAGAACAATTGCAGATTGTATTTCAGATGTAAAGAATAGGACCGGGGTCCACAGTTCACACTGGTGTCTCTCCCATAAGATAGCAGATGTTGGGTGAACAAATTACAGTTGGGCAATTGACAAATAAAGAAGGCATAACAATGCACATACATATATCATGATGAGTACTATGAGATTTAATCAGGGCATTACGACAAAGTACATAGACCGCTATCCAGCATGCATCTATGCCTAAAAAGTCCACCTTCAGGTTCATCCGAACCTCCAGTATTAAGTTGTAAACAACAGACAATTGCATTAAGTATGGTGCGTAATGTAATCAACACAAATATCCTTAGACAAAGCATCGATGTTTTATCCCTAGTGGCAACAACACATCCACAACCTTAGAACTTTCTGTCACTGTCCCAGATTTAATGGAGGCATGAACCCACTATCGAGCATAAAACTCCCTCTTGGAGTT
Source organism: Lolium multiflorum (assembly GCA_030979885.1). Lineage (NCBI taxonomy): Eukaryota > Viridiplantae > Streptophyta > Magnoliopsida > Poales > Poaceae > Lolium > Lolium multiflorum. Next base: position 241,894,706 of record CM061751.1, on the reverse strand, counting down.
ACAAGTATCAACTTGGCCAGAGCCTCTACTAGCAACGGAGAGCATGCAAGAACATAAACAACATATATGATAGATTGATAATCAACTTGACATAGTATTCAATATTCATCGGATCCCAACAAACACAACATGTAGGATTACAAATAGATGATCTTGATCATGATAGGCAGGTCACAAGATCTAGCATGATAGCACAATGAGGAGAAGACAACCATCTAGCTACTGCTATGGACCCATGGTCCAGGGTGGACTACTCACACATCGATCAGGAGGCGATCATGGCGATGAAGAGACCTCCAGAGATGATTCCCCTCTCCGCAGGGTGCCGGAGGCGATATCCTGAATCCCCGAGATGGGATTGGCGGCGCGGCGGCTCTGGAAGGTTTTCCGTATCGTGGCTCGCACTGGGGGTTTCGCGACGAAGGCTTTAAGTAGGCGGAAGGGCAGGTCGGGGGCCACACGAGGGCCCCACACAACAGGCCGGCGCGGCCAAGGGCCAGGCCGCGCCGCCCTAGTGTGGCATCGCCTCGTGGCCCCACTTCGTAAGTCCTCCGGTCTTATGGAAGCTTCGTGGAAAAATAGGCGGGCGTTGATTTCGTCCAATTCCGAGAATATTTCCTTTGTAGGATTTCTGAAACCAAAAACAGCAGAAAACAGCAACGGCTCTTCGGCATCTCTTCAATAGGTTAGTGCCGGAAAAATGCATAATAATGACATATAATGTGTATAAAACATGTGAGTATCATCATAAAAGTAGCATGGAACATAAGAAATTATAGATACGTTTGGGACGTATCAAGCACCCCAAGCTTAGTTCCTACTCGCCCTCGAGTAGGTAAACGATAACAAAGATAATTTCTGAAGTGACATGCTATCATAATCTTGATCATACTATTGTAAAGCATATGAGATGAATGCAGCGATTCGAAGCAATGATGAAGATAATGAGTAAACAAATGAATCATATAGCAAAGACTTTTCATGAATAATACTTTCAAGACAAGCATCAATAAGACTTGCATAAGAGTTACTCATAAAGCAATAAGTTCAAAGTAAAGGTATTGAAGCAACACAAAGGAAGATTAAGTTTCAGCAGTTGCTTTCAACTTCAACATGTATATCTCATGGATAATTGTCAACACAAAGTAATATAATAGGTGCAATAGGTAAACATGTAAGAATCAATGCACACAGTTGATACAAGTGTTTGCTTCTGGGATAGAAAGAATAGGTAAACCGACTCAACAATAAAGTAGAAGATAGGCCCTTCGCAGAGGAAGCATTGATTACTATTTTTGTGCTAGAGCTTTTCATTTTGAAAACAAAGAAACAATTTTGTCAACGGTAGTAATAAAGCATATGTGTTATGTATAAGATATCTTATAAGTTGCAAGCCTCATGCATAGTATACCAATAGTGCCCGCACCTTGTCCTAATTAGCTTGGATTAACACGGATTATCATTGCATAGCATATGTTTCAACCAAGTGTCACAAAGGGGTACCTCTATGCCGCCTGTACAAAGGTCTAAGGAGAAAGCTCGCATTGGATTTCTCACTTTTGATTATTCTCAACTTAGACATCCATACCGGGACAACATAGACAACAGATAATGGACTCCTCTTTAATGCATAAGAATTCAACAACAGTTAATATTCTCATAAGAGATTGAGGTTTTATGTCCAAACTGAAACTTCCACCATGAATCATGGCTTTAGTTAGCGGTCCAAAGTTCTTCTCTAACAATATGCATACTCAAACCATTTGATCATGAAAATCGCCCTTACTTCAGACAAGACGAACATGCATAGCAACTCACATGATATTCAACAAAGGTAAAAGTTGATGGCGTCCCCAGAAACATGGTTACCGCTCAACAAGCAACTTATTAAGAAATAAGACACATAAGTACATATTCTTCACCACAATAGTTTTTAAGGCTATTTGTCCCATGAGCTATATATTGCAAAGGCAAAGAATAGAAGTTTTAAAGGTAGCACTCAAGTAATTTACTTTGGAATGGCGGAGAAATACCATGTGGTAGGTAGGTATGGTGGACACAAATGGCATAGTTATTGGCTCAAGGATTTGGATGCACGAGAAGAATTCCTCTCAATACAAGGCTAGGCTAGCAAGGTTGTTTGAAGCAAACTCAAGTATAAAAGGTGCAGCAAAGCTCACATATGAACATATTGTAACTATTATAAGACTTTACATTGTCTCCTTGTTGTTCAAACACCTTAACCAGAAAATATCTAGACTCTAGAGATCAATCATGCAAACCAAATTTTAACAAGCTCTATGTAGTTATTCATTAATGAGTACAAGGTACATGATGCAAGAGCTTAAACAAGATCTATATGAGCACAACAATTGCCAAGTATCACATTATTCAAGACATTAAACCATTTACCACATGCAGCATTTTCTATTTCCAACCATATAACAATGAATGAAATAGTCCAACTTTCGCAATGAACATTAAAGATGAAGCTAAGAACATATGTGTTCATACGAACAGCGGAGCGTGTCTCTCTCCCAAACAAAGAATGCTAGGATCCGAATTTATTCAAACAAAACAAAAATAAAAACAAAAGACGCTCCAAGTAAAGCACATAAGATGTGACGGAATAAAAATATAGTTTCACTAGAGGAACCTGATAAGTTGTCGATGAAGAAGGGATGCCTTGGGCATCCCGAAGCTTAGAGGCTTGAGTCTTCTTAAAATATGCAGGGATGAACCACGGGGGCATCCCCAAGCTTTGACTCTTCACTCTTCTTGATCATATTGTATCATCCTCCTCTCTTGACCCTTGAAAACTTCCTCCACACCAAACTCGAAACAAACTCATTAGAGGGTCAGTGCATAATTCATATATTTAGAGGTGACATAATCATTCTTAACACTTCTAGACATTGCACAAAGCTACTGAAAGTTAATGGAACAAAGAAATCCATCAAACATAGCAAAACGGGCAATGTGAAATAAAAGGCAGAATCTCAAAACAGAACAGTCCGTAAAGACGAATTTTAAAGTGGCACCAGACTTGCTCAGATGAAAATGCCCAAATTGAATGAAAGTTGTGTACATATCTGAGGATCACGCACGTAAACTGGCAGATTTTTTTGATTTTTCTACAGGGACTACTGCGTAAATTCGTGACAGCAAGAAATCTGTTCCTGCGCAGTAATCCAAATCAAGTATTGGCTTTACTATCAAAGACTTTACTTGGCACAACAATGCAATAAAATAAAGATAATGAGAGGTTGCTACAGTAGTAACAACTTCCAAGACTCAAATATAAAACAAAGTACTGTAGTAAAAACATGGGTTGTCTCCCATAAGCGCTTTTCTTTAACGCCTTCAGCTAGGCGAAAGTGTGTATCAAGTATTATCGAGAGATGAAGCATCAACATAGGTGTTGGGAGTTTTCTCAACTATGCATTTTATCTTATCTATGTGAGTTTTAGAGGCTCCCTTTTCATTGTTCTTAGGTTTGCTATCCTCGTCAAACAAATTTTCAGGGACAAGCCAACCATAGTTATTCTCTAGAGCGTCATTCATTCCCAGGAGCTTACAAGGTATTGTTGTCTTAATCTCCCCACCATCATTAATATTATTAGTGTACCTTACTCTCTCCATGTCCATATTTTCAAGGATACTAACAAAATTGGTATAAGAGCCAAGCATCTTATATTTAATAAAGACCTTTCTAGCCTCTCTTGCTACTCCACCAAATTCTTTAAGAAGGGTTTCTAAAACAAAATCTTTCTTTCCCCTTCCTTCATATCACCGAGTGTGAGAAACATGTGTTGGATTATAGGATTAAGATTAACAAATTTAGTTTCCAGCATGTGTACTAAAGAAGCAACAGCAATTTCATAAGTAGGAGCAAGTTCTACCAAGTGTCTATCTTCAAAATCTTCAGTGGTACTAACATGAGTGAAAAAAATCTACTATATTATCTCTCCCAATTATAGACCCTCGTCCTACCGTATGTCTTTCAGAGTGAACTTAGGAGGAAACATGATTAAATAAACAAAAGGTAAATAAAGTAATGCAAGTAACTAATTTTTTGTGTGTTTTTGATATAGAGAACAAGACAAGAAATAAAGTAAAACTAGCAACTAATTTTTTTGTGTTTTGATATAATGCAGCAAACAAAGTAGTAAATAAAATAAAGCAAGACAAAAACAAAGTAAAGAGATTGGAAGTGGAAGACTCCCTTGCAGCGTGTCTTGATCTCCCCGGCAACGGCGCCGAAATTTGCTTGATGCGTGTAGTTGACACGTCCGTTGGGAGCCCCAAGAGGAAGGTGTGATGCGCACAGTAGCAAGTTTCCCTCAGTAAGAAACCAAGGTTTAATCGAACCAGTAGGAGTCAAGAAGCACGTTGAAGGTTGATGGTGGCGGAATGTAGTGCGGCGCAACACAGGGATTCCGGCGCCAACGTGGAACCCGCACAACACAATCACGTAACTTTGCCCCAACGTAACAACAGGTTGTCAATCTCACCGCTTGTAAACAAATGATTAGATGTATAGTGTGGATGATGATGTTTGTTTGCGAAGAACAAGAAAGAACATTGCAGTAGATTGTATTTCAGATGTAAAGAATAGACCGGGGTCCATAGTTCACTAGTGGTGTCTCTCCCATAAGATAGCATGTTGGGTGAACAAATTACAGGTGGGCAATTGACAAATAAAGAAGGCATAACAATGCACATACATATATCATGATGAGTACTATGAGATTTAATCAGGGCATTACGACAAAGTACATAGACCGCTATCCAGCATGCATCTATGCCTAAAAAGTCCACCTTCAGGTTATCATCCGAACCCCTCCAGTATTAAGTTGTAAACAACAGACAATTGCATTAAGTATGGTGTGTAATGTAATCAACACAAATATCCTTAGACAAAGCATCGATGTTTTATCCCTAGTGGCAACAGCACATCCACAACCTTAGAACTTTCTGTCACTGTCCCAGATTTAATGGAGGCATGAACCCACTATCGAGCATAAATACTCCCTCTTGGAGTTACAAGTATCAACTTGGCCAGAGCCTCTACTAGCAACGAGAGCATGCAAGAACATAAACAACATATATGATAGATTGATAATCAACTTGACATAGTATTCAATATTCATCGGATCCCAACAAACACAACATGTAGGATTACAAATAGATGATCTTGATCATGATAGGCAGGTCACAAGATCTAACATGATAGCACAATGAGAAGAAGACAACCATCTAGCTACTGCTATGGACCCATGGTCCAGGGGTGGACTACTCACACATCGATCCGGAGGCGATCATGGCGATGAAGAGACCTCCGGGAGATGATTCCCCCTCTCCGGTGCCGAGGCGATCTCCCGAATCCCCGAGATGGAGGCGGCGGCGACGTCTCGGAAGGTTTTCCGTATCGTGGCTCTCGGTCGGGGGTTTCGCGACGAAGGCTTTAAGTAGGCGGAAGGGCAGGTCGGGGGCCACACGAGGGCCCCACACACGGCCGGCGCGGCCAAGGGCCAGGCCGCGCCGCCCTAGTGTGGCATCGCCTCGTGGCCCCACTTCGTAAGACCTCTCGGTCTTCTGGAAGCTTCGTGGAAAAATAGGCCCATGGGCGTTGATTTCGTCCAATTCCGAGAATATTTCCTTTGTAGGATTTCTGAAACCAAAAACAGCAGAAAACAGCAACTGGCTCTTCGGCATCTCGTCAATAGGTTAGTGCCGGAAAATGCATAAATATGACATATAATGTGTATAAAACATGTGAGTATCATCATAAAAGTAGCATGGAACATAAGAAATTATAGATACGTTTGGGACGTATCAGCACCAAAAGACCACTATCATTATAATCATCATATATGGGAGGCATATCATAATCAACATAAAATTTCTCCTCAATACCCGGAGGGCTAAAGAGATCATTTTCATCAAAACCGACCTCCCCAAGCTTAGAATTTTCTATATCATTATCAACAATGGTGTTCAAAGCGTTCATACTAATATTACTACTAGCATGAAAATAAGGTTCCATAGGTTTTTTAATTTTCGCATTAAACCATTCATGTCTTGACTCGGGAAATAGTTTAAAAAGCTCACAGATGTTTTCCATTATGCCTTACTAGTGTTTAACAAGAAACAAAAAGATGCAATTGCAGGATCTAAAGGAAATAGCTTCGAGCACACACACAACGGCAACAGAAAAGTACTTAGTTACCTGAGACCGGAGTATGAGTGCCTTTTACCTTTCTCCCCGGCAACGGCGCCGAAAAGTGCTTGATGTCTACGGGTGCTTCTATTCTTGTAGTTGTTGGGCCTCCAAGAGCAGAGGTTTGTAGAACAGCAGCAAGTTTCCCTTAAGTGGATCACCCAAGGTTTATCGAACTCGGGAGGAAGAGGTCAAAGATATCCCTCTCAAGCAACCCCGCAATCACGATACAAGAAGTCTCTTGTGTCCCCAACACACCTAATACACTTGTCGGATGTATAGGTGCACTAGTTCGGCGAAGAGATAGTGAAATACAAGTAGTATGGATGTATGCGAGTGGTAATAGCAATCTGAATAAAATATGGCAGCGAGTAAACATGCAACAGAACAGTAAATAAACGGAGTTTCAGTGCTTGGAAGCAAGGCCTAGGGATCATACTTTCACTAGTGGACACTCTCAACATTGCAATCATAATGGAATATAAATAAGCACTTCACTATGCTATTCCGAATTACTCTCTGGCAAGATAACGAACTCTAATTCATCATGTAGGCAAACCTTAAAGATGTATTCCCAAGTACTAATGAACACCCCACGCTGTCACTTTGAGCATTCATAGGAGGTACTAACACACCACAATTTCATAGAGACATCCAACTCAAATCATAACTCGTGAATAAGTATTCTGTGAAATATAGCCTAAGAGACCCACACGGTGCACACACTGTCACCTTTACACACGTGGGACAAGGAGTCTCCGGAGATCACATAAGTAAAATCCACTTGAATAGCATATCGACATCTAGATTACAAAGCTCATTATATGGATCTCAATCATGTAAGGCAGCTCATGAGATCATGGTATTGAAGTACATGGGAGAGAGATTAACCACATAGCTACCGGTACAGCCCTTAGCCTCGATGGAGAACTACTCCCTCCTCATCATGGAGACAGCGATGGCGGTGAAGATGGTGGTGGTGATGCCTTCCGGCTTCCTCCGGCAGCGTGGAACAGAGACTGTCCCCGAATCTTGGCTTCGCGATGGCGGCAGCTGCGTAACTTTTCTCGTCCCGTGGCTTATTCATATCGAAGATTTAGGTCAGGGAGCTTTAAATAGGCGAAGATGCGGAGTCGAAAGTGTTACGGGGGCGCCACACAATAGGGGGGCGCGCCTGGCTCCTTGGCTGTGCCGCCCTACTGTCTGGTGGCCCTGTGGCCCTCCTCTGGTCCCTCTCGGGTGTTCTGGAAGCTTCGTGGAATTCTAAGATGCTGGGCGTTGATTTCGTCCAATTCCGAGAATATTTCCTTGCTAGTATTTCTGAAACCAAAAACAACAGAAACAGAACACTCATCTCGTCAATAGGTTAGTTCCAGAGAATGCATAATAATGACATAAAGTGTGAACAAAACATGTAGGTATTGTCATAAAACTAGCATGGAACATAAGAAATTATAGATACGTTTGGGACGTATCAGAATGCGAGAGCAAGGGATTACCTCGGTTGGCGGGTGATCAACATCAAAAGGTATATGAGAAGATATGAGAGGAATCGAGTCTTCCTGACTGAAGTGAGTAAGACGGCGAACTTCGTCAAGCAGCTCTTTTTCAGATAGTTCGGCAGCATTTATCTTAGTCACGTCCTTGGGACCCGAATACAACCACATCGGGTGAGCTCTGGCCATGATGGGTTGGACTCGACGTTTCAAGAATACAGCAGCTACCTCTGTGCCTATCATGGTTTGGCCATCAGCTCCCTTTATCCGAAGGAATCTGGCAAATAATCTATCGACTACTGGTTTTTCGTCAGGTGAAAGAGTATTTTTCCAAGATTGTTTGGGCTTGGCTTCAAGGACATCGGAAAAGCGAGGAAGCTGGAGTTCGGCAGTCGGAGAGTCTCTAATGTAGAACCACTTCAGTCTCCATCCTTGTACAGACTCCCTCATCGGGAAATTGAAGTACTTAACTTCCTTGCGGGCAACGAAACCAACTCCGCCAATAACGAAGGATCCGCCACTACTGTTGTACCTTTTCACGAAGAAGATTTTCTTCCATAGGCCGAAGTGTGGTTCGATGCCCAAGAATGATTCGCAGAGAGTTATAAAAATGGCAAGGTGAAGGATAGAGTTGGGAGTTAACTGCCATAACTGGATCTCATAAACTTGAAGGAGATGGCGAAGGAATTTGTGGGCAGGAAGAGAAAGACCTCGATGCAAAAAAGATAAGAACATCACGGTAAAACTAGCAGGGGGATTAGGCCGTGAGATCGCACCTGGAAGAATGACATTCCCCTCTTCGGAAGGGATATACCCGAGGCTTTTAGCCTTCTTCTCGTCCCGCTTCGTGGTAGTGGAGGCAGGCCAGTCACCGGGGACGGACCCAACGGCGGAACTCGATGGCGCCGGCGGCGCCGGAGCTAGAGGAGGAGCATGGGAGGTGCTCCTTTTCGGAAGATTTGGACCAGATTTGGCGGCGGCGCCGCTGCTCGTGGCATCGGTAGAAATGGTAGAGATCTTCTTCTTCCCCATCTCACAGACTCGCGAGGGATCTGGTTTTGGCGGCGGCGCAGTAGGTTTGAGTGCGGAAGATGAATGAGGAAGACAAGGATGCAATGATGAAGCGTTTTGCCACGAGAAATTATAAGATGCAGAGTCAAGGGCTGAACCGGCATGTGTCCTCGATTTATTAAAAGAGTCTCTTTTTCATCAAACAAATCGCGGGAATCGAGGAGGCGTTTTGGTAACCGCGCGCGAGAAGCGGTCATTTCTCAAAAAACAGGACCACACAGGAATAGGATGAGCCCAACAGGTCGTGTCTTGTCATGTCAGGACTGCGCCAGTAGTTGCTTCATCACTGACGTCATGAAGCTCGATTGAGGAGTCGAAATAACAAAATTGTCGAGTGGTCAACCTGAGTCTACGCACGGATTGCAAGCATCCGCACTTAGACTCGGGGGCTACTCCCATCGGGAGCGCAGGACGCGCACCCGATAAAAGTTTTTTGCACTCCTGGATCATGCCCGGGGACTTGATCTTGTGTAGGGTAATGTTGTTTTGTCAACGGCAGTTAACCAACAAAAGCTGGGCGCGTTACTCACTATCCTTTACGCATTAAATCTTATTGGGAAAACTCAAGCCTCGGTATGAATTTATCGGATGGCTTATGAAGACTCGCAAGAAACTTCGGCAGAAGAAAACATTCGAGTAGTACAACTTGAGTCTACACACGGATTGCAAGCATCCGTATATAGACTCGGGGGCTACTCCCATCGGGAGCGCTGCACGTGCACCCGATAAAAGAAGATGAAGCCAATACAAGATGAACAAGAACTATTGAGAGAAGAACTTTCAGCGGAGGCATGCTTTAGTCTCTACCCGAAGTTTCTTCGGCTAGACACTTGGGGACTACTGACGTGGGCATTACCCTTCGGGTAACAGGAATTGACCTATCCCGTGTAGCTCAGCTGGAGATCCATGAAGACAATCGAAGGCAAGGTGGGCCACAAGGTCGGTGCCGGAGAAGATTCCTTGAAGACCAAGACAAGGATCGATCGAACAAGGAAAGTTTAGAACTAGGTCTCTTGTAAACTTAGTCGTACTCGTGTAGATCTCTTGAGACATGGCCCCCTTTATAAGGGCCAGGAGAGGGACTGCCGAGGGACACAATCAATCTCAACAACCATAGCCACCATAAGTCGAGAGCTAGGTCATCGTAGCACTTAGCCTCTCGACGAAACCTCAACCGAAACCTTCGGCACCCCATTGTAACCGGATATTTTCATAATCAAGATCAGACAGGCATGACGTAGGGGTGTTACCTCATCGAGGGCCCTGAACCTGGGTAAATTGCTCTCTCCCGCTTGTCTGTAACCGATGTCTCGTGTCACATGATTCCGTCAACCCTAAGCCCCAATCGGAGGGCATTGTCGAGGAGCACCCTCGCCACCTGCAGTTTTTCTTCTCCACCACCACCACCACGCCGTCGTGCTGCTGGGATTCTGTGGAGGTCTACCACACCTCCGCTACCCGCTGGAACGGGGAGAGGGCGGGCTTCATCGACACCGTACGCGCGACCGAGTACGGAAGTGCCGGATTGCAGCACCGGACGATCGACTACATCAACAACGAGATCTGGTCTCGTAGGCTTTGAAATCTTCGAGGGTTAGTCTCACATTCATCTCGTTGCTCCGATCTCATAGATTAGATCTTGACTTTTCCATAGATTAGATCTTGGATTTATTCATCTTTGGGGTAGAATTTTTGTTTTCCATGCAACAAACCCATCATCATCCACCTAGATTAACATGTCGGCGGCCAATCCAAAGGGTGAAACAGTAAAAGTTTGAAATTAATAAAGGTTGTATCTTGTTGGCCTGGTTTTTTTTTTTTTTTTTGAGCAAATCTTGCTGGCCTGGTGGCCTGGTCAATGACAATGCACGAAGGCAAGCGATTGTGCCACGGCCCACGGGAGAAGCACCAGTATGTAGAAGACTTCCGTGGTCAAGAGATTTTGCCACGTGCCAATGGACGATCAGGCAAGTAGCTCTTTGATCTGTTCTCCTTCTCCGAGATCGATCTACACGTTTTGGCTTGGAAGCTAGGTGCTGCCGAGTCGAACGGTACCTACACTTTACAAGGGTCGACGTCATGACCTTTGTACCCATCGGAAATTTTAAATGAGATGTTGATCAAATTTCTCATAATTTATACAATCTATTTTTTCTTGAAAGGTAGCGCGATTGCACGAAATACAATGAGTTTACCGACTATCCGGCACAAGTGAAATGGTAATCTACAGTTTCACAAGTCAGCCACAAAGAACAATCTGAAACTTATCATGCAGTGCGCAGCCCTATCATCGGGGACCTCGATGGCGGCGCCTGGCCTCGGCTCGGCGGCAGCATGACGGACGACGAGGCGTTGGTGTGCCCTGCCGGCGACGGAGGGAGGCGTGGGGACAGGCTACAGGGGGAACCCTATGTCCTCTTCTCCTCGCCTCTCGGCGGCCGGCGGTGGAGGGCTAGCTCTCGGCTGCAGCGGGGCCCAGGCGTGTGCGGTGTCTCCGGACTACGCGATCTGCGTTTGGAGTCTCCGGAGGCAGCCTTGGCCGGCCTGGGATGGTCGCCGGCGTGGGGGCGCGACCTGAATAAAGGCGGCGGTCCTAGGATTCCAACTTGCGTCAAGATGATGATCTGCCGGAAGTGTGTCCCCATTGATCTGGCTAGAGTGACGGGTTTCGGAAGGCGCCGCCGGCGATCTTTCATGGGCGATTCACACCTGGAGACTGCTAGATCGGGTGGGATTCGGTTGGGCGCACCCGTGTTTTCCTCTGACCGTTTGGTTTCAGAGGGAGCGCTTCGAAGCTCTGCTGGCTGTTAATATCATGGGGCATGTTCTCATTCCATGGTGCTGCAGAGAATATTATAAAGGCCGAGATCTGAGGACTAGCAATGGAGGTTCCAATCGAGGAGGAGTTGGCTTGGTGTTTCATGACTTGGAGCAGCGGCATGCAAGTGGGGCGACTACACAGGAGAAGACCAAAGTCTTACCTTTCAGGGTGATAATCCAAGGTCTGGCCTTAATTGGTTGTGCCTTCCAATGGCCTTGTTGAAGGCATTGTTTTGAGAGCGATGACCTTCTTCAGGGTGAAAACCCAAATATTTGATTGGGCGACGATAACGCTTGTGCATTGTTTCCTTCTTGGAGACGCTCCTTTTGAAGAAGTTGGACTTATGATGTTGTTTTGGTTGTGTTAGTGCTGTTGTTTCAATGATTAAACCACCGTAGCGGAACTTTTCTTTTTCTATAATTTTTCTTTCTTTTTTGGTTGTGTGCATCCGTAATGCCGCTAGGACAATGCGTTGTTGCAGAGACTTGGTGTAATTGGTATCTCCAATATTGATATATGCTCTTTGTGGAAAAAAAATCCAGTACAAGTGGGTTGATCTGGGACCGTGGCTGGGCAGATCCGATGTTTCAGGACGCTGAATGGATGTGAATGCATCAAGATGGTTGGTACCATTCCTTAATTGCCACCCAATGTTGAAAGGAACTTGATACTTCTGGTAAAAAGAGAGTAACTTGATACTAGGTCGAGGCATCGAAGAAGAAACTCTGGACTGAGAGTGCATAAGTTCTTGTGACCGATTTTCGGTCCGAGAAATTAAAGGTTTTCTGGTAGCTGAGACTTCACAACAATCTTACCTAACCTACTAGCTTCCCTAAAAAAACCTACTAGCTTCCTCCCTCTTTGTGTATATATAGTCCCTATTTTGAGGCCGATTGAATTGAAGAACAAGAGCTGTCCACACATATTTCGTTTTCAATATCACACAAAAGAACAACACAAATAGAGATTGAGTGGAAATTTCACTAGCTCGTCGATTCAACGGTTGGGTTCGGGAGGTATAGGGAAAAATACTACCTCGCAGATTTCGGACAAACGCAAATAGTTTGTTTTGTTTTTAGCCTAATCAAAACCCAGAAGCACTTTTTCTAGGAAATGCTCTAGAGGGATCATATTACTGGACTCAAGATGGTCTACCCGAACTAATCCATGTGCGTCCAAATTTTCTTCCTTGACAATCGCTTTGTACAACCTAGCTATAGCAATATTAAATCTAACTTGGTACCGATTTGTCGTCGGATTTGGGCTACACGACCCGCTAGGAACTAAAAACAATTAGTTCTATGCTTACTTAGTACCGTATACATTGTTCAACCTCTCGCCTCAAATCTATACCTAATAATAAAGGAGCTAAGGTTTCTGCCAAAAAGTTTCGTCAACGCTTTTTTTTGGACCGTTTTGCCCTCCCACCGATTCGCATAATACAGATAAATTACACCGTACCGGTTCAGTTTATTTCTGGCCTCCGTCCGTCCAGCCGCAGGGAAGCGCACATTGGTTCGAACTGGAAAGGCCCCGCGAGCTCTCGGCCTGTTTGGCGGGCCGTGGCTTCTGGTCCATAGCTCCAAACAGAGTCACCTTTGGCCTTCCTTGGTCAAAATAGCACGGGGCTGGCTCACGCACGGATATTTTGCATAAATAATCCCACCTCGGTCCCGTATACGGAGTTTCATCAGTTTATATGCCTAAATTTTCTGAGTTATAATAAGCTGGTATGGAACAAGCATCTCCAAATATATGGAGCCGAGGAATCGAACGCTGCTTGGGGACCGGATTCGATGAGTGAATTAAACGAAGGGAAAGGATCCTCGCCGGAGAATTGGGAAAGGAGTGGAATTAAAGGAGGGAAATTGAAGGAGCGCGCACGAATGACGCAACGAGAAATGAATTAGATGGAGGAATGGAATTAGACAGAACGAAGAATGCCTAATTTGCCATCTACCGTGCGGCGGGAGGACACGGAGCGTGCTACCACTCCACATCCGTTCCGCCGGCTGCAAGGAGGAGGCGCTCGGCCCCCTGCCGCACACGCCGGCGACCAGCGGAGCTTCACACGCGGGCGAGCGCTCCCGCGTCCGCACCCCTTGAGAGTTGGAGAAGACAACCTTATCCGGTTACCACTTGATCAAGCAATTTGTGTATTCATCGCCCACTTCCTCCTATTCAGAGATATTTTTCAAGCCCTTATAGGCTGCTTACTTATGTTTGTTTTATGCATGTGACTCCTCTGATCTTAAGAATCTCACCTAGCTAAAGCTTGCTAGCTAATATACCAACACGCTACCTCGATTAATTTTTCAGAAAAGAATAAATGATTAAGAGCATCTACAGTCCCGTCCCCAAACCGCGCCGGATTGAGCGTTTGGGGGACGTGTTTCGTTGGTGCCGCGTTTGGGGGACGTCGCTTCCCAGTCGCGTCCCCCAAACGCCGCCCTCAAACATTTAAAATACTTCTTATAGATAGAATAAAACTATTTACTAATATTCAGATCGGTTCAACATAAACAAATTACATATAAATTATTTTAAATACTACTTCTTCTTCTTCGATGATTCTCTCGTCGTCATCACGTGGCGCCGCCCGCTCGTCACCTCGCCGAGCGCCGGTACTCCCCGAGTACTCCTCGTCGCCGGCCGCCACCTGCCTTGGCCTTGGCGTCGTACCGCTCGCCTCCTCCGCTCGCACGGCCACCGCCGCCTCTCTGACCCTTCTTCCTCCGCGTCCTCCTCCACCCCACCATTCCTCCGCCGTCGTCGTGCGTCGCAGCGGGCGAGCTTCCCCCAATGGCGCCATCAGGGGCTTTCCCTCGCTGGAGGTGTCGGACGGGAGCTCGGAGATGTAGCTCATCGTTGGAGGTGTCGGATGCGGACGGTGAAGATCCAAAAGCGCCGACGTACGGGTCTTATTGAGCGCGGATGAACGGCGCGCAGAAGTCGAAAGAGCGCGGTTGCTCTTCCGAGGAGTCCCGACTCCATTCCGGCGGTTGCCGCGTCGTCGACACGGTTGCCAATGCGACGGTTCCGCTTCCCGGCAACTGCACCGTCGCTGGTTGCCCCCTGCTCCTTCCTCGGCTTCCTTTCAATGAGTTTGTCCCACCAGTCTCAAATGCTTGGGAAGCTATGCTCGTGCACAACAGTGTCGATGCCATCCCATGCATGGATGAGACTCCAAAAAGATCGTGGTGAAGGGGCAGTCTTTACATAAGTGCATCGCCGTTTCCAGGGCATTTAGGCACATTTAGCAAATAGGGTCATGGGGGCAACCTCTTATGGCCACATATTAGGTGTTAACAACTTACCGTGGAAGTCCAACCAAGCGAAAATCTTGCATTTTGGGTCGGCAAATGCATTCCCTTTTTTCGAGAAAGGAAACAAGGGTGGCAACCCAAGAATTTCGTCGGGTACCCTGACTTGCGGTGTAGATTCCATCCTTGGTTAAAAACCAAGAGAGAGTTGTCGATCTTAGGCACAAGCTGCGTTGTCTAAATGGTGTCCCAAAACTCAATGTAGTGCGACAACTGGACCAACGTGTTGAGACGTGCAATAAAACGAATCCAGGTATTATCTTTGATCTCCTTTACGATGCATCGGTTTTTCCTATTTGAACTCTTGAAAAGATCATGACCCCAAAGCCGAAGGGGGCCTCTCGGATTTCATGCCAAAAGGAAGTTGTTTGTCCATTACCGAGAAAGACCTTGGCAAAATCCCTGAAGAGGGCCATGTCTTAGTCGTTGCAGGGGAGCTTCGAGCCAACCCAAGGCCAATACGCTCCAGGTCAAGCATCCCGATCCATCCTAGGTTTTTGCAACCGCTAACAGTCGAGAATTGTGCAGCTCCTCCTTCAATATGATTTCAGTATCTTTGTATGTGAACATAATGAATGTGAAGACACCTTTTTAGCCAATAATTTATTGACACCACCATCCAATTTCACATGTTTTTATTTCACATTGCTCTCTTCCACTCTCTTGTTATCTACGCCCCGCTAAGTACAATATAACGAAAGGTCGATTGAGGAAATATAGATAATAGAAAAATGGTACTCCCTCCGGCTGTGAATACCTGTCGGATATTTACGGTAAATATATACTAAAATATGTCTAGATTCATTGAACATGTGAGCAATATTTAGGGCTGAAGGGAGTAGTACGTTCTAAAAAAAAACTGGTGTGTTTTTGGATTTTTATTTTCATCGCCTTCACAACTTCCATGTATACGTACCTCTAGTTACTCATGGGAGAGAACCGGCGCATACTTTTAAACCTAATTTTGCAGTCCAACCCATATCGTTGAGATGAGCATAATTGCCATACATAAACTGTTGTGATCCAATTTATATAAGATGGAAATGTAGACACCTTACGAAATAACATATCAAGGGCAGTTTACATAAGTGTCGGAATGCAGGCTCGAACATCTCAGTGTCATGTTGTGACTTTAGCACAAACAAGAAATTATCTTACAATCAAATACTGGGGATTTGTCTTTCCAAATCGCAACATATGTTAGAGAACCACATGTTACACTCAATGTAATAAGGCACCAGCTTAAATTTAAAAAAATATTAATCAGATAACACATATCAATGATCAACACCAATGGGCTAAAGCATGTTCATGCGACAAGCCAATCAATACTCAGTCATTCTAGAAATGATATGAAAACCAACATCTTAATAAATAAGAATGCAAATGCAATGTTAATCAATTATGTGAAAACCTTCTATAATGCAAACACAAATACAAATGCATTGAAAGAACAACGCAACATGTCTACTCTCATCAAAAGACTTCATGACTTCTCTCTAATTAATCATATCATGATTCATCTATGATATCAAAAACTCATTCGTTCCATTTTAAGTTGAACAACTGAACCATCGCTCCTTACGTGTCGTTAGGAACCACCATTTGAGCCTTCTGAAATATCCTCAAATCCTTTGCCCGTTTGCGGCTGCATTTCCATTTTCGGTCGCTAATTTTCACCATGCGACAGGCCCATATACATCGTGAGCTCACTCAATTAGAACTCAATGCAAGAACATCTTCCTTTTTTGCTCTGAAGAATTGTCGTATAGCTTGAAACAAATGTAATTTAGCTTACTAAACACTGGGGGTAAAAACGCTAACTACAAGAAGCAATGATTCATTGATCTATTCAGAAAGCTTGCCTGCTACTCTTGTAAGCATACATATGGTGATGTATTTTGTAGATGATGCAAGGATATAAGCCTTCAAAAATTTCCAGCAAGTCCCAGGAATGATACATATGGTCGCGTAGGTGCTCAAACATAAGTATTACCTACAAAATCTCTCAGTGGTTGATTGATAGAAAAAGAAGGAAATTCACATAGATTTTTATGTAGAAAATGTCAGGTGTTCAGTGACATGACATGCGGAGTTTATATGAAACTTTGGAAGAGGTAGGTGATGGCTGTCAATTGTTACGACAATATGTTCATATGTCCATGCAAAGTTATCAACCAACCAACAACAATAAGTTCGTACACCACTCCTTATATCTTGAGCAACATTATGAAAAAAAAAGTACAAGTATATGCTCTCTGTCTGCCGAGCCACCAGCTGTAGACGAATGACGAATGCACATCTGCTAAACTTCTTTGTACGATGCCTGGATTTCACATGAAGATCAAAATCTAAGAATACAAACCAACAAGCGAGAAGTTATATAGGCTTGCGCCCACTATGAACATTGGACCAAACATGGAACCAAACGTGTGCCTTCATCTCCTCGGCGCGCCTGGAGATCTTCTCGGTCATCTTCTTATGCTCCTTCTCCGTCTCCTTTGCGAGCTGAAGACAACTCTGTGTATGCATCTGAAGTTCTGAACAACACTACATCGCATCATATGACGCACTCAGGGGAAGAGATTGACGTGAGGACAACCTAGAACGCATCGGAGATCACCTTGGTGCGCTTGCAGGTGTGTGAGTGGAGGAATCGAGGTCAATGACATGGTTGTCATGGAGCAGGTCGAGGCAGCGCTTGAGCGAGTTGAGGCAGCGTTTGAGCGAGTCGAGGCTTGACCCGGCGAGGCTCCTCAGGTCGCCGATGATTGATCATTGGACATGGTGAAAGATCGAGATGTCGCCTAGAGGGGGGGTGAATAGGCAATTACAAACTCTTGCGGATTTGTCTTGTAAGAATGCGGAATTAAACTATCGTTTAGTTTACAAGCACAAACCCTAAATATGCTAAGCTCAACTAAGTGTAACAATAGCAACTAGAGCTAAGCAAGATAGGCACAAGATATATGTAGCACAAGTGATAGCAAGATATATGTACTTCAAGCACGATGGCTATCACAAGGAAAGAGAGCTCGGGTATAGAAATAACCGAGGCACGCGGAGACGAGGATGTATTCCCGTGTTCCCTTGCTTTGCAACAAGGTACGTCACGTTTGGAGGAGTGGAGGTCCCACGAAGGATTCCCCGCGCCACGAAGGCTCACCCTATTCTCCGAACCACACCCACGAAGGATTATGGCCCTTTCCTTATGGTTAGCTTTTCCTCCGCTCCGGAGATGGCAAGCTCCACAACCACTTCACAAGCTCCACGAAGGAGAAGCCCGGGCCCCTTCACAATCTTCCACGAAGAGATCACCGGGACACCAACCAAGCCAACTAGGAGGTCACCCTCCAAGAGTAACAAGCTCACGGTCTCTCACTCGAACAAATCGTGGTGGAGAGCTCAACACTATGCAATGATGCAAAGCAAGAACACCGTAGGTGTTCAAGTCCTTCACACTCAAATCCCACCAAAGCAACGAATGCTAGGATGAGATTGGAGAGGAAGAACAAGGGGAAAGTCAACCAAAGACTCCAAGATCTAGATCCCAAGAGATTCCCTCACTTAGAGAAGAATTGGTTTGGTGGAAGTGTAGATCTAGATCTCCTCTCTCAAACCCTCAAATATGAGCAAGAATCATGGGGGGAACAAGAGAGAGAGCAACTTCTTCAAATGCAACAATGGAGGTGAGAGAAAGGGAAGAACACAGAGGTGGAAGAAGGGCTATTTATAGCCCAAGAGCAAATATAACCGTTGGGGAAAAGTTGGGCTGAGCCGTCGAGGAGGCCGGTCAACCGGGCTGACCGGCCGTCCGGTCAGACCCGGTCAGACCACAGACCGCCATCCGGTCCAGGGCACCGGCGGCTAGTGACCCAAGCTTTGATGGATAGTGCCGGATGGCACCGGTCCAGGGGCCGGTTTGAACCGGCCATCCGGCGACGGCCGGTCACGCCGGGCTAGAACCGGACCAAGATTAAAAGCTTACTGGATAGTGCCCGGATGGCACCGGTCCAGGGGCCGTTTGAACGGCCATCCGGTCAGACGGCGGTCACGCCGGGCTAGAAACCGCCAGAAATCATGTTATACAAAACCGTGATAACTTTTGTGTCCGGACCCGATTGACATGAAACCAATTTTGTTGGAAAGATAACGATGAATAGAACCCCAACAAAAACTGGAAATATGGAGACTCCTCACAGAACATTTTAGATGATTTTAGAGAGGGAGTCTCCCACCGTCAAGAAACGGTGAAAGTCCAAACTCGAAACGCAATAGAAGATGCATGCGGATTCCGTTTCGATGAACTTGGGCTTGTTGTAAAGCTAGCAACAAGCTCAAGAACCTCACACAGAGAAACACCAAGAAGCAATAGGGATATGCAAAGTATGCAAAGGATTGAGCTCTCTAAGACGATGCGATCAAGTTACCCAACCGAAAGCCCCTCTTGATAGTGCGGCTATTTATCCTATAATCCGGTCTCCCAACAACCACCTTGAGACCGGTAAAAGGAAAACCTAGCAAGGCCATACCTTTGCCTTGCGCATCCCGCTTGATCTTGATGATAGCTCTTCAAGCTCCACTCAAGCCGGAATGCCACACTTGATCATCGTCGCTTCGTGAAGACTCACAAATGCTCCCCCATACACCATGATGGGAAAGCTCTATTGATGCACATCTTCACATGTCCATTATCACCAAATGGATGGCAAGCTTCAAGCATGTGATCCACTTGAGATGCTCATCTTGAACTTGCCCGACTTAACCTTGTACCTTCTCATACTCTCATAAGATAGAGCATGGCTAATATTGAGTTCCACATAAGAACTCCATCTTCATTTCTTCTTCTTGATCATATCACATATGTATCTTCAAACCGATGATCTTGATGCCAATACACAAGGTATACCTTTATCTTCATGGCATCCATACTTGAATCCAACACATGGAGAACAAGTAGTACCTATGGAATATTCCTTCATATAAACTCAATGAAAACATTAGTCCATAGGGGTTGTCATTAATTACCAAAACCACACATAGGGGCAATGTACCCTTACACATGGATACGGGGGTGGACGGAATCGAGCGGACACGAGACTTGCCAGTGTCTCATTGTTAACCCATCGGACCACGCCACGACCACCATGCCATCCCACGCCGCCTCCTAGCATCTGGATCGACAACTCCTTGCGAGGAGGTGACGGAGACCACGCTGAAGGCCCTACGGTGGCCAGCAACACCAACATACGAGGAAGCGACGACGCCACGGCGAGGCCCGACGTCGGCGGATATGGATGGAGCAGGAGAACGACCGCTGCACCTCTTGTTATTTCAGATTGAGCGAGAGAAGGAATGACCAGAAAGAGCACGGTCAAACGTTGTGAAGAGAGAATGGTAGGGAGAAACAGGTAGAAAATACGGAAAGTTTTGATCCGTAATTGATTTTTGATTGATTGAGTAATTAGTGAGATATATGCAAATTGGAAACTACTCCATCCGTGAGGATTTGATACCGTGCTTGATTGTTTCCTAATTAGATTGAGCGAAGCGAAGACCGTGCGATTAGATTGGACGGACATGATGCTTCCAATGACGACCATCAAATTGCGTTGAGTGTCAAACGACCAATTCTCATTTAATAGTAAAGAATATATGCAAATTGGAAACTACTCCATCCGTGAGGATTTTTGCCAAGTATTTTAATGCATGCCGAATTGATTGATACCGTGTTTGATTGTTTCCTAATTAGATTGGGCGAAGCGAAGACCGTGCGATTAGATTGGACGGACATGATGCTTCCAATGACGACCATCAAATTGCGTTGAGTGTCAAACGACCAACTCTCATTTAATAGTAAAGAAAAAGGTGTCAAGGACACAACAAAGAATGGAAGGCCGACATAGGGGATGGACTACTCGCGCTCGCCAATGTGGCCGAAGCCCGCTAACGCCCAGGTCAACCGCTCGTCCAAGACCTAAGACAACCGAAGGTGCCCGTTCAGCATTGCGGAAGATATGCTCTTTTCTCACCCAGATGATCAGAAGTGCTAGCGATCTGCTCTTCTTGACAAGGTTGCTGGGGCCAACAGCTAGGCCCGCCAACCATTCTGGTGGCAAGGTATCCATGCCGCCAAGATTATGGTCCGAAAGCTTCAATCTGGAAGCGAGCCGCCACCATGGTCCAAAGGGATCGGGGCCAGTGGCATTTGGTCACTAGATGCCCTGCCGTCTCAAGGTTCCGACGACACAGCGTTCAAAAGTAGGAGTTTGGCCATTGTCGGGCCATGAGCTGATTTGTCGTGTCCTGAGCATCCTATTCTGCACAAGGAGCCATGCAAAGAAGCGGCACTTTGTGGGCGACCAAGCCTGCCCAAAGCCGCGACGCGAGCACCCAAGGAGGAGACGATGTCAAAAAATACCGAGGTCCTCACAACGGATGGGGTTGACCGTGGTTTTACCGAAGTTGACAGAGAGGCCCGTTATGTCCCCAAAACTGTCCAATTTACTACCATCCAAGCTCTTATACAATGTGATTGCCATTAAATGTTGAAAAGAAACTTGGTACTATTGTTTTTTGCAAGATAAGAAACTTGGTAATTGAAGGAGATATGCCCTAGAGGCAATAATAAAGTGGTTATTATTTATATCTTTATGTTTATGATAAATGTTTATATGTCATGCTATAATTGTATTAACCGAAACATTAGTACATGTGTGATATGTAGACAAACAAAGAAGTCCCTAGTATGCCTCTTAACTAGCTTGTTGATTAATGGATGATTAGTTTCATAATCATGAACATTGGATGTTATTAATAACAAGGTTATATCATTGTATGAATGATGTAATGGACACACCCAATTAAGCGTAGCATAAGATCTCGTCATTAAGTTATTTGCTATAAGCTTTCGATACATAGTTACCTAGTCCTTATGACCATGAGATCATGTAAATCACTTATACCGGAAAGGTACTTTGATTACACCAAACGCCACTGCGTAAATGGGTGGTTATAAAGGTGGGATTAAGTATCCGGAAAGTATGAGTTGAGGCATATGGATCAACAGTGGGATTTGTCCATCCCGATGACGGATAGATATACTCTGGGCCTCTCGGTGGAATGTCGTCTAATGTCTTGCAAGCATATGAATGAGTTCATAAGAGACCACATACCATGGTACGAGTAAAGAGTACTTGTCAGAGACGAGGTTGAACAAGGTATAGAGTGATACCGAAGATCAAACCTCGGACAAGTAAAATATCGCGAGACAAAGGGAATTGGTATCGTATGTGAATGGTTCATTCGATCACTAAAGTCATCGTTGAATATGTGGGAGCCATTATGGATCTCCAGATCCCGCTATTGGTTATTGGTCGGAGTGAGTACTCAACCATGTCCGCATAGTTCACGAACCGTAGGGTGACACTTAAAGTTGGATGTTGAAATGGTAGAACTTGAATATGGAATGGAGTTCGAATATTTGTTCGGAGTCCCGGATGAGATCCCGGACATCACGAGGAGTTCCGGAATGGTCCGGAGAATAAGATTCATATATAGGATGTCATTTTATGTGAATTAAAATGTCGCGGAAGGTTCTAGAAGGTTCTAGAAAAGTCCGGAAGAAACCACCAAGGAAGGTGGAGTCCACATGGGACTCCACCTCCATGGCCGGCCAACCCTAGTGGGAGAGGAGTCCCAAGTGGACTCCCCTTAGGGCCGGCCAACCCCCCCATATGGGAGGTGGAACTCCCACCTCTAGTGGGAGTCCTAGCTTGGCTAGGTTTCCCCCTCATATGGAAGGTTTTTGGTTCGGGTCTTATTCGAAGACTTCGACACCAACACTTGGGGATCCACCTATATAATGAGGGGCATAGGGGAGGGGGCCGGCCACCTAAAACACCACCAAGGTGGCCGCACCCCATAGTGGCCGGCGCCCCCTCTCCCCAAACCCTAGCCGCCCGCTCCTCTACTTCCCGCACGCTTAGCGAAGCTCCGCCGGACTTCTCCACCACCACCGACACCACGCCGTCGTGCCGTCGGATTCAAGAGGAGCTACTACTTCCGCTGCCCGCGGAACGGGAGGTGGACGTCGTCTTCATCAACAACCGAACGTGTGACCGAGTACGGAGGTGCTGCCCGTTCGTGGCGCCGAACCGATCGTGATCAAGATCTTCTACGCGCTTTTGCAAGCGGCAAGTGAACGTCTACCGCAGCAACAAGAGCCTCATCTTGTAGGCTTTGGAATCTCTTCAAGGGTGAGACTCGATACCCCCTCGTTGCTACCGTCTTCTAGATTGCATCTTGGCTTGGATTGCGTGTTCGCGGTAGGAAATTTTTTGTTTTCTATGCAACGTTGTCACAGTGGTATCAGAGCCGTGTCTATGCATAGATGGTTGCACGAGTAGAACACAATGGTTTTATGGGCGTTGATGCTCTTGTTATCTTTAGTTTGAGTACTTTGCATCTTTGTGGCATAGTGAAGCGGCTCGGACTAACTTTACATGACCGCGTTCATGAGACTTGTTCCTCGTTCGACATGCAACTTGTATTGCATAAGAGGCTTTGCGGGTGTCTGTCTCTCCTACTATAGTGAAGAATCAATTTACTCTTCTATTGACAACACTAGTATCACCATTGTGGTTCATGTTCGTAGGTAGATTAGATCTTACTCGAAAACCCTAAACCACGTAAAATATGCAAACCAAATTAGAGACGTCTAACTTGTTTTTGCAGGGTTTGGTGATGTGATATGGCCATAATGTGATGATGAATATGTATGAGATGATCATTATTGTATTGTGGCAACCGGCAGGAGCCTTATGGTTGTCTTTAGATTTCATGTTGAGTAGTATTTCAAAGTAGTTGTAATAGTTGCTACATGGAGGACAATCATGAAGACGGCGCCATGAACCTTGACGCTACGCCGATGATGATGGAGATCATGCCCGTTGATGATGGAGATCATGTCCGTGCTTTGGAGATGAAGATCGAAGGCGCAAAGACAAAAGGGCCATATCATATCACATATGAACTGCATGTGATGTTAATCCTTTTATGCATCTTATTTTGCTTAGATCGCGACGGTAGCATTATAAGATGATCCCTCACTTTAATATCAAGATAATAAAGTGTTCTCCTCGTATGCACCGTTAGTTCGTTTCGAAGCATCTCGTGATGATCGGATGTGATAGATTCAACGATTCACATACAACGGGTGTAAGCCATGTTGCGGAATACTTGGGTTTGCTTGACGAGCCTAGCATGTACAGACATGGCCTCGGGACAACGGAAACCGAAAGGTTGAACACGAGTCATATGGATGATATGATCAACATGTTGATGTTCACCATTGAAGCTACATCATCTCACGTGATGATCGATTTTGGTGTAGTGGATATGGATCGTGTACCACTTAACAACTATGAGGGATGTTGTATTAAGTGGGAGTTCATTAGTAATTAGATTAAAACATGAACTAATTATCATAAACATATTCTGTAGTATTTTGAATTAATTTTGTAGTATTGGCATCCGTTTTCTACCATGCGCTAGTCTTGTTATTGAGATAGAAATACTGTTAAAATCTGACAAGAAACTTTACGGATTGGTACCGTATTGTTAAAGAATCAAGAATTGATTAAGTCCTATTGCAAACTTTTAGTAAACCTCACATTGTTGATTCAAAGAGCTTTGGTTTCAATTAGTACCTAAAGTTATCTTGTCTCCGTGAAACTTAAAGTTCAAATCTGTTTGAAAAGTAAGGAGCTGAAAATTTAGTTTTCAAAAATAATCAAGGTATGAGATATATGTGATATCTAAGATCTTATTGCAAGATGATAGAATATAAATTTGGTGAGACTACATAAACTCATAAGTTTTATGGGAATGTACGAAGGTTGAAGACACAAGGCGTCTCAATCCTCCAACTATTGGGGCACTAACGATATTCACATATCCATGAAGTGATTGTCCTTAGTATGCACCGTTGCTAAGACTCGTCGTTTTGAAGCATCACGTGATGATCGGGTGTTATAGATTCTACGTGTGCTTACAACGGGTACAAGCCAGATTTGCACATACGAATACTAAGGTTAAACTTTACGAGCCTAGCATGTACAGACATGGTCTCGAAAATTCGTCATGATATGATGGATAAAATTATGAGTGAAATTGTTCATCATAAAGGTTATTAATAGAGAAATCCGGAACACTTGTCATATGATGATCAACTTCAAAGTAAGAACCTCAAGGTTATTGGTATTTGACCAACAAACCTAGAAGTTATTGATGTTGAAGTGTTTTTCTGAATGATGAGGAAAGCTAAAAGAGAAACTGCAAAAGATATTTTGGCAAAAAGAAAGAAAAGACTAGAAAGTCTAGCTAAGGTGTTGACAAGGTATCAACTTGTCAATGCCTATGGATTGTAGGCTAGGGTTTAGTTGGAAGTAGAGGGTAAGTAGATCTCGAAGGTTTCAGCCGGAAAGTACTCGACGAATATGAAAACTAGGGTTTGCGGACAATGATTCGATTCTTTTCGTCCCTCGCCTCCCCCTTTATATAGGAGGTGGAGCGAGGGATTCGTGCTATACAAGTTACAGAGTCCGGGACGGTTTCTAACTCATCCCGCAGATTACAAATAACACTTCCTATTACAACTCTTGACTTTCCTTGATATATCTTGGGCTCCGAATCTTCTTATTCTTCGGGTAGTGGGCCTTAAACCGGGTACTATCTTCGGCAGGCCCATTTGGGATGCCTATGTCGTAGCCCCGAGATTTTGCTTGAATCGTAGAATCAGGGAAAATCTCCACTGTTTATTTTTATTT
Organism: Lolium multiflorum; assembly: GCA_030979885.1. NCBI lineage: Eukaryota > Viridiplantae > Streptophyta > Magnoliopsida > Poales > Poaceae > Lolium > Lolium multiflorum. The sequence goes on along the minus strand of CM061751.1, from coordinate 241,868,943 downwards.
GAAAGCTTTAACTTTTTTATATTTCTTCACATAAGATTCTATATTGTACAGGGATAATGGTAGTTGGGGCTAGTTCATCTGACGGATCAGGTACTAGTTAACTGCTCTAGTGGCAATCCGCAAAAACCTACTTCAAAATCACGTCCCTGGACATGATCTCTGTAAACTTCGACGGGTGCCGCTTAAGGTCTTACCATTCTGTCGAGTCCCAGTCAAATTTATCGGGTACCTAACGCGTCCGTTAGGATTTTTCTTCGTATCCTGATACGGATAAAAGTAGCGAGCGCAGTCTTCGCGATGCCACGCCTGAACGGATCTGGGGTCTTACCTTCGCAAATTTGCGGCATTCAGAAATTGATCGCAACTTCGGCGTTCTGAGAATATATTGTCGAGTGCTTTTCCGGCTGTTGGAATGGCACATTTTATCGAGTCAAATATGACTTATACTGCTCTCCCGATGGGAGTATATGTAGAGTTAACTACAACTCGAAATATACTCTCTTGCTTTTCTATTTTTCCTTTGTTAATTTCATCGGGCACGCGAACAGCGTTTCGATGGGAGTAGCCCCGAGGCTACAGCCAAGAACTTGTGCTTGGTTGTAGGCTCAACATTTTAGTCCACCTTGTCGCTATATTGTCATTATTTCTCAATATGATCTTTTTCTTCTTCTTCTTTTTTTTTTACCCTCGGGTGCGCGAACAGCGCTCCCGATGGGAGTAGCCGAGGCTACAGCCAAGAACTTGTACTTGGTTGTAGGCTCCGCAATTTCTATATTGTCATAGTCGAATTTTTACTTTTTGTCGAAGTAGCCCCCGAGCATTTGGGGAAAAACTTGTTTTTGATCAAAGGCTCCCAGTATTGAATAATTCTTCCTGTCGCCAATCTTCTTTAACTTTTCTTATCGACATGCTTCCCTTAACCAAATTTACTTCATCCCTCTCGAATAGTCGTGATCTTTCTGCCCTGTGGGTCCATTGCTTCCACCACGTTAACACGTCGTGCAAGTGGGGGACACACGTCCTCCGCTTTTTCTGGCGCACGTACGGTAACGCCTATCTCAGTAAAAATACCTTTTTACCCTTGTATCTAGAAGATCTATTCTCACCATACGATTTCTTCATCCAACGGCACACTGCTTCACCCGATTCTTATATAAACCTTTCTTCAACCTCCGTTCATCCCTCGCTTGCTTGCGCTCGCTCTTCCTCTTCGCAAAACTTCTCCTGCGCCCAATCTCTCTCTGATTTTCCGCACTCACACACATTGCTCTGTCATTGCCATTGATGCCACCGCGCGCGTCTGACTCGCCACAGCACTCCGGAATCCAAGATGGCCGCCGAGGATCTTGAGTGGGAGAGATCCAAAATCTCCAACCAAGACACCAACATGCTGAAGAGGCTTGGCCTCATGAAGAAGGAGGACGCCATCCGCTTCCCTAGCGAAGAAAGCTACCCCAAGCCTCCAATGGAGTATCGGGTTAGTTTTGTTGATCATCTCATCCGCGGCCTCTCGACCCCAATCCACGATTTCCTCCGCGGTCTTCTTTTTGTTTATGGGATTCAATTGCACCAATTGACTCCCAATTCCATCCTTCACATTTCTATTTTCATCACACTTTGCGAATGCTTCCTCGGAATCCCTCCCAATTGGGCTCTGTGGAAACGCATCTTCTGCCTCCGCCGCAATGGCTCCCACAACGTCACTTATAACATAGGTGGCGTTGTTATCTGTGTTCGCACCGATGTCGACTATTTCGACGTTAAATTTCCTGATTCTGTCCAAGGATGGCGCAAAAAGTGGCTCTACATTCACGAAGAAAGCGCCAACTCCGTTGAGCACAACATAGTTCCTTTCGACGGAAGTGCCAAAATTCAGCGCCGCCGCTCCTGGGATGCCGAAGCTTCCGAGGAAGAGAAAAAGGCGACAGAGGCGCTCATGTCTCGTATTCGCCAGCTTCAAAATACTCGAGGCAAAGAGCTTTCTGGTGTTCAAATCACTGCCTATTTCCTTAGGATTAGAGTGCAGCCTCTCCAGGCTCGCAAAAATCCCCTTTGGACATATTCTGGTAAAAATGACGCCAACAGAATCTCCGGTGATCTTTCCACCAAGGACTTGGAGAAGTTGATTCGAAGACTTTCTCGCCTGGGTAAAGACCCAATTCCTTCCTCTTGTCGCGTGGAACCGTACAGCGCCGCCAATCCACTCCCCGAGGTATTTTGTCTTGCCGAGTTTTTACCTTATTTTGCACTTTCTCTGCACCTCATTATATTGTCATCTCTTTTAATTTTCCTTCTGGTCACTATTTTTTACAGAACCATCCTACCATGACTTCCCTTCCTCCTCTTCCGGAGGGTGGAGAAGTCGAAGAACAGGCCATCGTTGCCGAAGATACTCAAGGTTCTTCTATTCGTGAAAGTGAAGTCGCGGGTTCTCACAAATCTGCGGCTTCTCATGAAAAAGAAGTTGAGTCTGAAGCCAGTGAATCGACGCAATCCCTTCCTCCTGCTGTTTCTCCCAAGAACAAAAGGAAAAGGACTGATGTTGAAGATTCTGGCACCTCTAAGGCTGAAGAAGTTGTTCCTTCTCATCCGAAGGCAACTTACGATCTTTATGCTGAATCCCTCATCAGCTCGTAAGTCGTCTTTATTTCTCTCTATTTTTGTACTCGAAATATTTAGCTTGTCTTGCTTTTTATGCTGCCGATTTTTTGATTATTAGCGATGACGAGGAAGAAGTTCCAACTACTGACGTGGCTCCTCGGACAAGCACGTCACGTACTGTACTTGCCTCAGACACGCTAGTTGAAGGAGAAGAAACCTCGCCTCCTCAACAAAACGTCGTCACCACTCCGCCATCAAGCCCCCTTGCTCCTTCACCAAAAAGGGCAAGGGTTGAAAAGATTATTGAACCCCCCTCGGGGCAGTTCGTCGACTCTGCTCCTAGATGATGTAAGCTTGTCGACATCTATATTTTCCTTATTTTGTTTTTTTCACACCTTTTCTCTTTTTCATGCCGATGTTTTTCTTTCTGTGTTCACGTTGAACAGCCTATGATCAAGGATCTTCTCCGCATCGGTTCCCAATTTGTTGGGTACCGTGAATATGCTAATAGAGCCGAAGGTAACGACTTTTGTACTTGCTGTTTTTCCTTGATTTTTTACTCTTGGTGCTTGTCGCGATTTTTGATCTTTCTCCTCTCTTTTTTCATATCTCGACAGAGAAACTTGCAGAGGCTAATGAGCGCGCCGACGCACTTTCTCGAAAACTTGAGCAAAGTGAGGCGGCTCGCAAGAAAGCGGACCTCGCTGCTAGCAAAGCCAAGACCGAAGCTGATGAAGCCAAGGCGAAAGCTGCTGGTGTCGAGGAACTGCAGAAAAAGCTTAAGGATGCTACAGCTGCTTTAGATGAGCACAAAGCTGCGCAAGCTTCTCGTGAAGAAGGAATCCTCAAGCGCCTGAAGACTCAGAGTCGCCGTACTTTCGGTAATTTACTGCTCCCTTCTATTTTTAGGAGAATCTTTGTTTCTTGTCTTTTCACTAATACTTTGTTTCCTTGACAGTCCAAACAAACCAGGATTTTGACCTGACGAATCCTGTCGATGATCCGGTCCTTGACGCACTTTCCTATCTGGAGCTTCATGGGTCCGAGATTCGTGAAGGTGTATCGAATGCTAATGCAGTATTGTCGGCATTGTTCCCCTACTTCTTCCCGAAGAAGGAGGAGCCTGCGACTTTCCTCAACCTTGCCAAGATGTTCAATACACCGGAAGACCTTGGACTGAAGATGCGCCAAGAGAATATAAAGGTTGCCGTTGAAAACACTGTCGCCTTGGTTGCTGACAGTCGACAGACTATCGTTTGGATGAAAGTTGGCGACACCGAGCAAATAGAACAATCAAGGTGGAAGTCGCTGATCAAGGCGGCCAAGCCCAACACGAAGAAGATCTTGGCCTATCTCGGGATTAAGCCAGCGTCGACTCCTAGCTCGTCAAGGCCGGAGGTCTAGTTGCATGCCTCTGTTTTTCTTTGTTTCTTTTGCTTTTGTCGCCAAAGTAGTCGTTTAGCGACACGTATTTCCTTAGCTCCACTGTAATGCCCTTGTAATTATTCCAAGAGATTAATGAAAAATTCTATCTTTGCTTGTCGTTTGATTTTATCCTGTTTATATTTCAGTTGATATTTGATAACTATACTCCAACTTCCGCTCCTTCCAATGTGTCGCCTTCTTCTTCTCACGCGAGGAGAACTTTTGCTGATACTGCACCTGTCGACGATACCTTGTCGCAAGAACTGGACGAACTTCGACAGCAGCTTCAGTATGCAAAGAAGCAAACACTTGTGATGATGGAACAATCTCGCAAGTCATCTGAAGCCGAAAAAGTTGCTCTCCAGCAAGCTCGCGAGGCCGTGGCTGCCAAGGAGTTTGCTGCTTCCGAGGCTGAAAAGGCGACTACTCGAGAAAATTTCATGCTCGAATTAATGAATGAAGCCAGTGCAGATATGTCGGGTATGCCTGTTTCATCCTCGATATCTTTCATCTTCATGCTATTGTCTCTTAAAGGTTTCCACTTCTTTGTTCTGATAGGTGCCTTTACTGATGCTGCTGCCGAGGAAGAGAGAGTAAGTGCTAGGACAAACCTCCTTGTTAATCTTTCCCTGGATCATGGTTCTTTGTTTTGGGCTACCCCGGAGAGGACCCGCCAAATTGTCAGATTTCAAGATCGCACCTCTCAAACTCGCGATTTCCTTGACTTCTGTACCAAGACCTTGTCCATGGTTTACAACTCCATGTTTCCTCGGAACGTCCAACCAAAAGCTCTTCCTGAATTGATGGAAAGGTTTAAGGATGCTCGCAGTATCCATGATTTTGTCGAGCTCAACTAGTAGCGGCGCAGATTTGCTCTTATCATGCTCCGATCTGCCACTCGAAACTTGACCTTACCCAGGTTGTCGAGAAGGTTCACCAAAAGGTAAAACGTCGAGAGTTGGTGTTGACGGATTAACACGAAGGTTACGCCCATAGCCGAAGAAATGATTGAGGACCTGCTTCGGATGGATGCCGACTTTTTTGCCGATGGCCATTATGCCGATTTTCTTGGTGCTGCTCCTGAGGAAAACAGAGTTACTCTTGATGACATACTGAATCAAGACTAGTTATTTTCTTCTTGTAGATATTTCTTCTTTGTAATCCATGACTATATTGTAAAGCAATCATTATATTTCTCTGTTTGTCTAGCCCCCGAGTGTTTCGGTGACTCTTTATTATATTTGTATATTTGCGAGGTTTTAAACCAAGGCATATATATACTTAAGGTGAATATGAGCCCCCGAGCTTTTTACTGAGTACTATTTTGTATTTTTATTGACTCACGAGGTATTTGAATACCAAGGCAAGGTTTTTCTTTTGTCGATGAACTATATTGAAATTCGTCGGAGCAAAGATTTTGGTCATGTCGATAAAGAAGAAAAGTTATATTGTCACTATCTTTATTATATTGCAGCACCGCGAGCCCGCCTCATTAAAAACCTTCTCCGGCCCCACTCGGTGCCCCGAAAAGGAAAAGAGTGCGTCTGAAAACTCGCGGGCGTTTCGGTACATTGAAGTTTTACAAGGACTATATTTCGACTCTAGGCGTAGAACCGCCTAAGTTGCGCCACGTTCCAGGGGTTTGGCTCCTCCACCCCTGTCTTCTTGTCCTTTATCCTATATGCTCCTCCTCCGATTACTTCCGTGACGATGTAAGGGCCAAGCCATGGTGACTCGAGTTTTTCATGACTTTTTGCGTGAGCCGAAGAACTAGGTCGCCCACCAAAAGATCTTGGCCGCAAACGTCGTGTGGTAATTCTTCAAGTCCTGTTGATATTTGGTTACCCGAGATAATACTTCATCTCGAGCTTCATCAAGTGCGTCGACGTCGTCCTCTAGCGCTCTTCTCGATGTTTCTTCATCATATTCAGCGACACGTGGAGAGTTGTGCTCTATCTCGATTGGTAGTATGCTTCTACTCCATGAACCAAAAACGGAGTTTCTGCGTTGTTGTGTTTGGTGTTGTTCGGATGCTCCACAACACGCTTGGTAGTTCTTCTGGCCAGGTATGTCGAGCTTTTTCCAGTGGTCCTAACAAGCGCTTCTTGATGCCATTGCAGATGATACCATTGGCTTTCTCGACTTGCCCATTGGTTTGAGGATGTGCAACTGACGAAGTTCAGCTTGATACCCACCTCTTCGCAATAATCTTTGAATTCATGGGATGTGAAGTTACTGCCGTTGTCCGTGACGATGCTATGGGGCACTCCAAATCTGAAGACGAGGCCTTTTACGAATTTTACTGCGGATGCTCCATCTGGTGAATTTATCGGCTTCGCTTCTATCCATTTTGTAAACTTGTCGACAGCTACTAGCATGTACTCCTTTCCTCCTGGCCAGGATTTGTGTAACTTACCCACCATATCAAGTCCCCATTGAGCAAAGGGCCATGACAATGGTATTGGTGCTAGCTCTGCTGCTGGAGAGTGAGGTTTTGCGGCAAACCTTTGACACGCGTCGCAAGTTCTTACTATGTCCTTGGCGTCCTCGATTGCTGTCAACCAGTAGAATCCTGCTCGAAAAACTTTGGCTGCGATAGCTCGACTACTTGCGTGGTGGCCACATATTCCCTCGTGTACATCCTTCGAATTATTCTTCCTTCCTCGGTGTGACGCACCTTTGCAAGACGCCTGAAATACTTCGCTTATACAATTCTCCCTTGACCACCGTGAAAGCTTTGGAGCGTCGAATTACTCGCCTTGCCTCAACTGGATCGTCGGGTATTTCTTTCCTCAGGATGTATGATATGTACGGCTGCATCCACGGTATCTGTATCACCATGACCAGGTCCTGATCTTCTTCTTCGTCCTCTTGCTTTTCCTTGGTAGCCCCCGAGGGTTTCTTCTCCTTCTTTTTTGATTTTGTCGACTTAGTGGATCTCTCTGTTATTTCTTCCCAGAATACACCTGGCGGGACTGCAAGGCATTGCGACCCGATGTTTGCAAGAACATCGGCTTCGTCGTTGCTCAATCTGCTAATATGGTTTACTTCGCATCCATCGAACAACTTCTCGAGTTCGTTGTATACCTCCTTGTATGCCATCATGCTATCATTGACTGCATCACATTGGTTCATAACTTGCTGTGCCACCAATGTGAGTCGCCAAAGATTTTTAGTCGAGTTGTTCCGCAGGCTTTCGCCATCTTCATTCCATGTATGAGAGCCTCGTATTCTGCTTCATTGTTAGATGCGTTAGGGAACGTCATCCGGAGGATGTACTTCAACTTGTCGCCTTCGGGTGATATGAGTACTACTCCTGCGCCAGCTCCTTCCATCTTTTGGACCCGTCGAAGTTCATGGTCCAAGTTCTCGATAAATCTGGAGGTCCTGTATTTTGCAACTCCATCCACTCTGCGATGAAGTCCGGTATTTGCGATTTTATTGCTTTTCTTTTTTCATACGTGATGTCCCGAGGGAAAGTTCTATTCCCCAAAGGGAGACACGACCCGTAGCTTCTGGGTTGTTCAGTATATTTGACAAGGGAGCTTCATTGACCACTATGATCGGATGTGCCGAAAAATAATGGCGCAATTTTCGTGTTGTCGTGAATACTCCATATGCTATCTTTTGGTACTGCGGATACCTTTGTTTAGATGGTGATAGAACTTCGCTGACGAAGTATAGCCTCTGCACGCCGTGGAGTTTTCCTTCTTCTTCCCTTTCGACAACTAGCACCGTGCTCACCACTTGGGGTGTGGCTGCGATATATAGCAGGAGGGGTTCCCTTTCTTTTGGTGCCACCAGAATTGGCGGTGTCGAAATTGTGCGCTTCAAATCCTCGAAAGCTCTGTCGGCTCTTCGTTCCACTGAAATTTATCTCCTTGTTTTATCAAAGCGTAGAACGGCGTGCCTTTTCTCCCAGCCTAGCGACGAATCTACTCAAAGCTGCGACTCGCCCGTTAGCTGTTGTATCTCCTTCAACTTTGTTGGCTTTCTCATTGTTACGATAGCCTGTATTTTGTCTGGATTTGCTTCAATCCCTCTTGCTGATACTAGAAACCCCAAAAGTTCTCCTGGGACGCCAAAGGAACACTTCGTCGGGTTCAGTTTAGAACTTATCAAGGTTGTCGAAGGTTTCCTTGAGATCCTCGATCAGTGTTGCCCCCTTTTTTGATGTTATGACGACATCATCAATGTATACTTGCACGTTCTTCCCAATCTGTGCCAAACACTTCGCATCATCCTTTGATATGTTGCTCCCGCATTTTTAGACCAAAGGGCATTGTTCTGTAGCAAAACACGCCGTAAGGTGTAATAAACGCGGTCTTTACTTCATCATCTTCTTTCAATCTGATCTGGTTATAACCAGAATATGCATCCAGGAAGGAAAGACGTTCACATCCAGCCGTGGAGTCGATAATTTGATCGATCCTCGGGAGGGGAAAGTGATCCTTTGGACAATGTTTATTGACACACGTAAAGTCGACGCACATGCGAAGGACCTTAGTGTTTTTCTTCGGCACCCACAGGATTTGCTACCCATGTGGCTTCTGTGAATATCTCTTTGATAAAACCAGCTTCTTGTAGTCGATTAATTTCTGACAGCATGGCTTTGCGGTTTGGTTCCGAAAAACGTCGCAAAGGTTGTTTGATTGGTCTCGCTAGTGGATCCAAGTTTAGGTGGTGCTCGGCAAGTTCCCTGGGTCCTGGCATGTCAGCTAGACACCATGCGAAGATTTTCCGGTGCTCACGGAGGAACTCGACGAGCGCGCTTTCCTATGCGATATCCATGTCGTTTGCGATAGATGTCGTCTTTTTGGGTCTGTCGGGTGAATCTGCACCTCTTTTGAATTTTTCTGTATGAAAGTTGATTCTTTGTTTGGCCTTCCAACGTCTGGCAGTACGTCGTAATCAGTCATGCTTTTTGACGCCAAGTACTCAGCTTGCATCCCGAAAGTTTCGACAACCGGTGGAAATCCTTGTCGCACTTATCGGCTAAGGCAAAGCTTCCTTTAACTGTGATTGGTCCCTTTGGTCCAGGCAACCTCCACAACAAGTATGTATAGTGTGGCACCGCCATAAATCTAGCATATGCTGGTCGTCCCAACAGAGCGTGATATTGCGACGGAAAATCCACGACTTCAAACTCGAGCCTCTCGATTCTATAATTTTCTCGGGTCCCAAACTGAACGTCGAGATTGATCTTTCCCAATGGATAACTTGGTTTCTCCGGTGTGATGCCGTGGAACCTTGTGTCTGTTGGTTTCAAGTTTGCTAAGGATATGTTCATCTTCCTCAATGTATCTGCATACATAAGGTTTTTGCTGCCGCCGTCTATGAACACTCGAGAGACATCAAATCCCGCGATAACTACGGTAGAATAAGTGTGATGCCCTGGTCGAGGAACTTGCTGCGGATGATCTGCTATTGTGAAGCCGATATCTTGTCCTGACCAATTAAGGTACTCACTGTTGGTGGAGGCATTTTCTCTGCCATAAACACCTGTCGTGAGATTACTTTCGAGCTCTATTGGACGGCCTTCCCTTCTGAATCATCAACACGCTCCATTGGAATTAGGATCAACATAAGGTGGTGGTGCAGTGCTGCCGCTATTCTGAGCTGATGCCGATTGTCGTCTGTAATCGCGGGAGGAGGCGGCAAGTGAATCTCGCTCTGGGTTCTCGAGGATTTCTCTGTGCTGCCCGCGCATTAGCGTTCTCTGCATACCGCAACATTGCTTGAAAATTTCGACAATCCTTGCAAGTGCCCCGACTGTCTTTTCCGTTCGTCGAGGAAAAATGCATCCGCACGGTCCGTTCATCATCTCTTCGGGGACACGAAAGGTCTTGGGAACCTAGGCCCGCTATTTTGCCTGTTGCGTGAATCATCCCTGTTATCACCTCGCTGCTCATGCTTCTCGGTAATCATCTCTGTTGCTTCCTCCTGTGTTTGTCCGAAAACCTGCCGAAATTTGTCCTGGAGCGTCGTAGTTCGTACGTCCGAGGAAATCTTCGCCTCGGTTGATAGTTTCGACCGCGGTCCTCCTCTGGCGACCTGTGTCGTTTGTTGTGGACGGCGTCTTCTCCGTCTGCCCATTTATTTGCTATCTCCATTAACGCGGATACTGTCTTTGGATTGGTCCTTCCCAAGTCTTCGACGAAATCTCCACGCCTGACCTGCGACAAACGCATCTATTGCTCTCTCGTCGGATATATTTTCTGCTGAGTTTTTAATGATATTCCACCTCTGGATGTACTTCCTCATTGGCTCATCTGGCTTCGTCGACACGCTCTCAACTCCTCTAACGACGCGGGTTTTTTGCACGTGGATCTAAAGTTCTTGACGAACACATCCTCGAAACTTTCCCAGCTGTCGATGGATCCTGGAGCGAGTTTCTTTATCCAAGATCGTGCGGCTCCACTCAAATGCACCTGGATACTTTGCATGGCTGTTGCCCTAGTTCCTCCTGTGAGCTTCACCGTCTCCGGATAGTCGACTAGCCAATCCTCCGGATCTTGAAGGCCGTCGAACTTCTTGAAATTATCGGGTAACTTGAATCCCGAGGGGACTCGAGTTTTCCGGACTCTCTCGTAAAGCATGGCAAGCCACACATATCTTCGTCGGTCAATTCCGGAGATTGCCGATGATCCCTTCGCTTTGCCGCGCTCTGTCGACTCTTGCTGTGCTGCTGTGTCTCTTGCTCCACTTGGCCCTTCGCCGTCTTGCTGCCGCAGGTCGTGGACTATTTTGCCTTGCCACTCCTTCGGGAGGCGTTGATACAAACGCCGTCCCCATAGCTCCAACTCCTGCTACCGCCATATTGTACAATGTTTCCCTTGGATCACCTGGAGGTGGTTTAGACGCAAGGATAAAAGCATGTGTCGCCATATACCCAGCCTCTGGTGTCTTAGGGATGATGTTTCCTCTTGTATCTATCGACATGAAGGACATGTCGAGGTTTGGACCAAGTGCTCTCTTTCCTTCGGGTATGTGTTGCAGCCTTGATCTTGCTCTGTTCCGCGCCTCCCGGTGGCTATCACCCGTAGTTCTAGATTGTCGACTTAGATCTGCCCTTCTCCGCCGATGATGCTGCCTCCTTTCTCTCTGTTCAACTCATGTCTGTTTTTCCAATTCCTGGCAGCTCGTGCGAGCCTATATTGATATGCTTGCAATTCTTCGGTGTGGCTGTGGTAGCCATTGGTTCGTGCCGTTCATAGCTCTCGCGGCTCTGTCCCACGCTGCTTGTGAAAGTTGAACTCTATCTCGCGGCTCGGCCCGACGTATTTGTTGCCCAGACCTTGTCGCAGATTGGAGGGATCGACGTATGGATTTCCCAAACCGTCGAAAGCCTCAGATGTCTCCTCTTGATCTTCAATGGCGTAAATCTGATGATACTTTGTACTCAGATCTACGTTGGGTTTGGTGACATCATCGTTGAGATTGATGAAGACCTTGCCCACTGTGAGAGATTTGTCGATGAAGTCGTAACTGTCGACATCGCTTGAGCCATCGCTTATATATGAATCCGCAGATGACTCAAACGACATGTCGTTGAAGATCTTGGCGAGTTTCTCTCTTGCTCTGGTGCTGACGTAGCGTGTCGCCGAGGTTTCTTCTTCTCCTGACTCGGTTGATGATGCATAGTTTGAAAAATCGGAATCGACCACCGACGATCCCGACGAAATCGGAATCTCGACACGATACGATCCTTCCTTCTCGACGCGAAAGTGAAACCTTCCGAACGTCATCTCCATGGGCTCCACATACGCATATGCATCCAAACGGGAGGGTGGGTGAGGAACAAAATCGACAAGACCAGCGATCTGTTTACCTCGATCCATTGTGTTGCTTGCGGTTGACGATGTCGAAGATCTTGAGCGTGCCATCGAGATCAGCTCCTTACGCCTCTAGTTCCCACAGACGGCGCCAATTGACAAGGTATCAACTTGTCAATGCCTATGGATTGTAGGCTAGGGTTTAGTTGGAAGTAGAGGGTAAGTAGATCTCGAAGGTTTCAGCCGAAAAGTACTCGACGAATATGAAAACTAGGGTTTGCGACAATGATTCGATTCTCTTTTCGTCCCTCGCCCCCTTTATATAGGAGGTGGAGCCGAGGGATTCGTGCTATACACAGAGTCCGGGACGGTTTCTAACTCATCCCGCCAGATTACAAATAACACTTCCTATTACAACTCTTGACTTTCCTTGATATATCTTGGGCTCCCGAATCTTCTTATTCTTCGGGTAGTGGGCCTTCAAGTAAACCCGGGTACTATCTTCGGCAGCCCATTTGGGATGCCTATGTCGTGTATATAAATGATATACATGTTATGGTTGTATTCCTAGTTAGGTCACACTATGAAATTCTTGGGTATTAGTACTATATTGGTTGGTATGAAGTGTCATACAAAACAACACAATACAAGAATACAATGGCCTAAGTGACTGACAAGGAATATGATAGGAATACACGTCTGGAACAAAATAAAGTGTTATTATGTTCGTCGTTGGTATTCTATCTAGCCCTTAGAATTTATAATAAAGAACTTAATAATTGTTATTTTGCTCTGGTCAAATGAAAACAATGAGTTGTTCAAATTATGACATTACTCCATGTATGATGGATAAGTTATTATAAATCTTAATGGTGAAACACACATACATAACACTGACGCTAAAATGCCATAAGGCAAATGATTTGAATTCCACTTATTTGTGGAACCGCCATTTAGATCATGTTAGAAAGGAACGCATGAAGGAACTCCATGCAAATGGATTTTTGGAGTCATTTGATTTTTGAATCATTTGGCGCTTGCAAATCTTTTCTAAAGAGAATGATTAAATACCGTTCATAGGCCAAGAGTTGAACGGGCAACTAACTTAGTGGAAAAATACATGATGATGTATGTGGTTCACTGGGCATAGTTGTGTGCGGGAGATTCTTCTACTTCATGAAAACTTTCAACAATGAATTGAATATATATATGTGGATATATTCAATAAGGAAGAAGTTTGAAACATTTGAATGGATTCAAATAAATTTCAGCATGAAGTGGAAATCATCGTAATAGAAAAGTCAAATATCTATGATTGGATCATGGTGAAAATATTTGAATTACGAGTTTTAGCGAACATCTAAGAGAGTCATGAAATTGTTCTACAACTCACATTTCTTGGAGCATCATAATGATGATATAGTATCCGAGAGATGTATCCAAGCCTTGTTGGATTAATGATGAGATAAAATATTATGACGCCATTATATTTTTGTGGATTATGCTTTAGTGACTACCGCTTTTACACTGAATAGAGCATCATCATGATCCGTAGAAATGACACCATACGAGTTATGGCATGGGTATAAACCCTAATAGTCCTTTCTTTAAATTTTGGTCTAAAAGTTAACAACCAAAATCGGATGAATGTCTTTGTTGGTTATCCCAAAGAATTGATTGGGAATTCTTTCCACTATGAAGTAAACGACAAAAGTGTTTGTTAATGTTACTTGCTTATTTCTAAGAAACTGTTTTCTAGCGAAGTATTTGAGTGGGAGGACAATAGAACTTGATAAGGTTTATGAACCTGAGCATAATGATCAGAGTAGCGCAGCATCGGAAATTGGTTCCGGAAGCGACCATGACGAACATGGCTCCCATGACTACAAAATGTTTTAGCCATGGAGATCGAAGTACATATTGAACCTTGTAGGTATGGTTTACTTTGTGATCAAATAAATGATTTGTGAACAAAGGATTGATTTTGAACAATGATAAACCAACTACAAACAAAGAAGTTATGATGGGCCCTGACTCCGTTAAAATGGCCATGCGCCATGAAATCCAAGATAGATGAATACTTTTTGAAAAGTAAATGGATCTATGAAATTGATGGACTTGGATGAAATATCCTTGAAGAAAGCTTGACTTGTCGAAAAATTGTTTACGACAAAGTTCAAAGAGTTGACTACGATAAGATTAGATCTTCCGTAGCAATGCTTATAGTCTATGTGGATTATTCTAGTAATCACTACATATTTCTTTTATGAGATATGCTAGTAGGATGGCAAAATACATTACTTATCAGAAGTATGTATTAAAGGTGTATACAAGATACAACCAAGAGTTTTGCTGATCCATGGAATACTAGATAGGTATACAAACTTCAATTGGATGAAGTGAGTATCGCGGAATTGGAATCTTCACCAGATGAAATAGTCAAAGAGTTTTTGATTTTATCAAGAGACGATGAAGAGGCTTGCATTTGCAAGAAATTAAGTGGGAGCGCTGAGACATATTTATAATACTTATGTAGATGACATATAGTTGGTTATAAATGATGTAATTATATACTTGATTAAAAGGTTTCATTGAGAAATTAACTTCAATGAAAGGATATAGACAGAAACAAATTTTATGTCAAGATCTATGAAGATAGATTAAAACACATAATATGTTTAAGTCAAAAGTACATTGAATAGATATTGAAATAGTTCAATATAGAAATATTAAGAAAATATTCTTGTCATGTTAAGTTTTAACAAGACATGAGTGTATCTGACACTCAATGAGTAAAAAACACATGAGTGATTATAGATCACGAATAATATGTACACAATCAGATGTCATGTGCTATAAAGTGTTATAAGCATATACCAGAATGATTCATATGATGATCATTGGACGACAGTAAGAATATCCTTGAGTACTTTAGAAGAACTAAGGATATATATATAGTTTTGTATGGGGTAATAACAAACAAATCGCTGTAAAGTGTTGCACCGATATTAGTTTGATCACATATAAAAATAAAATACAAATCTCAAATTAGGCTAAGTGTTGTTTAAAAGGTAGCACAATAAGCTAGAAGTTGTCTATGCTAGATTTAGAAGAGTTCTAAATATTGTGACGGATTCTACAAAAGAAGGCAGAGTATGTCATTGTTTTGACAATGACAAAGGATGTTAAGTCAAGAGGTTCTTTGAGAACTTGGTGTAGTCAGAACTTTGAAGCTATATTGTGTGTGACAATATTAGTGACATATTTCAAACCGCGGAATTAAGGTTCCACCAGAAGACCAAACATATTTAATGCCGACTCATTTGAAAATGAGTGATGCGTTGAGACGCAAATGAATTACAAAATACATACGTTTCTGAGCGTGTCAGATCCGTTGACTAAAACCTCTCCCGTGAGCAATACATGATAAACCACCAGAAGGCCAAGGTGTTATATCTTTACAAATGTAATCTAGATTATTGACTCTAGTGCACGTGGGAGACTGAAGGAGATATGCCCTAGAGGCAATAATAAAGTGGTTATTATTTATATCTTTATGTTTATGATAAATGTTTATATGTCATGCTATAATTGTATTAACCGAAACATTAGTACATGTGTGATATGTAGACAAACAAAGAAGTCCCTAGTATGCCTCTTAACTAGCTTGTTGATTAATGGATGATTAGTTTCATAATCATGAACATTGGATGTTATTAATAACAAGGTTATATCATTGTATGAATGATGTAATGGACACACCCAATTAAGCGTAGCATAAGATCTCGTCATTAAGTTATTTGCTATAAGCTTTCGATACATAGTTACCTAGTCCTTATGACCATGAGATCATGTAAATCACTTATACCGGAAAGGTACTTTGATTACACCAAACGCCACTGCGTAAATGGGTGGTTATAAAGGTGGGATTAAGTATCCGAAAGTATGAGTTGAGGCATATGGATCAACAGGGATTTGTCCATCCCGATGACGGATAGATATACTCTGGGCCCGCTCGGTGGAATGTCGTCTAATGTCTTGCAAGCATATGAATGAGTTCATAAGAGACCACATACCACGGTATGAGTAAAGAGTACTTGTCAGGAGACGAGGTTGAACAAGGTATAGAGTGATACCGAAGATCAAACCTCGTATGTGAATGGTTCATTCGATCACTAAAGTCATCGTTGAATATGTGGGAGCCATTATGGATCTCCAGATCCCGCTATTGGTTATTGGTCGGAGTGAGTACTCAACCATGTCCGCATAGTTCACGAACCGTAGGGTGACACACTTAAAGTTGGATGTTGAAATGGTAGAACTTGAATATGGAATGGAGTTCGAATATTTGTTCGGAGTCCCGGATGAGATCCCGGACATCACGAGGAGTTCCAGAATGGTCCGGAGAATAAGATTCATATATATGATGTCATTTTATGTGAATTAAAATATCGCGGAAGGTTCTAGAAGGTTCTAGAAAAGTCCGGAAGAAACCACCAAGGAAGGTGGAGTCCACATGGGACTCCACCTCCATGGCCGGCCAACCCTAGTGGGGGAGGAGTCCCAAGTGGACTTCCCTTAGGGGCCGGCCACCCCCCCATATGGGAGGTGGAACTCCCACCTCTAGTGGGAGTCCTAGGCTAGGTTTCCCCCTCATATGGAAGGTTTTTGGTTCGGGTCTTATTCGAAGACTTGGACACCAACACTTGGGGATCCACCTATATAATGAGGGGCATAGGGGAGGGGGCCGGCCACCTAAAACACCACCAAGGTGGCCGCACCCCATAGTGGCCGGCGCCCCCCCTCTCCCCAAACCCTAGCCGCCCCGCTCCTCTACTTCCCGCACGCTTAGCGAAGCTCCGCCGGACTTCTCCACCACCACCGACACCACGCCGTCGTGCTGTCGGATTCAAGAGGAGCTACTACTTCCGCTGCCCGCTGGAACGGGGAGGTGGACGTCATCTTCATCAACAACCGAACGTGTGACCGAGTACGGAGGTGCTGCCCGTTCGTGGTGCTAGAACCGATCGTGATCAAGATCTTCTACGCGCTTTTGCAAGCGGCAAGTGAACGTCTACCGCAGCAACAAGAGCCTCATCTTGTAGGCTTTGGAATCTCTTCAAGGGTGAGACTCGATACCCCCCTCGTTGCTACCGTCTTCTAGATTGCATCTTGGCTTGGATTGCGTGTTCGCGGTAGGAAATTTTTTGTTTTCTATGCAACGTTGTCCTACAGTAATAGGTTTAGGACTATAATGCTACATCTACGGATGGTTTTTTACAAAATCATATTTACGGACTGACGTTACGCCCTGAAACCATGGAAAGTAAAATTAACCGCACCAATAATATAAATCCACGTCAGTTCGTAACCACAATTCCGTAAGTCCAGGATTACCGTAGGTTTAGGCCTAGAAGATGAAGCTCTGGAGACTGGGGGGTGAATAATTTTTTGTGATTGTTCTTCAGTCTAAGATAAATGTTGTCTGGTAGTTGAGACTTTAGAGCAATCTTAATTAACTAACCTACTGGCTCGCTCCTTGTGTGTATATAACCTGTGCTTCGCATCTTATTGAATTGAACAACAAGAAGAGTGGCCCATACATAATTTCGATTCAAGATCACTAGGAAGCACAACCCAAATGGAAAGTGAGTGGAAATTTTACCTGCTGGTCGGCTCAACGTTTGGGCTAGGAGGTATAGGGAAAAACACTAGCTCGCAAATATAGGACGAGAGCAAATAGTTCGTTTTATTTTCCTCCTTACTAAAGTGTTAAAGCACTTTTCGGAGGCATGGGGTGGAGCTGAACTGTTCCATTCGCCCCCAATTTTACTTCCTTGACAGCTTAACATCGACATTGTGAAGGTTCCCAGCACTGACAACCCAGCTCACGCATGTGTAAGCCCTTGCGGGAGTGCGATAATGGCCTTGTACGGAGCTGTCTAAATGGCTTGCTCTAGTAGTGTTTAATTTAACTTGCCACTGATCTTCAATTTGTTCTTGGCTTTAGCTGCAAGGGACCCTCTAGAAACTAAAAATAATTAGGTCTAGTTTAGTTGGTACCGTTGTTCAACCTCTCGCCTCAACTGAAGACAGAAACCTGCAACTGTGTAGTGATTTTGTTCTTTTCTTTCGCCTTCCTTTCTAGCTATCACAGAGCGATTCCCATATTGCTCATGTAGTACAATACTAAATTAGAATTTTTACATGTCATGGCTTGTTGATTCTTACAAAAATAGATGCATGGATTTCGCCATTAATACGGAATCCTTTGTGTTTCACTTCATTATAATTTTTCGGTTGACACAACCTTCCCAAATATCTTTTGTTTTCGTACGGGACAATTAAGAAAATTTTGGTGCACTTTCAATCCTATTGGACTCAAGTGAGCATGATATCATAATCTTATTTTTTCCCCCTTAACCTTGCATTCTTGAAATCTCAAGTTCCAAAGAGACCTATCATAGAGAATTTACATCGACCAAACCTCTTGAAAATATAAATTTCCTTTTGTATGTGCAATCGAACAAACTTTGTGTTTTTCTTGTTACTACATCTTGGAAAATACCAGAAAATAGGTACTTAATCCTTGTGGATTTGATAACACAAAAGCAAGGAAAACAATCATTTCTTTCTTACCCCAATCATGAAGGTTTGTGAGTTTATTTATGTTACTTGGCTGCCAATAGTACTAGTATTTATTTTTGCATGAAAATCATTACATGATATTACGTTTTAGAAGTTTACTTAATATTACTAAAATCAATGAAAAAAATAGGTTCATTACACTTTCATTAAAACTTTTGAATTCTACTTTTTTTGCCAAAAGTCCACCAATCTATTGACAAACATCAACATTAGCACAAAAGGCTCTAAAAGTAATAAATATTACAAAAAGATTTTTGAACCACCTAATGAAGTCTATAAGCACTAAAGCGAGCCGAAGGTGCGTCGCCACCCTCTCTCCTCCCTCGTCAGAGACGGGCAAAGTTTTTCATAGTAGAGCTTATTGTAGTAGACATATAAAATTTTGTCATGCTATGGCCCCAAAGGATCAATGCACTAGAGCAGCAACTATCACCAAAGATGAGAACCCTAGATCGAAAGGGCTAGACATGTAACCACACCAACTGACACGAATATCAACCGAATCCCAGGAGATCTGACGGGAGGACAACTCCACACTCCTCCACCGACGCTAGATGCACGTTAAACTGGTGATAGGGCGGGAAAAACCTTATTATAATTTTGAGATGTAGCTACCACCTCACCATCTTGAAGAAAACACAATAAATACCTAAATAATTAAAGAATGAAAACCTCCCGCCGGTGAGAGGCCGTGGTTCACCACACCTCCAAGGCATCAAGGCCACCGGAGATAGGGTGGACCGGAGGAGCCGGCGAGGAGGACGAAACTCTAGATTGTTTTTTTTTCGGAGCACCTCCTCTCTCTCTCCACATGGTACGTGAATTCTACATAACAAAACGTATTGATCAAAGTTGCATGCCACGTTTTAAAATTATGATTTTCTCAAGTAATTAGCCTTCGAAATTCTGATGCGACCGTTTTCCAAACTTAGTTTTCTTCTTTCAACTTCTTTAAACTTTGCTCCGTGTAAGCGTTCAGCGGTTAGGTGAAGCCCAGCATGCCCAATTCTCAGCCTTACAGCTCGCATCGGACGGTGTATGTGAGGCGCAAGCCTAAGCGGTCCCCTGAATCGGGCTCACCGCTGCCGCCGGCGCGGTCCAGGACTGGACATTTCTCCCAACGCCATGCGACTCGCCGGCACGGCGGCACAGGCCAGTGGCCCGCGTGGGAGAAGCGTCGAGCGTCCCGCTCGAACCTCCCCCTCCCGCCGCCGGCGGTGGTGGTGAAGATAGTGGCGTACAACGTGAACGGGCTGCGGCCACGGGTGGCGCAGCATGGCTCGCTCCGTCGCCTCCTCGACGCCATCGACGCCAACATCCTCTGCTTTCAGGTCCGGCCGTTTGCTGATCCCCTCTCATGCCCAATCTGCCATTTAGGCTATGTATCATGTGTCTGAAGTCTGAACCCTACCTCTTAGCTGTAGCGATGGTGCCCCGGGAGAAGCAGTAGTACGCCAGTACCTAAGACTTCCGGGGTCTAGATCGAACCACACCACCACGTGCCAATGGACGACCGGGCAACCGGCTAGCTCGTTGATCCGTTCTCCCCTTTTCGGTTCATCTGCAGCAGCATGCTTAGAAGTTTTGGCTTCGAAGCAATGTGCTCCCGAGTCACAACCTATTTTTCCTTGAAATGTACTAGGTATTACCATCCAATGTTAAAAAGGAACTTGATAGTGGGTTGAGGCCTGGAAGAGGAAGCTTTTAAGAGTGAACAATTTCTTGCGACTGACCTTCAGCCTAAGGAAACACATGTTCTCTGGTAGTTGAGACTTCAGAGCAATCTTAACTAACCTACTAGCTCCCTCCTTGTGTACATATAACCCTACTCCAGGTCTGATTGAATTGAACACCAAGAGTCGTCCACACAGATTTCGATATCGAGATCGCGATAGCACAAACACAAATGGAGAGCAAGTTGAAAATTCACTGGCTCATCGGTTCAACGTTTGGGCTGGGAGGTATAGGGAAAAATACTAGCTCGAGAAGCTCGGGGAAGAGCAAATAGTTTGATTTATTTTCAGCCTTGCGAAGATACCAAAGCACTTTTTCTAGGCAGGGATGTAAAGGGATAGTATTACTGGTCCTAAGGAGGTCGAATGGAACTATTCCATTCACCCCCAAATTTGGTCCCTTGACAACTCAGAGCATCAACAATGTGAAGGTTCCCTACCAGCCCTGACACCGTGCGGGGCTGCAACGATCACCCTGTACGAGGTGTCTAGCTCTAGCAATATTAAATCTAATAACTTTGGTACCGATCCCCAATTTGTTTCTTGCTTTAGGCTGCAGGGACCCTACAGAAACTGAAAACGATTAGTTCTAAGCTTACCTGGTAGTTGGTACCGTGTACATTGTTTAGCCTCCAGCCTCAAATGAATACATAAGGCTGCAACTCTGCAGTGATGTTCTTCTTTTGTTTCGCCCTTTTCTCTCGCTATATCACAGAGGAATCCTCATAGGGCTCATGTGGCATTGAAGGAGCCTTATCTCGTCCTCTGACTCAACTGGTACGCTGAAATGGAACTCAAGAGAACTTTTAGAAGAGTAATTAAAAGTAAAATTCCCCGCAAAAAAAAGTAAAATTATGATTATATTCACAAGGAAGAAGTGGAGAGCAGAAAATTTCTAAAAAAGTAAAACGTAAAATGATAAGATTATCATGTCACGGCTTGTTGATTCTTACAAATTTTTTTTGCATATAGTTCAGCAATAGTACCGAGTCTCCTTTTTTCATTTCGTTAGAAATTTTATTTTCACACAACCTATCCAAAAGAAAATCCCGCGGTACAGTCAAGAAAACTTCGGTGCACTTTCAATCCTATCGGACTCAAGTGAGCATGATATCGTAATATTGCATTTTCCCCCATTCTTGCATTCTTGAAATCATGCGTGTCAAAGAGACACATCATAGAAATTTGATTCCTTGATCAAACCTCCTGATAAAAACAAGTTACCATTTGTACGTGCAATCAAACAAACTTTGAGTCTATCTTATTGTTACGTTTTTTAAAATACTGGGAATCAAAGAGGCCATTTGACCTAGTGGATCCAAAACAAGAAAAACAGTCCTTTCTTCTTTACCCCAATCATGAAGGCTTGTCAAATTAATATATTACTTAGCTATAAATGGTAGTATTCTTTATTTATTCATGGAACTTTAGGATTCACGCACCACACCCTCTCTTACAACGCACACCACGTGTCCCCCTACGAGCCCGTGCAGTACACCGAAACCCTTCCTCATTCACTCATTTTTCTCTCTCGTTCCAACCCCATCCCTATCTCCTCCGCTTTGTTTTTCATCCCCAACCTCGCACCATATCGTCTTCCATCAACAACACAAAGGGAAATGGGAGCTCGCGCCATTACATCTAGTTTCCCACGCCACCGCCATCCATTCCCCACGGCGCTCGCCCCCAAGCCACCATCAGCAAAAAAAAAACCTATGATTTCCATTCCCCACGGCAGCACTTCAGTTGCTTTAATGATGTTGCTACCAGCGTTGGGGCGTAGTACTGCCAGTGGCACGACTACTGCCATGGCTGATGCGCGGTGCTACCGGTGCTTGACGACGCAATTACCAGCCTAGGGCCAAAGCCATAGAATTACACCGTTGGTGTCATCCTTCTAAATTCACCGGCGCCATTGCTTATTATTTTTCAGTCTACTTACCTATCTCTATAGATGATTGGGAAAATATCATTGGTGCCATTTGACACAACTGAGCATACACTAGCTCCGCCCAATCAACCTTTAGGTGCGGTGTTGTTTGGGACACGCCAGCCTAATACAACGACAAGCCGCAAGCTCACGATGCTAGAACCAATGTGGACTGCGTGCAAGATGATCAGCGTTTGGGTGCTTTTGTCGAAGGAGGTAGGGAGTGCTTCAAGAGGAGTGGCACGTAGCAGGGGCGAGGATGCTGCGCCGTGTGATGACCCACAAGTATAGGGGATCGCGATAGTCTTCGAGGGTAGTATAACCCAAATTTATTGATTCGACACAAGGGGAGGTAAAGAATACTTATAAGCCTTAACAACTGAGTTGTCAATTCAGTGCACTGAAAAGCACTAGCAAGGGGTGATGTGAAAGTAGTAATATGAGAGCAATAGTAACAATAACAAAGAGCAGTAATAGCAATATGAGAGCAATGGCACCAGAAGATAGTTGATACTACTTCTAATGACATGTAGAACAAGTATATGATGATGACCGGGGTTCCCAGCTATCTACACTAGTGGTAACTCTCCAATAACAAGTGACAAGTGTTGGGTGAACAAATTACAGTTGGGCAATTGATAGGAATCAAAGCATTAAGATAGAACATCAGGCTTATTAATTATGTAGGCATGTTTTCCGTATATAGTCGTACGTGCTCGCAATGAGAAACTTGCACAACATCTTTTGTCCTACCAGCCGGTGGCAGCCGGGCCTCAAGGGAAACTACTGGATATTAAGGTACTCCTTTTAATAGAGTACCGGAGCAAAGCATTAACACACCGTGAAAACATGTGATCCTCACATCACTACCATCCCCTCCGGTTGTCCCGATTTTGTCACTTCGGGGCCATTGGTTCCGGACAGTGACATGTGCATACAACTTGTAGATACAATCTAAGCAATAATTATAGAGCTCAAATCTAAGATCATGCCACTCGGGCCCTAGTGACAAGCATTAAGAATAACAAGATTGCAACAATAACTTCACAAACTTTATAGATAGACTAATCATAATGTATCATCCATCGGATCCCAACAAACACAACACCGATTACATCGATGAATCTCAATCATATAAGGCAGCTCATGAGATCATTGTATTGAAGTACATGGGGAGAGAATACCAACTAGCTAGCTAGAACCCGTAGTCCATGGGGGAACTACTCACGGAGCATGGTGGAGGCGGTGGCGTTGATGGAGATGGCTTCCGGGGCACTTCCCCGTCCGAGGTGCCGGACAGAGACTCTCCCCGAATTGGAGTTTCGATGGCGGCGGCGCCGGTAACTTTCGGAGTTTCGTCAATTGGTACGCGTTTTAGGTCGAAAGGGATTTTATAGGCGAAAGGCGGCGCGGGGGCACACGGGGCGCCACACCCTAGGCCGGCGCCGGTCCGCCCGCGCCGCCATGTGTGGTGGCCCCCGGCCCCTCTCCGACTCTTCTTCGGTGTTCGGAGCCTTCCGGGAAAAATAGGAGGTTTGGCGTTGATTTCGTCCAATTCCGAGAATATTGCCCGAACAGCCTTTGGAACCAAAAAAAGCAGAAAACAGAACTGCACTGTGGCATCTTGTTAATAGGTTAGTTAGGAAAATGCATGAAATCATCATAAAGTGCAAGCAAAACATGTAAGTATTGTCATAAAACAAGCATGGAACGACAGAAATTATGGATACGTCGGGGACGTATCAGCATCCCAAGCTTAGTTCCTCGTCCCCGAGCAGGTAAACGATAAAAAGAATAATTTCTGTAGTGACATGCTACTTACATAACCTTGATCATACTGTTACAAAGCATAAGAAATGAATGAAGTGACTCAAGGCAATGATCTATAGTTGCTAACAAGTAGATAACATATAGCAAAACTTTTCATGGAGAGTACTTTCAAGACAAGCATCAAAAGTCTTGGACAAGAGTTAACTCATAAAGCAATAAATTCAAAGTAAAGGCATCGAAGCAACACAAAGGAAGATATAAGTTTCAGCGATTGCTTTCAACTTTCAACATGCATATCTCATGGATATTGTCAACATAGAGTAATATGATGAATGCAAATATGCAAGTATGTAAGAATCAATGCACAGTTAACACAAGTGTTTGCTTCTAAGATGGAAGGAAGTAGGTAAACTGACTCAACATAAAAGTAAAAGAATGGCCCTTCAGAGGAAGCATTGATTGCTATATTTGTGCTAGAGCTTTGATTTTGAAAACATATAGAGAGCATAAAAGTAAAATTTTGAGAGGTGTTTGTTGTTGTCAACGAATGGTAGTGGGCACTCTAACTACCTCGCCAACCGGACTTCCAAGAGCGGCTCCCATTTTATTTTTATTTTTGGGTGGCACTCCTTCCAACCTTTCTTTTACAAACCATGGCTAACGGAATCCTCGGGTGCCTGCCAACAATCTCATACCATGAAGGAGTGCCTTTTTATTTTAGTTTTATTATGATAACACTCCTCCCAACCTTTGCTTACACAAGCCATGGCTAACCGAATCCTTCGGGTGCCTTCCAACAATCACATACCACGGAGGAGTGTCTATTTAAGTTAATTAATTGGGACTGGAATCCCATTGCCAGCTCTTTTTGCAAAATTATTGGATAAGCGGATGTGCCACTAGTCCATATGAGAGTCCGTCAAAAGTAAATGACAAGGTTGAAAGCTAAACACCACATACTTCCTCATGAGATATAAAACATTAACACAAATTGAGAAGCATTTTGAATTATTTAAAGGTAGCACTCAAGCAATTTACTTTGGAATGGCAGGAAATACCACATAGTAGGTAGGTATGGTGGACACAATTGGCATAGTGGTTGGCTCAAGGATTTTGGATGCATGAGAAGTATTCCCTCTCGATACAAGGCTTAGGCTAGCAAGGTTGTTTGAAGCAAACACAAGTATGAACCGGTACAACAAAACTTACATAAGAACATATCGCAAGCATTATAATACTCTACACTGTCTTCCTTGTTGCTCAAACACTTTACCAGAAAATATCTAGACCTTAAGAGAGATCAATTATGCAAACCAATTTCAACAAGCTTTACGGTAGTTCTCCACTAATAGGTTTAAACTACATGCAAAAACTTATGATCTACTTGAGAGCTCAAAACAATTGCCAAGTATCAAATTATCCAAGACATATGAGGCATTTTCTTTTCCAACCAAATAATAATAAGTATTGTAGCTTCCAACTTTTATCATTGAACATTAAAAATAAAACGAAGAACAAGTGTTCATATGAAAAAGCGGAGCGTGTCTCTCTCCCAAACAAGGATTGCTAGGATCCGAATTTATTCAAACATAAACAAAACGAAAAATAAACACACAGCTCCAAGTAAAGCACATATGATGTGACTGAATAAAAATATAGTTTCAGGGGAGGAACCTGATAAGTTGATGAAGGGGATGCCTTGGGCATCCCAAGCTTAGACGCTTGAGTCTTCTTGAAATATGCAGGGATGAACCACGGGGCATCCCCAAGCTTAGACTTTTCACTCTTCTTGATCATATATCATCCTCCTCTCCTGACCCTTGAAAACTTCCTTCGCAACAAACTTCTCATAAACTTCATTAGATGGGTTAGTACTCAAAAAATTTGAATCCATCTTGGTCCTGTAGTGGCACATTGCAAGAACTCAATAAAACATTAGCTACAGCCCTCTACGTCTAGAAAACCTCGCTTAAAGTCCACAAGAGACAATGCAAAAAACAGAGACAGAATCTGCCAAAACAGAACAGCCAGTAAAGACGAATTTTAATAAAATACTTCCGTTGCTCAAATCAGAAAACTCAAAACTAATGAAAGTTGCGTACATATCTGAGGAACACGCACGTAAATTGGCATAATTTTCTGAGTTTCCTACAGAGAATTAGACCCAGATTCGTGACAGATAGAAATCTGTTTCTGCGCAGAAATCCAAATCTAGCATCAACCTTCGATTAGAGGCTTCACTTGGCACAACAAAACACAAAACTAAGATAAGGAGCGGTTGCTACAGTAGTAAACAACTTCCAAGACACAAATATAAAATAAAGTACTGTAGCAAAATAACACATGGGTTATCTCCCAAGAAGTTGCTTTCTTTATAGCCATTAAGATGGGCTCAGTTTTAATGATGCACTCGCAAGAAATAGTATTTGAAGCAAAAGAGAGCATCAAGAGGCAAATTCAAAACACATTTAAGTCTAACATGCTTCCTATGCAAAGGAATCTTGTACACAAATAAATTCATGAAGAAAAAAGTGACAAGCATAAGAAGATAGAACAAGTGTAACTTCAACAATTTCAGCATATAGAGAGGTGTATTAGTACCATGAAAATTTCTACTACCATATTTTCCTCTCTCATAATAATTTTCAGTAGCTTCATGAACAAACTCAACAATATAACTATCACATGCAGCATGCTTCTCATGATTTCCAAACACATAATTTTTATCAAGTTCAAGAATAGTGGAATAAAAACTTTCAAACTTACTTTTATTAATAATATAACAAGGTAGTTGATCAATCTCAAGAGATACAGGACTCATAGAATAAGTCAAGGACTCTCCAATCCCATTTTCATTAGTAGTACAATTAATAGTATCAAGTAACATAGGACCATCATCTAGAGCTTTATCATAAACATTTGCTAAGCAAAATTCTTTAGTACCATGCATTTCGACATTAGGCACAAACAAAGCATTTTCATAAGATTTATCAAAGTAGCATGGATTATCATATATAACAGTAGCATAATTATTCTCACAAGTTTTACTCATAGGTAATATTTCAAGAGAATCCACAGGAACATAACATTCAACCTCTTTCGGTAAGCATGGAGGACAATCAAATAGTGTAAGAGATGAAGAGTTACTCTCATTAGAAGGTTGGCATGGGTAGCTAATCCATTCTTCCTCCTTTTGTTCGTCGCTCTCCTCTTTTTCATCCAATGAGCTTTCAGGTTCATCAATTTCCTCCTCTTTTTCATCCAATGCGCTTTCAGGTTCATCAATTTCTTCTTCCACCGGTTCCTGCAAATTGTGAGTGCATTCTTGTGCATTAATGTGTCTCTCTTTATAATCAAGGATATAAGGATTCCTACTGTAGCATTCTATGCAAGAATTAAGGATAGTAGAGACATAATCTTTAAGGTCCTTACAAATAGCACAAGTTTCATAATTCTCAACCATGAAGGATTCTATCTCGGAGGCTCCCATAAATAAGACAAATTGTTCTACCTCCTCGAACCCATAATGAATATAGCAATTCCGATTATAGCTCTTAATAAAATATTCCTCACTAAAGCCACATTGAAATTTAAGATGTTTAGTATCCTGTTGAGAGCAACAGTTTATATCATGGCGTCTAAGCAAGATTCTAGCAATTGTATTTAATTTTTCTATCATAGCACTCATTATTCTACCAGTTCTTGATTCTCTATAACAATTATAACATTCCATAAGCTCCAAGTAGGTTGTAGGTTCTCCCATAATAGCAGTTTTTAATTTTTCGGTTTTTCAAATTTTTATGGATTTTTGGGTATATGAGAAAAATAAAACAAGACTGAAATAAACTAGACAAAAGTAAACTAAGCAAAGTAATACTAGACAGAAATAAACTAAGCACAAATAAACTAGGAAAAAGTAAACTAACCAAAACAAAATAAAACAAAATAAAAAAAAGAGAGAGAGGTAGAGTGTACTCCCCAGGTGAACTTATGAGTAGAGCTATGCCTCCCCAGCACGGAGAGTCTTGATGACCCACAAGTATAGGGGATCGCGATAGTCTTCGAGGGTAGTATAACCCAAATTTATTGATTCGACACAAGGGGAGGTAAAGAATACTTATAAGCCTTAACAATGAGTTGTCAATTCAGCTGCACCTGGAAAAGCACTAGCAGGGTGATGTGAAAGTAGCAGTAATATGAGAGCAATAGTAACAGTAACACAGCAGCAGTAATAGCAATATGAGAGCAATGGCACCAGAAGATAGTTGATACTACTTCTAATGACATGTAGAACAAGTATATGATGATGACCGGGGTTCCCAGCTATCTACACTAGTGGTAACTCTCCAATAACAAGTGACAAGTGTTGGGTGAACAAATTACAGTTGGGCAATTGATAGGAATCAAAGCATTAAGATAGAACATCAGCTTATTAATTATGTAGGCATGTTTTCCGTATATAGTCGTACGTGCTCGCAATGAGAAACTTGCACAACATCTTTTGTCCTACCACCGGGGCGGCCTCAAGGGAAACTATGGATATTAAGGTACTCCTTTTAATAGAGTACGGAGCAAAGCATTAACACACGTGAAAACATGTGATCCTCACATCACTACCATCCCCTCCGGTTGTCCCGATTTCTGTCACTTGGGGCCATTGGTTCCGGACAGTGACATGTGCATACAACTTGTAGATACAATCTAAGCAATAATTATAGAGCTCAAATCTAAGATCATGCCACTCGGGTCCTAGTGACAAGCATTAAGAATAACAAGATTGCAGCAACAATAACTTCACAAACTTTATAGATAGACTAATCATAATGTATCATCCATCGGATCCCAACAAACACAACACCGATTACATCGATGAATCTCAATCATGTAAGGCAGCTCATGAGATCATTGTATTGAAGTACATGGAGGAGATGTACAGCTACCCGTAGAGGGGGGGACGGAGGGGTGGAGCATGGTGATGGCTTCCGACGGCCCGTAAGGGCCCGACTCTCGCCCCCGAATTGAGTTTCGGGCGGGCGTCAGTCTTGGTTTCGTCAAATTTTAGGGAAAAATAGGCGGCGGCAGGGGCCGAGCGGCGCTGCGGCCGCCCGCCATGTGGTGGTGGCCCCTGGCCCCTCTCCGACTCTTCTTCCGTGTTAGGGAAAAATAGGAGGTTTGGCGTTGATTTCGTCCAATTCCGAGAATATTGCCCGAACAGCCTTTCTGGAACCAAAAAAGAAACAGAACGCACCGTGACATCTTGTTAATAGGTTAGTTCCGAAAAATGCATGAAATCATCATAAAGTGCAAGCAAAACATGTAAGTATTGTCATAAAACAAGCATGGAACGACAGAAATTATGGATACGTCGGAGACGTATCACCGTGCGTGGTGAGGAGGGCTGGGTTTGAAAGGAGGGTGGAACTACACCAACAACTAGAGTCACCCGCATGCGCCGCACGGGTTGAGATGATGGGTGGGATTTTTTTTTCTTTCTAGTACGATGCGAGCGTTGAGTCGCTAGATGGGCAAAGCAAGCGGAATCCAACAACCAAGGGACCATCTCAGAAAATCAAAATGGTTGAGAAGGCGCCGCGGGGATGCTCAACACGATCATTTAGTACTCGTTAAAAGCTAAAAGCAATGATAAAACCATGATCAATACACTTGTATGAAAACTTTTGAATTCTACTCGCAAAACAAAAAGTACTGGTCAAAGTTCCATATCACGTTCCAAAAATTATGAATTACTCAAATAGTTACGTTTTAAATTTCTCATGGGATTACGTTATTTTCCAATATGTTCCTTCCTTGAACTTTTGATTTTGTTTTCCCGTGTGAGCGTTGGATGCAAAAACAGAGCACGGGCTCAGATGAAGCTCGCATCGGACGGTGCACGTGAGGCGTACGCCTAAGCGGTCCGCCGGATTGGGCTCACTGCCGCCGCCGGCGCGGGCCGGGACTGGACATTTCGCCGCCGCAACGCGAATCACCGGCCATCTCGTTCTCGGCGCCCGCGTGGGAGGAGCGTGGAGCTCCCCAGTCGAATCTGCCGTGGTTCTCGAGAGCCTCTGCCTCCCGCCGGCGGCGGGGATGGTGAAGATAGTGACGTACAACGTGAACGGGCTGCGGCCGCGGGTGGCGCAGCACGGCTCGCTCCGCCGCCTCCTGGACTCCCTCGACGCCGACATCATCTGCTTCCAGGTCCGGGTGATTGCTGATCCCCTCCTCCCCACCACCAAACTTATACGCCCAATCTGCCATTTAGGCTATCATATGTCTGAACCCTAGCTCTTAGCCTACTTGCCAAATGTTACTACTTCACTCACTACAGTTTGCTCGCAATTATGTAATCGATCATACAGTTTATGCTCCATGAAATGTGGATTCACCATGGTCGCATTGTAACACTAACTATTGCTGCTTGATCTGTGTTCACTGAAACACACAGTTCAGTTACTAGAATCAGTAGGGTTAAGCCCGTGACTCGCTTCAGCTGACTGTATCAATGTTTGGTGCGCTTCAGGAGACGAAACTGTCGAGGCAGGACTTGTCTGGGGATGTCATAATGGCGGAGGGATACGAGGCTTTTATTTCGTGCAATCATACTTCGAGAGGGCGTGGAGCATACTCCGGTGAGTTGCTTTGAACCCATGGTAATTAATCCGATTATTCTGATCGGGTGTTATTTTTAAAGTTATGCTGAATGCTCCATCCTGTTTTTGTTGATTAATTTATGTATTTTAGGTGTTGCGACATTTTGCCGTGTAACATCAGCATTCTCCAGTCAGGAAGTTGCGCTGCCAGTAGCAGCTGAAGAAGGCTTTGCTGGATTGCAGGGCTCTGCAAAAGACAGTGAAACTATTGGGGATTTTGTTCTAAAAATGCCTGTGGAAGAGGAAGGTCTTGGTGAAATAACAAGAGAGGAGCTACTCAGGCTGGACAATGAGGGGCGATGTATAATCACTGATCATGGACATTTTGGTAAGCAACTTCTTGCCTGGAAAGGAGGACTATATGACTTCCATGTAATACATCAATATTTTTTTTGTCACATCTGATTTGTTCTCTGTATGTGATGACGTGTATCACACTATCTGTGTAGTTCTTTTTAATTTATATGGCCCAGCCATTGGCGAAGATGATGAAGAACGAGTTCGTTTTAAGCTACTATTTTACAAGATACTGCAGGTACTTATGTACATCTCAGTTAGTATACTGCTGGTTGTAAGCTACTATCATGTTGGGTTAGTTAATAACTTCTATTAAACTGCCTTCATCTTTCAAAAATCTTCTAGAAACGATGGGAATACCTATTGGCTCTGGGGAAGAGAGTTTTCATCGTTGGAGATCTGAATATTGCTCCTGGTTCTATAGATAGGTGTGACGCTCCTCCTGGATTCGAGAAGCAAATGTAAGCTCCCTTTCTTTTCTTTTTATTGCAATTTGTTTGCATCTGCAATGGAATTAGGCAGCGAAAGGTTTTCTGAGCCGCATGTTATCAACAAATGAAAATTAAGCAAATAAGCTCGCCAGTTCTGTAGAGATGTCAAGTTTTTTCATAAGAAAATGGTGTAAATGCTTTGGTGATATTTTTCTCTGCATAAGTGAAAATTTCGCTCAAATAGTTGTTGCTATTTTAATTTAAGTGTTCTTTTAGGACATGGTGATTGCACCGGTCAAAAGCATGAGAAACAACCGTGTCTCACAAAACTATGAGATGTATATTTCTTGACCCGGAAATCTGTAGGGCCCCCTATGATATATTTTTATATATGAAAAGAGATAATCACAATATATTTTAACTGGAACCCTATCCACAGGCTGCATGATACCGATCTATATCTTCTCTACATTTGCCTATAATAACTGGATACATTTTCTTCATGAAGGGTTCAAGCTCAGTAGAATTTGTTGATAACATCTGCACAGTTAGGCTTCGAACTAATTTCCATAAGAAAGGTTTCAAACTAATGGTTTGCAGCGTGCTTTCATCTTTCCATGAATGCAAGTATGCTCCCTGTAAAGGACATGACTTATATCCTTGGTTTCTCCTATACGTACCCTGCTAGGTGAAGGCTTCAAGCTCAGTAGAAAAATAGGGAAATTGCTGGTAACAATGGTATACAGCAAGGCTTCAAAGTAATGTTTTGTACTAGGCTTTCAGCTGGAGATGATTGCATGTGTCCGTCTCTTTAAAATAAATTTAATCATGGAATCACTCAGGAATAAGAATAGTTAGTTAATTATTTTTTTTCGTTATTCAAGGTTCCGGGAATGGCTGAGGTCCATGCTAAAAGAGAATGATGGTCCCTTTTTTGATGCTTTCAGATCAAAACACCCTGAAAGGTACTGCAAGTCCTCTTTTTACTTGCCTACATATGTGCTACTCCAACCTATTCCACTCTTGATTTCGTAACTTTGGTGTACTAGTTTGTCCATGCTCATGGTGTAATATTGGGTACTCAATGTCCCCAGAAATTTAAGCACTACTATGACCGCATGACAGTTGCTAACCCTGTATTGTAAGCTTGCCTCATTTCTTTTATGCAGGACTGGAGCTTATACTTGTTTTAATCAAAAAGTTGGAGCTGAAGAATACAATTATGGTTCTAGAATAGATCACATTCTCATTTCTGGTTCCTGTTTCCATAATTGCAATTCTGAGGACACCCATAGCATTTTCCACTGCCATGTGAAGGATTGCGAGATAATGAATCATTTCAAAAGAAGTGGGGATACGGAAAATATCTCAAAGTAAATAAGTGAACACTTCTCTTTTCCGAGAGCAAAGTGGATAACATACAAGATATGCTTACTATTGTGTTGTCAACAGGTGGAAAGGAGGGAGAAGTAGTAAACTAGAAGGTTCCGATCATATTCCAGTGTATATTATATTGAATGGAATACCTGAACTTCCAGTCCATAGTACCCCATCATCAGCTGCAAGGTATCTGCCAGAAATCCGTGGACGGCAACAGAGTATAGGTATGCAATATTTGTGCCATGTAACATTTTCCATGCCATATCCTGATTTCTAACCCTCCAGTATACGAAGCTAAAACCAGGGTATTATATTGTCATGCTGCCAATGTAGCCAAACTTGGTGACTTAGCTTCCCATCACATGCATGACTGTTACTCCTATACTTTGTTAGCTGTGAACACTATCTTTAGCTATTTTACTGGACAACCCACTCAGAATATCTTACATTTCTTCCCTTATATGTTTAAGCAACTGTCTGTATTTTATAATATTCACATGAAGGAATTCTCTCCTTGGTTGGATACTACATGATTGGCTTGATTATTCACTTTTTAGACAAGTGTACATGCACATTAACTACTTCAATAGATAAGATATAAACAAT
Source organism: Lolium multiflorum (assembly GCA_030979885.1). Classification (NCBI taxonomy): domain Eukaryota; kingdom Viridiplantae; phylum Streptophyta; class Magnoliopsida; order Poales; family Poaceae; genus Lolium; species Lolium multiflorum. The sequence goes on along the minus strand of CM061751.1, from coordinate 241,835,694 downwards.
ATGAGTTTTTGGAAATTAACTTCCATACTATTCACCATTGAATTTTGATTTTTTTACAATAGGTTGATTAGAGTTTGTAGTTTCCACACCATACCTAGTTCAGACAGCACCGCCCTTCATTATGTGAACTAACTAATTTTTCTGTACTGTGATTTGTTATATATTAGGCTGTGATACACCCCCTTACATGATAGATCGGTTTTACTGTTCATTTTATCTTTGCTTATACTTGGTAACACAACCACTCCTGGCCTTATGTAAAGGACTATACTTGCAGGCACAAGGAATACCAGTTGTAATACATATCATACTGACCAATTGTGTTACTCCAACATGCAGTATCATTCCTCAGTAAAGGGAAAATTTGTGAAGTTGAAGATGGCCCAGGTTTAAGTATGTCCCAGGATCAAGCAAATGAAAGCTGCTGTACTGATGACCTGGAAAGGAAAAGTATATCCAAGGAAGAATCGCCAACTGGTATAACCGAGTTTTCTAAAGGTGGTGACCTTCCTAGTTCTACGTCAAAGCGGAGGAATCTTGATCATTGGATAAATGAAGGTCCAAGCGGCAACTCCCAAAATAGTAATGCAACATTACTGGCATCACATGGTATGAAAGCTTCTTTTTCTAGCATCAAGTCTATGTCAAACAAGAAGAACAAACATAACTTATCCTCACAGCCAACAATCAAATCATTTTTTCGAAGACCAGAGACAAGGACAGGGGATGCCAATATCAATAGCTTAGTTAGTTCAGTAGATACAGTACCTGTTATGGATGAATTATGTTATCCGATGGATGTCAGTCTGCTGGAGAACATTCAGTGTACAGCTGCAGCTGAAGTTGATCAGGACAGCTCTATATCATGTTCACTTACAGCGGATAACTGTAATACTGCAACATTGGAGTGGCAAAGAATACATCAGAGAATGAAGATGACCCTACCACTTTGCAAAGGACATCGTGAACCTTGCATTCCAAGGTCTGTGAAGAAGGGCTCCAATATTGGTCGCCAATTCTATGTCTGTGGCCGTGCTCAGGTATTTTAACTTCAGAGTTTGCTACTCAGCCCATATGAGAGGAACAGTCTAATATGCTGTGCAGATTTCAAAGCATTTCTGTAGAAGGATGTAAAATCATCGATATTTTAATGTGACCACCATGTTTCTATATTTGCAGGGACCTTCATCAAATCCAGAAGCTAACTGCAATCATTTTCAGTGGGCCTCTGTAAAATCTAAAGGAAAGCGGCAATGACTCATTATGTTTGTCATTTGTTACCGTCAGCGTGCAGGTCAAAGGGCTTCTTTTAGCCCTTGCTGTAAGTAATATCAGCAGTCTGCTGCTGTTGTTGCTTTTGTTAGACAATTTAGTTTGTTTTTGGGCTAACCTCTGTTTTTCCCAGTAGCCCTGGACACTTGTCAGCTTGATCTTCCCGTGAGTCTGATGTATCACCTGCCCTCATTTTGGAAGCAAGATGGTCCTGATTCAGTGGAAATTCATTTACTAACGGAGGTACATAGTTAATCCTTGTAGAGTTCTAGTTAAATGGCCACTGTACTTAGTATCCTCCGCCTTTGTTGTAACGTGTAAGTGAATCAGACAAAACATGAGTCGCTGTTGGGTGACTAATAAAATGCCACTTGGAGCTCTCTTGTGGTTCTCTTTGTTAAGTCATGGTTAGCTGCTTATCTTTGGAAACTAATTACATAAAAAACCTGGAAAAATCAACCGAACTCAGCTATATATTAATAAGTTGTGATGTAGCTAATTTAAAAATTGTGCTGTAGCTAATGTTGTAAGTATGCACCTAAAAATGGCGCCAGTATTATATAGTCTTGCTGTTGTGCATCTTTATCAAGAAATAAATATCATTCGTGATGGGGGTCTACTGATACAGTCTATTTCGGACACATATGCATCAAAGGATACATATCTATTTAATCTTCACCAGGTGGCATGCCGATGCAGGCTCTGTTTAGCTTCTTAATTCTTATTATAAAAATAATAACATAGGGGGATTTAACAAAGAAGTAGCATGCAATCTGCTCATCTGTATTATATTCATGATACACCTGTGCTGACCAATAACCACCATGTGATATGAATTCATGGTTGATTGTCCTACATTTCCAGTAGATGGGTATGCAATATGTTGGAACAGGAAATGTTGTATGTCCGAAAAGGATTTGATGGACCTTACCTTTTTTAAAGCACCGAAGCATCCTTTCACCTCGTGAAGTGCAATTTTGGATATCTGGTAGCTCCTACTTCTGCTAATATTTGGCGTTTGCACCTATCCGTTGTTCTCAATTCTTTCTGGATATATAACTTTGTTTTTTAGAAATATTTTTGGGGAATAGAAACTGTTTACTCCTCCCCCATCTGGCATTGTGCTATAGCCTATGATTCCCTTACATCCTGGCATGGGCAGCTGAATTACTTGAAACAACATAGCACAGTGCAACCAACTACCGGTGCCAGATGATTACAAAAGGAAGCTCATGTTGGCTTGATGTTTTCCTTTTCTTCTTTATCTTATGTTTTTGGGGTTAAAATACCTGTCTGTTGCATGATGACATGGTGAGGCTCTTGTGGCTCACCGTGTGTCACACTGAGCGCCTTCATTCTAGGCCATTTAAGAGGTAGCGGTTGATACATTAACTACATAATTGGAGAAAAAAATAAAATCTCATGTTTCATGGTTGATAGTGTTCCATGGTGACTGATAAAATGCCGTTTGGAGCGCTCTTGTGGTTCTATTTGTTGAATTGTGGCTAGCTTATCTTTAAAAACTAATAACTGAAAAACCTTGAAAAATCAAGTTAACTCAATTAGGAATATATATTAATAAGTTAAGATGGAGTTAATTTAAAAAATTGAGCTGTAGCTAATGTTGGTGGTAAGCACCTAATTCGTGCCAGTATTATATAGTCTTGCACTTGTGCATCTCTATCAAGAAATAAGTGCCATTTGTGAAGGGGGTCTACTGATACAGTCTGTTTCAGACACATATACATCAAAGGATGCGCATCTATTCAATCTCTACCAGGTAGCATGGCAAGGCAGGCTCTGTTTAGTTTCTTAATTCTTTTTTTGAGTGGCTGTTTCTTAATTCTTATTATAAAAACAATAATAACATAGGAGGATTTAAAAAAGAATAACATGCAATCTTCCATCTGTATTATATGCTTGATACACATGTGCTGACCGCTAGCCACCATATGGAATGAATTCATGGTTGCATTTCCAGTAGATATTCCGAAAGGATTTCGTGAACCTTACCGTTTTAAAAGTGCCAAACATTCTTTCATCTCTTGAAATGCAATTTTGGATATCTGGTACCTGCTACTTCTCGTAGCCTTTGTACCTAGGAGTATGTTATTTTGAATTCTATTTGTGGAGTATAACTTCGTTTCTGAGACATATTTTCGGGTGGATATAACCTGAAGCCGTGAACTTATTTCTTTTGGAAAGAATCTGTTTCCTACTCCTCGATCTGGCACTGTTCAGTAGTTCCCTCCTTCCTGGTAATGTTACTGTGCTGCACCCACGTGGCAGGCGTGGCCAACTGAATTGCTCGAAACAACATAGCACTGAGTAACGAACCACCGTTGCTAGATGATTACATGCAAGCTCCGGTTGGTTTGATTTTTCCTCCTTTTTTCTCTTCTTTTCTTGGGGTTCAAATAAATCGTCTCTTGTGGCTCACTCGGTGTCGCAGTGTGAGCCTTATTTGGGCCGTTTGAGAGCTATTGATTGACACACTATTACAAAATTGGAGAAAAATAAATCTCATGGATCATGTTTGACAGGGATCGCATGTCTTTGCATCCGGTTTTCTTTTGGGAAGTTTTCGAATAAAAAATGTAAATTGGCGCCAATCAGCTACATGCATCTGGCAAAGGCAACCTGCTCCACATGCTCCCGTGTCATGCTGTACATTCCCAACTCTCGTTGTGTTAAACTAAAAAAGAATATGTCTGCTCATCTATCTATATTATCTGCCTGATATATATATTTTTTTCAATAGGGAGAATTTTGAGTTAAAAGTATTCGCTGGAACAAATCATCTTCAGGCAGCTGACAGAGGCAACCTGACCAGTGACCATATGCTCCTTTACATCAGTATATTCTCAACTCCCAGTGTGTTAAAATAGGATATCTGTGCTCATCTATCTATATTATTTACTTGATGGACTGAATTCCTATGAGGTGTGGTATCCTTCCATGGGGGCGCTGACATGTTGGCCCACATGTCAATGACCCATTTGTAGGGTACCGTATGCCAGAGGCTCCCTTTTCCTGCCTGATACACCCGTGCTGACCAGTGGCCTACACCTGGAAACGGATTGATAATGAATTAATATTTCTACATTTCCAATAGATATGCATGTATGATATCTGGTAGCTGGTCCTCCTCCTGCTATTAATTAGCCTTCGCGTCTACATTATGCTGAATTCTGTTTGGAGAATAGAGGTTTGTTTTGGGATAAATCATTTGGGGATATGATCTGAACTTTCTTGGAAATAAACTGTTTGCCCCCTCGACCGGCCATTGCGGTGTGCCGCTGTAGTTTCTTCTCTCCTGGCAGTGTAGGCATGGGCATCTAAATTACTCGAAAGAACACAGCACAGACTAACCAACTACAGTTGCCAGATGATTACAGGGCAGCTCCGGCTGAACCTGATGACTCCTTTTCTGCTCTGTCTGTTCTTGGGGTGAAGCGGTACCTGTCCATTCCATGGCGTGATGAGGCTCTTGTGGTTCATTCCGTGTGTCGCAGTGTGAGCCTTCATTTTGTGGGCCATGTGGGAGGAGCTACTGATTGATCCATTGCAAAAACTGGAGGAAAAGAATCAAAATCTCGTGGTTCATCATTGACAGGGATCGGACGTCTAACACTCTGGCCTGTTGGCATCCGGTATTCTTTCGGGAAAGTTTTCGAATACTAAAACTGTTAATTGGCGCCAATCATCTTCAGGCAGCTGGCAAAGGCAACCTGCTCCACATGCTCCCATCTTGTATATATATTCTCAATTCTTGTCGTGTTAAACTAGAAAAGAATACCTATACTCATCTATCTATATTATCTTGCTGATATGCTTACGGTGACCAGTGTCCGCCACCTGGAAACGGAACAGATAATAGTGAATTGATTTTCCAATACAGGCGGTGGCATGGTTGATTGATAGTCCATCTGGTAGCTGGACCTTGTCCTGCTCATAATTGGCCTTTACGTCTACGTTTTTCTGAATTACGTTTGTTGAATGGAGCTTTGTTTTGAGACAACTTTTGTAGGGGAATGCCCTGAACTTTCTTCGTAACGGAACTATTTGTTTAGCAACTCGATCTGGCATGGAGCTAGTTCCTCCATTCCTGGCAATTGTTGCCATGGTCAGGTTTCCTTTTCTGTTGAGTTCTGATAAACGTGGCCGTTGCACAGCGTGGTTAGGTGTTGACCTCTGTTCTGGTCCATATCGATAGCTATTGATTATTACCCATCTTCGGTGGTTCAGTAGGTGAAATGCTTTTGTCCCGTGCATGTTTGTGCCACCCGATTTACCATGGTTCATGCTTTGAGTCCGTGCTGTTAGGTTTTATTCAGTTTCATCAAGTTTCAGGAATCTAAAACGAATTGGCACACAACGAAACCTAGTGATTTCGGGCACGGGAGGTCCCAAGTAGTTCATCTGACTAAAGCCTAGACCACAATCCCTCCTGCTGCTGCCCATTGCCTGCAATCTACGGCTTAAAGCCGAATCTAGAAAAGTTGCACCCACACATGGCTATGCTCTATGGTGCACCCTGTCATTGTCCTGGTGGACCTTGCTGAATGTTGATCCTATCACCATCTCGCTCGAAATAATTTACAAAACAAAAAGGCAGGTCCCCCTGTCATCTTCTTCTAATCTAAAGAAGAAAAAATCTTGCCCGTGCTGCCACTACCATCACCACACCTATACCTAACGCCAGTCGGACCAACCAACACAACAGCGCAGATAAAAAACGCACAAGAACACGCCTTCAATTCCTCAGTTTCATCGACCCGATCCCCAGCAAAATCAGCCAATATATATGATCTCCATTTGTCCACGGTTCATCCACACAGAGCTAGCTAGCTTACACAGATCGAGTGATATTTTCGCGCCATCAATAATCAGCCAAGCTCAGTCGAGCTCACGACGCCGACGACGACCTCGTCGTCTCGTCCAGGTGGTCAGAGCTTCCGTTATTTATAGGGGGGCGTGAGCTGCCCGCCCGCCATGTCTTCCTCCCCCAATAGCAAGGGCACCGAGAACAAGAAGAACCCCCTGGACGCCATGGGCGCCTTCTTCTCGGCGCAGGTGGACCGGCGCAAGCTGGTGACCACCCAGAAGCAGGCGCTGGCGACGCGGTGCTCGTCGTCGGGCGACTGCGCCTTCCCGGGCTCCGACCACCGCCCCGCCGACCGCAAGACGTGGATGGCGGAGCTCGGGCCGGAGCGGCTGCGCGTGCACCAGGTGGTGTGGCCGGGCTCCCACGACTCCGCCACCAACAAGATCGGCATCCCCTTCATCACCCGCCCCTTCGCGCAGTGCCAGTCGCTGTCCGTCTACGAGCAGCTCGCCACGGGGTGCCGCCTCATCGACGTCCGCGTCCAGGAGGAGCGGCGCGTCTGCCACGGCGTGCTGGCGACCTACTCCGTCGACGTCGTCCTCGCCGACGTGAAGCGGTTCCTGGCCGAGACCGTGTCGGAGCTGGTGGTCCTGGAGATCCGCACCGAGTTCGGCCACGACGACCCGCCCGAGTTCGCCAAGTACCTGGTGGAGCAGCTCGGGGAGGAGAACCTCATCCGGCAGGACGACGGCGTGTTCTGGAAGACCGTCGCGGAGCTGCTCCCCCGCCGCGTGATCTGCGTGTGGAAGCCGCGCAAGTCCCCGGCGCCCGGCCACGGCGAGCCGCTGTGGAGCGCGGGCTACCTGAGGGACAACTGGATCGACACGGACCTGCCGGAGACCAAGTTCGAGAGCAACCTCAAGTTCCTCGGCCAGCAGCCGTCCGTGGCCGACCGGCGGTACTTCTACCGGGTGGAGAACACGGTGACGCCGCAGGCCGACAACCCCGTGCTGTGCGTGAAGCCGGTGACGCGGCGCATCCACTGCTACGCCAGGCTGTTCCTCGCGGAGGTCTTCGCCAAGGGCCTCGGCGACAAGCTGCAGGTCTTCTCCACCGACTTCATCGACGGCGACTTCGTCGACGCCTGCGCCGGCGTCACCAAGGCCCGCGTCGACGGCGCCGCGTGAGGTTGACCGACCGACGGCCGGCATGCATGGGTTTGTTTGTAGTAATTAGAGCGGTGGTCGGGCGCGATTAGTGGAGTAATTTCTTCCTTTCCTTCTTGGTGTGTCGGTGTGCAGGGCAGGGCAGAGCAGAAGCAGAGTGTGTGTGTGGGCATTCTTTGTCATGGAATGATAATCGTGCTTACGTTCGTGTGTGATGTTGTATTTGGGGTTTACTGTATATACGGAGACGAATTGCATGTACATGTGAATAAGCAGAATTGTTTGTTTGGTGTGAATTGTTTGACATGAAGAGACAAGTGTTCATTACTTGCCTATGGATGATAACCGCGAATAGTCAACTCGTTGCGTTCTTTGACGGTCTAATCAATGGTTGCAATGCTGTTACATCAACCAAAGTTACTCACGGGCACGCGTTATGATCGAGCATTTCACGACGGTGGCCAGCTTCTTTTCGTACACTAAAATCACATCACGTCCATTTTAACTTCTGCTTTGTGCTTTGTTGATGATTTTTGTTACAGAAACTAAGTAAGTCAGCACTCAAGTACTCAGCCATCTGTGTTGGATGGGATTAGAACATCTCCGGTCGCGTCCCCAAACCGTCCTCCAAAGGGCACCGGATTGAGCGTTTGAGGGGCGTGTTTTGTTCGTGCCGCGTTTGGGAGACATCGCTCCTAGTCACGTCCCCCAAACACCGTCCCCAATTTTTTTTAAAGGTTTTTGAAAACACAACCATTTATTAAATATAGCATACAAATAAATATGTTTGCGGAGATTATTTTCAAATTAAAATACAACAAACAATAAAACAACTAAACAAATGTAACAAATATGGCTAGATCAAGGTGCCGCGGCATTTGCTGATAATCCTTTGATTCTCCACAAACGCTTAACAAGATCAACTTGAAGTTGCTCGTGAACATTGCTGTCACGGATCTATGCGTGCATGGCAAGAAAATCAGCAAAATCTGCAGACAACTCATGATCAACCTCCGCAAGAGGGCACTGACACTCATAGGGACCAACTTGTGTCCTGGCATGATTCTTGCGGTCATCCTCATGATCATCTTGTGCATGATCACACAAGTCTGCATCACCTCCCACATTTGGTCGTGAGACCAGATTAGAGCAGGGTACCGAACAATTGCAAATTGAGCTTGAAGCACACCAAATGCCCGCTCGACATCTTTCCTGCAAGCATCCAGTCGCGCAACAAAGTGAGAATTTTTCTAACCTGATGGAGGCGAGATTGTTTTGACAAAAGTGGTCCATGTTGGATATATACATGGCAAGTCATCGAGCACCTTGTGTGCGTGGATGTCGGATGGATTTGACGCCGTGTTCTTGGACGCTCTGGCGAAGCGGCGGCGGCGGAACGACCGGCGAGAGTGCCAACCACGACGATGGTGCCGACTCTCAGAAGAGATCAGCCGTCGAAACGGCCGGCAAATCCAGCGGCGGTGGAAGGGTGGGAGGCGCGGGAGGGAAGGAGCGACGAGAAAAAAGGCGCAAACCAACGATTTATAGAAATAGTCGCCGACATGTGGGAGCCTGCCTCGCTTTTCGTTGTGTTCGGCGTGCCCGGAGCGTCTCCTGTGGGGCGGGGACGGACTCGGGGCGCCCGACACCGTATCGGGACACGTCGGACAAAAAGAGGCTTTGTGAGACGCGTCTGGGAACGTTATTTTTTATCCGGCGCGCCTCAAATCCCTTTGCGAGATGATTTGGGAGACGAACTGGAGATGCTCTTAGATGCTTGGTAAACTACTTCCACACGAATGATCCGACCGCACACATGGCGAAATTGCAGCAACAAATTTGCAGACATGAACCACATGGCGTCCGCTTGAATATGTCCCAATCGATCTCCCAATCAGGGTCCTTTTCTCCTTCTTAACTCTTATCCATTCGATCACGTCACGGCAACAAATTAGATTTCCTCCGATAATAAAGCAAATGTAACATTGATATGCGCAACTAAATACTCTTTCTCGGAATGTGAGACATTCAGCCTCTACTTTGATCGATGCACGTAGCCATATAGTGTAGAGTTTTTAACAACAATAAGAAAGTTAGACATCAAAATTGAACAAATCAGCTAATAAAAAAACCCCGAGGCTAACCAAAATGGGTTGCCTTGCGACAATTTCTTCACTAATCTATTACAAGTCATACGACATGAGACCGAACAACGAAACGAACTACACCCCTAGACAATGCCCCCAAAAGGGTTTGAGTTCAGGATTTTCATCTCGAAGTCGTGCTTCAAGGCACTACCTCTAAAAATGCCAACGCATTCTACTCCACATTGCTTGATCTAACTCAAAAATAATATTATCTATTTTCACGTGGAGTATGCACAAAAATACCATTGACCTCTGTACTGGCTACCAACATTTTTTTTCTTGCAAAACCCTCAAACGTCGCTAAATAAGATGCAGAAAACATACTGTGGCACTCAACACGATGCATTAGGTGGATGTGTACCTCTTTGATTCCAGTGGGTGGTAGAAAGGCATTGAACATGAATTTATTACTAAATCTGATTATCATTACAATCATCCCCCGACAATATTCTATGAGCATATGCACAAGTATATTCTCCATCCCGACCACAGACCTGGAAGGAGCATACGAGGCCGGTGATAGGCCCAGTCAAACGAATAAATGGGATTGGGGCCAAAAGAAATTACAATATGTTGTACAAAACTTTTATAATTTACAAAAAAAAATTCATCTTACATGATTAAGAAATGTATTTTCCTTTTATTTTTGTTGAGTTTCACATCCAGTCCACCCTAAAAATATGTTGTACAAAAATGGTATATATATTTATTGTACTTTATATCATTACTTTTTATAAAGGGTGATTTATTGAACTTTAACTTTTGCATCAAGGCGGTCCAAGTCATAAGACCTAACATACAGTATGTGCATAGTTAGGATGCCCACAACCACATGGTATATATCTTTATTATACAGTTGCAATGCATATCTTCCAATATAATCACTTACGCTAAATTAAATCGTATTTATACCAATTGAAAATCCATATAGTGTATACAATTTCTGGTAAAGATATGTAAAGCCCGTATGATCTAACTAATATCTTAATAGCAGTTTCTGGTATATGACTAACTAACCAGATTTGTTGAGAGTTGTGGAGTATAAAATGAATCATTTGCATGCTTCTTTCTTTGTACTAGGTATAATGTGTCTTATAGGTCGTAATGGGCCCATTAATATGTGCATGTTCCCTATACTTAGTATTCACATATAACTACTTGTCACAATGACCAACAAACATGTGCCACCTAGGCCCACATCAACAAAGCGCCATAATCAACGAGTGCATGGGTTTTGGGTAATTGTCGGGGATTGTTAGGTACAATTAATTGGTTAAGTTCTTGCTTTCCTTGGGGGTTTCATCGGTGTCTGAGGGTTGGCATACTCGTTTGTACACCTCATAGCAGAACTAAAGTGTGCGTCTATGCGTTCATGTTGGCAGTGTTTACTATCAATGGATTTGTGTTGATGTCTTGTGTGTGATGTTGTCGTTTGGACTGTTGTGGAACACATGCAAAATGTAGACATAATGATAGAAAATGTAGGGTAAAGCTATATTTTTATTATTTAGAACTCTGCAGAAAATATATGTAGAATTGTGGTGCCTTGCCCCTATATATATAGAGGTTCATTTCGAATTTTAGTCCAAAACCGAACACTTCCTTGAAACCCAATATTTTAATGCATACCTAAAGTGCCCATTTTACGATTTTTTGTGATGCCCAAAATAAACCATATTTATGAACACAAATTTACACTTACATATATATCATTTTTATGTATATGTACAAAAAAATAAACTTTCTTAAAATTGTGAAATACATTTTTTTTTGAAAATACACATCTACATGTATAGCTTTTACGGTGATTGGCATGGAACTTTGGTTCCATCTAATCGAATTTTGGTTCCGTCTAATGTAATTTTTTGTGGCCGTTGATTAAATCTGTGATAAATTTTCTGTAAGATCTATAATAATATGACACCGTAAAAGAGCTCCGGAACGAACGTTTTGATTGGAGGATTTGATACATCTCTATAGAGGATTGTGATACATCTCGATAGAAAACCAGGAGCGCCGCCCCCACGCGCCGCCCCACGCAGCCGCCGCCGCCCCCCGCGCCCGCCCAGCCGCCGCCGCCGCTGCCCCGCGCCATCCGCCGCCCTGCAGCCCCCGCCCCGCAGCAGACGCCGCCGCCGCGAGTCACCGCCCGTCGGCCCGCCTGCCCGGATCGAATCTGGTTGTGTTTTGGGATTTCCAGTCGACTGCTGAAAGTGATTGGGACATTTTTCATTTATGTGTCCAACTGTTCCTCGACACAATTTTCGTTCTCCGAATCTGAATTTGAATACTCAGATACTAGCACTACGTGGAGCACTTCTTTTTTCGTGTTTGAGCATAGATTAATGGCCATGTTGGCAATTGGTGGTTCTTCGGAACGTTGGAGCCGCCTAATCGTCTTTAATTTCTGCTCTTGTTTTCTTTACCTTTGGTGAGTGGTGACATGCTGATAGCGATAGAGTTGGACGAGGACGGACGCTTCAGTGATTCCCGTTTCTGAAAACGCTCCTCCTCCGGGTAAATCGATTGGGAGTAGTAAGTTGCTTCAGTTCGCTGCTTTCTTAATAGGCTCCTAACGATGTTCCATCGTTATTAGCCCCATGTTTCTGTAGAAACGGAAGCGCTGCAACCTGGTTTATTACAGATATACTAGTAACTATATACAGGTTAGGTTGATAACTGATAACTGCATTTTACTCAACATTCAGTAACCCCAACAAGCCGTAACTCATTCATGCATTTCTTTCTAGACTTCACAAGTGTAGTACTCTGCTCATTCATGCAAAATAAATTGACTATTTCATGCAAAATAAATTGACTATTGAGTCTTTTCTTCACAGCATCTGTAACCCAAAGGCAAAAAGCCTTTAGAGGAGCAAATTTGCTCTTCTAACGGCCCGAAGTGGCACCTAACCGAAAGCCAAAAAGACTTTCGGACATTACAAAAATAATTCATTTATAATCTAGGACCGAAATATCATAATTTAAAAAACACATAATCATCAACGACAATCGGTATTCGTTCATGGTAAGCACACTATAATTCAACCCAAAAGGGGCATCATCATTTTAAATGAAAAGCACACATAATATGCGTTCATGGCGATGATCTATCTTCGTCCTTTCCACTCTGACCAACATCGAGGCAGGCACCAAAAGGGGCTTCATCATTCGACCCGTCATCACCATCCAGGCGAAAAGCATAGTAAAGTATTAAAGTTAATATAAAAATAATGCATGCAAAAAAAATACAACACGAGATTGGCAATATACCCTACCTCGTCACTCTCATCGTAACCATCGCCTCGAAAATGATGATTTGCCACAATGTACAAATCATACTTTTTGGTATCTTGATGGGCTCTCACCATTTCATCTACATCCTCTTGATTTAAGAGGAGGACCAATCCTTCCGGTGGTACACACCCAGACTTGATGTGGTACAATTCGGGATTTCTACCATAAGCATGTACACACAGAGCGCCTTGCAATTCTGACCACTCCACTTTGGTGGCAGGTTCAGTAATTATCGTCTCGCCGGGTAATTCATAGTATCCTCTAGGAATACGAGAAAACTCACACTCCCTAAAAACACGAAATGCCCTAAAATTAACAAATCCTTGATCAATGGTCAACTTTTGCTTGTAGGAGCAAGTCAATCGAGGAGAATATGACTTGCGACCAGATCCTCAGGCTCAAGCATCGACGGCCTAGAAACAAAATTACAAAAGTTCAGTAACAGCAACATCAGAGAGTATTAGTCCAAAATTTAAATTTTCAAGAACAGGGGAAAGAACTATCGGAGGAGGACAACCTTACAAGATTATGCTTCTTAAGTGCATTCAGATTCTTGTCATTGTCGTTTTGCCAAAGTTCACACCACCCATGTAGCTAAGGATATTCAGAACGATCACACCTTCTGTATCCTGATAAGCACATGGCATCAGAAGAAACGCCGAAGATAAATCAAATACTGGAGATACATGAAAGATATAAAGTAGGCTATACTAAGGTCACCGGGCATTTGGCAATGATCGATGACTTACCGGGCATGTGAAGTTGCGCCGGAGTGGCCGCCACCCACTCCTTCCTCCCCTAGCTCCGTCGGCCGACAGCCACCCGCCGCCGCCACCGCTTCTCTTCTCGCCGGTCACGTTAGATGCTGCAGCCGCCGCTCCTCCCCTCTCCGGCCTCTACAAACATCACCGCCTCCGCTCCTTCCCTCCTCAGCCGCCCCGACAAGCGTTTCGCGGTGTCCCCTTCCCTTCGTCGCCTTCACCTCCATCCACCGCGGGGATCTCCGGGACAGGCCGGTCCCTTCGCCTTCTCCTCCCCTCTGTCGGATGGCCGCCGTCTCCTCCCCTCCCTCGCGGGGATCGCCGGGGCAGGCCGGTCCGTCCCCTTCCCATCCCCTCCATTAGATGGCCGGGAGAGACCCGACGCCGCCGTCCCCTCCGTTGCGGAGATCGCTGGGACTCCGTCGCCGTCCCCTCACCGTCACCTGCATCGCGGGGATTACCGGTTGTGGAGCGGCTGTGGAGGGTGAGAGAGACGAGCGGATAGTGAGAGAGTGGATAGTGAGAGAGTATGAGATATGAGGGGGAATTTTATTATTTGCCCCTATTTACATGAGAACTATACGATTTGCCCTTGTTTACATTAGACTCTCTTTTTTGACACACTTTACTTTGCCAATCAATAGTTTGCCCCTTGTGAGATCCAGCCCACGCCTAAAGACTGAAACGCCCCCGTATCTGTGACCTGGGTGATGTCGATCCAGCTGAGCTGATTCCATGCGAAATTGTTGCGGGCGTGCCGCCGCTGCTCCGCTCTTGGCGCTGTCGTCGAAGGCTCTCTGACCGAAGGGGCAAAGGTGGTGGGCGCGGCGGCTGCTGTGGCGGCATGCCATCCGGGCGACTTCCTCGCGCTGTAGACCTTCGCGGGGAATCTCACCGCCAGGGACGTCATCCTACACACCGCCTGTTCCGGCGGCGACTCGTGCTGCGGATGGGAGAGCATGAGCATCCCTGCAACGCCGCGTGCGAGCTCATTGTCGTCCGCGCAGATCACGCGCTCCAGCCATGCTCTCGATCTGCCGGCTCCAGTAGCTAGGCGAACATCTCGGCTGCCACGACGTCGCCGAGGCGGACGGCGAGGTGGAGGGGCGGTAGATGACGGAAGCTGCATCAGTGCTGCAGTGGCAAGCGGCGCCGGCGGCAGCTGCGCTCGTGGACAGTTCTTCCCAGCCCCAATCCTGTTCTGAACAGAAGAGAAAAGGACCGATCTGATTCTATTCCCTTGTGCAGCTAAATAAGGGCAAATCGTATAGTTCCTAGGTAAATAGGGGGCAAAAATAAAATTCCCCAGATCTGAGGTGGTTTGATTTTGGTTTAGACCGGGCAGATTTAAGATATGTGTAAATATGATGAATTATTTGTTGCTTTAAGATTTGTGTAGACTAATCAGATGCTTCGGCCATTCAAACGGACGTTTGTCTTTTATAATGTTGGTAAATTATATTTGAGGTTCCGGTCCCACAAATTTTGGTTCCGGTCCCGCGGTTCCGGTTCCGTCAATTTGGTTCCGTCTAATTATCACCATTAGATCGGGGCAGATGGACGATTATTAAAAATGCCAATCAACCTAAAACTTGTAACATGTATATTGGGAGCTAAATATTCACATTAGTTTTACCCGGCTTACTAGAAGCCCAAGCGGCAAATTAGACTGCTCTTAATGAGATGGAAATCAACCTGGAAGGATATTGAAATATTAGCACATGCTCGTAATTAACAGAAGGAATAAAGCTAATCGCACCATACCTTTGGCCCAAAGAGCAGGGCCGGGCCGGCAAAATCCGGGGCCCTGTGCGAAAATTTTAAATGAGGTCATATACGCGATTCCTTCAAAAAATGATGTCGAAGATTTGTTTATTTAGATATATCAATACACTTAAACATATCTAGATAAATTTAAATTTTGACAAACGTGCGATAGAGAAATTTCTAAAGATGAATAAAACGAGGTTAAGAGGTTTGACATCATCAATCAACAAGAGTACTAACAAAATTTGCTAATTTTGCTTGGCCAATAGACAGTTTTTGATGAGCGTGGAATAGGTACTGGTACAGGCAACAACGGGACAACTTGTGCGTTATGTTCGTGGTGTACTGGTGTTGTAAAATTGAAAATGGGCCTTCCAAATCTCACTTAAGCCCACAACTAGTGCAGACCCATTTTTCTTTTCTTCCTCCTCTAGATCGTAACTGTTCGACAGAAAAGAGAGCTCTCGTCAATGGCGATGCTCACCTTAGACAGAATCCAGCGGGGAGCTAAGAGGGATACACTGCTCCGCGCCGAAAGAGCCGGGGAAGCCGCCGCTTCTCGCCACTGCCAGCGGCAGTACAGCCAGATGGACTCCCAAACCTAAGGAAGATACGGAAATTTGGGGCCCCCAAAAAATTTGGGGCCCTGTGCGAGCCGCACATATTGCACACCTGTCCGCCCGGCCCTGCCAAAGAGGTCCCGTATGTTGTCGATACCATAGAGAATCATTGTTGGCCTGGATTAAACAACAAAACGTGGTAAATACATATTCATTGCAATTTGATAGATGAAGTTAGATCCATTTCTTGCAAGTTGCAACATATATTGCTCGACAAGTACTTCATCTTGTTTAGTTTTATTTCCATGCACTTCTACTTAACACATTAGTTGTAAAAAATGAGATACCGATGATCAAACCTCAGATAAGTAAAGTATCACGCGATAAAGGGAATCAATATCGTATGTTAATGGTTTTTTCGATCACGAAGTCATCGTTGAATATGTAGGAGCCATTATGGATCTCTTGGTCCCACTATCGGAGAGGTGTCTTGATCATGTCTTTATAGTTCACGAACCGTAGGGTGACACACTTAGAGTTTGATGTCGTTTTAAATAGATATGGAATATGGTATGTAGTTCGAATATTACTCAGAGTCTCAGATGAGATCCATAACATCACGAGAAGTTCCGGAATGGTCCGGATAATAAGATTCATATATGGGAAGTCAAATTCCAAGTTTGGGAGTAGTCCGGTGTATTTTTTGGAAGGTTCTAGAATGTTCTAGAACTGTCTGGAATATTTCACTATGGCAGGTGGAGTCCCCCAGCCTAGCCAACCCACTAGGTGGGTGGACTCTACCTTCTTGGCCGGCCACACCAAAAGGAAAAGGGGGAGAGTCCCACTTTGTCTAGGTTTTGACTTTTTGTATTATGGTAAGTTTTCAATAGGACTCCTAGAGGGAGTATGATTTGAACCTAGAGTTTTCCACCTAAATAAAGGGGAGAGGAGGGGAGGGGCCGACCACATCATTGGTCGTACCACCCAAGAGCGCCCCACCCCTCTCTCCAAGACCCTAGCGCCACACCCTCCCCCACCTCTCCCCCGCACGGCGACGGCGAAGCCCTGCAGGAGATCTCCACCACAACCGTCACCACACCGTCGTGTTGCCGAGATTCCGAGGAGGATCTACTACTTTCGCTGCCCACTGGAACGGGGAGAAGGACATCTTCATCAACACCGTACGTGTGACCGAGTGCGGAGGTGGTGCCCGATTGCGGCACCGACGGGATCTTCTACTTGCTCCTGAGAGCGGCAAGTGATCGACTACATCCACAAGATCCATCTCGTTAAAAGCTTAGAGATCTTCGAGGGTACGTTGATCCCATCCCGTTGCTACCATCTAGTAGATTAGATCTTGGCTCTTTGTTCGTTCTTGCGGCAGGGAATTTTTTGTTTTCTATGCTACGAACCCCACAATAATAAGGATCATATTCTAACAATGATAGTTTAAATAATCCATTTATAAACACCTCACCAATCATACAGGCCTTGTCGTCGTGGCGAACGAGCAGATGCCATAGGATGGCTTAGATTGGGGCCGAATGGACGCTAGAGGATTCGGGGGAGGGTTTGCGACTAGATGGGATGAACTTCCGGGTGCTTTCCTCAAGAACTCAACCAAAGGCCGGTATGCAAGAAGAGAGACAAGAGGAAGAACTCCTTGTTAGATCGCTAGCTTCATTGATCTCAACACGGTTACAAGTGCCTGGATACAAGTTCTACTGTCTAATCTCCTCTGTGGACACGCGCCTGTAAGAGGCAGTACCCCCTCTCCTTATATAGGGGAGGGGGTGGCTTACAGAACAAGAAACCCTAATGGCATCTTTGACTGGACAAACTACTTTACAAAGCTACTTTAATCATAGATGACGCGGGGTCTTCTTTAATCAGGAACGCCGACGTCCTCCGGCTTCTTTCGCGTCATCTCTCTTTGGCACCAGGGCTCTGATTAAAGCCACTTTGCTTAGCTCATACTTGTCTTCTTGCTCTGAAGAGAATCTTTGACCAGTCCTGCCGACAGGCCCTTCTCTCCGGTATCTTCTTTACCGGTTTTCGGCGTACCCCCTTGGGGATACCGGCTTAGCTTCCTTAGAACTCCTTCCTTTGTTTCCGGTAAGAACATTTAACCGGTATCTCGATGGCTCAACCATCCGGTTTGGCATGCCTTTGGCATAGGGGTATCCCCCAACATTACCCCGAAGCTGGTATCTAATTCTATCCTACAGACTATGCCAGGTTTTCATGTTCTTAGGATACCGGTTTAATTTCTTCGGCTTTGAGCTTGGTTCCGGCACCTTTTCCCTTGTTCGTTTTCCTCTCTTCACATGGCATCTCCCGGCATCTCTTTTCTCAGGTATCATTTGCATTTACTCCTTCCTCGGCAAAGTCGAGAATATTTCGGGCCCCGCGCCTATCAGTGACATGCGCACTGTTAACTGTCGCGCCAGTGTCAGTGTTCACTTCGCTTCGACTCCCGCGCACTCATTAAATGCACCACTACGGATCCCACTAGCCGTTTTTGGATCCTGTGTGTGCCTCCGTGTGGCTTCCCATTTTCTCGCGTGTACCTCCTCGCCACGTGGCGGCCCGTGGTGCGAACCGTTGCGGGCCGCGAGGCGAACCGCCACGGCCCGACGGTTTTCGGCCCACCTTTCCTCTTCTTTATAAGGACAACTGCCCTTTCTTCTTCCTCTTCTCGCATTCCCCAACTTTCGCGCACAGTGCTCCTCGCCTTTGCGCCTTCACCGCTCTCCGTCCGCCGTCGTTTGCTCGAGCTCCGTTGCCCGGCGAACTCACGCCGTGCTTCCGCCGGACCTCGTCGTGCGGGAATCTTCTGCATCACCTTCGTCGCGCCCGCTGCATTCTTGCTTCTTCGCGACCTTCTTCACCTCGCCGCCGACGGTGCTCGTCGGCGACCGCAGGTCCGCTCCTTCACCGGCGAACGTCTTCCCCCAGCGACTGCGCCGCTCGAGGTTAGTGCCAATCTCACTTTGCTTGCCATCTGCTTGCTTTCTAGATCTTGGGTCAATGGTGTTCTTATTTCCTCTTTTTCCTTTGATTTTCTTCTTACTCATAGATCTTCGCGCGGGGTTTCTGTTTTTTCGCCTATCCAATGTGCTTCTTCTTCCCTCTCCGTTAAGCGTCGTAGACAATCTTCCGGCGAATCCACGGCCTCAGATCCGATGGATACCGATTCCGGCAACCAGCAGGGATCCGGTAGCCACCAAGAGTCCGGTGTCCATCTAGAATCCGGTAGCTCTAGCCAAGCATCCGGTAGCCACTCAGAAACGAATAGCTCTAGCGAATCATCCGGTGGAGGGCCCTCCCCCATTACTCGTGGAGCCTGGATGGGCTCCAATGTTACTGAATATGAGATCGATTGGTTATACTGGTCCCGCAGGATTCCGGAAGGAGTAACCTGCCGGATTCCCGGTGACGAAATCGAACCGGATCCCCAGCCCGGTGAACATGTTGTTTTCCTTGCTCATTTTGAGCGTGGCTTCGGCCTTCCTGCCTCGCCTTTTTTTCCGGGAGTTCTTAAATTTCTACGAACTCCAACCTCACCACCTTCCTGGCAATGCCATCTTCTACCTTTCCTGCTATGCCACCTTCATGGAGGCCTACATTGGCATTCATCCCACTCGTGAGACGTTTGCCCGCTTCTTCTCTCTGCGGATTAATTCCGTCCAGGGCAAGGAAATCCCTAAGCCCAAGCCGCCTGTGGAGTGCGGATCTTGCATCATCGGCTCCCGTCAGGGGAGCACTTTCTTTAAGTTCAGCGGCCTCGAGTCCTGCCGCGCCTGGCAAGGAACCTTTTTCTATGTGAAGAACAACGGCCGCGCCAATCTTATTGATCTTCCTCCGTTCCAAGTGGGGCCTCCCAGTAGAGCCAATTGGAGCTATAACCCGAAGACGGATCATGCCGAAACCAACCGGGTGGTACGCTTCATGGCCTCTTTGAAGAAGGAGACCAACATCTGCTCGGATGATATCATCCGCACGTTTATTCGCGCCGGGTGCTTCCTCTCAAGCGCCGGATGCATAGGATGAGCGAGATGTACGGTCTGGCGATCCCACCAAGATCACAGGCCATCCCCTTAGCAAGAAGGACGTCGTTCGCAAGGCTAAGCTTTGCCTGCTATGCCATTTGACTGGGAATGGGGCCTCCTTCCCCTCAGCACCACTAACCCTCCGACCCAAGAAGTAAGAGATTACGCAATTAGGGCAGGTTTTGCCGGTAACTTTTTGCTCTTGTTAACCCTCTTTTTTCGTGTTTTAGGCCAAGGACCGCTTCCCCCTCATCGAAGCAGAGCGGCGAGGCCCTTGCCGGAAGCGCGCCCTTGACTCCGTCGACCCGGACCCCTACATTTTTTGGAAAGATCTGAAGATGGGCAAGACCCCAGCCTCGCGCCTTGGCAGGTCTCCGCCGGAGCCAATCGGTTCTTCGGATGATCTAACCATGCTTGAGGTATTTTTTCTTTTCCGGTTTCTTCTTCTTCTTTTACTGTCGCTTTTTCGCGAATCGCTTCTTAGCCATATTCAACTCATAGATCCATGAGCGCGTGCCACCCCTGCGCGCCGAGGCCGGCTCCGAGTTTGTGGACAAACTCATGGCCCAGGGCCAAAAGAACAAGCAGCCGGCATCGATGCCGGTTCCCGGCCCCTCCCTCCAAGCGCTTCCGGGTGAGCCCTTGGGGAGAAGGAAGTGGGCGTGCGCCGCTACGGGCGCAAGCGGATGCCGACGCCTCGGGTAAGTTTTTCATTTTCTTGCTTGCCTCTTTTTGCCAAGTTCTTTTTCCGGTTGCTTTTCTCCAACTATCTTTCTTTCTTTTCTCAGCCCTGCGCTCAAGCTTGGCTCAAGGCCATCGGGCTCGAAGGTTCCGCAAGGACCTCAACCCCTCCTCCTTGCTCAAGCCCGGCACCATCGGGTGCCGCACCTCTGCCTCCCTTTCGGGGCACAACAAGTTCGGGCGTGCGGCCCCTTCATCATCAGATCACCGCACGGAGGAGGATCTTTCCTTCTTCCCGGAGAACCAGGATACCGGCGCCAGCAACATCGGCGCCGAAGAAGAAGAAGGCTGCCGGGCGGGCGGAGCCTTCGGCTCCTCCGTCCTTGAAAGACGACAACTTCCGCGCCGGAATCTTCCGCGCCGGAAAGTTCCAACCTGGGTGACGCGCCTAGCGCTCCCCTTCTCCACGAACCATTCTCATGCCACCGCCAGGTGCTCCTCCAAACCTTCCGGGCCGCTCCTGCGCCGCCGCCAAGATCTCCAAGCTCATCAAGGGGAAGGCGACGGCCTCGCGCCCCTTCCGGCGGCCAGCAGCCCTGGTGCTGCACGTCTCCAAGGCCGCCGGGGATACCGCCACGAAGGCCACCGGCCTTCTTGGCCGTATTACTGAGTTCAGCGCGAGGCCGGGACCTGGGGCATCTTCGCCCTACGCCCAGAAGTGGAACGCCGCAGACATGACTCCGGCGACCCGCGGTTTGGGCAAGGACAGGCTGCCGGCACGACCCTGTTGGGGACCGGTCTTCGAGGAGCACTTCATGCGGCTTCGCGCGCCGTGAAGGAGCTCGACAGCGCGTGGTACGATGCCACGAACAACTTGATGGTACGTTTTACTAACTCTTTTCAACTTTTTCCGGTTTCCTGCTTCCGGATTTGTTCTATCCTTTCTTTAGTTTCATGCCGGTTTCTCTCTTGTCTATCTTCCCAGTCCCCGAGTTTTGTGGTGAGAGCGCAGCTTTTAGCACAAAACTTTAAAAACTTAGCGCGAAACCGGCACCGAGTTTCGGGTTAAGGACCTTGTTCTTAGCACAAAACTTAGCTTAAAGCTCGCGAAACTAGCACTGCCAGTCCCCGAGTTTTGGGTTAAGAACCTTGTTCTTAGCACAAAACTTAACTAATCTCTTTTTCTTGAACAGCTCACGGCTGACGCTCGGAAGGCTCTCTTTGAGGAGCTTCTATGGGAGCATCGGGAGCTCGCTGAGGCGCATGATAAGTGCCAAGGTAAGTTTTTGTTCTACCGGCATCTTCTTACCGGAAACCTTTTTTCCTCCTAACATTCGCAATTTCCGCTTAATAGTGATCCCGGAAGCTTCCATTGATGCTCTCAGAGAGCAGCTCGCCGCCGCCCAACGTACGATTTTCCCTCTTTCCTATTGGCCTGATTTTCTTGTTCATCTTAACCAGCACAATTTTGTTAATTTTCTCTTTTCCGGGTTTCAGGGGAGAAGGACCAGCTCATCCGGCAGCATCAGGAGGAGCTGAGCGCCCACAAGACCAGCTACCAAGAGCTCAAGTCCCAGCTCATTCAGCTGGGGCTTGATCATGCCAAGGCCCTCAAAGCCGCTGAAGCTGATGCGGCGGCCAAGATGGATGAGGCTCTGGAGGACGCCAGCAATGCCACCGTGGTATTGCGAGCTGAGCTGGAGGAGCTGGCCAAAGCCCGGAAGGGTGCCGAGGAGAAAGCTGCGCGGCTGGAGGAGGAGCAGAAGGAGTGCAACAGGCTGGTGTTGCAAACCGACACGCTTGCCTATCGTAAGTCTTTTCCTTTTGCATTTCTTACTGCATATGAGCCTTTTTTCTTCCGACCCCATTTTATTTTCGTTATCTTTCCTTCCGGTCTCCTTTTCTTCCGGATTCTTTTTCTTAGCCTTTTTCTTTCTTTGCACAGGCCTCTTCCCGGACTCTCAGAGGTTTGCTATCAAGAAGGTTGACGAGCGCCGCACTGCCCAGGGCCAAGCGAATCTTGCCGTGCCATGGACCCCCTATGACCATCTGGTCGCGCTGAGTGCGCGGGTGTCTCACATGCGCGCAATAGATCGCAACTTATCTGATATTCCTGATGTAGCTACCCAACTCTTCAGGACTCTGTGGCCTGGCGAGGAGGTGCCGGATACTTTCTCCCTCATCAGCGACCGTCTCAAGGGTGCCGGCAAGAGGATCCGTGAGTGGCAGTGCTCTGCTGCCCGCGCCGGAGCAGATTCTGCCCTCCGCGTTGCTTGCTCCTGGTACCCGGAGCTGAACCTGGATGCCCTCACCGGAGTGCGCGAAGGCGCGGAAACCGATCTGGACCCGATTCTTACCGCTAAGCGGCAGGATCGCGCGTACCACATCGCGGAGTACGCCGATGTGCGTATCTTCATCCCTCACCCTCCTGACGTCCAAGATTATCTCGACGAGGAGGAGGATGAAACCGAGGAGGAGCCTCTGCGCGACGCTGGTGCTGGCGACGCCCCTCCTGAAGCCCCCGCTGCCTGATTATCTACCTGTCTGAAGATTTACTTGTATCATGCTGTTTGGTCCTGCGTGTCTCGAAACAATGTTCTGTTAAATTCTGCCCCGGTATGCCATGGCTTATGATGTAAAACTTTAAGTCCGCTTTTGGTTGCCGCACAACATTTTATGCCGGTAAGTTATACCGGTAGCTAATTATCTTGAGTTTGTCTTAGCATATTTGCTTTTGGTTTTGCTTTTATCCTGCACTGCAAAGATTTCCAAATTGTTTCCGCATCCAATTCGATGCACACTTGGTTCTTTTGCCTTGGCTCTGCCTGCCTTCTCTGGGCATTCTTTGGCGTATGAGCACAAGGTTCTTTCACCAAACAAGCATTTTCTTGAACTTAGAAATAACTTCGAAATTTTGCAAAAAACCGGTTTAACCGGTTAGTTAAATTTTCCGGATTGTTCTTTCCTGCTCTCCCTCTTCGCAGTTCATGTGCTTATCTCCTACCGGTTTATCTTGCTTGCCATGAAGCTGGGTTGCGGACAGCAGCAAAGTCGAAGACTCCGGTAGGATTTAGCACACTACTAAACCGGAAAGAAAAAACGTTCAATAAGCAACCGGTAAACTGAAAAAATAAACAAGTTTCATGCAACTTAAGTTGGGGTAGTCCCCGAGATTCGTTCAAGGTTCCGACGTCTTTTATTCATAGCATGTAAGGTACAAAAAGGAACTTCTTACACCACAACTTCAAGAGTAGAAAGGACGCAACAGAGCTACATTCCATGGACGCTTGCTCTCCTCTCCGGACCTGTCCGCCTTTCCTTTCCACTCATGTGCATCGATCAAGTAGTATGCATCATTGTGAAGCACTTTGCTTACAATGAAGGGACCTTCCCATGGTGGTAAGAGCTTATGCCGGCCTTCAGTGCGCTGCACTAGGTGTAGCACCAGATCTCCTTCCCGGAAAACTCTCGGGTTAACCTTCGGCTATGATAGCGAGGTTTGTTGGTAAATGGCTGTTCTTGCCAAAGCCAGCTCTCTTGCTTCTTCTAGCAAGTCCACATCATTTTCTCTGGCCTCTTTGACCTCTTGCTCGGTATAGAGCTGTACCCTTGGTGAATCATGAATGATGTCAGTTGGTGTGACCGCTTCTGCTCCATAAACCATGAAGAACGGAGTGTATCCGGTAGACCGGTTTGGAGTTGTTCTTATACTCCACAACTGATGGTAGCTCATCGAGCCAACATCCCGGTGATTTTCCACCGCATCAATGAGTCTTGGTTTGATACCGGAAAGTACCAAAGCGTTCATTCTTTCCACTTGGCCATTGCCCTGTGGGTGTGCCACTGAACACAAATCCAACCGGATGTTGTTGTCCTCACAGAACCTTTTGAACTCACCTTGAGCAAAGTTGGTTCCATTGTCAGTGATGATGTTGTGCGGGTATCCATACCGCAAAATGACATCTTTCAGGAACTTCACCGCTGTGCGCCCATCACATTTTGCGATAGGTTTCACTTCTAGCCATTTGGTGAATTTATCCACCATGACCAAGATGTGAGTCATGCTGCTCCTTGCAGTTTTGAATGGGCCAACCATATCGAGGCACCAAATGGCAAACGGCCATGTTAATGGTATTGTTTTTAAAGCCGGACTGGGGTGTGATTTTGCTTGGCGTACCTCGCACCCATTGCATTTTCTTACCAAATCCTCAGCGTTTTCCAAAGCAGTGGGCCAATAGAACCCATGCCGGAATACTTTTGCTACCAGCGCCCTTGATGAAGCATGATGCCCACATTCTCCTTGGTGGATCTCCTCAAGCATTTCTTTCCCTTCTTTCGGTGCCACACATCTTTGAAGGACACCGGTAACGCTTCTCTTGTACACCTCACCATTGATGAATGTATATGCTTTGGACCTTCTTTGTATTCTTCTTGACTCATTTTCGTCATCCGGCAAGGTGCCGTTGATCAGGAATTCCTTAATAGGTTTAACCCACGACGGTGTCTCTCGAACCAAAAACACCGGTGCATCTATCTCCATGCTATCTACCAGCATCGTTTCTTCTGGTATGGGTACAGCAGTCCCCGAGCTTGCGGAGCAGTCCCGAGTTTACCGGTGCAGTCCCGGGTTCCCTTCATCGATGTCCATGGGTACTACATGCGATTCCGGTACAAAAATTGATTCCGATTCCGGGCTTGGTTTGATCGATGGTACTCTTAAGTGAGCCAAAGCTATTCCGGGAGGAATTTCTTGCCTAGATGAGCCCAGCTTGGACAAAGCATCCGCGGCTTCATTTTCTGCGCGCGGCACATGGTGAAACTCGCACCCTTCGAAGAATCCGGCAATATTTTGCACGTGAAACCGGTACGAGGCCATGTTGGCATCTTTCGCATCCCAATCCCCGGAACACTGCTGTACCACAAGATCTGAATCTTCATAGCAAATGATCCGGTGCGCACCATTCTTTTGCGACCTTAAGCCCGTGGATCAAAGCTTCATATTCGGCGACATTGTTCGATGCCCTGAAATGTACTTGCAAAAGCGTCGGAGGTGATCTCCTTTTGGTGAGGTGAGCACCACACGGCACCTAGACCCTCTTTGAGTTTGGATCCATCAAAGTGCATTTTCAGTATTCTATCCTCGATCTGGCGGTTTGTATTGCATTTCCGCCCAATCAACGAGGAAATCAGCCAAGGCCTGTGATTTTATGGCATCCCTTCTTTCGTATGCTGGTACATATGGTGATATCTGGATTGCCCATTTTGCAATCCTTCCGCTAGCGTCCCTGTTGCACATGATATCGGAGATTGGTGCTTCACTCACCACCTTCATAGGATGTTCTTCAAAGTAGTACTTGAGTTTTGTGGCGGCCATGTACACGCCATAAGTCATCTTCTGGAAGTGAGGGTAGTTTTGTTTCGAGAGGGAGAGCACCTCGCTCAGGTAGTATACCGGCCTCTGGACGGTTTTTCCTTCCTCTTCTCTTTCAACCACAACTACTACGCTCACAACCCGGTTTGTTGCCGCTATGTATAATAGCATAGGCTCTCTTTCTAGAGGTGAAGCCAGTATGGGTGCTGTGGCCAGCATTGTTTTTAGTTCCTTAAACGCTGCGTCTGCCTGAGGGTCCAGACGAACGTGTCAGATTTTTTCATTAGAGCATAGAGTGGCAGAGCTTTTTCTCCCAACCTGCTTATGAACCGGCTTAGCGATGCCAAGCTTCCGGTAAATTTTTGCACATCTTTTAGCTCTCGTGGGATAGTCATTCTTTCTATTGCCCGAATTTTTACCGGATTGACTTCAATGCCCCGACTTGACACAAGAAAACCGAGAAGCTTACCGGCGGGGACACCGAAAGTACATTTTGCCAGATTAAGCTTCATCCTGAACCGTCTCAGGTTATCGAATGTCTGCCGGATGTCATCGATTAAGGTGTTTTTTACCTTAGTTTTTATCACAATATCGTCTACATAGACTTGCACATTCTTTCCGACTTGATCAAACAAGCATTTTTGCATACAGCGCTGGTACGTTGCACCAGCGTTGCGCAAACCAAAAGGCATAGTAACATAGCAATAAGCCCCGTGCGGGGTAATGAACGCAGTTTTTATTTGATCTTCCTTTTTCAAGGGAATTTGGTGGAAACCGGAATACGCATCCAGGAAGGACAACAACTCACACCCAGCAGTTGAATCAATCACTTGATCGATCCGTGGTAAAGGAAAAGGTCTCTTGGGCAAGCCTTGTTCAGGTTGGTGTAGTCGATGCACATTCGCCGCACCTTGGAGCTTTTGCCTCCAAGTTCTCATCTTTTTCTTTTCGACCATTACCGGATTGGCCAGCCACTCGTGTGCGTGACCTCCACAATGAATCCGGCAACGAGTTTGGTTACTTCTTCTCCTATTATTTTCCTCCTATCTTCAGCGAACCGGCGCAAGGGTTGCCGCACCGGCTTGGCATCTTTCCGGACGTTTAAAGAGTGCTCAGCCAGCTCCTCGGAACACCCACCAAGTCGGTTGACCAGGCAAAGATATTCCGATTCTCACGGAGGAAGCTGAGCGCGCTTTCCTATGCTTGATCAAGTCCGGCACCGATGCGAACGGTGCGCTCCGGGTAAGCCGGATCTAGCACAATGTCCTTTGTTTCATTTGTCGGCTTGAATGCCGGTGAGCCCAAGTTTCCACTCATTGCCGCTAAGCTCAGCTGTGAGGACTGAGCCAGCGCAACCGCTGTTTGCATCCTTTTTTTTCCTCTGCGATCACGGCGGAAGCGGTTTCGAGTGAGACTTTGTAGTTCCCCACCACAGTCAAGGGTCCACGAGGTGCCGGCATCTTCATCTTGAGGTAAGCCGTATGAGTGGTAGCCATGAAAGCCGCCAACGCTGGTCTTCCCAGCAACGCATGGTAAGGACTGTCTAGGTCTACCACCTCAAATTCAACATTTTCAACCCGGCAATTGTCACGTCCTCCAAATGCTACGTCCACCCGAACTTTTCCTACCGGGGCACAGGACAAGCCCGGAACGATTCCGTGGAACGTCGTACGCGTGGGCTGAAGCATGTTTTCTGTTATGCCCAGCGTATGCATGGTGTGCTTGTACATGATGTTTATGCTGCTGCCGTTGTCTATTAGCACCTTGCTGAATTTTACTCGAGTTTGCGGCCCTTTCATGATTGGGTCCACAACAAGAGCGTATCCACCCGGATTCGGCATGATCTTAGGGTGATCCTTAAATGACCAGGTAATTTCCTGATCTGACCACAACATGTATTTGGGGACTGCCGGCATCACAGCATTGACCTCCATGGAGCGGCGGTGCACACTTTGCCTGGTCGGCTCAGTGACAAAGACAACACAGCACATATGCGGGCCCTCGTAAACATTCCGGCCTAAAGGTGCCGGTGGAGGTGGTTGATCATCATTTTGCTCCACCCGGTTAACTTGTTGGTACTGCTGCCTGTTTGGCTGCTGCTGTACCGGTAAAGCATTTGCTCCGGTGAGTGGTGGCGGTGGTGGTAGTTGTTGCTGACGTAGCATATCTTGCGATGGTGGCAACACTGTTGAGCACCCTTGTGCATGCGCGTCCTTTACCGCTCCCTTTTGCATCAAGTATTTAGTCCAAGAACAATCCTTTGTCAGGTGGTTCGACGGGTGATCCGGGTTCGGCGTGTGCCATCGGCAAGGTTGATCCATGGCGGCTTCCATGGTGTATTTTACGGGTTCCTGCCAATTCTTTTTCTGGCCCCAGGGTTTCTTTTCGACCCACTGCTTCTTTGGACCCGCCCATGGCTGCGATCCGGCCTTTGGCTGCTGCTGGCATCATAATTTTCTTGTACAGCAGCAACGTGCTGCGGAGCGTACCTTCGATCCGGAAAATCTTCCCTTCTCTTGTGATTCCGGTTGTCCCGGTATTGTTCTTGTCGCTGCTCCGGCTCAGCTTGTTCTGCTGGTTGCAATGGGTCTCCCAATGCATAGCTGTCCGCCACACGTATCATCTCTGCCAAGGTTGTTGGCATGCTTCTCTGCAGCTTTTGCCACAGCGGTGATCCTCTCCGGCACCCTTGACTGAACCAAGCAATTGCTTGTGCCTCAATCACTCCTTCACACGTGTTTCTTGTTGAGTTCCACCGGTGAGATAATCTCTGTCCGTCTCTCCGGCACGTTGCTGGCATAAAGCGAGCTGTTGGGGCCGGTTCGGCCTCTTGTAAGTGCTACTGAAGTTGTTCACGAAGGCTTCCTCAAAGTCCAGCCATCCGTTGATGCTTCCGGCAAGTTGTTAAGCCAAATCCGTGCAGGGCCTACCAGGTAGGACGGTATGATTCTCACCGCCCAACACCGGTTTACTCCACCACCAGCTACATAAACAGTGACATAGTCCGCCACCAATCTTCTGGCTTGGTCGTGCCATCATACGTTTTTGTGTCTCGAGGCAGCTGGAAATTGCGTACCGGTGGCTCCTCTCCCATGATCCGTGGGCCAAAACATTTTGGGCCGGGAGGACCCTCAGATTCGATCATTTCGGAAAGATGTACTCTGTCCAGCCTGTGCCTCGCATCCTGGTCGGCAAACATCTTTCCCCAGTCGATCTCCCAAGGGGTTCCGGTAGACTCTTGTTCGCTCTACTTCGGAATCTCCTTCTCCGTATCTTTCCGGTTCCGCGGCTCTTGCCTGCCGGTACCTTGGTGGTGGCATCTCCTCATACGCTGCCCTTGCAGCTCGATAATTTTGCCCGGTCTCATGTCTACCGGCATGATTGTTTCCGGCGTAGCCTCCTCTGGCGTAGCCTCGTTCTGCCCCTTGGCTTTTTCTACCGGCATCGTGTTGCCCGGCTTGTTGCTTTCCGGCAAGAACCGGATCGTACACAGTCATCTGCTGTGCGTTCATTTCCTTTTCTCTTCTTCTGCCCGGATGGGGGGACGATGCCTGCCCATGGGACTTGCTTCCGGCATTCTTTGTTGAACGCGCGGATTTTGAGGCCGCGGCCTTGTTCAGCTTAGCCAGCTCAGCATTCTGCTGCTCAATAGTTTCTAGCAGCTCTCTAACACGCTCTTGCTGTTTTGCCAAAGCATCTCGGGCGATTCACACAGCTCTCTGCCTTTAGCAGCTTTTATAGTTTTATCCGGGCTCTGTACTTAGGTTTTTCCACGATGCTAACGGATGCAGAGGTACTTTTGCCGGCAAGAATCTCTTTGCGCAAATCCTGATCTAGGTTGCGAGCTTTTAGCCGGTTTTCGGCATCCTAGCAACATGCGCGCTAACGAAGCAAAGCCATGGGCAGCGTTATACTCACGTAGGGTTAGGTTCAGTTCGCGCTGCGCCCGGACGATGTCCTTGCCGCTCTCGAGCACCTCTGGCGCTGCGCCTCCAACTCCGCCTGAGCCGCTGCCGGGTCGATGTTCTGCGCGATGGGGGTGGCGAGGACGTTCATCGCCGCTTGGAGCGGTGTTTCCGGTGGCGCGGATGATGCTCCCGCTACGCATGCGTCTCGCTCCAGCGGTGGTTTGGCCGCACGGGTCGAAACCGCACGACCAGCACCTTCACCCACAGCTTCTTTTCCTGCACCAACCACGCCGGTCATCATTACCTCGAGCTTGGCGGCGCGGCCAGCACAGAGCCATCTTGGCGGGTCGGTGCCACCAGCACCGGTGAGAGCGGCGCGCACGGGGACGGTGCCGAAGTAGACGCGGTGGCTGCCAAACTCGATGATGCGGCCGTTCTTGGGGAAGATGCCGCCGTTGGTGAAGCAGCCGCGTTGTCATTGATGAAGTCCATGGCGTAGATGCGCTGCCACGGCGCGGACACCGTACGCTCGCCGGCGACCTCGAGGATGCCCGCCCGAATGTGAACTCCTGCAAGCGCCACTTCAGGCCCCACGGTGGCGCCAGCGTCGTCGTGGCGAACAGCAGATGCCATAGGATGGCTTAGATTGGGGCCGAATGGATGCTAGAGGATTCGGGGAGGGTTTGCGACTAGATGGGATGAACTTCCGGATGCTTTCCTCAAGAACTCAACCAAAGGCCGGTATGCAAGAAGAGAGACAAGAGGAAGAACTCCTTGTTAGATCGCTAGCTTCATTGATCTCAACACGGTTACAAGTGCCTGGATACAAGTTCTACTGTCTAATCGCCTCTGTGTACACGCGCCTGTAAGAGGCAGTACCCCCTCTCCTTATATAGGGGAGGGGGTGGCTTACAGAACAAGAAACCCTAATGGCATCTTTGATTGGACAAACTACTTTACAAAGCTACTTTAATCATAGATGACGCGGGGTCTTCTTTAATCAGGACGCGACGTCCTCCGGCTTCTTTCAGCGTCATCTCTCTCTTTGGCGCCAGGGCTCGATTAAAGCCACTTTGCTTAGCTCATCCTTGTCTTCTTGCTCTGAAGAGAATCTTTGACCAGTCCTGCCGGCCTTCTCTCCGGTATCTTCTTTACCGGGTTTCGGCATACCCCCTTGGGGATACCGGCTTAGCTTCACTTAGCCCGAACTCCTTCCTTTGTTTCCGGTAAGAACATTTAACCGGTATCGCAATGGCTCAAACCATCCGGTTTGGCATGCCTTTGGCATACCGGGGGTTATCCCCCCAACAGGCCTACAATTTTGTATTATATTATCTTCACTCAACTTGGTGAGTAAAGTGAGAATACCATTGTTCAATCTTTGAACTTTTAACATCATGTGTTTGGCCCTTTATCCTTCGAGTGTGCCCTCTCATTTGTGTCCGCGTGTCTGACCACGCCTCTCATCGGTGCCTCCATGCCTTGATTCATTTTTTTTTCTACCTTTTCGACGTGCCACCACATCCCAAGATCTAGTCCAAGTGAATGGTCTCCTAACAGAGGAGGTCATCCCCATTAGAGGCTTGAACCCTTGAATACCTACCTTTTCCTTTTCTTCGCGGACAACCTCTCCATGATCTAGTCCAAGTAAATTGTCTCCTAACATAATGCATAATAATCAGCTATCTACTATGCTTTTGTTTAGAGTGCCATCTAAAATACGTGTTTACTATAAAACAATGCATACAGTAAATATATATATATATATAAAATTTTGGACATTCAAATTTATTCCTCGAAGTTAAAAACTTATAGTTTGGTAAAACAGTTTTTTTAATTATAAACTTTGTTTAAATAAATAAATAAATTTAAGTATCCTCCATGAATTGGGAATTTTAGTATTATAGACAAAAAATGAAGAAAATATTAAATACAAGGAGATGAAAAAAGGAGAAAAGTGAGGCGATCCCTAGGAAAAATAGGGTTTCCGTCCCCTCTGTTGGTGGCACCAGTCCGTACCACCCGCTATACTTCGGCCTTTCGCTGGCCCGTGGGAGGGTTCCCATTTTTTAAAAAGGTTTTTCTATGTCTTCTCTGGATGGTGAGGTGGAGGCGACATCATGAAGGCTGAATAAGGTCATGCATTCCCTCCTTATCCTTTCTATAGTGGTCCACCTAGCGCTAGCAGAGGTGACCGTACCACCCACCCGTACTGGGTGGCGTCACCTTCCCCTTATCAAACCAAAACCTTTCCATGAAGGACACACGACGAAAAACACAACACAACAGCCACCTTTCGCACCAGGACATAAGAGATCAGATCTGAAGAAGGAGAAGACCATCCTCGACTCCACCGAAGATCAATCTCATCAAGATCACCACCTCATACACTACACCCCACTTGTAATGAGAGAGAGATTCATACTTTTAATATTAGGGATTGAAACCTCTATTCCATCTTGGTTTGTATTTGATTTGATCTTCAACTATTGTGACTTGCTAAGGTAATATCAAGATGAACTCTATTACTTTTATATGATATCATTATGTTATTCTCCTCTCATGTGTGAGTAGATTCCATTGGCATGGGAGATGTGGGGGATTGGTAAGATGTGATGTGCCAATTTTATTCCATCCACTTGTGAAGTTATGATTAAGATGATTATATATGAGTATGAATTTTTATGTGTACGTAATTATGTTATCTAATTTAAGGGCCCAAATAACATGATCTCAAGAACTCATAAAAAGGAACTTGTTTGCTTGTGAATCGACGATCCCCGAGTGACACGGCCGATATCAAAGAGGATCTAGCAATACTCGAGGAATCACAAGGAACCACCGAGGTTAAAGCTTTACTCTGGTTTAACCACCTTAATAGATGCGATGACCATGGCATTGGTAATAGGCAGAAGGATTATTTGAGGAAGATGAAATCTACCAAGAGTAGTCTTTCTCTCTTATGGGTTGCTTGCCTTCTCAGATATAAATAGGAACAATCATATTCACTTATCACATTTATTCCACCAGGCACATTCACTATCGTCATGAACCGAATCACCCCGCGCCTACCTTTCCACCTGCAGAAACCCATTTATTTCTTATTAGTTGTTTATTTTTATGCACTTTACTTCATTGCATTATCAGTACTCCAAAATACTATCATTTATACTCATCACTTTCCATTTCAATTCTTGGGTGTGACAAAAACACTGCAGATAAACATCCTCCTGCGCTCCTTGTTGGGATACGATATAAAAATCGAAAATAGTATTTCCACGAAAATATGCATGAATGACCCTGTGTTCTTGCATGCCATCAAGCTATTTTTTGGCGCCATGGCCGAAGAGTTAAGAGCTGGGTGTTTGTTTCTTGACACTTATAAGTTTTGATGGTCTCTGTTGAGGATACAGGTTCCACATGCTCAGATAGAGTTTATATACCAAACTTTATTGATAGAGTACCAGAATTTCAAAATAAGGCCATGTGCATGACTTCCACCACCGCTGAAAGAACATTTCATGATCTCTGAGTTTTGTGTGTTTGTTAACAACACCGGTGACAATTTAACCGTGTGCTAAGTGGATTACAGATATGGAAAAGATACCACGGGAAAATCTCGACCCACTCAAAAAGGAAGAAAAGAAAAAGGAAGAACCTGGAGTCTGGCCCTGGCTGGCACTGCCGGCAACACCGGGCCGGCACTGCCGGTGTGTGCACCTCGGTACTGCTGGTGATTCCAGGCCGGCACTGCCGGTGAGTGCACCCCGGCACTGCCGGCGTTTCTGGCCCGGCACTGCCGGCCTGCATGTCGACCTACTGGTTCAGAAATGTGGCCGGCACTACCGGTGTCTCAAGGCGGGCACTGCCGGCGATTCACCTCCAACGGGCAGAAATGTTGGTGGGGTATAAATACCCCCCTTCTCCTACCTTGGAAGGTTGCTCAAACCCTAAGAACTTCATCCACCATTGCTGAGCCACCAAGAACACCAAAATAGCCAGATCTCCTCCCTCAACCACCCAAATCACTTGTGCTTTGGAGAATCGAAGACCCCGATCTACATCCTCACCGAAGCGTTTTCATTTCCCCCTCATATGCTTGAGGGCCCCCTTGCTAGTGTTCCTCTTTGGATCCCTAGTTGATTTGTGTTGATGTATTGTTGTTGATTGTTGTGTTATAACAGATTTGGGAGCCTCCAATTCGGTTGTGGATGTGTGCCCCAAGAACCTTGTAAAGGCCCCCCCTCTAGGTGCGGCATACGATCCTTTCAATTGGTATCAGAGCCTCGGCTCTTATTTCGGGCTTAACCGCCTAAGAGTATGCCGGACGAAGAACCTATGGAAGGGGACGCTAAGATGGTCACCATGGATGATATCAATTCGTTGAGGTCATCCATGGAAGCTCAAATGGAAAGCATGAGAAAGATGATTTCCGAGCTTTTGACTCCGCCCCCTCCCATGGCTCCCACCAAAGAGGTAAATGTCACGGATGCGTTAGAAGAGGGAAATGCTTCGGTATTACCCTCCTCTACCAAACCCGTGAATGGTGATAACTTAAACACTATCACATCCCCCAATGCATCTCCTAGGGGAACTAGTGGAGGTGAGAGCAACAATCAAGTGGCTCCACCTTTTCTATCTCCCGATATACCGGTTCCCCATCCTCATATAAACATTCGGGGCGACCCACCTAAGTTTTCCGTTAATGATTTCGATACTTGGCAATTTGAGTTTAGCTCTCATGTTCGCAGTGCCTCCAATGAACTTTGGAGAATCATCGTGGAAGGCTTCAAGCCTTACAACCCCGACAAGTTGACTAGAAGAGAAGCAGTTGATAGTCAACTCAACAACATCGCCTTGCACATGATTCAAACTAGTGTGGGGACAAAGGAGTTGTCTCGTGTTCGGCATTACACCACCGCCAAGGAAGCTTGGGATGGTTTGGCCGCTAGTTGCATTGGAAGTGAGAGCACAAGAAGGAACAAGTATAATGCTCTTCGGAATAAAGCCGAAGGATTCATGAGGCTACCGGATGAAGATCATGAAGTCATGTATGGAAGACTTCTCACCGTTGCCGATGCTTTCCGGAATATTGGTGCCACTCACATCGATGACTCTTGGATCAAGGAAAAGTACATCGATTGCATGATGCCATTTGAGCCTATTGATGTCAAGACTCTTGTCGGTAGAGAATGCTATCCCTCTCTCACCTCTCAACAAGTTGTGCACGAGATGCAAGCTCTCAAGGTACTTGAGCAAAACTCTCATGATTCTCGCAATCGTGCTCTTGGGATGTCAAAAGGGTCCAACCTTGCCTTGGTGGTCAACTCCGTGGAAGAAGTGATTCCTCAAGAATCTTATAGGGCATCTTGGAGCATGTCCTATCCGGAAGACTTGGAACACCACTACCATGACCACATGGCATTCCATGCAAACACCTTTTGGATTGACCCATCCAAGGCCAAAGAAGACAACATCAAGAGAAACAACTCAAGGGGTCCCACAAGCTCGGGCCCAAGAACAAGATCTTGCTACAATTGTAATGACAAGCGCCATTTCATTGCCGAATGTCCCTATGAGAATAGGGAGACTCATGGTGGAAGGCTCATCCCCAAGGACAAGAGCAAAGACTCAAAGGGCAAGTATTCAAAGCCCCCCAACAAGAAATTCTATAAAAAGAACAAGAAGGGCAAAAGGCCCTCAAGGATTGTGCTAGTGACTAAAGATAAATACTCTTCCGATGAAGTTGAACGTGCTAGTGATGATGAAGAGAAAAGCTCAAGAGAAGTGGCCGCCATTGTCACTACCAACATTCCATCTTCCTCTCTCTTTGATTCACCCAATGAGAATCCTCAATTCAAGAATGCACATTGCTTCATGGCAAGGTCCACCTTGGACACATCAATTGTGCTATCAACTCAAGAAGAGTATACCTCCGGAGATGATGATGTTGATGATGAAGAAGATGCAACCTCAAATGGATTGGTTGCCCTTGCCTCCCTCTCCAATAACTCTTCATCAACAAGTGAATCTCCCAATGAGGTCATTAATGTGGAGGAAGAAAGTTGCCTCATGGCTAAATCTTCCGAGGTATCATCTCCTAACCCCTCTACGCCTAACATTTCAAATGATCTAGGGGTTGATCTTGCTAGTCTAAAAGTGAAACAAGAAATGCTAGAGTTTGATGATTTCATTCTTAACCTACAAGGTAACACTAAGAAGCATGTTTCAAATCTCATGGTTCGTATAGCTCAACCAAATGGTAATCTTGAGAAAAAGTGCCAAATAGTGAGAGAAGACTCTCTAGAAATACATGCTCTTAAAAATGCTCTTGAGGAATGTCAAGAAACCATAGCGTCTCTTGAAGATAGGCTAGAAAATCTTGAAGAACCTCAAGATAAACTTAACAAGCTCACTGAAGCTAGAGATCTTGCTAGAGCTAAGACTAAAGTGCTTATAAAGGAAAAGGCCAAATTTGGTGTTGATCATGAGAAACTTGTGAAGGATCTAGATGAACTAGACAAGGCTCACAAAGCCTTGAAGAGTGAATACTCTCTCCTCTCCAAGTCTTATGAGCAACTTCAAATTAGGCTTGATTCATATGACATACCTAGTACCTCTACTCCTTCATGTGATCATGCAAACATTATTGAGGAAAATGTTAGGTTGAAGGATGAACTTGCTAAGGCCTCCTCTCCCCAAAGTAAACTTTCCTTGGATGACCTTTTGAGTAAGCAAAGGTCAAACAATGGGAAGGAGGGACTTGGCTATAATGCCAAGGCTAAAAAGACAAACAAGAAAAAGGCCAAGCCCGCACATGAGAAAGCCACCACTAATGGTGAAATCCCAAAGGGCAAAACCATTAATGATGATGGTGCGGGAATTGATAACCCTCACTATGTTCTTTTTAAAGATTATTATGGTGATGTTTATGCTAAATATGTTGGTCCATATGATGGTTATGTTGCTTGGTCTATTTGGGTCCCAAAGACCCTTGTTGCTAACAAAAGAGGACCCATTGAGAAATGGGTACCTAAATCCAAGAATTGATCTCATGTAGGACTATGCCGCCGGAGGTTCAAAATGGGTACTTGATAGTGGATGTACAAGTCATATGACCGGCGACAAGAACCTCGTCAAGGAGTTGAGGCCCAACATAAATAATATCACCGTCTCCTTTGGCGATAATTCTACATCCGAGGTATTGGGTTTTGGCAAGGTTGTGGTTGCACACAACATTACTCTTGTGGATGTCATGCTTGTCAAAACCCTTGGTTACAATTTGCTTTCCGTTTCCGCCCTTGGCAAGATGGGTTTCGCCGTCTTTATTGATGAAGATATTGTGGTCCTCTTGTGGAGCAAGACTCTAAAAGTCGCTTTCGTTGGGTATCGCGAACACAACTTGTATGTGGTGGACTTTTCGGGGACCACCACGACAAGTGCGATGTGCCTATTCGGAAAGGCGGACGTGGGTTGGTTGTGGCATCGCCGCCTAGCCCATGTCAACATGAGAACTTTGCAAAGTCTTCACAAGGGGAACCATATTGTGGGACTAATGGAAAATGTGTCTTTTGCCAAAGATCGTGTTTGTAGGGCTTGTGTTGAAGGCAAAATGCATGACTCTCCGCATCCAAGCAAGACCATCATCTCTTCCAAGAGGATCTTGGAGCTCCTTCATGTGGACCTCTTTGGTCCCGTTGCTCATGCAAGTCTTGGTGCAAAGAAACATTGCTTGGTGATTGTTGATGATAACTCAAGATACACTTGGGTCTACTTTCTCAAGACGAAAGATGAGACTCAAGAAATATTCATTGACTTTGCTACCAAGGTGCAACGCCAACACAACCTCCTCATTATGGCAATAAGAAGTGACAACGGCTCCGAGTTCTAGAACTATACACTCAATGATTTTCTTAGTGAAGAGGGGATTCGACATCAATATTCTGCTGCTTACACCCCTCAACAAAATGGTGTTGCGGAGAGGAAGAACCGGACTCTTATGGATATGGCAAGATCTATGATGGCGGAGTATAAATCCCGCTATAACTTTTGGGCCGAAGCCATCTCCACCGCTTGCCACTCCTCTAACCGGCTCTATCTCCGCAAGGGCTTGAACAAGACTCCATATGAAATACTCACCGGGAACAAGCCTAATATCTCATACTTCAAGGTGTTCGGGTGTAAGTGTTTCTACAAAATTGAAGGAGTTCGTTTATCTAAATTTGCTCCTAAAGCTTTGGAGGGTATATTTGTTGGTTACGGTGCCGAATCTCACACTTATAGAATCTTTGATATATCCTCCGGGATTATCATCGTATCTTGTAGTGTGAAGTTCGAAGAAAATGATGGCTCCCAAGTGGGGCAAGTTGATGTATGTGCAGGTGATGAAATACCTCAAGATGCCATAGTAAGAATGGGTGTGGGATTTTCCGCCCCATTGAGGGACACGGTGTGGCGTCTCGGGAAGGACTATGCTCTACCACGGTGGAGCCCTCATCTTCTCAACATCAACAAACCCCATCAAGTGAAGCAAATGATGCACCAACCCAAGAACAAGAACAAGACCCTCCCTCTTGTGTGCAAGATCAAGGACAAGATCAATCAAGAACTCATGATGGCTCCGACGAGTATCCATTTGATATTTTATCCTCACCAAATGATGTCCAAGATCAAGCACATGAGGTTGAGCACTCTCAAGAAATTGAAGTTGCTCAAGTTGAAGGTCAAGACGGGGACCCAAAAGATCAAGTTGATCATGTGATACCTCCAAGGCCAAGAAGAACCAAGGAGGAGATCGAGGCCCGTCGTCTAGCAAGAAGAGATAGGAACCTTGAACTTCGTGGACACACACATGACAAGGTTCTTGGTGATGTAAGGGCAAAGGTTTCCACAAGAAGGCAATTGGCTAACTTTAGCAATCATCATGCTTATATCTCCTTAGTGGAACCCAAGAAAGTATTTGAAGCCCTTGAAGATTCGGATTGGTTGGAAGCTATGCACGAAGAACTCAACAACTTCAAGCGCAACAAAGTATGGACCTTAGTAGAGAAGCCAAAGGGGTGCCGCAATGTTATAGGCACTAAATGGATTTTCAAGAACAAGCAAGATGAGTTTGGAAATGTTGTGAGGAACAAGGCAAGATTGTTGGCTCAAGGGTTCTCTCAAGTTGAGGGAATTGACTTTGGAGAAACCTATGCTCCCGTGGCTCGCCTTGAGTCCATCCGTATCTTTCTTGCTTATTTATCGCATCATAACTTTAAGTTACAACAAATGGATGTGAAAAGTGCATTTCTTAATGGTCCTTTGCATGAAGAGGTTTATGTTAAGCAACCCCGGGGTTTGAGGATCTCAACTTCCCTAACCATGTCTATAAGCTTGATAAAGCTCTTTATGGTCTCAAACAAGCTCCTAGAGCTTGGTATGAGCACCTTAAAGAATTATTGGTAGACCGTGGGTTTGATGTTGGGCTAATCGATCCCACTCTTTTTACTAAGAGGGTCAATGGGGAGCTTTTCGTTTGCCAATTATATTTTGATGATATTATCTTTGGCTCTACTAACAAAGCTTTCAATGATGAATTCTCAAAGCTTATGACCGATAGGTTTGAGATGTCTATGATGGGAGAGATGAAGTTCTTCCTTGGATTTGAGATCAAGCAATTGAGGGAAGGAACCTTCATCAACCAAGCAAAATATCTCCAAGACATGCTCAAGAGGTTCAAGATGACCGAGTTGAAAGGTGTAGCCACTCCTATGGTTACTAAATGTCATCTTGCACTTGATCCCAATGGTAAAGAGGTGGATCAAAAGGTATATCGCTCCATGATTGGATCCTTGCTTTACCTTTGTGCATCTAGACCGGACATAGTGTTGAGTGTTGGTGTGTGTGCAAGGTATCAAGCTTCTCCTAAGGAGAACCACATGATGGCTCTCAAAAGAATCTTTCGGTATTTGGTTGATACCCCAAGATATGGTATTTGGTACTCCAAAGGCTCAAGCTTTATTCTCAATGGATACACCGATGCGGATTGGGCGGGAGACAAGGATGATAGGAAATCAACTTCCGGGGCTTGCCAATTTCTTGGTAGGTCCTTGGTGCGTTGGTCTTCTAAGAAGCAAAATTGTATATCTCTCTCCACCGCCGAAGCCCAATATGTTGCCGCCGCAAGTGGATGCACTCAATTGTTATGGATGAGGCAAACTTTAAAGGAATACGGTGTCATTTGTGACAAAGTGCCTCTATTATGTGACAATGAAAGTGCCATCAAGATTGCCTATAATCCGGTGCAACATTCAAGAACGAAGCATATTGAGATCCGGAATCATTTCATTAGGGATCATGTTGCCCGTGGTGATATTGAGCTTATCTATGTTCCTACCAAAGATCAACTTGCCGATATATTCACGAAGCCTCTTGATGAAGCAAGGTTCTCTTATTTGAGGAATGAGCTAAATATCATTGATTCAAGGAGTATAGCTTGACCATCTTGCAAACACACCTTTGTCTCAAAACTTTATTTGGTTTAGATGTGGGCATGGAAATAGGGGAGTGCGGTTTAAATTATTGAGCTATCCCTCCCCCCATAATGCCAACATTAAGAAATCATTCTCTTTATATCATATGTTGATATGTGAGCTTCAATGATGAGTAGTGGCTTGGACCCAAGATATATCTTCGCGGTGCCATGCCATAACACTCATATATGGTGGCCTAGGCCACCACACTCTTCTTTGTGAAGAGTTGGAGTAATTTGGAACTTAATTGGACTTCATTTGACTATCATTTGTTCTTATGGGAAATCACTCATGTTTGGTCTTTATTTGCAATATTTTGCAAATATGAGTGATATCGTACCATCAACAGTGTGCTCTTTCTATCCTAAGCCCCACCTTTCCTAAAAGAAACCATTTCTATCTCCATATACTAAAACTCTGCAAACTTTCGAGGGTTTTTGGGCTGGGGGCTGCTTCGGCGGCACTGCCGGTGCCTTCACACCGGCACTGCCGGCCTCGACTGGGCGGCACTGCCGCTGTAGGCGTGGGATAAGTTGAGGGCCCGCAGGGGGAGTTAGGGCAACTGCCTCTTTCTCCCCCATCGTGAGTTCCTCTCCTCCCACCCGACCCCAACCATCGCCGCCGTCGCTCCTGCCCTCCGGCCGCCGTCCCGGGACCTCCCTCCTCCTCTGGTCGGTGGATCCGGGCAGTGCCCCCTCCCCTCCATGGCTTCCTCCTCCGGTTAGCTTCCTCTCTTCTCTCTCCCTCTCTAGAATGGGTAGACCTCTCTAGAAGAAAGAAAGATGATTGAATCTCTCCGTAAGTTTTGCCATAGAGGTGGATGATCTTGTGCATTGTGCTGTGAAAGTTTGAGGAACAATGGTTGAGCCTAGAGCAGATCTGGAGCTTTTTTGTTTCGACCGGCACTGCCGCCCCTGTCTCATCGGCACTGCCGGTTGGGCCGGCACTGCTGCCCCTGTCTCACCGGCACTGCCGGTTGAGCCGGCACTGCCGCCCATACCACCCCGGCACTGCCGGTGTAGCTGTTTCCAGATCACTTTTAGCTTCTTCTCTTGTATCTTGAACATTTCATTCACCATGCTTTGATTATCATGTTTGCTTTGTTTTAGTGTACCTTATCATATGCTCCTCCTACCCATTGCTCTCACAGGTGCAGGTGAACCTCATCGCTCCAACTCGGGGAAACGGGCTGTACCGAGTGACTTTGAAGCAGAAATCCTACCTGTGAAGAAGTCGTCTCGTCGGGAGAAGAACATGGCTCCGGCTGAACCTCGAGCTAACCTCATCCGGAGGCTGAGAGGCATGCCTATTGGGAAGTGGCCAGATAATGAGTATGCTCGGTTGCGTCAGACCAACATTTACACCACTCCCAAGGCCACCAATTGCTCTGAGCAGTTCTGGACTAAGTATCAAGAGAAGATTTTTGATGATCTCTATGCTAATGCCACCTATAAAGTCACTCCTATGCATCACATCAACTTTACTCACATGGATAGACACGCCCAATACTTTGCAGAAGCTCGAGAGATTTGTGAGCAGTTTGGTCTTTTTCCACTGATGAAGTTTCATCATCCTTACTGTGTGGATGTGATTGGGCAATTCTTTGCCACAATTTATGTTGACAATGATGATGCCAAGACTATGACTTGGATGACAGAGGGTCGCATGTTACATGGCACTTGGGACCAATTTGCAGCATGTCTTGGTTATCCGATGCTCTCTGACAATGCAGACGGGTATTTTAGAGCTCACAACACTCCCAAGCCCATTGAGAAGGCTCTCCTTTCTGATTTTATCTTGAAGGAGAAGTGGTATATGGATCTCAGAAATTCCTTCGTCCGGTGTATGACATCCTTCTCCGCATTTATCGAGAGGTCCTTAATCCCAAGGTTGGCTGCGTTGATCAGATCTATGGGTACCTTGGGAACTTGTTATATCTCTCTCACCAGCACCGTGACACTGGTCTTCAGCTTGATGTGATGTACTTTCTGTGGAATGAGTTTTGGGCATGCATTATAGCTCGCAAGGCTCCTGTATTTGCTCCCTACTTCATGTTATTCATATGCTCTCGTTGGGACAATGCTGGATATGGCATACTCTCTGATGAGGTTATTCCTGTACCTCACAAGGCCAAGGATCTCAAGGTCAAGACTCATGCTAATCCTCCTCGTCTTCCCAATGATGAGGATTCTGCTGAAGAAGACTCTGATATGGAGTTTGCTCCCCCTGCTGACAATGGCTAGGTTGCTCGCATAGAGGCCAAGTTGGCCAAGATGTTCTGTCTTAAGTCTGACATCAACATGCGTCAGTATCATGCTCATAGGGAGCGGAAAATGGACAGGAGGAACACAAAGCTCATCATGCACAAGTTGGATATTCCTGTTGAACAGCTTGGGCTTCCCGGTCCTTCTCGCCGTCGGTGCCCCACTAGTGATGAAGTTGAGCTCGCCGAGTCTGAAGACGATGAAGATACAGAGGATGAGTGAGCTTTCATGGGACGATGTAGCATCGCTTTTTTTTTCTCCTTTTTGGTGTCTTGATGCCAAAGGGTGAGAAGAAGGTCTAGTAGGACTTGCACGGGATTTGCTAGGGTTTGAGGGCACAAGCATTTGCTTTTTATCATTCTGTTAAAGCTTGTGTCCTCCGTTTATCTTCTATGTTTGTGTTGAACCTTATCTTGTGTTTTATGTGTCCTATGTGTAGTGGGCAAAACCTTTTAGTGAGTGAACTATTGCTATGGTTTTCGGTATTCTATATGGTTGAGAGCATTGTCATGAATTGGTATGATCATCTTATATCTCATATTGTCTATGGATTGGTATGATCATCTTATATCTCATATTGTCTATGGATTTATCTCAAATTGATACTTGATGTGATTATGGGACTCTTGTTCATGATATTGAGACTATTGTCTTGAAATGTTAAGGATGTCAGTATGAAAGGGTATGATCTTAACATCTCAACTTTTATCTTTTCCCATACATTATCTGTCTTATGTCTTATGAGCATTGTGCTTTCTACCTTGTCAGTTGAAGTTGCTCTATACCTAATGTGTGCATATATATATTCTTGCACTAAATTTCTCACATGCACACATCTAGGGGGAGTTTCTCTCTCTTGTCAAACATATAGATATTCTTGCTCTATACTTTGCAAAATCCCGGTATTGTCATCAAACACCAAAAAGGGGGAGATTGAAAGAACATTTCATGATCTCTGAGTTTTGTGTGTTTGTTAACAACACCGGTGACAATTTAACCGTATGCTAAGTGGATTACAGATATGGAAAAGATACCATGGGAAAATCTCGACCCACTCAAAAAGGAAGAAAAGAAAAAGGAAGAACCTGGAGTTTGGCCCAGGCCGGCACTGCCGGCAACACCGGGCCGGCACTGCCGGTGTGTGCACCCCGGCACTGCCGGCGATTCCAGGCCGGCACTGCCGGTGAGTGCACCCCGGCACTGCCGGTCTGTCTGTCGACCTGCTGGTTCAGAAATGTGGCCGGCACTGCCGGCGTCTCAAGGCCAGCACTGACGGTGATTCACCTCCAACGGGCAGAAATGTTGGTGGGGTATAAATACCCCCCCTTCTCCTACCTTGGAAGGTTGCTCAAACCCTAAGAACTTCATCCACCATTGCTGAGCCACCAAGAACACCAAAATAGCCAGATCTCCTCCCTCAACCACCCAAATCACTTGTGCTTTGGAGAATCGAAGGAGAAGACCCCGATCTACATCCTCACCGAAGCGTTTTTTCATTTCCCCCTCATATGCTTGAGGGCCTCCTTGCTAGTGTTCCTCTTTGGATCCATAGTTGATTTGTGTTGATGTAGTGTTATTGATTGTTGTGTTATAACAGATTTGGGAGCCTCCAATTCGGTTGTGGATGTGTGCCCCAAGAACCTTGTAAAGACCCGGTTTTCGCCTCGAGGAAATCCCTTAGTGGAAGTGAGCTAGGCCTTTGTGGCGTTGCTCACAGGAGATCTGAGTGAAGCCTTCGTGGCTGTTGGTTTGGCTTTCGTAGCAACCACACTACTCCAAACGTAGACGTACCTTCTTGCAAAGGAAGGGAACTACGGGAATCATCTCCGTGTCATCGCGTGCTCCAGTCTCGGTTACCTCTATCCTATTCTATCTCTTATATTGTGTAGCTATATCTTGTGTATTGATTAGCTTGTCATATAGGTAAATTCACTTAGTTGCATATCTAGAGAATTTACCTTTCTGTCAAGCCTAAATTGAAAAAGAACTAAAAATCGGGTAGCACCTATTCACCCCCCTCTAGGTGCGGCATAC
This sequence comes from Lolium multiflorum, assembly GCA_030979885.1. NCBI lineage: Eukaryota > Viridiplantae > Streptophyta > Magnoliopsida > Poales > Poaceae > Lolium > Lolium multiflorum. The sequence goes on along the minus strand of CM061751.1, from coordinate 241,791,072 downwards.
GATCCTTTCAACCGCCTCCACCAAAGGGCTCCGCAGGACCACTCTGCAGGGGGTCGCTCCTCCTGACAGCGCCTCTTGGTCTGTCCTCTTGCCTTGTCTAACGTCATGATCGGTTTCGAGCAAACTTGCATAATTTGGTGATTGGTTTTGGAAATCCCGAGGAGAGAGTTCTGAATTTTCTCTCTCTTGTGTCGGAAAGGAACTCAACCGAGTATCCTAATCGTAAAACTTCTTGATGAGGTCACAAACACACAACCAGTGTTTGGCTATGGAAGCGAACATGGTCGCTCAGTGAAAGAATGATCTGTTGTAACGAAACATATGTGGCAGAATAAAACCTAGGTCTGATCGCTGTTAAGCCGCAGTTAGCGCAAAGCGCACAACCACCCAACAGATATGTGCTTCTCATTGCTTACCTCATTCTTGAATGCAACAACGCGCGACGGAGTGATCCAATACTCTTTCCGTCCACAAGTTTGTTAGCTCATTCTTGAATGCAACAACGCGCGACGGAGTGATCCAATACTCTTTCCGTCCACAAGTTTGTTAGATTTCGTCCATCTTCTTCTTCTTTTACATTACGATACTGCTTCCATCTACGCCGACCAATTTCACTATGGTATAAGCAGTCGGTACAAAAGTGCTACACCAGTAGCTGCTCAAATTTCCTTCGTGTGGCCTTTGTTTACGAGCCCAGCTCGACAAAGCAACAAAAGCCCATTCCACAGCTAAGGGCATCTCCACCGGAGCGACTAAACGGATATTTTTCGCCCGTTTGCGTCCGCGCGGACAAAAAAATGCGCGCCATAGGGTAGACGCAAAACGTCCGCAGCGTCCGTCCTGACGCAAACGTGGACCAAATATGCGCCAGGAATGCGTCTCTGCGGACGCGTCCGCGCGTCCGTTTGTGTCCGGTTTGGCTGCATGCAGCCCTCTCTCCTCCTTTAATCACGCATGCGTTTATTTCTAGCCACACAAATAGAATCTTTCCCTCTCTCTCCTCTCTAATCACGCATGCGGTCAAATAAATGCGTGGTAGACGCATGCGGATATGCGGACGTTTTTTATGTCCGGGCCCGACGCAAACTGACATAAATATGCGTCGTCCCGCTGGAGATGCCCTAACGCCTCCAGCCAGTGACCAGCGTACCCTGTACAGACTGCGCATCACCCCACCGTATTAGTCCCACCTCGCCAACCGTGGAAGGATTCGACCAGCTTAAATACCCGTCTCCACCTAACTTAGTAGCTTGAGCTTGTAACCCGAGCGGGGGCATTGTGGGTGGTGTGGACGTTGCCGTGGCGCTTTGGGCCTGGTTCGGTTGTGCTATTGCTGGCCCGCCCATTCCAAGTTGCGTAGTGGGCCGCTGGGGCCTGTGCGAAAGCTGGGCCTCACGGTCCATAGTGTGGCAGGCAGCGCGTTAGGCTGGCCTCACAGAGCAGCGAGAACTGCCCGCTTCCAACGGTGGAAGGATAACGGGCCGCTGCACTCCTGGACCACTTGGGCCTCGCAGCCTACTCCAGCGGACCATCACCTTTTTTTATTTTCTTTTCCTTCCAAGCGTTTCACATATTCAATTTTCTTTTCCTTCACCAAGCTTTTCACATGTTCAATTTTCTTTTTGTTCTGATTTATCGAATAAGTCAAGATATAATTGGCCAAAAAAAGACCACAAAAACAAGAAAAAGTTCAAATGAGTATGTTGATCGTATGAAAGCATTCTTGTTGTTCAGATTTATCACCTTCTTTTTTCTTTTCGATTTTTTTTCCTTCACAATCGTTTCACATGTTAAATTTTCTTCTTGTTCTGATTTATCAAATAAGTCAGGATATAATTGGCCAAATAGACCTTGAAAATAAGACAATGTTCAAATGAATATGTTGATCGTACGAAACCATTGAATTTTCAAATAATTATGTTGATCGTATGAAACCATTCTTGTTGTTCAGATTTATCACCTTTTTTTTCTTTTTTTTTTCCTTCACAAGCGTTTCACATGTTCAATTTTCTTCTTGTTCTAATTTATCAAATAAATCAGGATATAATTGGCCAAAAAGACCACGAAAATTAAGACAATGTTCAAATGATTATGTTGATTGTATGAAAGCATTTGTGATGTTCAGATTTATCAGCTCAATAAGGTAGGATATAATTGGCCAAGAAGACCACGAAAATAAGACAATGTTCAAATGATTATGTTGATCGTACGAAAGCATTCAATTTTCTTGCAGTGTCGTCGGCTTAATTTTTGTCTTACTTTCACCAGTTGCCGAGTTGGGCTCTGTTCATAGCATGCTTTGTTCATCTTTGAACCTACAAACCACCACAGTTCCAGCATACCTGCTCTCGGACAAATTTTGGGTGGGGGGGTTCAAATTTTCAATCCCTCCGGCCGGAGCAACCGGCAGCGAGATCTGTTGCGGGTGACGGTGAGCTTCTGTCGGCGCCGTCCCAGGGGAGGGGAGGTGCAGGGGCAGGTTCTGGATTACTGCGCCACTCGCGGAGGATGGCGAGTTTTTGGTGTATGAGGAGGGGAGGGCGAGTCTGATCTGGAGCTAGAGAGCTCGCGGAGATGACCGCCGACGGCTACCCTCGACGGCTTCGTCCAACGTGCGGAGGAGTTTGGGGGCTCCCTCCGGCACCGGCGACATATGACCTTTGCGCCCGGTGGTAGGGGCTCCAGCCTCCAGGGGCAAGGGCTCGCTGGTGCAGCTCTTTGCGCGGCTGGGGGATGCTTGGGAACCCAGGCGGTGCGATGGTAGTCCTCCTCAGGCGGCGCAGTAATCCAGGCAGTGCGATGGTAGTCCTCCTCCGGACAGTTGGCCATGGGCCGTTGGCTGCTGGGGCGGTGTATGTTGGGCCGGTACGTGGGCCGTTCAGTTGGCAGCGGCTTCTGCTCTCGGACAGAGAGTCTGGGCTAGGCCGTCGGCCTGTGCCGCCAGGGGTGGTTAGTGGGCCTCACGACCCAGCCCAACGCCTATGCTACAAGTGGTTGCGGTTGCCATCGGGGTGTACCGGTCTAGGGTTAGGGTTTATTGCGAGTCAGCGTGAGGTGAGGCAGTGATTGTCGGATCCCACCACGCCGCCGCATCGCCTCCTTTGCCCGCCGCTTGTGAAGTCCTTCGCCGAGGTCGTGATGGTGGGCTATGACGATGGTCGCAAGCGTCGTTTCGCGGTGGAGGGTGGTGACCGACGGTGGGGAGGGTTCGGGAGGCGGTTGGAGGATGCGGGCCGTGCGGGTGGAGGGCAACAAGGTGGTGGAGGCGGGCTGGAGGGAGGTGGAGGTGGTTACCTCTACCTCGAGGACCTCGGCTCGTGCGGGGGATCGCGCGGCCGAGAAGCCTGGAGCTCACCGCCACCGCGATGGCGCGAGCAGCGAAGGTGGGAAAGAGGAGCAGCGGGACTGGTACTGGCAAGAGGTGGTTAGGTTGGCGCAGGGGGAGCGTGTGGCCGATGATCAGGGTGACCAAGGCGGGCATGGCCAGCGCCAGGTGCACACAAACCGGGCAAGAAGCCAGCGACCGCGGTAGGGCCATTGCAGCCAAAGTGCAAGGCTAAAGCCGCGACGCGGTGGGAAGGGACCCCTGCCAGCGGGGAATGTTTCAAGTGTGGCCGTGGAGGCCACTTCCAATCTGAGTGCACGTAGCAAGAGACCTCGGGGTGAAGCCTCAATGAGGTGACCACCCGACATCCCCACAACAGGTGGGGAACACCATCTGATCGTAGCAAGAGACCACCCGTACAGCTCTGTGATCGCCTCGATCATATTAGCTATCATTGGTAGCTCAAACATCTCGTGGTCAGCCTCTAGGGTAGCCTCCGACGACGCCTCATCCGTAGTGGTAAGACCGAGCTGGCGCATAAGGCTCCTAACCGCCTTCATCTCCATGTTCATGCCCCCCGGTTGCCCTGGAATCCTGGAGCTGCCCCGTGGTTGGAAGTTCATCGCCAACAAAATGCGTCTGACTGCCGAGGTTTGTATCAGACTGTCCGAGCGCGATTGCGTTGCTACAAGGAACTTGCCGAGAGTGCATGGCTTCGCAGGGGTAGCTTGCGGCCGGGCCAAGATCGTAGGCAGAGCTTGGTTAAACACCAAAGGTGGTGTCGCAAATCTGTTGTCCGCCCCCGCACCCCACACTGGCGTGATCGCGAGCCCAGAAACACCCTCTACGCGCGCCGAGGGCGTGTCGACCACGATTTCCTCGTCGACCTCTTCCTCATATGAGCCCAGGGTGGCGGGGGTTCCCTATCACGGCGGTGAGCCTAGCATCGCAACCTCCTCGACGACCATCTCTAGAACCAAAGGGGTTTCCTCCGCGCCGTTGGACTCTTTTTTTTTGGACAGAAGAGAGCGAGCATCTTTGCTGCGGTGGCAGCTACGCATGGCGAGGGCCAGGGAGGTGTTGGGATTCGTAGCATAGAAAACAAAAAATTTCCTACCGCGAGAACGCAATCCAAGCCAAGATGCAATCTAGAAGATGGGAGCAATGAGGGGATGAACGAGACTAACCCTTGAAGATTTCCAAAGCCTACAAGAGGAGGCTCTCGTTGCTGCGGTAGACGATCACTTGCGCTTTCAAAAGCGCGTAGAAGATCTTGACGGTGCCACAATCGGGCAGCACCTCCGTACTCGGTCACACGTTCGGTGTTGATGACGACGTCCTTCTCCCCGTTCCAGCGGGCAGCGGAAGTAGTAGATCCTCCTCGGAATCCCAGCAGCACGACGGCGTGGTGGCGGTGGTGGTGGAGATCTCCGACACATCTTCGCCTAAGCTATGTGGGAGAGAGGGAGGAGGGAACCGCTAGGGTCTGGGAGAGGGGGCTCTTGAGGGGGTGCGGCCATGGTGGTCTTGGTGTGGCCGGCCCCTCCTCTCCCTCTTTATATAGGTGGAAGACCCCAAAGATTAGGTCAAAAGTCTCCGAATAAGACCCCAACATAAACCTTCCATATGAACAAACCTAGGGGAGTGGGACTCCCCCTTTCCTTCGGTGGGGTGGCCGGCCACCATGGGAGGAGTCCACTTGGGACTCCTCCTCCCTTAGGCTGGCCAGCCAAGGTGGGTGGAGTCCCAGAGGGACTCCACCTTCCATGCTGATTTCTTCCGGACTCTTCTAGAATCTTGCAGAAAAAATACCGGATCATTTTCAAACCTAGAAAATGACTTCCTATATATGAATCTTATTCTCCGGACCATTCCGGACCTCCTCATGATGTCCTGAATCCCATCCGAGACTCCGAACAAAACTTCGAACTCCATTCCATATTTCCATATATACTTAAATGACATCAAACCTTAAGTGTGTCACCCTACGGTTCGTGAACTATGCAGACATGGTTGAGACTTCTCTCCGACCAATAACCAATAGCGGGATCTGGAGATCCATAATGGCTCCCACATATTCAACGATGACTTTAGTGATCTAATGAACCATTCACATACGATACCGATTCCCTTTGTCACGCGATATTTTACTTGTCCGAGGTTTGATCATCGGTATCTCTATACCTCGTTCAACCTCGTCTCTGACAAGTACTCTTTACTCGTATCGTGATATGTCATATCTTATGAACCATTCATATGCTTGCAAGCTAATTAGACGACATTCCACCGAGAGGGCCCAGAGTATATCTATCCGTCATCGGGATGGACAAATCCCACTGTTGATCCATATGCCTCAACTCATACTTTCCGGATACTTAATCACATCTTTACAACCACCCATTTACGCAGTGGCGTTTGATGTAATCAAAGTACCCTTCCGGTATAAGTGATTTACATGATCTCATGGTCGAAAGGACTAGGTAACTATGTATCGAAAGCTTATAGCAAATAACTTAATGACGTGATCTTATGCTACGCTTAATTGGGTGTGTCCATTATATCATTCACATAATGACATAACCTTGTTATTAATAACATCCAATGTTCATGATCATGAAACGATGATCATCTATTAATCAACAAGCTAGTTATACAAGAGGCTTACTAGGGACTCCTTGTTGTTCACATAACACACATGTATCAATGTTTCGGTTAATACAATTATAGCATGGTATGTAAACATTATCATAAACTCAAAGATATATTATAATAACCATTTTATTATTGCCTCTTGGGCATATCTCCAACAGTCTCCCACTTGCACTAGAGTCAATAATCTAGTTTACATTTGTAAAGATATAACACCTTGGTCTTCCGGTGCTTTATGATGTATTGCTCACGGGAGAGGTTTTAGTCAACGGATCTGACACGCTCAGAAACGTATGTATTTTGCAATTCATTTGCGTCTCAACGCATCACTCATTTTCCAAATGAGTCGGCATTTATTCTTATATGTTCAGTCCTCTGGTGGAACCTTAATTCCGCGGTCTGAAATATGTCACTAATATTGTCATACACAATATAGCTTCAAAGTTCTAACACTATCGGAACTACACCAAGTTCTCCAAGAACTCTTCGACTTAAACATCCTCAGTCATTGTCAAAACAATAACATACTCTTCCTTCATTTGTAGAATCCGTCATAATATTTAGAACTCTTCTAAATCTAGCATTGTGCTACCTTTTAAACAACACTTAACCTAATTGAGATTGGAATTTCATTTTTATATGTGATTAAACAAATATCGGTGCAACACCTTACAGCGATTTATTTGTCATTACCCCATATAAAACTATATATGTATCCTTGGTTCTTCTAAAGCACACAGGGATATTCTTACTGTTTGTCCAATGATCATCACATGAATCATTCTGGTACATGCTTCTAACTTTTTAGAGCATAGGACATCTGATTTTGTACATATTATTCGTGATCTAAAATCACTCATGTGTTTTTACTCATCGAGTGTCAAATACACTCAAGTCTTGTTAAACCTTCGCATGAAAAGAACACCTTCTTAATATTTCTATATTGAACTACTTCAATATCCATTCTATGTACTTTGACATAAACTTATTATGTGTTTCAATCTATCTTCATAGATCTTAACACTAAATATGTTTCAGTCCATATCCTTTCATTAAAGTTAATTTCTCAATGAAACCTTTTATTCAAGTATATAATTACATCATTTATAACCAACTATATGTCATCTACATAATTATTATAAATATGTCTCAGCGCTCCCACTTAATTTCTTGCAAATGCAAGCCTCTTCATCGTCTCTGATGAAATCAAAAAACTCTTTGACTATTTCATCTGGTGAAGATTCCAACTCTGTGATACTCACTTCATCCAATTGAAGTTTGTATACCTATCTAGTATTCCACGGACCAGCAAACCTCTTGTTTGTATCTTCTATACACCTTTAATACACACTTCTGATAAGTAATGTATTTTGCCATCCTACTAGCATATCTCATAAAAGAAATATGTAGTGATTACTAGAATAATCCACATAGACTATAAGCATTGCTACGGAAGATCTAATCTTATCGTAGTCAACTCTTTGAACTTTGTCGTAAACAAATTTTCGACAAGTCGAGCTTCTTCAAGGATATTTCATCCAAGTTTATCAATTTTATAGATCCATTTACTTTCAAAAAGTATTCATCTATCTTGGATTTCATGGCGTATAGCCATTTTAACGGAGTCAGGGCCCATCATAACTTCTTTGTTTGTAGTTGGTTTATCATTGTTCAAAATCAATCCTTTGTCCACAAATCATTTATTTGATTACAAAGTAAACCATACCTACAAGGTTCAATATGTACTTCGATCTCCATGGCTAAAACACTTTGTAGTCATGGGAGCCATGATCGTCGTGGCCGCTTCCGGAACCAATTCCGATGCTGCGCTACTCTGATCATTATGCTCAGGTTCATAAACCTTATCAAATTCTATTGTCCTCCCACTCAAACACTTCGCTAGAAACAATTTCTTGGAAATAAATAAGAAACATCAACAAACACTTTTGTCTTTGTATCCATAGTGGAAAGAATTCCCAATCGATACTTTGGGATAACCAACAAAGACATTCATCCGATTTTGGTTGTAAACTCTTAGACCAAAATTTAAAGAAAGGACTATTAGGGTTTATACCCATGCCATAACTCGTATGGTGTCATTTCAACGGATCATGATGATGCTCTATTTAGTGTAAAAGCGGTAGTCACTAGAGCATAATCCACAAAAAATATAATGGCATCATTTTATTTTTATCTCATCATTAACCCAACATGGTTTGGATACATCTCTCGGATACTATATCATCACTATGATATTCCAAGAAATGTGAGTTGTAGAACAATTTCATAACTCTCTTGGATGTTCGCGAAAACTCGTAATTCAAATATTTTCCCAATGATCCAATCATAGATATTTGACTTTTCTATTACGATGATTTCCACTTCATGCTAAAATTTATTTGAATCCATTCAAATGTTTCAAACTTCTTCCTTATTGAATATATCCACATATATATACTTAATTCATTGTTGGAAGTTTTCATGAAGTAGAAGAATCTCCCGCACACAACTATGCCCAGTGAACCACATATATCATCATGTATGTTTTCACTAAGTTAGTTGCCCGTTCAGCTCTTGGCCTATGAACGGTATTTTAGTCATTCTCTTTTTAGAAAAGATTTGCAAGCGCCAAACGATTCAAAAATAAAATGACTCCAAAAATCCATTTGCATGGAGTTCCTTCATGCGTTCCTCTCTAACATGACCTAAATGGCGGTTCCACAAATAAGTGGAATTCAAATCATTTTCCTTATGGCATTTTAGCGTCAGAGTTATGTATGTGTGTTTCACCATTAAGATTTATAATAACTTATCCATCGTACATGGAGTAATGTCATAATTTGAAAAACTCATTGTTTTCATTTGACCAGAGCAAAATAAAAATTATTAAGTTCTTTATTATAAATTCTAAGGGCTAGATAGAATGCCAACGACGAACATAATAACATTTTATTTTTGTTCCAGACGTGCATTCCTATCATATTCCTTGTCAGTCATTTAGGCCATTGTATTCTTGTATTGCGTTGTTTTGTATGACACTTCATACCAACCAATATGGTACAGATACCCAAGAATTTCATTGTGTGACCAAACTAGGAATACATTCATAACATGTATATTATTTATATACACCTGAGCTAGACTTTCTAGTCTTTTCTTTCTTTCTGCCAAAATATCTTTTGTAGTTTCTCTTTTAGTTTTCCTCATTCTCAGAAAACACTTCACCTTCAATAACTTCTAAGTCCATTGGTCAAATACCAATAACCTTGAGGTTCTTACTTTGATCATCATATGATAAGTGTTCCAGATTTCACTATTAGTAACTTTTTAATATGATGAACAATTTCACTCATAATTTTATCCATCATTTCATGACGACTTTCCGAGATCATGTCTGTACATGCTAGGCTCGTAAACTTTAACCTTAGTATTTGCATGTGCAAATCTGGCTTGCGTCCGTTGTATGCACACGTAGAATCTATAACACCCGATCATCACGTGATGCTTCGAAACGACGAGTCTTAGCAACGGTGCATACTAAGGACGACCAGTTCATGGATATGCGAATATCGTTAGTGCCCAATAGTTGGAGGATTGGGACGCCTGGCGTATTCAACATTCGTACATTCCCATAAAACTTATGAGTTTATGTAGTCTCACCAAATTATATTCTATCATCTTACAATAAGGTCTTAGATATCACATATATCTCATACCTTGCTTATTTCTGAAAACAAAATTTCCAGCTCCTTATTTTTCAAACAGATTTGAACTTCAAGTTTCACGGAGAGAAGATGACTTTAGGTACTAATTGAAACCATAGCTCTTTGAATCAACAATGTGAGGTTTACTAAAAGTTTGCAATAGGACTTAATCATTTCTTGATTCTTTAACAATACGGTACCAGTCTGTAAAGTTTCTTGTCAGATTTTAACAGTATTTCAATCTCAATTACAAGACTAGCGCATGGTAGAAAATGGATGCCAATAATACAAAATTAATTCAAAATACTACTCAGACTATGTTCATGATAATTAGTTCATGTTTTAATCTAATTACTAATGAACTCCCACTTAATACAACATCCCTCATAGTTGTTAAGTGATACAGGATCCAAATCCACTACACCAAAACCGATCATCACGTGAGATGATGTAGCTTCAATGGTGAACATCAACATGTTGATCATATCATCCATATGACTCGTGTTCAACCTTTCGGTTTCCGTTGTCCCGAGGCCATGTCTGTACATGCTAGGCTCGTCAAGCAAACCCAAGTATTCCGCGTGTGCAACATGGCTTACACCCGTTGTATGTGAACATTGAGTCTATCACATCCGATCATCACGAGATGCTTCGAAACGATGAACTATATCAACGGTGCATACGAGGGAGAACACTTTATTATCTTGATATTAATGTGAGGGATCATGTTATGATGCTACCGTCGCGTTCTAAGCAAAATAAGATGCATAAAGGATTAACATCACATGCAATTCATATGTGATATGATATGGCCATTTAGTCTTTGCGCCTTCGATCTTCATCTCCAAAGCACGGACATGATCTCCATCATCAACGGGCATGATCTCCATCATCGTCGGCGTAGCGTCAAGGTCCATGGCGCCGTCTTCATGGTTGTTCACCTCATGTAGCAACTATTACAACTACTTTGAAATACTACTCAACATGAAATTTAAAGACAACCATAAGGCTCCTGCTGGTTGCCACAATACAATAATGATCATCTCATACATATTCATCGTCACATTATGGCCATATCACATCACCAAATCCTGCAAAAACAAGTTAGACGTCTCTAATTTGGTTGGCATATTTTACGTGGTTTAGGGTTTTCGAGTGAGATCTAATCTACCTACGAACATGAACCACAACGGTGATACTAGTGTTGTCAATAGAAGAGTAAATTGAATCTTCACTATAGTAGGAGAGACAGACACCGCAAAGCCACTTATGCAATACAAGTTGCATGTCGAGCGTGGAGCAAATCTCATGAACGCGGTCATGTAAAGTTAGCCCGAGCCGCTTCATCCCACTATGCCACAAAGCTGCAAAGTACTCAAACTAAAGAAAACATAAGCATCAACGCCCACAAAACAATTGTGTTCTACTCGTGCAACCATCTATGCATAGACATGGCTCTGATACCACTGTTGGGATTCGTAGCATAGAAAACAAAAAATTTCCTACCGCGAGAACGCAATCCAAGCCAAGATGCAATCTAGAAGATGGGAGCAACGAGGGGATGAACGAGACTAACCCTTGAAGATTTACAAAGCCTACAAGAGGAGGCTCTCGTTGCTGCGGTAGAAGATCTTGACGGTGCCACAATCGGGCAGCACCTCCGTACTCGGTCACACGTTCGGTGTTGATGACGACGTCCTTCTCCCCGTTCTAGCGGGCAGCAGAAGTAGTAGATCCTCCTCGGAATCCCGGCAGTACGACGGCGTGGTGGCGGTGGTGGTGGAGATCTCCGAAAGAGCTTCGCCTAAGCTATGTGGGAGAGAGAGGGAGGAGGGAACCGCTAGGGTTTCTGGGAGAGGGGGATCTTGAGGGGGTGCGGACATGGTGGTCTTGGTGTGGGCGGCCAGCCCCTCCTCTCCCCTCTTTATATAGGTGGAAGACCCCAAAGATTAGGTCAAAAGTCTCCGAATAAGACCCCAACATAAACCTTCCATATGACCAAACCTAGGGGGAGTGGGACTCCCCCTTTCCTTTGGTGGGGTGGCCGGCCACCATGGGGAGGAGTCCACTTGGGACTCCTCCTCCCTTAGGCCGGCCAAGGTGGGTGGAGTCCCTCTGGACTCCATCCATTTTCTTCCGACTCTTCTAGAACCTTCCGAAAAAATCGGATCATTTTCAAACCTAGAAAATGACTTCCTATATATGAATCTTATTCTCCGGACCATTCCGGACCTCCTCGTGATGTCCTGAATCCCATCCGAGACTCCGAACAAAACTTTGAACTCCATTCCATATTTCCATATCTACTTAAACGACATCAAACCTTAAGTGTGTCACCCTACGGTTCGTGAACTATGCAGACATGGTTGAGACTTCTCTCTGACCAATAACCAATAGCGGGATCTGGAGATCCATAATGGCTCCCACATATTCAACGATGACTTTAGTGATCGAATGAACCATTCACATACGATACCGATTCCCTTTGTCACGCGATATTTTACTTGTCCGAGGTTTGATCATCGGTATCTCTATACCTCGTTCAACCTCGTCTCCTGACAAGTACTCTTTACTCGTATCGTGATATGTCATATCTTATGAACCATTCATATGCTTGCAAGCTAATTAGACGATATTCCACCGAGAGGGCCCAGAGTATATCTATCCGTCATCGGGATGGACAAATCCCACTGTTGATCCATATGCCTCAACTAATACTTTCCGGATACTTAATCCCATCTTTATAACCACCCATTTACGCAGTGGCGTTTGATGTAATCAAAGTACCCTTCCGATATAAGTGATTTACATGATCTCATGGTCGAAAGGACTATGTAACTATGAATCGAAAGCTTATAGCAAATAACTTAATGACGTGATCTTTTGCAACGCTTAATTGGGTGTGTCCATTATATCATTCACATAATGACATAACCTTGTTATTAATAACATCCAATGTTCATGATCATGAAACGATGATCATCTATTAATCAACAAGCTAGTTATACAAGAGGCTTACTAGGGACTCCTTGTTGTTCATATAACACACATGTATCAATGTTTCGGTTAATACAATTATAGCATGGTATGTAAAGATTATCATAAACTCAAAGATATATTATAATAACCATTTTATTATTGCCTCTTGGGCATATCTCCAACAGGAGGACCACCAGGGAACCAACCCGAGCCTCCTCCAAGCATGGTTGCGTGATGTCATGTGCCGCACCATCCTCCGCACCCACCTACTCCTCAACTCCCGCCTTAATCTCTATCACGCCGCCAACGTTGAGCAGCGTCAAGGGTCCAAAATCAGGTGCGCCCACGCTGCTGACGGTAGCCGCTGCCCGATTGTCGTCGGCGCCAGAAGCGGCAACCAAACTCCTCATACTTCTTTCTCTGACTTTGCGTCCACCCCTCCTTTTTCTTTTCCGATTTTCCTGTTTTCGTGACACGGTCTTGGCTGGAGCCCGAACCAACACGCCCGACGTTAGCGTCCTTCCACCGTTCCCTCCCCTGCTGCCACCCGCCGGCGGTGAGGTTCCTCCGGCCACGTTACCACCGCCGGAGCCAAGGAGGACATCCGATGCCCCAAGGATGTAAGGTTATTGGCCCCTCGTCGGTCACGCCGTAGCTCCACCATTGACGTTGCCATCGCCGCTGCTGGCACGAGGCGCATGACAGCAAAAATCCACCGTGCGGAGCATGTGGACGAGCAGGGGATACGTTAGAGTGTTGACGTGCGGTGGTACGACCGCTTTGCGCCGGCATCGCCGAGGGAGGGTCGTCCGGCTCGACGATATGGAGATCCACTTCTCGTGGAATCGTTGCCGGATCGAGACACTAGGCCAAGAGATGGAAGATGCCCATGTCGGCGCGACTCCTCGTGAAAGGGTGCAGCGTCTCCACCCATGCGGGTGGCGCCAGCACCGCCTCCGCGATCGACGGGTTCCACGCGTTCACCGGGACCACCTCGATTTCAACCTCCGTATGGACACAGAGGCTGCCAGAGGCAGCATGCGTCCACCGTGACCAAGGGCGGAGTATCAGGCGGAAGAAAGGCGTGGCCAGCACTTCCTCCCGGAGCACCAAGTCCCGGTCCTCCCTCGACGTGAAGAAGATGAGGAAATCCTTCGTCTATGGCAGTGCACCGAGAATGTCCCCGGAGCAAGGCCGTGGACGTCGATCTCTGCTCTGCGGGGGATGATGGACACCACACGTGCTAGACATCGGGCAAGCTCCCTACCCACTACGGTCAGGTGGGACTCCGCACGTAACGCCATCGGCTCGACCTGCGCATCCAAACTCCAGCGAGGCTGCATCAGCTCTGTGGACATGTGCACCAAAGGTAGCACGGGGCGCCCGTGCGGTGCCAGGCGCGCACGGCCCATGGGCGACCGTGCGCACAGTGTATGTAGCGTGCAGCTCCCTGCGTGGCTGCGCGCCGCGACGCTCGCCCGCAGCCCTCGTTGGATGGCTGTGTATCATGGTGCTCACCCGCAGCGCCCGACGGCGCGGCTGTGCACACGACGCTCACCCGCAGCCCTCGATGTCGCGGTTTCACGGCGCGGCTGCGCATCATGGCGTTCACCCGCAGCCCTTGGCGGCGCAACATCACGAAGTACGTCTTTTTTTTCAATAAAGTGAATATATTAATATCAAAAGATAATAATTACACCCATCCACTGCAACAACGCAACACACTAATAGCAGTACGGATGCACACAACAATAAAAAAGAGAAAAAATACTAAGAAACAAAAGTCCCAATACAGTATTCTAGACCTAGCAACAACAATATATCCACCACCAAGACAACACCAAAGATATAGACTCTCCAAAAGTGATTCCTCCAAGAAGAAAACAGTGCACCAGCGCCATCGTCGCCCGACCAAATATTTTAGATTTTTTACCCTGAAGATAGTCACCGCTCTGAAAACAATACATCAAACAAGATGATTGTGAGTTACAACCACGAAGTACATGCATCTTCTAACTTGTAATCCCTACTTTGGTTCGGATCGGGATCCACGTACAACTTACATATATATCGCGATATGTTATAGGGCAACATGCATGTGCAAAAAATTCAACCTAGTATATGAATTTGGTAGAAGGAGAAGACACGTACCTGAACTTGTATTAGATTAGATTACGGTCTACGGAGTACCTTTTCTTGTTCCTGATCCCTAGCTACGTTTGAGGATCGAGTCCACAATTCCATATAGATCACGAATCTGATCACTTTGGATCCTTCAGTTTACTCCCTCGCGTGGATCGTCCCAATCCATGGCTACTGCGGCGATGCCGCTCCGTCCACCACACCGGCGAGCCATCATCACACCTCCCGTTGTAGCCACGTCCAACGACGGCGACCTGCCCTTGGACCTGCTATACGAAATCCTGCTGCGCCTCCCCGCCCAGGCGATCTGCCGTTTCCGTGCAGTCTGCAGATCGTGGCGATCCCTGCTCGGCCACCCGGAGTTCATCGCTGCCGCCCACAACCCTGGCCCGCTCCTCGCCGTCGGTGTAAAGGACTCTTCATACAACGAGGTTCACGTCCTGGACATGGAGTCCGGTGAGGCGGTCAAGCATGTGAAATTTGCTGCCGACAAAGCCTTCTTGCCGCCTCGGTATGGTGATGCGCGCGCCATGAGTTATGACCGCGTGGTCTGCCTCGTCGGTCCGAACCAACGGCTCCGCCTTCTCGACCTCACCAGTGGGGCTCTCTCCATCTTGCCCAGCCACGACCCACCCCAGGGCTACAGCTCGGCATGGGGCGTAGTCGGACGGGCGGCCTCCACGGGAGAGAACAAGGTGTTCGTCATATCCACCTCATACTTTTACAATAAGCCGCAAGCCTGCAAGATTTTGACTCTCGGCGTCGGCAACGGCGGCTGGAGGGATACAGGGAGCCCTCCGTTGGAGGTCATGCTGCAGCTGCATAGCAAAAGAGTCACCGTCATCAATGATGTCGCCTACTTTTTGTCCTGGTACACCCGGGTTATGTCCGCGCACCAGATTGCAATGTTTGACTTCAGTAGCGAGGCGTGGCGACCCGAGGTGTCTTCCCTCCAAGGCCCCATAAACCGCCGCGATATCAGCTTGGCCCAGCTGGATGGCTGCTTGGTCGCCAGCCACGCCAATAGTCACACCTCCATTGAGTTGTGGTTCCTCGTGGACTTGGATCGGTCTCAATGGTCCAAGCGGTACACTATTAACATGTCGTGCAACCAAAACCTCCGGCAGCTGATGTGCAAACAATCTTTCGAGAAGCCATTGGCAATGCTGGGTGACGGGAGGATCGTGCTGTTGATGCGGGTGGCCGGGCTAGGTTACCCCGACAAGGAGGCAGTTGTACTACGGATCTACAACCCGAGAACCAAGACATGTAGGGATGGAACATGGGTGCCTAACTGCAATCAATTTAGTGTGTTCACGTGGAGCTTGCTGCATTCAGCGCAGCAAGGTCCATTAGACATAGCAGCGAAGCGTCTATTGCTGTGTAGAGAACATCAGAAATCCGGAGCAACAATTTCTACTGATCATGGACACAATAAGAAACGACGGACAAAGTGACTTGACCTCATTTGCTCCACCCACCCGTCGGTAATAAACTTCTTGACGTCTATCAAAGATGGTTCGAATTATTTTTTCCAATGTCCCGAATGTTTCGTTTCCTAAGCTAGTCTTATTGTAACAAAGTTGGGGTAGAAATAAGTTTTCATCTTTATAGAACCAATATATTTTCACATCAAATGAAAATTCTGCACAATTAGACCATATATAGACTAAACTATGGAGCATGCTTGCTTGCACATGCTATCATCGTAGAAAATAAAACTCGTTTCAGAAGTCCCGAGCATTTACGGACGACTCGGAAAATAAAATCTACTGCAAAAGTTCAGAAGTTCAGCCCTTCGCATACGGCTAAATAAACCTTGTGCTTTGCAGAACGTCCCTACGAAATATAAAACTCCATAATAATCAATATACCAAAGCGTCTATAGCTAGCCTTGTGGAGATGTACTATGATAGTCTCATCTATGTGAACACACATGGTGCTTAGGTAGATGAACCGCCCCTTGTGAGACTCATGATTCCATCACTTGTGAGCTAATTCTTCGCCCTCCAAAAACAAAATAAAAATTAGAAAACTTCAAAAAGCAAAAAAATATGTGTTTTCTCTTCTAGTTATGTTTCCACCAGATTCATAAGGAAGGAGACCGCCGGACCACAATAAGTCATTGAAGCAAAGGTCCATGTTCATCGAAGGAGAGGTTATCTGTGGCTCAATGGCAAAAGTATATCACCCTCGCTTTAATCTAGCTGGGTGAGGTAACCAGTTCTCACACTCTTTTTTGATAACTGCATTTTCTCTTATATTTTTTTTGCATGTGTAGAGTCTTGTGTAATGTTCTAAATCTCGCAAATTTTTCATGCAACCATGTATCCCGTTGTTTTAATATGCTTCCTTAGATAAGTTTTGTTCATATCTATGTGAGGGATATAATTACTAATTTTAGACCCCGTAAGAGGCAAGTTAGGACTTTGATGCACCTTATTTAACTTGTATCTAGCTTGTGATATCATTTGCGATCCTCTTAGAAGCATACGATCTCTACATTTCAAAAAAATGAACAAAATAGAACATGAGAACGAATTTCTCAATGATAACTACGATGTTGTAGTAGTTGTCTTAAAGGTTTATCCTTAGAAGTAATTTTTGCTATGAGTTGATTAAACGCCGTGTGTAATAGCAATGTTATGATGGGTAAAATACCTACATGAGCATCTTTGCATAACAAATTCAAATGCTCCTCAAAAGATTATTCTTAGTTCTTCTATGATAGGTTTACAACTTTTGGCATGATCTCATTACTAATAAGTGTGAGGTCTTGAAAGACAATAAATTTAAGAAGGCATTGGAAAGCCATGACTTAATAAGAGGGAGTTAAAAATGATTTCCTCTAATGTTATGCTTATTTTGACATATCCCCTCACTCTTAATTGTTTTAAGTCCTGAATATTAAAAAAGAAGAGATATATAAAAATTCAATAGAGGATCACAAGTTTTCTTGCAAGATAGATTTGACTTCGACATGAGACATAGAAGTCTTGATGAATCTCTATACATATAACTGAGCTTGTGAAGCCTTGCATAAATATGAGCAAACTTATTTTGAGCTTGCAGGAAAAATATGGATACAAGGCATCACTCTTGATTGGTAGGATAGATTAAAGCATGAATTTATAAACAATCTTACTCGGGACGAGCAAGGGTTTAGCTGGGGGGTGTTGATGAGTCCATAAATCGATATGTTTTTCATTACATAATTTTTTTTGTCTCATTGCATGCTCTATGTAGATTTGATTATATACTCAAATTCACGATTCAAGTACTCCCTCATTTTCATGAGAGATTTTCATAACTAGTAGTTTATGAGGATTCATCTCTATTCCTTGTCTTTGGTGTATGTGTAGGACTGTAGGTGTTGTGAACCTTTATGGCCAAAGCACGAAAAAATGAGCCAAATGGATGCATTATGGACGAGTTACATGCACCAAAACTTAGCCATTTCAAGGGCGGAAACAACCCAATTTTTCCATCGCAAGGTAATGAAGATCCAAGACCATGTTGTTGTGTCCCTTGTCCATACAAATCCAAATATCCGAAGAACATCTAATCTTAGTTTGTACAAACAAATAGCGCCCAAATTACTGTAGGAAATCCAGTCATCACTTAAGAGGATAAGGAAAGAGTGAGATCGAACCTTGAGTGTGAAATTGTAGAATTTCCAATCAAATATATCGGCCTCTAGTTGGCATTAAGAACTCACGAAGGCGGAGTGGCAGTCATTGCTTTTATTAGTAATGCATTGTTTACCGTCATGGTAACGTGATAGTTAGAGCGTTGGGGGCCTAGTTCCGATCAATCGGTGATCAGCACAAGGCCCACCAAATCCTAGTTGAAGATGCTCCGGAGTAACCTCCGGAGGAGATTGTGAAGTGTTTGAGAGCATTCTTCTAGACAAGGAAAAAAGAAAATTAACGGTGGACAGTGCCTAATTGCTTTAGAGAACATCTACAAGCCACAATATATGCGCGGTCTGGGAGTAAAGAACTTGTCTTAACATGGGTTGGCTCTGAGTACAAGGTGGGAGTGGTTAAGACGCACTGACCCATATAGGCCATGGCAAGGACTCACAATGATGAAAGACATAGCATCATGACATTTTTTTTTCATATCCGCTGATAGCTCCAAATTTTGATGCTTTTTACTACGGATTTTCCACCACCTATCTATTGGTTTCGTTGGGATTTCATTGGATTTTGTGTTTCATCTAATGGTAATATCACAATGGATGCGAAATCTTACTTTTGAATTATGTATTTCAGGAAACCATTATATCTGGAGGTTCCGAAGACATTTATGGGCTAATTGCAAGGAAAAAAGACATTTAACTTTTTGAGGCCAAATCCATCCTGGCGATCCAAGAGCTTTAACGGGCATCAGTATGGGCGGAGGTGACTGTACCACCCGCCCGTACTGGACGGCGTCACCTTCCCCTTATCAAACCAAACCCTTTCCGTGAAGGACACATGACGAAAAACACAACACAACAGCCACCATTCGCACCAGAACAGAAGAGATCGGGTCTGAAGAAGGAGAAGACCATCCTCGACTCTGCCGAAGATCAATTTCATCAAGATCACCACCTCATCCACTAAACCCGACTTTTACTGAGAGAGAGATTCATATTTGTAAGATTAGGGAATAAAACATCTATTTCATCTTGATTTGTATTTGATTTGATCTTCAACTATTGTGGCTTGCTACGGTAATATCAAGATGAACTTCATTTACTATGCTATGATATCATTATCATTATGTTATTCTCCTCTCATGTGTGAGTAGATCCCATTGGCGTGGGAAATGTAGGGGATTGGTAAGATGTGATGTGCCAATTTTATTCCATCCACTTGTGAAGTTATGATTAAGATGATCATATATGAGTATGAATATTTATGGTTACCTAATGATGTTATCTAATTTAAGGGCCCAAATTGCATTATCAATACTCCAAAATCCTATCATTTACACTCACCACTTTTCATTTTAATTCTTGTAGTTAATTCACCTAAGACTTGTGATATCTTGGGTGTGATAGAAACACTAAACATCCTCCTACGCTATTTGTTGGGGTACAATATAAAAAACAGAAATAATATTTCCACGAAAATATGAACGAATGACCACGTGTTCTTGCAGGCCATCAAGCTATTTTCTAGCGCCGTTGCTGGGGAGCTAAGCGTTGGGTGTTTGTTTCTTGGCACTTGTAAGTTTTGATGATCTCTGTTGAGGATAGAGGTTCCACACGCTCATGTAGAGTTTATCTACCAAACTTTATTTATCGGGTACCAGACTCTAAACATCTGGAATTTATTCAAAATCCAGCTAATTCACGTGATGCAGGGTAATGTGCTTTCGAAATAAGGCCAGGGGCATGCCTTCCACCATCACCTCGACCAAAGGGCTCTACATGACCACTCTGCGGGGGGTCGCTCCTTCTGACGGCGCCTCTTGGTCCGTCCTCTTGCCTTGTCTAACGTCATGATTGGTTCCGAGCAAACTTGCATAATTTGGTGATTGGTTTTGGAAATCCCGAGGAGAGAGTTCTCAATTTTTGCTCTGTTGGGTCTTTATGGAAAGGAACTCAACCGAGTATCGCAGTCGTAAAACTTCTTGATGAGGTCACAATCAGTGTTTCGCTATGGAAGCGAACATCATCGCCCAGTGAAAGAATAATCTATTGTAACGAAACATATGTGGCAGAATAAAACCTAGATCTGATCACTGTTAAGCAGCAGTTAGCGCGAGCGCACAACTACCCAACAGATGCTTCTCATTGCTTACCTCGTTCTTGAATGCAACCACGCGCGACGGACTGATTCATTACTCTTTCCGTCCACATGTGTTGAAAATATCAAAAACGTAATGCAGTTTGCTAGATTTCGTCCATCTTCTTCTTCTTTTACATTACGATACTGCTTCCATCTTTTTTTTTTTTTTTGAGGGACGATACTGCTTCCATCTATGCCGACCAATTTCACTATGGTATAAGCAGTCGGTACGAAAGTGCTACACCAGTAGCTGCCCAAATTTTCTTCGCGTGGACTTTGTTTACGAGCCCAGCTCGACAAAGCAACAAAAAGCCCATTAGACAGCCAACGCCTCCAGCCAGTGTACTGTGAGAAGACTGCGCACCACCTCACCGTTTTAGTCCCACCTCGCCAACCGGGGATCGATTCGACCAGCTTAAATAGCCAGCTCCACCTGCCTCACCGCCGAATTCAGTAGCGTGAGCTTGTAACCCGAGCGGGGGCATTGAGGGTGGTGTGGACGTTGTCGTGGTGCTGTGGGCCTGGTTCGGTTGTGCTGCTATTGCTGGCCCGGCCGTTCCAAGTCTGCGTAGTGGACCGCTGGGGCCTGTGCGAAAGCTAGGCCTCACAGGCCTCACGGTCCATATTGTGGCAGGCACTGCGTTAGGGCCTCACAGAGCAGCGAGAACTGCCCGCTTGTAGTGTCGCCGGCTTAATTTTTGTCTTACTTTTACCAGTTGCCGAGTTGGGCTCTGTTCATGGCACGGTTTGTTCATCTTTGAACCTACAAACCACCACATTTCCAGCATACCTGCTCTCGGACAAATTTTGGGTGGGGGGCTTCAAATTTTCAATCCCTCCGGCCGGAGCAACCGGCAGCGAGATCTGCTGCGGGCGACGGTGAGCTTCTCTCGTCGCCATCACAGGGGAGGGGATGTGCAGGGGCAGGTTCTTGGTGACTGCGCCGCTCGCGGAGAATGGCGAGTTTTCGGCGGACGAGGAGGGGCGGGCGAATCTTATCTAGAGCTAGAGAGCTCGCGGAGACGACCGCCGACGGCTACCCTCGAGGGCTTCGTCTAGCGTGCGGAGGAGCTTGGGGGCTCCCTCCGGCACCGGCGACGTATGAACTTTGCGCCCGGTGGCAGGGGCTCCAGCCTCCAGGGGCGGGGGCTCGCTGGTGCAGCTCTTTGCGTGGCTGGGGGATGCTCGGGAACCCAAGCGGTGCAATGGTAGTCGTCCTCAGGCAGCGCCCCCCAATCGGACGGTGGCGGCGGCTGCGCTGTCGGAGGCGGAAAAGGTGTTGCAGCTGACAGAGCCGTCAGTCTCCCAGGGGGCGGACCGGACAGTTGGGCCTGGGCCGTTGGCTGCTAGGGTGGTGTATGTTGGCCGGCACGGGGGCCATTCAGTTAGCAGCGGCTTCTTCTCTCGGACAGAGAGTCTGGGCCAGGCCGTCGGCCTGTGCCACCAGTGGTGGTTAGTGGGCCTCACAGCCCAGCCCAACGCCTATGCTACAAGTGGTTGCGGTTGCCATCGGGGTGTACCGATCGAGGGTTATGGTTTATTGCGAGCCAGAGTGAGGTGAGGCAGTGATTGTCGGATCCCACCGCACCGCCGCATCGCCTCCTTCGCCCGCCGCTTGTGAAGTCCTTCGCTGAGGTCGTGATGGCGGGCTAGGACGATGGTCGCAAGTGTTGTTTCGCGACGGAGGGTGGTGACCGACGGTGGGGCGGGTTCGGGAGGAGGATGCGGCCCGTGCGGGTAGAGGGCAACAAGGTGGTGGAGGCGGGCTGGAGGGAGGTGGAGGTGGTTACTGATACCTCGAGGACCTCGGCTCGTGCGGTGGGTCGCGCGGCCGGGAAGCCTGGAGCTCACCGCCGTCGCGGTGGCGCGAGCAGCGAAGGTGGGAAAGAGGAGCAGCGGGACCGATACTGGCAAGAGGAGGTTCGGTTGGCGCAGGGGGAGCGTGTGGCTGGTGGTCAGGGTGACCAAGGCGGGCATGGCCAGCGCCAGGTACGGACAAACCGGGGCAAGAAGCCGGCGACCGCGGAAGGGCCATTGTAGCCGAAGTGCAAGGCTAAAGCCGCGACGCAGTGGGAAGGGACCCCTGCCAGCGGGGAATGTTTCAAGTGTGGCCGTGGAGGGCACTTCCAATCTGAGTGCACGTAGCAAGAGACCTCGGGGTGAAGCCTCAATGAGGTGACCACCCGACATCCCCACAACAGGTGGGGAACACCCTCTGATCGTAGCAAGAGACCACCCGTGCAACTCTGTGATCGCCTCGATCATATCATCTGTCATTGGTAGCTCAAACATCTCGTGGTAGGCCTCCAGGGTAGCCTCCGACGGCGCCTCATCCGTAGTGGCAAGACCGAGCAGGCGCATAAGACTCCTAACCGCCTTCGTCTCCATGTTCATGCCCCCCGGTTGCCCTGGAATCATGGAGCTTCCCCGTGGTTGGAAGTTCATCGCCAACAAAATGCGTCTGACTGCCGAGGTTTGCATCAGACCGTTCGAGCGCGATTTCGTGGCTGCAAGGAACTTGCCGAGAGTGCATGGCTTCGCAGGGGTAGCTTGCGGCCGGGCCAAGATCTTAGGCCGAGCGCGGTTGAACACCAAAGGTGGTGTTGCAAATCTGTTGTCCGGCCCCGCACCCCATGCTGGCGTGATCGCGAGCCCAGAAACACCCTCTACGCGCGCCGAGGGCGTGTCGACCTCTTCCTCATCTGAGCCCAGGGTGGCGGGGGTTCCCTGTCAGGGCGGCGAGCCTAGCATCGCAACCTCCTCTACGACCATCTCTAGAACCAAAGGGGTTTCCTCCGCGCTGTTGGACTCTTTTTTTGGACAGAAGAGAGCGAGCATCTTTGCTGCGGTGGCAGCTACGCATGGCGAGGGCCAGGGAGGACCACCAGGGAACCAACCCGAGCCTCCTACATGCATGGTTGCGTGATGTCCTGTGCCGCACCATCCTCTGCGCCCACCTACTCCTCAACTCCTGCCTTAATCTCTGTCACGCCGCCAATGTTGAGCGGCGTCAAGGGTCCAAAATCAGGCGCGTCCACGCTGCTGACGGTATCCGCTGCCTGATTATCGTCGGCGCCAGAAGCGGCAACCAAACTCCTCATCATTCTTTCTCTGACTTTGCGTCCACCCCTCCTTTTGCTTTTCCGATTTTCCTATTTTCGTGACACGGTCTTGGCTGGAGCCTGAACCAACACGCCCGACGTTAGCATCCTGCCACCGATCCCTCCTCTGCTGCCACCCGCCGACGCTGAGGTTCCTCCGGCCATGTTACCACCGCCGGAGCCAAGGAGGACATCCAGTGCCCCAAGGATGTAAGGTTATTGGCCCCTCGTCGGCCACGCCGCAGCTCCACCATTGCCGTTGCCACCGCGGCCATAGCCGCTGCTGGCACGAGGCGCATGACAACAAAAATCCACCGTGCGGAGCATGTGAACAAGCAGGGGATACGCCAGAGTGTTGACGTGCGGCGGTACGACCGCTTGCGCCGGCATCGCCGAGGGAGGGTCGTCCGGCTAGACGATGTGGAGATCCACCTCTCGTGGAACGAGACACCAGGCCAAGAGATGGAAGATGCCCATGTCGGCGCGACTCCTCGTGAAAGGGTGCAGCATCTCCACCCATGCGGGTGGCGCCAGCACCGCCTCCGCGATCGACGAGTTCCACGCGTTCGCTGGCCCCCCCTCGATTTCAACCTCCGTATGGACACAGAGGCTGCCAGAGGCAGCATGCGTCCACCGTGACCAAGGGCGGAGTATCATGCGGAAGAAAGGCGTGGCCAGCACTTCCTCCCGGAGCACGAAGTCCCGGTCCTCCCTCGACGTGAAGAAGATGAGGAAATCCTCCGTCTATGGCAGTGCACCGAGAATGTCCCCGGAGCAAGGCCGTGGATGTCGATCTCTGCTTTGCGGGGGATGATGCACACCGCACGTGCTAGACACCGGGCAAGCTCCCTACCCACTACGGTCAGGTGGGACAACGCACGCAACGCCATCGGCTCGACCAGCGCATCCAAACCCCAGCGAGGCTGCATCAGCTCTGTGGACATGTGCGCCAAAGGTAGCACGGGGCGCTCGTGCGTTTATCGGTGGCAGACGCGCACGGCCCAGGGGAGACCGTGCGCACAGTGTATGTAGTGTGCAGCTCCCTGCGTGGCTGCGTGCCGCGACACTCGCCCGCAGCCCTCGTCGGTTGGTTGTGTGTCATGGTGCTCACCCGCAGCGCCTGACGGCGCGGCTGCGCATCACGACGCTCACCCGTAGCCCTCGATGTCGCGGTTTCGCGGCGCGGCTGCGTATCATGGCGTTCACCCGCAGCCCTTGGCGGCGCAACATCACGAAGTACGTCTTTTGTTATCAATAAAGTGAATATATTAATATCAAAAGATAATAATTACACCCAGCCACTGCAACAACGCAACACACTAATAGCAGTACGGGTGCACACAACAACAAAAAAGAGAAAAAAATTAAGAAACAAAAGTCCCGATACAGTATTCTAGACCTAGCAACAACAATACATCCATCACCAAGACAACATCAAAGATACAGACTCTCCAAAAGTGATTCCTCCAAGAAAGAAACAGTGCACCAGCGCCGTCGTCGCCCGACCAAAGATCTTAGGTTTTTTACCCTGATGATAGTCCCCGCTCTCAAAACAATACATCAAACAAGATCATTGCCAGTTACAATCACGAAGTACATCTTCTAACTTGTAATCCCTACTTTGGTTCGGATCGGGATCCACGTACAACTTACATATATATCGCGATATGTTATAGGGCAACATGCATGTGCAAAAAAATTCAACCTAGATCAGTATATGAATTTGGTAGAAGGAGAAGACACGTACCTGAACTTGTATTAGATTAGATTACGGTCTACGGAGTACCTTTTCTTGTTCCTGATCCCTAGCTACGTTTGAGGATCGAGTCCACAATTCCATATAGATCACGAATCTGATCACTTTGGATCCTTCAGTTTACTCCCTCGCGTGGATCGTCCCAATCCATGGCTACTGCGGCGATGCCGCTCCGTCCACCAGACCGGCGAGCCATCATCACACCTCCCGTTGTAGCCACGTCCAACGACGGCGACCTGCCCTTGGACCTGCTATACGAAATCCTGCTGCGCCTCCCCGCCCAGGCGATCTGCCGTTTCCGTGCAGTCTGCAGATCATGGCGGTCCCTCCTCGGCCACCAGGAGTTCATCGCTGCTGCCCACAACCCTGGCCCGCTCCTTGTCGTCGGTGTAAACTCGTCATGCAACGAGGTTCACGTCCTGGACATGGAGTCCGGCGACGCAGTCAAGCATGTGAACCTTGCTGCCGACAAAGCCTTCTTGCCGCCTCGGTATGGTGATGCGCGCGCCATGAGTTATGACCGCGTGGTCTGCCTCGTCGGTCCGAACCAACGGCTGCGCCTTCTCGACCTCACCAGTGGGGCTCTCTACATCTTGCCCAGCCACGACCCACCCCAGGGCTCCAGGTCGGCGTGGGGCATAGTCGGACGGGCGGCCTCCACGGGAGAGAACAAGGTGTTCGTCATATCCACCTCATACTTTTACAATAAGCGCCAAGCCTGCAAGATTTTGACTCTCGGCGTCGGCAACGGCGGCTGGAGGGATACAGGGAGCCCTCCGTTGGCGGTCATGCTGCAGCTGCATAGCAAAAGAGTCACCGTCATCAATGATGTCGCCTACTTTTTGTCCTGGTACACCCGGGTTATGTCCGCGCACCAGATTGCAATGTTTGACTTCAGTAGCGAGGCGTGGCGACCCGAGGTGTCTTCCCTCCAAGGCCCCATAAACCGCCGCGATATCAGCTTGGCCCAGCTGGATGGCTGCTTGGTCGCCAGCCACGCCAATAGTCACACCTCCATTGAGTTGTGGTTCCTCGTGGACTTGGATCGGTCTCAATGGTCCAAGCGGTACACTATTAACATGTCGTGAAACCAAAACCTCCGGCAGCTGATGTGCAAACAATCTTTCGAGAAGCCATTGGCAATGCTGGGTGACGGGAGGATCGTGCTGTTGATGCGGGTGGCCGGGCTAGGTTACCCCGACAAGGAGGCAGTTGTACTACGGATCTACAACCCGAGAACCAGGACATGCAGGGATGGAACATGGGTGCCTAACTCCAATCAATTTAGTGTGTTCACGTGGAGCTTGCTGCATTCAGCGCAGCAAGGTCCATTAGACATAGCAGCGAAGCGTCTATTGCTGTGTAGAGAACATCAGAAATCCGGAGCAACAATCTCTACTTATCATGGACACAATAAGAAACGACGGACAAAGTGACTTGACCTCATTTGCTCCACCCACCCGTCGGTAATAAACTTCTTGACGTCTATCAAAGATGGTTCGAATTATTTTTTCCAATGTCCCGAATGTTTCGTTTCCTAAGCTAGTCTTATTGTAACAAAGTTGGGGTAGAAATAAGTTTTCATCTTTATAGAACCAATATATTTTCACATCAAATGAAAATTCTGCACAATTAGACCATATATAGACTAAACTATGGAGCATGCTTGCCAAGGTTTAAAATAGCGTGCTAAATGAAATAGCGTCGGTCTCCTTCAAACGCTATGGACGCTATATCTTGCTAATTACGTGCTATATTTTAAATAGCGCTTTGAAAAAATATCAAATGTAGTCTAAAAATAAAGGATTTCGCTAAAAAGTTTGGATATTTAGTCCAAAAAATGACTGTATCATACATACATAACCACATACAACAAATAGATCTCTAATTTTTCAGAAGGCTAACATCAGCATTTCACAAGGCAACAACATAGTATAATTTTTTTTATTAAGAATAATCAACATTAGCGATATTAAGTTCTAATCTATAAGAGGAACCAACATATTGCAGTTCATCATCACGAAAAAGTGAAAGTAACTTTGCTTGAAAAAATAGCGCGCTAACGCTATGAAGTTTTAGCACGATATATCATGCTATTTCACAAATAGCGCCATAGCGAGTGAAATTACTAAATTTTAGTGTAGACCCTCCAAATATGCTATTGCATGGTATTAATGGAGAAATAACGCGCTATTTTAAACCTTGATGCTTGCACATGCTATCATCGTAGAAAATAAAACTCGTTTCAGAAGTCCCGAGCATTTATGGATGACTCGGAAAATAAAATCTACTGCAAAAGTTCAGAAGTTCAGCCCTTCGCATACGGCTAAATAAACCTTGTGCTTTGCAGAACGTCCCTACGAAATATAAAACTCCATAATAATCAATATACCAAAGCGTCTATAGCTAGCCTTGTGGAGATGTACTATGATAGTCTCATCTATGTGAACACACATGGTGCTTAGGTAGATGAACCGCCCCTTGCGAGACTCATGATTCCATCACTTGTGAGCTAATTCTTCGCCCTCCAAAAACAAAATAAAAATTAGAAAACTTCAAAAAGCAAAAAAATATGTGTTTTCTCTTCTAGTTATGTTTCCACCAGATTCATAAGGAAGGAGACCGCCGGACCACAATAAGTCATTGAAGCAAAGGTCCATGTTCATCGAAGGAGAGGTTATCTGTGGCTCAATGGCAAAAGTATATCACCCTCGCTTTAATCTAGCTGGGTGAGGTAACCAGTTCTCACACTCTTTTTTGATAACTGCATTTTCTCTTATATTTTTTTTGCATGTGTAGAGTCTTGTGTAATGTTCTAAATCTCGCAAATTTTTCATGCAACCATGTATCCCGTTGTTTTAATATGCTTCCTTAGATAAGTTTTGTTCATATCTATGTGAGGGATATAATTACTAATTTTAGACCCCGTAAGAGGCAAGTTAGGACTTTGATGCACCTTATTTAACTTGTATCTAGCTTGTGATATCATTTGCGATCCTCTTAGAAGCATACGATCTCTACATTTCAAAAAAATGAACAAAATAGAACATGAGAACGAATTTCTCAATGATAACTACGATGTTGTAGTAGTTGTCTTAAAGGTTTATCCTTAGAAGTAATTTTTGCTATGAGTTGATTAAACGCCGTGTGTAATAGCAATGTTATGATGGGTAAAATACCTACATGAGCATCTTTGCATAACAAATTCAAATGCTCCTCAAAAGATTATTCTTAGTTCTTCTATGATAGGTTTACAACTTTTGGCATGATCTCATTACTAATAAGTGTGAGGTCTTGAAAGACAATAAATTTAAGATGGCATTGGAAAGCCATGACTTAATAAGAGGGAGTTAAAAATGATTTCCTCTAATGTTATGCTTATTTTGACATATCCCCTCACTCTTAATTGTTTTAAGTCCTGAATATTAAAAAAGAAGAGATATATAAAAATTCAATAGAGGATCACAAGTTTTCTTGCAAGATAGATTTGACTTCGACATGAGACATAGAAGTCTTGATGAATCTCTATACATATAACTGAGCTTGTGAAGCCTTGCATAAATATGAGCAAACTTATTTTGAGCTTGCAGGAAAAATATGGATACAAGGCATCACTCTTGATTGGTAGGATAGATTAAAGCATGAATTTATAAACAATCTTACTCGGGACGAGCAAGGGTTTAGCTGGGGGGTGTTGATGAGTCCATAAATCGATATGTTTTTCATTACATAATTTTTTTTGTCTCATTGCATGCTCTATGTAGATTTGATTATATACTCAAATTCACGATTCAAGTACTCCCTCATTTTCATGAGAGATTTTCATAACTAGTAGTTTATGAGGATTCATCTCTATTCCTTGTCTTTGGTGTATGTGTAGGACTGTAGGTGTTGTGAACCTTTATGGCCAAAGCACGAAAAAATGAGCCAAATGGATGCATTATGGACGAGTTACATGCACCAAAACTTAGCCATTTCAAGGGCGGAAACAACCCAATTTTTCCATCGCAAGGTAATGAAGATCCAAGACCATGTTGTTGTGTCCCTTGTCCATACAAATCCAAATATCCGAAGAACATCTAATCTTAGTTTGTACAAACAAATAGCGCCCAAATTACTGTAGGAAATCCAGTCATCACTTAAGAGGATAAGGAAAGAGTGAGATCGAACCTTGAGTGTGAAATTGTAGAATTTCCAATCAAATATATCGGCCTCTAGTTGGCATTAAGAACTCACGAAGGCGGAGTGGCAGTCATTGCTTTTATTAGTAATGCATTGTTTACCGTCATGGTAACGTGATAGTTAGAGCGTTGGGGGCCTAGTTCCGATCAATCGGTGATCAGCACAAGGCCCACCAAATCCTAGTTGAAGATGCTCCGGAGTAACCTCCGGAGGAGATTGTGAAGTGTTTGAGAGCATTCTTCTAGACAAGGAAAAAAGAAAATTAACGGTGGACAGTGCCTAATTGCTTTAGAGAACATCTACAAGCCACAATATATGCGCGGTCTGGGAGTAAAGAACTTGTCTTAACATGGGTTGGCTCTGAGTACAAGGTGGGAGTGGTTAAGACGCACTGACCCATATAGGCCATGGCAAGGACTCACAATGATGAAAGACATAGCATCATGACATTTTTTTTTCATATCCGCTGATAGCTCCAAATTTTGATGCTTTTTACTACGGATTTTCCACCACCTATCTATTGGTTTCGTTGGGATTTCATTGGATTTTGTGTTTCATCTAATGGTAATATCACAATGGATGCGAAATCTTACTTTTGAATTATGTATTTCAGGAAACCATTATATCTGGAGGTTCCGAAGACATTTATGGGCTAATTGCAAGGAAAAAAGACATTTAACTTTTTGAGGCCAAATCCATCCTGGCGATCCAAGAGCTTTAACGGCCATCAGTACGGGCGGAGGTGACTGTACCACCCGCCCGTACTGGACGGCGTCACCTTCCCCTTATCAAACCAAACCCTTTCCGTGAAGGACACATGACGAAAAACACAACACAACAGCCACCATTCGCACCAGAACAGAAGAGATCGGGTCTGAAGAAGGAGAAGACCATCCTCGACTCTGCCGAAGATCAATTTCATCAAGATCACCACCTCATCCACTAAACCCGACTTTTACTGAGAGAGAGATTCATATTTGTAAGATTAGGGAATAAAACATCTATTCCATCTTGATTTGTATTTGATTTGATCTTCAACTATTGTGGCTTGCTACGGTAATATCAAGATGAACTTCATTTACTATGCTATGATATCATTATCATTATGTTATTCTCCTCTCATGTGTGAGTAGATCCCATTGGCGTGGGAAATGTAGGGGATTGGTAAGATGTGATGTGCCAATTTTATTCCATCCACTTGTGAAGTTATGATTAAGATGATCATATATGAGTATGAATATTTATGGTTACCTAATGATGTTATCTAATTTAAGGGCCCAAATTGCATTATCAATACTCCAAAATCCTATCATTTACACTCACCACTTTTCATTTTAATTCTTGTAGTTAATTCACCTAAGACTTGTGATATCTTGGGTGTGATAGAAACACTAAACATCCTCCTACGCTCTTTGTTGGGGTACAATATAAAAAACAGAAATAATATTTCCACGAAAATATGAACGAATGACCACGTGTTCTTGCAGGCCATCAAGCTATTTTCTAGCGCCGTTGCTGGGGAGCTAAGCGTTGGGTGTTTGTTTCTTGGCACTTGTAAGTTTTGATGATCTCTGTTGAGGATAGAGGTTCCACACGCTCATGTAGAGTTTATCTACC
This sequence comes from Lolium multiflorum, assembly GCA_030979885.1. Taxonomy (NCBI): domain Eukaryota; kingdom Viridiplantae; phylum Streptophyta; class Magnoliopsida; order Poales; family Poaceae; genus Lolium; species Lolium multiflorum. The sequence goes on along the minus strand of CM061751.1, from coordinate 241,759,834 downwards.
AAACTTTATTTATCGGGTACCAGACTCTAAACATCTGGAATTTATTCAAAATCCAGCTAATTCACGTGATGCAGGGTAATGTGCTTTCGAAATAAGGCCAGGGGCATGCCTTCCACCATCACCTCGACCAAAGGGCTCTACATGACCACTCTGCGGGGGGTCGCTCCTTCTGACGGCGCCTCTTGGTCCGTCCTCTTGCCTTGTCTAACGTCATGATTGGTTCCGAGCAAACTTGCATAATTTGGTGATTGGTTTTGGAAATCCCGAGGAGAGAGTTCTCAATTTTTGCTCTGTTGGGTCTTTATGGAAAGGAACTCAACCGAGTATCGCAGTCGTAAAACTTCTTGATGAGGTCACAACCAGTGTTTCGCTATGGAAGCGAACATCGTCGCCCAGTGAAAGAATAATCTGTTGTAACGAAACATATGTGGCAGAATAAAACCTAGATCTGATCGTTGTTAAGCAGCAGTTAGCGCGAGCGCACAACCACCCAACAGATGCTTCTCATTGCTTACCTCGTTCTTGAATGCAACCACGCGCGACGGACTGATTCATTACTCTTTCCGTCCACATGTGTTGAAAATATCAAAAACGTAATGCAGTTTGCTAGATTTCGTCCATCTTCTTCTTCTTTTACATTACGATACTGCTTCCATCTTTTTTTTTTTTTTTGAGGGACGATACTGCTTCCATCTATGCCGACCAATTTCACTATGGTATAAGCAGTCGGTACGAAAGTGCTACACCAGTAGCTGCCCAAATTTTCTTCGCGTGGACTTTGTTTACGAGCCCAGCTCGACAAAGCAACAAAAAGCCCATTAGACAGCCAACGCCTCCAGCCAGTGTACTGTGAGAAGACTGCGCACCACCTCACCGTTTTAGTCCCACCTCGCCAACCGGGGATCGATTCGACCAGCTTAAATAGCCAGCTCCACCTGCCTCACCGCCGAATTCAGTAGCGTGAGCTTGTAACCCGAGCGGGGGCATTGAGGGTGGTGTGGACGTTGTCGTGGTGCTGTGGGCCTGGTTCGGTTGTGCTGCTATTGCTGGCCCGGCCGTTCCAAGTCTGCGTAGTGGACCGCTGGGGCCTGTGCGAAAGCTAGGCCTCACAGGCCTCACGGTCCATATTGTGGCAGGCACTGCGTTAGGGCCTCACAGAGCAGCGAGAACTGCCCGCTTGTAGTGTCGCCGGCTTAATTTTTGTCTTACTTTTACCAGTTGCCGAGTTGGGCTCTGTTCATGGCACGGTTTGTTCATCTTTGAACCTACAAACCACCACATTTCCAGCATACCTGCTCTCGGACAAATTTTGGGTGGGGGGCTTCAAATTTTCAATCCCTCCGGCCGGAGCAACCGGCAGCGAGATCTGCTGCGGGCGACGGTGAGCTTCTCTCGTCGCCATCACAGGGGAGGGGATGTGCAGGGGCAGGTTCTTGGTGACTGCGCCGCTCGCGGAGAATGGCGAGTTTTCGGCGGACGAGGAGGGGCGGGCGAATCTTATCTAGAGCTAGAGAGCTCGCGGAGACGACCGCCGACGGCTACCCTCGAGGGCTTCGTCTAGCGTGCGGAGGAGCTTGGGGGCTCCCTCCGGCACCGGCGACGTATGAACTTTGCGCCCGGTGGCAGGGGCTCCAGCCTCCAGGGGCGGGGGCTCGCTGGTGCAGCTCTTTGCGTGGCTGGGGGATGCTCGGGAACCCAAGCGGTGCAATGGTAGTCGTCCTCAGGCAGCGCCCCCCAATCGGACGGTGGCGGCGGCTGCGCTATCGGAGGCGGAAAAGGTGTTGCAGCTGACAGAGCCGTCAGTCTCCCAGGGGGCGGACCGGACAGTTGGGCCTGGGCCGTTGGCTGCTAGGGTGGTGTATGTTGGCCGGCACGGGGGCCATTCAGTTGGCAGCGGCTTCTTCTCTCGGACAGAGAGTCTGGGCCAGGCCGTCGGCCTGTGCCACCAGTGGTGGTTAGTGGGCCTCACAGCCCAGCCCAACACCTATGCTACAAGTGGTTGCGGTTGCCATCGGGGTGTACCGATCGAGGGTTATGGTTTATTGCGAGCCAGAGTGAGGTGAGGCAGTGATTGTCGGATCCCACCGCACCGCCGCATCGCCTCCTTCGCCCGCCGCTTGTGAAGTCCTTCGCTGAGGTCGTGATGGCGGGCTAGGACGATGGTCGCAAGTGTTGTTTCGCGACGGAGGGTGGAGACCGACGGTGGGGCGGGTTCGGGAGGAGGATGCGGCCCGTGCGGGTAGAGGGCAACAAGGTGGTGAGGCGGGCTGGAGGGAGGTGGAGGTGGTTACTGATACCTCGAGGACCTCGGCTCGTGCGGTGGGTCGCGCGGCCGGGAAGCCTGGAGCTCACCGCCGTCGCGGTGGCGCGAGCAGCGAAGGTGGGAAAGAGGAGCAGCGGGACCGATACTGGCAAGAGGAGGTTCGGTTGGCGCAGGGGGAGCGTGTGGCTGGTGGTCAGGGTGACCAAGGCGGGCATGGCCAGCGCCAGGTACGGACAAACCGGGGCAAGAAGCCGGCGACCGCGGAAGGGCCATTGTAGCCGAAGTGCAAGGCTAAAGCCGCGACGCAGTGGGAAGGGACCCCTGCCAGCGGGGAATGTTTCAAGTGTGGCCGTGGAGGGCACTTTCAATCTGAGTGCACGTAGCAAGAGACCTCGGGGTGAAGCCTCAATGAGGTGACCACCCGACATCCCCACAACAGGTGGGGAACACCCTCTGATCGTAGCAAGAGACCACCCGTGCAACTCTGTGATCGCCTCGATCATATCATCTGTCATTGGTAGCTCAAACATCTCGTGGTAGGCCTCCAGGGTAGCCTCCGACGGCGCCTCATCCGTAGTGGCAAGACCGAGCTGGCGCATAAGACTCCTAACCGCCTTCGTCTCCATGTTCATGCCCCCCGGTTGCCCTGGAATCATGGAGCTTCCCCGTGGTTGGAAGTTCATCGCCAACAAAATGCGTCTGACTGCCGAGGTTTGCATCAGACCGTTCGAGCGCGATTTCGTGGCTGCAAGGAACTTGCCGAGAGTGCATGGCTTCGCAGGGGTAGCTTGCGGCCGGGCCAAGATCTTAGGCCGAGCGCGGTTGAACACCAAAGGTGGTGTTGCAAATCTGTTGTCCGGCCCCGCACCCCATGCTGGCGTGATCGCGAGCCTAGAAACACCCTCTACGCGCGCCGAGGGCGTGTCGACCTCTTCCTCATCTGAGCCCAGGGTGGCGGGGGTTCCCTGTCAGGGCGGCGAGCCTAGCATCGCAACCTCCTCGACGACCATCTCTAGAACCAAAGGGGTTTCCTCCGCGCTGTTGGACTCTTTTTTTGGACAGAAGAGAGCGAGCATCTTTGCTGCGGTGGCAGCTACGCATGGCGAGGGCCAGGGAGGACCACCAGGGAACCAACCCGAGCCTCCTACATGCATGGTTGCGTGATGTCCTGTGCCGCACCATCCTCTGCGCCCACCTACTCCTCAACTCCTGCCTTAATCTCTGTCACGCCGCCAATGTTGAGCGGCGTCAAGGGTCCAAAATCAGGCGCGTCCACGCTGCTGACGGTATCCGCTGCCTGATTATCGTCGGCGCCAGAAGCGGCAACCAAACTCCTCATCATTCTTTCTCTGACTTTGCGTCCACCCCTCCTTTTGCTTTTCCGATTTTCCTATTTTCGTGACACGGTCTTGGCTGGAGCCTGAACCAACACGCCCGACGTTAGCATCCTGCCACCGATCCCTCCTCTGCTGCCACCCGTCGACGCTGAGGTTCCTCCGGCCATGTTACCACCGCCGGAGCCAAGGAGGACATCCAGTGCCCCAAGGATGTAAGGTTATTGGCCCCTCGTCGGCCACGCCGCAGCTCCACCATTGCCGTTGCCACCGCGGCCATAGCCGCTGCTGGCACGAGGCGCATTACAACAAAAATCCACCGTGCGGAGCATGTGAACGAGCAGGGGATACGCCAGAGTGTTGACGTGCGGCGGTACGACCGCTTGCGCCGGCATCGCCGAGGGAGGGTCGTCCGGCTCGACGATGTGGAGATCCACCTCTCGTGGAACGAGACACCAGGCCAAGAGATGGAAGATGCCCATGTCGGCGCGACTCCTCGTGAAAGGGTGCAGCATCTCCACCCATGCGGGTGGCGCCAGCACCGCCTCCGCGATCGACGAGTTCCACGCGTTCGCCGGCCCCCCCTCGATTTCAACCTCCGTATGGACACAGAGGCTGCCAGAGGCAGCATGCGTCCACCGTGACCAAGGGCGGAGTATCATGCGGAAGAAAGGCGTGGCCAGCACTTCCTCCCGGAGCACGAAGTCCTGGTCCTCCCTCGACGTGAAGAAGATGAGGAAATCCTCCGTCTATGGCAGTGCACCGAGAATGTCCCCGGAGCAAGGCCGTGGATGTCGATCTCTGCTTTGCGGGGGATGATGCACACCGCACGTGCTAGACACCGGGCAAGCTCCCTACCCACTACGGTCAGGTGGGACAACGCACGCAACGCCATCGGCTCGACCAGCGCATCCAAACCCCAGCGAGGCTGCATCAGCTCTGTGGACATGTGCGCCAAAGGTAGCACGGGGCGCTCGTGCGTTTATCGGTGGCAGACGCGCACGGCCCAGGGGAGACCGTGCGCACAGTGTATGTAGTGTGCAGCTCCCTGCGTGGCTGCGTGCCGCGACACTCGCCCGCAGCCCTCGTCGGTTGGTTGTGTGTCATGGTGCTCACCCGCAGCGCCTGACGGCGCGGCTGCGCATCACGACGCTCACCCGTAGCCCTCGATGTCGCGGTTTCGCGGCGCGGCTGCGTATCATGGCGTTCACCCGCAGCCCTTGGCGGCGCAACATCACGAAGTACGTCTTTTGTTATCAATAAAGTGAATATATTAATATCAAAAGATAACAATTACACCCAGCCACTGCAACAACGCAACACACTAATAGCAGTACGGGTGCACACAACAACAAAAAAGAGAAAAAAATTAAGAAACAAAAGTCCCGATACAGTATTCTAGACCTAGCAACAACAATAAATCCATCACCAAGACAACATCAAAGATACAGACTCTCCAAAAGTGATTCCTCCAAGAAAGAAACAGTGCACCAGCGCCGTCGTCGCCCGACCAAAGATCTTAGGTTTTTTACCCTGATGATAGTCCCCGCTCTCAAAACAATACATCAAACAAGATCATTGCCAGTTACAATCACGAAGTACATCTTCTAACTTGTAATCCCTACTTTGGTTCGGATCGGGATCCACGTACAACTTACATATATATCGCGATATGTTATAGGGCAACATGCATGTGCAAAAAAATTCAACCTAGATCAGTATATGAATTTGGTAGAAGGAGAAGACACGTACCTGAACTTGTATTAGATTAGATTACGGTCTACGGAGTACCTTTTCTTGTTCCTGATCCCTAGCTACGTTTGAGGATCGAGTCCACAATTCCATATAGATCACGAATCTGATCACTTTGGATCCTTCAGTTTACTCCCTCGCGTGGATCGTCCCAATCCATGGCTACTGCGGCGATGCCGCTCCGTCCACCAGACCGGCGAGCCATCATCACACCTCCCGTTGTAGCCACGTCCAACGACGGCGACCTGCCCTTGGACCTGCTATACGAAATCCTGCTGCGCCTCCCCGCCCAGGCGATCTGCCGTTTCCGTGCAGTCTGCAGATCATGGCGGTCCCTCCTCGGCCACCAGGAGTTCATCGCTGCTGCCCACAACCCTGGCCCGCTCCTTGTCGTCGGTGTAAACTCGTCATGCAACGAGGTTCACGTCCTGGACATGGAGTCCGGCGACGCAGTCAAGCATGTGAACCTTGCTGCCGACAAAGCCTTCTTGCCGCCTCGGTATGGTGATGCGCGCGCCATGAGTTATGACCGCGTGGTCTGCCTCGTCGGTCCGAACCAACGGCTCCGCCTTCTCGACCTCACCAGTGGGGCTCTCTCCATCTTGCCCAGCCACGACCCACCCCAGGGCTCCAGGTCGGCGTGGGGCATAGTCGGACGGGCGGCCTCCACGGGAGAGAACAAGGTGCTCGTCATATCCACCTCATACTTTTACAATAAGCGCCAAGCCTGCAAGATTTTGACTCTCGGCGTCGGCAACGGCGGCTGGAGGGATACAGGGAGCCCTCCGTTGGCGGTCATGCTGCAGCTGCATTGCAAAAGAGTCACCGTCATCAATGATGTCGCCTACGTTTTGTCCTGGTACACCCGGGTTATGTCCGCGCACCAGATTGCAATGTTTGACTTCAGTAGCGAGGCGTGGCGACCGGAGGCGTCTTCCCTCCAAGGCCCCATTAACCGGCGCGATATCAGCTTGGCCGAGCTCGACGGTTGCCTTGTCGCCAGCCACGCCAATAGTCACACCTCCATTGAGCTGTGGTTTCTCCTGGACTTGGATCGGTCTCAATGGTGCAAGCGGTACACTGTTAACATGTCGTGCAACCAAAACCTCCGGCAGCTGATGTGCAAAGAATCTTTCGAGAAGCCATTGGCAATGCTCCGTGACGGGAGGATCGTGATGTTGATGCGGGTGGCCGGGTTAGGTTACCCCGACAAGGAGGCAGTTGTACTACGGATCTACAACCCGAGAACCAGGACATGCAGGGATGGAACATGGGTGCCTAACTGCAGTCACTTTAGCGTGTTTACGTGGAGCCTGCTGCATTCAGGACAGCAAGGTCCATTAGATATGGCAGCGAAGCGTCTATTGCTCAGTAAAGAACGTCAGAAATCTGGAGCAATACCGCCTACTAAGGGAGACAACAGAAAACGGCGGACAAAGTGAATTGATCATCGACTTAATGGTACCTTTCGAAGCGAGTTGTTTGATTGAACCCTGTTTTGCGGGAACTGAGGTTGCTAAAAACACCTAAGTAAAATGAGATTTTGATTTATGCGTGTCTTACCTCATTACCATATCATGGATAACTCCGTTGGCCTTTAAACGATCTACCACGAGAGAAATTTCAGATTTTGAATATGAGTTGATTAAACGTTGTAATATCAATGTTATGATGGGTAAAATACCTCTATGAGCATCTTTGCATAAAAAATTTAAATGCTCCCCAAAAGAGTATTCTTAGTTCTTCTAAGCTAGATTTAGATCTTTTGGCATGATCTCATTACTAATAACTGCGAGGTCTTGAAAGACAATAAACTGAAGAAGGTATTGGAAAACCATGACTCAATAAGTGGGAGTTAAAAATTATTTGCTCTAATGTTATTTGCTTATTTTGGCATGTCATCTCACTCTTAATTTATTTAAGTCATTAATATTCAAAAAGAAGAGACATACAAAAATGCAATAGAGGATCATAAGTTTTCTTGCAAGATGGATCTGACTTTGACACGGGCCATAGAATTATTGATGAATCTCTACACATATAACTGAGCTTGCAAGACCTTGCATAATTTAGCAAACTTATTTTGAGCTTGCAGAAAAATAAGAATACAGGGCATCACTCTTCATTCGTAAGCTAGATTAAAGGATGATTTGTAATCCATCTTGCTCGGTAAAAGTGCATGGAGCCCCATATACGGTTCAAACTCCAAACGGAGCATCACTTCTTTTAATTCCACAATATCTTGGCGCACATGAAAAACAGTGTTATATATGTACACCGACAGTGAAAGTAGACTAGTGTATATATGCTTAAAATGGAAATAGGGTCCAGCTCACTTTGGGCATACGGTTGAGGTATAACTATCACTACATCACGGTACAAGATTTGAGGCATTTTAAAGTGCCTCAAATTTGAAACAAAGTGCCTCAAATAAGCTATTGGGGCACTTTTTCAAGTGCCACATCTTTACTTACGTCTCTAAAGATATTTGGGGCACTACCTAGGGGCACTTCTTAAAATGTCCCAAAATTCAATTAGGGGCACTTATCAAGTACCCCAAAAGCTAGTTAAGGGCACTTCTTAAAGTGCCCCAAAATCCAATTAGGGGCACTTGGTGAAGTGCCCCAAATGCCAATTAGGGGCACTTGGTGAAGTGTCCCAACACCCAATTTGTGGCACTTGGAAAAAGTGGGAAGCATTGGACATCGCTTTCCCCAGTTTCGGGGACGACACAAGAAACGTCTGCCTGGGTATGAGCACCGATGAACTCAATTCATTCGGCAACCAGAGTAGCACGCATAGCACCTGGCCTGTGTTTGTATGGCCTTACAACCTACCCTCGTGGTTGTGCATCAAGCAAATGTACATACACCTGAGTATTCTTATTCAGGGGCCGAAACAACCAGGTGTCGACATGCATTTGTATCTCGGGCTGCTGAAAGAGGAGTTAGACACGTTGTGGAAGACGTCACCCCGTACGTGGGACGCCTACACTAGAGATTATTTTGATATGAGAGTCGCGTTGCTCATGACGGTCATGGACTATCCTGGTTACGCATATGTATCTGCCCAGGTCGGCCACGGATTCTGCGGCTACATGAAGTGCATGGACGAGACCCCGCATCTCCAGCTACCAAGGGATCCTGGGTCCTTGAAAACCGTGTACCTAGGTGCTCGAAGGTGGCTTCGCTTGGATCACCCGTGGAGAAAACGTGGTGATATGTTCAATGGTAAAGATGAGCCCGATAGAGCCCCGCGCCCGAGGAGCATCGAAGAAATCGACGAGCTTCAGAAGAATTGGAAGGAGTGCCCGGCGCCGGGAAAAAACCGACCCAAGCCAGAGCCGCTGCTCGGTGTATGGAAAGTGAGGTCTATTTTCCATGACTTGGAGTACTGGAAGGTCCTCCACACGCCCCACAGCCTTGATGTCATGCACATTACGAAGAACGTTACCGAGAGTCTGCTTGGCATTCTTTGCAATTCGTAAAAGTCCAAGGATGGGACGAAAGCAAGATACGATCTGAAACATCTTGGCATCAGGAAAGATCTTCATGCCCCCGATAGTGATGAAGATGATGATGATGATCAGACGGAAGGGACTCAATGTCTCCGCAAAAAGGCTAAGAAGAACGCGGCGGTGCTTCCCGATGCCTGCTTCACAACAAGTCTGGAGGAGTTCGAGCAGTTTTTTCAGGTGCCTATTAGGAGTGAAATTTCCTCACGGTTACTCAGGGAATATAAGCAGATATCTGGATGTAGCGAAGAAGAGAGGTTCACCGGGATGAAGTCTCACGATTGTCACATGCTCATGATGCAGATACTTTCCGTTGCGATCCGAGGGATAATGGGCGAGCACGTCCTTGATACACAGTTTGGCCTTTGCAACTTTTTCGACGTTATCACCAGGAAGTCGATCGGTGTGAGGCAGCTCAAGATACTACAGGATGAGATCGTGGTGATACTATACGAGAGCTCGAGATTTACTTCCCGCCCGCATTCTATGATATATGTGTCCATCTCCTTCTCCATGTCGTTGATGACATCAGGAACCTTAGCCCGACGTTCCACCACAACATGATGCCGTTTGAAAGGCAGAACGGTGTCATGAAAGGATACGTTCGCAACATAGCCCGTCCAGACGCTAGCATGGCCAAGGGGTTTCTAACCTACGAGTGCATCTCCTTCTGCCAGAATTACCTAAGCACCGAGGATGACCAGGATGTTGGTCTGCCCACCACGACGCACCTCGGCAGGCTCGCTGGAGTCCATCACCGTGAGGCCTACCGCTTAGTCCATGTCGGCATGAATAATCGATGTGAAGACTTTGAAAGGGTTCACCGGGTCGCGTTACAACACTTAAAATTGATCGAACCTTTGGTGGAAGAGCACAAAAGCATAATCGAGCAGCATTAAATCGATATGGGCCGACCGAGGAAGATGGGAGACGTAACCAAAGAGCACAACTCCAGTTTCATGCGTTGGTTCAAGCAAAGTCAATTGCTTCAAGCACAGAGAAAAAGGCCTTCTAGGAAGATGAAAACCTCATATACACCTTATCACAGGGCCCCCGGAAAGAGCGTAAGGACCTATCAGGGGTACAACATCAACGGTTACAGATTCTACACCGAGGAAACAGGAATAGAGAAAATCAAGACTCATGAGTAACTATGCTATCATACGCCGATGACGAGACTAATGTCAAGGAAAGATTTTTCGGAAGGATAGAGTAGATATGGGAGCTCAATTACTGTGGAGAGACGATGCCAATGTTCCGTGTGAGATGGCCCAAGAAGGTCAAAAAAGAAGGCCGATATTTCACCACCATGGTTATAACCGATGCCAAATCGAAGATCGCATCCGCGAACAATGAGCCATGGTAACTCGGTAGACAAGTTGACCAATGCTTCTTGATCACCAACCCATCAAGGCCTAGCCGTGTTGTCATGAGGAGGGGCAGGAGGAGCATCATAGGAATGCAAGGAGACACCAACGAGGAAGACTTGGAAAAGAATAGTTATCCGAAGATAGAGGAGGAATTCGACAAGCACTTCGACATGCCTACTGCTAGTAAAGTAAGAAGGAAGACCTCCCTACCCTCTAAAGGTTATCCGTTCACACGAAGAAATCTCAAGTTGGTCGGCATAAAGTATTCACCTGTTATCACCAGATTTTGGACAAATCCAGAGGTGGGCCATAAGAGAGATGGGCTTGGAAGACTACACGTGGAAGATCTCTGAAGCGGCCTTGCACGGAGAATTTGGGCTAGTTTGCCCGTGTATCTTTAATTATAGTAGATTATATCTTAGATCAAGATTTAGAGTTTGTATCGCACACGGTGGGATATTCCCACGTTAGAAAGTCCCTGGACTATAAATATGTATCTAGGGTTTATGGAATAAACAACAACTCACGTTCAACCCAAAACAAACCAATCTCGGCGCATCGCCAACTCCTTCGTCTCGAGGGTTTCTATCGGTAAGCGACATGCTGCCTAGATCGCATCTTGCGATCTAGGCAGCACAAGCACGTTGTTCATGCGTTTCGTTGAAGCGTCTTTGATGGCGAGCAACGTAGTTATCATAGATGTGTTAGGGTTAGCATAGTTCTTCGTATAACATGCTTACGTAGTGCAACCCTTGCATGTCTAGCCGCCCTCACACCTATCTCGGGTGTGGGGGCGGCGCTTGATCTTTATTTAGTAGATCTGATCCGTTACGATTGCTCCTTGTTCGCAAGGATTAGTTTAATATCTGCAATAGTTAGGCCTTACAAAGGGGAGGATCCAGCGGCACGTAGGGTGGCGTTCGCAAGCCCTAAACGGGATGTTCCGAGGATCAACTTCATGTTGGTTTTTAGGCCTTGTTTAGGATCGGCTTACGATCACCGTGCGTGGCCGCGAGGCCCAACCTGAGTAGGATGATCCGATTATGCGGTGAAAACCCTAAATCGTCGTAGATCTAATTAGCTTTATCTTGATCAAGCAGGATCACCATATATTCGTGCACCCCGTACGAATCATGGGTGGATCGGCTCTTTGAGCCGATTCACAGATAACCTGAGAGCCGATCGAGGCTCGTATTTAATGTTTACGTGTATGCCATGCAGGAAACTAAGCGAGGCATCCCCATCACCTTCGACCAGGTATAGGTCAGGTGGCACGCCCTTGCACTTCGCATCGGACGTGTGACGAGAAGAGCATTGCGGGCCGTCGCTCGGAGGGTCTCAGCCAGCCGCAGCTCTAGGCTCTTCCCGGCTCTACCGTGTTGGATCGCTGCCCGACGGTGGTTTTGGCTCAACACCGGGCACGCCGGTGGGACAATCGTCTACATCAACCACATCGCCATCTACATCGGAGATCTACGAGGAGCTGCCTGACGAGCTCAAGAAGAGATACGACGAGATCAAGGTCACCCTCGAAGCCGACCTCATCGGCTCTTTTCAGAGAACCCGTTCCCATGGCATCGGATGGAAGGGATTCTCACCGCAAGGTGCACTCGATGGGATAGACCTCTGCCCCGTCGGAGAAGCACCAGGGGCCTGCGGCAGGAGATCAACTACTTGGTGGCTCACTCGCTACACCGCCACTCCGAGAACTTGGTCAACGTGTTGGAGCGTGTCGCTGCGCGTGATCCGGAGATCATGAGCCACCAGTACTCGCCGTCGGGACCAGCTCTCGGACGCATCAAGGAGAGTTGCCACTCGGTCCCGTCCACCGCTGCCATATGCGTTGGCAGCACCAGCTGAAGTGCCGGCTACACCGGCATTCGTCGTCTACAAGATCGGTGGTGACCCTAGTGACTACCGGTTCTTGGCTGAGGCGCCTAAGGAGATCCCTCAAGGATACGCGTGCACGTATGTGCCGGATTGTGGCAACTGGGCACTCTCAAACCAGGCCACAACATCAGGGACTCCGGCGAAGACAGGAGGAACGTCGGACAGAGCTTGAGAAGCAGACGTGGCTAACTAAGTATGCCACCCCGACGAAACTCCGAGCCCAGCTCCTGCGGTTGGCTCGAGCTGGAAAAACAAACATGGCTGGCTAAGTATGCCACCCGGCGAATCTTGAGTGCAACTCCTACGGCCCGACACGGCGGATCGGATCGGTACCATGCGAGAGACCAGTTCGGCATGGTGCCGAAAAGAAGGGCAATCGGCTATTCCAAGCCGTACCCCAACGAGTACGAGATGATCCCGCCACCTAAATATCGGCTCCCGACTTCTCCAAATTCAGTGGATCGGATGGCTCCAGCTCCATCGAGCACGTCGGCCGATATTTGGCGCAACTAGGACCGGCTTCGGTGTCGGATCAGCTACGCGTGAGGCTCTTTTCACGGTCCCTCACGGGATCGGCTTTTGGATGGTACACCTCTTTGCCAGCAAACTCCATCCAGTCTTGGAAGCAATTGGAAGAACAATTCCATACGCAATACCATTCAGAAGCTTCCGAGTCTAGCATTGCCGATCTAGCACAACTACGTCGAAGCGCGGAGAAACGGTGACAGAGTACAGCGCTTCGGGAATCTTAGGAACCGATGTTATTCGGTTCGTATAGCTGAAAAGGAAGCAGTCGAGTTGGCGAGCGGCCTTGCAACACGCTCAAGGACATGGCCTCCCAAAGCAGATTATCCCTCGCTGGCGCACATGGTTCGAAACTATCGCATATGAACAGCGCCACCGGACTGTACCAAGACAAGTTCAAGCGTGCGGTAGTCCTGGTCGATGCGGAGAAGACGAAGTTCTGCGGGAGACCAAGAAGTAGCGGTGGCTGAGTGGACTCGGGGAGGAACCCCCGTGTCCTGCAAATGGGTAAAGCCACCGGGGCCGCCCGGGGATTTGATTTTGACGTGACCAAGACCAACAAATCTTCGACCTCCTGCTCAAGGAGAAACAGTTGACGATTCCTGAAGGTCTCAAGTTCCCCACGGCGCAAGAGCTAAACGGAAAGCCGTACTGCAAATTCCACAACTCGCTCTCCCATGCCACCAACGACTGCAGGGTGTGGCGTCAGCACATCCAAGCGGCGATAGAGAAGGGCGTTTAATTTTCAACCAGTACGCCATGAAGGCCGACACCCAACCCTTCCCCGCCGTTAACATGGTGGAAGTCACCTACCCTGAGGGTTGCCAGCCAGGTCCCTCGTTCGGTATCAACATGGTAGGACCTGGAAACCACTCTGGCAAAGATGGAGATGAGGGCAGCTGCTCTCATAGCAAGGACACAAAGGAGGCCGCTCCACACGATCGGCTCCATCATGATGGCAAGCGCTCACAGAGGGAGAGGTGAAGAATATAAGATATCAACGACCTCTCTCTGATCACCTCCTCAACAAATATGCGAGTCAGTATGACCAACGCCGACGGTCCAATTATGATGATGAAGGAGATCGTCTGGCTAGAGAAGCCAGAAGACATTGTCGGCAGGATCGCGATGAGGAAGAGCACGAGCGCCGTGCCACGGACACATCAAGGGAGCAAGATGACAACGCCGGACATTGGGACTGCCCTTTCTTCGGACAACGCTGGGATTCAGGAATGAGCCGATTGCCCACAATCGGCAATTGCCCAATGCAACAAGAAGAAGAAGGAGGCAGGCAACGTGTCGTGTTCGCGATTAGGGCCTCTCCGCCACAGAGCAAACGTGCTGAGTCACCTCGTTGGGCAGATCTTGAGGATTCCGAAGACGAGGGACTAGAAGAAGAAGACAGGTACCACCATCCAAGGTGGTGCCCTGACGGACTCAGCCGTTCACGAAACGCAGGGTTCAGCGGTTGCGCGGCCTGGAGGAAAGGTTATACTGCATACGCTAAGGAAGGCACGGCCTGATCTGGCTGCAAAGGTTCGGCGAGCCCTGGATGAAGAGGGTCGTCCACGGAAAATGGAGTGGCACCCCAAACAAAGGAGAGCCGATGATGAAACATCGGCTGGCACGAACATGGTGTTCATCCTCCCTTCGAGTTCGGTGCTCCAGGGTTAGATGAGACATCCGTGGCACAACTTGTGCGGCCCACGGCCGGTTATCTTTGAGAAGCCACGAGGAAAGAGCTACAGGCATCGAAGGCCCTGTACTTGCGAGGATATATCGATGGGAGGCCTATAAATAAGATGCTGGTGGACACCGGAGCGGCAGTTAACATCATGCCGTACTCTATGCTACGTCGGCTGGGACGCTCTAGCTCGGATCTAATCAAGACCAACGTAACATTGAGCGATTTCAACGGCCAAGCGTCGAGGCACAAGGAGTTCTGAACGTGGATCTGACCGTAGGAAGGAAAACTATCCCTACAACGTTCTTCATCGTTGATAGCACGAGCAGTTATGCTGTGCTGCTGGGAAGAGATTGGATCCACGCCAACTGCTGTATTCCCTCCACGATGCACCAATGCATAATACAGTGGGATGGAGATGAGGTAGAGGTCGTCCAGGCCGATGACTCAGCCGAAATTTCAACGGCTGGCATGAACGCATGGGAAGCAGCAGGCCAGGAACCCCTCTCAGGCATCAACTTGGACGACTGCGAGCGCATCGATGTGACAAAGGGAAGGGTTAAGCTGGTTTTATCCACGGCCTGACCATGTAGTTGAAGCGAAGCGATGTGCAACTTGGCGAGGCTGATCCTTGTGATCGGCCCCAAAGGTCTATGAAGGGACATTACAGAACCTTCAGCGCTCCAATCGTTATGGAGGCCGATCCCGACAATCGGCCAAAATTATCCTCACCACATGTTCTGCTTGTGTTCGCCCTTGACCCTATCAGGAGCCGACGTGCGAATTACAGAGCCGATATCTGCCATTCTTTGGCAGATTCGGCTCGGGGGGCATATAGTCAGATGAACATGTGCAGATATAACATGTGCAAACGTGCGTGCAGTGGAACATTGGGGGCCGATTAAGAAAAATCGGCCAAATAAAAAAAAATTTCGCACGAAGCGAAGCCGATGCGCAGCCATCGACTAGTACAGTCACACAAGACCAAGACCGGCTGGTTATATGCTCAAAGTTCACATCGACATCAACGGTCAGTGCAGGGAAGGAGCCGACCTGGCCTGCAAGGCGCGAAAAGTAGACTGAAGAAGCTCGGGGGCAGCTCACCCTAAGGTTTTCTGCTTTGAGGAGCCGATTTTGTTGAAATCGGCTAACTCTGCATAGGCGGCACATTCGGCTGATCCATTACCGTTCTTGCCTCGACTGAGACTCGGGGGGCAGCTGGCTTGGTGGCTGCTCTGTTTTGGAGAGCCGATTGAAGTCGCATCGACTGGCCCTGCATTGTGATCTCCTCTGGATCGGGATAGGAGGCCGTCGGTTTTTGCAAGTTGGACCGTCCTGTCGCTGCAAAAGGAAGAAAGGGACTAGATTCTCAAAATAGCCGATGAGTAGTCATCGGCTAAGGGATTGCGAAAAATTGTGGTCGGATACCAAATCGCAGCCTGAAATTGAGAAGTTCTTGGCCTACGAGCTAACTGACATGGGGTCCGGCTTCATGGGCGTCCAAAAGAAGAGAAATCCGATACGCCGCTATCGGTCTTGGCATGACAGGCGGAAGGAATGAAATTGGAATAATTGAAGGCTGAATCAAAAGACCGATTTCATTAATTCAGAGGAGCGGCTTTACAAGAAAGAGCCGATGGCTCTCAAAAGAGGGATCTAGTGCCTAGTTGTTGATCGCCAAAACCCACCGGCGGGCAGCGGCCTGTCAACACGGTAGAGCCGGGAAGAGCCTAGAGCTGCGGCTGGCTGAGACCCCTCCGAGCGACGGCCCGCAATGCTCTTGGTCACACGCGGCGATGCGAAGTGCAAGGCGTGCCACCTGACCTATACCTGGTCGGGAAGGTGATGGGGATGCCTCGCTTAGTTCTGCCGCGCATACACGTAAACATTAAATCAGAGCCTCGATCGGCTCTCGGGCTATCTGTGAATCGGCTCAAAGAGCCGATCCACCCATGATCCGTACGGGGTGCACGAATACTTGGTGATCCTGCTTCAAGATAAAGCTAATGAGATCTACGACGATTTAGGGTTTTCACCGCATAATCGGATCATCCTACTCCAGGTTGGGCCTCGCGGCCACGCACGGTGCTCGTAAGCCGATCCTAAACAAGGCCACACAACCAACATGACGTTGATCATCGGAACATCTGTTTAGGACTTGCGAACGCCACCCTACGTGCCGCTGGATCCTCCCCCCTTCGTAAGGCCTAACTATTGCAGATATTAAACTAATCCTTGCGAGCAAGGAGCAATCGTAACGGATCAGATCTACTAGATGATGAACAAGCAGGGTGCCGCCCCCACGCCTGAGATAGGCGTGAGGGCGGCTAGACATGCGAGGGTTGCACTACGTAAACATGTTTATACGAAGAGCTATGCTAACCCTAACACATCTATGATAACTACGTTGCCCGCCATCAAAGACGCTTCAGTACGGGCAATGCATGAACAACGTGGGGCTTGTGCTGCCTAGATCGCAAGATGCGATCTAGGCAGCATGTCGCTACCTGATTGAAACCCTCGAGACGAAGGAGTTGGCGATGCGCCGAGATTGGTTTGTTTTGGGGTGAACGTTGTGTTGTTGTTTATTCCATAAACCCTAGATACATATTTATAGTCCAGCGGACTTTCTAACGTGGGAATATCCCAACGTGCACGATACAAACTCTAACTTCTAACTTAAGACACGATCTAATAAATTACAGATAAATGGGCAACCTAGCCCAACTCCACATAAAAGGCCGATCTTCGTATTTTCTTCATATATAACCTTCAAGCTTATCTTGATCGTGGCCCACCTCCGACTTGGTCAAATCCTGGTGATAACACATGCCCCCCTGGTTTTGGAAATAACATTTCCAAAATCATTACGCTTTCCTTCGTCGGGTCATGTTATGATATAGCAGAGTCGTCGCAACATCTGTCATCATTATGACTTGTCAGTTATTCTGGAAAACTCGATAGCTCTGCATCATTTCCTTGGAAACCGTAATGGCGTTAAATTTCCGCCAAGCTCCCTATCATTCAACCGTGCCAATCAATCAACCCTCTTCATCCTCTGATCTGGCTATTGTCCTTTCTTTCCAATCTATTCCCCCAAGTGGGCCAACATTGGAGTCCGAGTGGGCTTTTTAGTGAGGACGATGACGATGACGCAGAGGAAGAAAAACTCCAGTCGAGGGCTAGAGCAGCGGTGACGAGGCATTCTCCGGAAACAGTGCCGGTGACAGCTACAATGCCGACGACGAAGGCAGCGAAGACTAGGGACATAGCACCAGCAAGATGCGAGCAATCGGCTCTTCTTCTGTTCCTCTTTAAACCATCGGCTCTTCATTGCAACGAACCCTCCTTTGTATGGAAAAGTATTCTCCAATCCATTGTTTTGCCGATGGTCAAAGTCAGGCAGTCTCCAAAGAGAGCCGATGGCATTGCATCGATCTCCATTATAAAAATACGAGGAAAGTCGACCTAGCCGCCCTTCCAAACGGTAACCTGCGACCTCTATCTGAAAAGGTGAACTCAGATCCCTAAATCGCCGCCTGAGCAGCTCCAACCCACAACCAACTACACAGATCTCGGCCACGCCGCCTCCGGCTCCTTCGCATCCCATGGCGGAATCATCCAACACCGATACCACAGCTTCCGGACTGAAGGTAATCTTCAACCCCCTCGCGCTGTTCGACTTTACATGAGATTAATGGCAAGCACCTGAATTAATGTTTCGCTCTGCTACTAATTTAGGCTTCAGATATCCTTCTGCCACACCCTTCTCTCGCAAATTCGATGTGCCTTGGTCCTCGTTCTTCTGAGAGTCCTGCCCTGTTAATTTCGTGCGAAGCTAACAGAATCCCCTTTGTGAGCCAAAACCTAGATCTAACTTCCTGGGCCGACTGCCTACGAGCCTGGCCTAATCCTCCTGAAGGTTGGGTGGCATGGTACAATAGAGTATCAAAATCCCACTATGCCACTTGGGAAACCATAGGGATAGCCGATGCCCTGTCACTATCATTATCTCCTCTTGAGAAGAACGAGAACATCTTGAAAACCATCGGCTACTTCTGGTCTGATGCACTGAACTGCTTTATGTTTGGTCATGGCCCTATGACACCAACCTTATTGGATGTGGCCATGATCACGGGGCTGGACATTGCATCCCCCAGCCCTTCTGCATTCAAACTGCCCAAAGTCCCTTTCACCCTTTCCTCCAAAAAAGAGTGTACCAGCTGGGGTGCCTACCTCAATCGTTACATGAAAAACAAAGGCCCCGTGACAGAGCGGGAGCACACAGCCTTTCTGAATTTCTGGCTGGAGCACTTCATATTCTGTGGCCCATCACTTGCTCCTACCAAGAATTACCTCTCCCTGGCTTATGAACTTGCTAAAGGCACCCAACTCGGCCTAGGCAAACTATTCCTTGGAGAGATTTATCGATCCCTTCAACTGATGTCTGTCAAACTGTTCCATCGAAAGACAGTCAAAACTGGCGGCCCCTGGTGGTTCATTCAGTTGTGGGCACAACTATACTTCCAAAACCAAATACCAGACTTCCCACCACTGACCACCTGCACCTTTCCGGACGTGAATGGAAAGGAAATCCGATGCACCAGCTACGGCCAAGCCCTATATGGTCTCCCGGGCAGCAGGCTGATCCCCAAGGAAGCAGCAGGGTGGTTCAAGATTTTCTTTCAAGGTCTGGACAACCCCCTGTTTGATCCTTATACCGAATCGGCAAACTTTGAAAACCCCGTCTTTTTCCGATTGGACGACCTTGCCGGCGACGCCGGCACACAGCATTTGTACTCCATCATGATCCGCCCTTGCTTCCTCCCTGTTGGCATGAGTACCTCGAACCGGATCACAAAGCCCGGTTATGAGTGTTACCAACCGGTAGTGGCAGCCCGACAGCTTGGTCTCGGACAGGTGCCTCCACACTTCTTCTTACACCATCTGACAGCCAGTAGAGCGGACCTGCCTGACATCATCACTGCCCAAAGGTGTTATACCTTCTTTGATGCTTTGGTCATCCCGATCCCTCACGACCTCCGTTTCTCCTTTGCCACCGATGGTTTTGAAACTTGGTGGTCTATGTGGAAGACCCACGTCTTCAGGAAGGCTCTAGGACCGCTACTGAGAGAGCTTGACGCCGAATATGACAATCCTGCAGACCAGGTACCATTACTTAAGCATCTCTTGTAACCGCACATAGCGATCACCTGTGACTTGATTCATTCTCCTGGCAGCAACAAGATGGTCCGGCTCCCACACAAACCGACGGTTCCCCTTTCGTATTCCTTCCTCCGGCACCAGTGGTCCTCTTCTGCCAGAGCTCGCCACCTATGAAGAAAGTTATAATGCAGAGTCAGCCGATTTCACCGAAATCGGCTGCTAAGAGTAAAGCATCCTCGGGGCCGGTTGCCCCCCGAGCCTCGACTCAGGCGAGGACGGCAGTGAGGAAGGTGGCTGCCAGGAAACCCCTGAAGCGTAAAGCCCCGGCCCAAGGAAGCTTGCATGTAAGTTGATTCAGACCCCGTAGGCATTTGTCCACCTCTGAAAATTTGTTCTCAACGTGCTTGTATTCTTTCCTACAGGCCTCCACCGAAGAAACCTCCAGCGGGGCCGAAGAAACCAGTCAGGGGGACTCAAGCTCGGGTAATTCCGAGAGGTCCACCACCCAGAGCCAGACGGCTTCACCAGCGCCGGCTTCCAAGAAAAGGTCGGTCCCTGATCCTCCTGCTCCCCAAGCCCCGACCAAATTGGGGTCACGCACGAAGCGCCGCTGCGTCAAAAGGGCTCGTAAGAACCCACGAACCTCTTCATCAAGCCAGGAGGTCTCGAATGTAATCATCTTCTCGATCATGCTTCACGCTTTCCGGTTGTTACATAAAGATCGGCTAATCGCTTCCTCTTGCAGGCCGAAAAAACTTCCAGCGGAGACGTTGAGGAGATACAGATACCGTCCGCCACTCTGGACCTGGCCACCTCAGCGGTAGCGGCTGCCCAAATGGTTAACCCATCTCAGTCCACCGAAGAGCCGATCGTTACTGCATCGGCTGTCCCCCCTTCCTTGGGAGAGGTATGTCTTTCTTCCTTGACTCCATCAATTCCACCATTGCCTGCTAAGCTTACTTTGTTTGCCCTGCCAGGGTTATGATCTTTCGAGCTTGCTTTCGTTCGATCCAGAATCCATCGAACCAACTTCTTCCAAGGCAGGTGGGGAGCCGATCCCTAGTACGGTCCGTGGTCCACTCCAGCGCCTCAAAGATTTGCTTTCTGCCCCAACTGAGACTTTGATTGAAGATTCCGCGGAAGCCAAAGGCATTCTCGAGGATATCCAGCTTCATCTCCCTATGACCCTGCAAGTGAAGCTCTGGCCCGCTGTTACCCTGCCGGTCTTTAAGTCAAGGGTGCAATCGGCTCGCCAGGATTGCTCTTCGCCACTCCCAACTTCCGCTGAGGGCCGATATTGCCGAAAAATGTCGACGGCTCAACGAGAAGAAGGCTGCTCTGGACGCCAAGACGGATACCTCTGCTACTCATGCTGAACTCGAGACCCTGCGCAAGGAGCTGGAGGATCTTGAAGAGAGGGTAAGGGCAACCAAACAGCTTATCCAGGACAAGGAAGCCCTTGTTGCTCGTTCGCAAGACGAAGCAAAAGGCCTCACGGCCGGTCTGAAGACCGATCTGGCTGAAATCCGTACCCTGAGCGATCAGCTGGTGACGGGTAAGGACGAGGATGACAAGGCCGAGATTGCTGAGGCGGATCGCGTCCGTGTCGACGCCATTCTCGCCCTTGGTGTGTTCCTTCAGTAGGGCCTTTAGAGACAAAAAATGTTTCATTGGACTGGATCTTTCTGTACTTGCTACAAAAAATTTTTTTTTACTGGCCGATTTTCCATCGGCTCCCGACATTTTCTTGCCCATGCGTCTGTCTGATAACCATATGCACCTCCCCCGAGCCGAATCTGACAGGTGACTGCAGATATCGGCTTTGTATTATGTCCATGCGCCGTACTCGTACCTAGGCTCTGTTGGGATTCGTGTAGCCGACGTGGCCGCCGATCGCTAGATCACCGTTGAAACCAAGCAGACCGTGTAGTGAGAACAATCTTAGCCGACTCGCTGGATCGAAGCGCTCCATGAAGGTTTCGTAATATCCCTCGTGCAATGCTGGAGCACTAGGCTCCGTCGGGAGGACGAGCACCGCGTTCGTACCAGCCGATGTTTTCGTCATCGGCTTTCCTTTGCTCGATGTCCCACCGGGCGTGCGAGAATGTGTTGATCGCCAAAACCCACCGGCGGGCAGCGGCCTGTCAACACGGTAGAGCCGGGAAGAGCCTAGAGCTGCGGCTGGCGACCCCTCCGGCGACGGCCCGCAATGCTCTTCTGGTCACACGCGGTGATGCGAAGTGCAGGGCGTGCCACCCTGACCTATACCTGGTCGGGAAGGTGATGGGGATGCCTCGCTTAGTTCTGCATGGCATACACGTAAACATTAAATCGAGCCTCGATCGGCTCTCAGGCTATCTGTGAATCGGCTCAAAGAGCCGATCCACCCATGATCCGTACGGGGTGCACGAATACTTGGTGATCTGCTTGATCAAGATAAAGCTAATGAGATCTACGACGATTTAGGGTTTTCACCGCATAATCGGATCATCCTACTCCAGGTTGGGCCTCGCGGCCACGCACGGTGCTCGTAAGCCGATCCTAAACAAGGCCACACAACCAACATGACGTTGATCATCGGAACATCCTGTTTAGGACTTGCGAACGCCACCCTACGTGCCGCTGGATCCTCCCCCCTTCGTAAGGCCTAACTATTGCAGATATTAAACTAATCCTTGCAGAGCAAGGAGCAATCGTAACGGATCAGATCTACTAGATGATGAACAAGCAGGTGCCGCCCCCACGCTGAGATAGGCGTGAGGGCGGCTAGACATGCGAGGGTTGCACTACGTAAACATGTTTATACGAAGAGCTATGCTAACCCTAACACATCTATGATAACTACGTTGCCCGCCATCAAAGACGCTTCAGTACGGGCAACGCATGAACAACGTGGGGCTTGTGCTGCCTAGATCGCAAGATGCGATCTAGGCAGCATGTCGCTACCGATTGAAACCCTCGAGACGAAGGAGTTGGCGATGCGCCGAGATTGGTTTGTTTTGGGGTGAACGTTGTGTTGTTGTTTATTCCATAAACCCTAGATACATATTTATAGTCCAGCGGACTTTCTAACGTGGGAATATCCCAACGTGCACGATACAAACTCTAACTTCTAACTTAAGACACGATCTAATAAATTACAGATAAATGGGCAACCTAGCCCAACTCCACATAAAAGGCCGATCTTCGTATTTTCTTCATATATAACCTTCAAGCTTATCTTGATCGTGGCCCACCTCCGACTTGGTCAAATCCTGGTGATAACACTAGTGCACTGCTACTACTAGTCCTATTCTACTAGTCGTCGCTGTCCTCGTCATCACCGCCGTCGATGTCGTCGGCGCTGCTCCCAGGGAGCTCCTCGTCGCTGCTGTCCCAGCCCGTGGCCGGAGCCTCTTCTTCCTCGTCATCTTCGTCCTCGCTGTCCGCCCACATACGCGAGCGCTTCTTCGGCGGGAGCTTGGTGGAGGGGGAGGTCTTGGCATTCGCTACTTCTCCTTCTTTCTTCTCATTATCGGAGGAGAGGGGGTTCACCTCGGAATGAGGCTTGTCCTCGTTCTTCTTCTTCGGCGAGAATTGGGGGAAGAGGTTTGAGAAGGAGGAGGAAGAGGAAGACATGGCTGAGGGAGAAGAGGGTTTTTTGGGTGCCGATGGCTGGAACAGAGGAAGGGGATGAAGAAAGCTAATCGATCGGCACAGTTAAATAATGAGGAGCCTGGTGGAAATTTAATGTCATTACAGTTTCCAAGGAGATGACGCCAGAGCTATCGAATTTTGCAGAGAAGCCGAGAAGACAGGGCATAATGATAACGGATACTGCAACTCTCTGCCACGACATGACCCGACGAAGGAAGGCATAATGATTTTGGAAAAATTATTTCCAAAACCAGGGGGCATGTGTTATCACCAGATTTTGGACAAATCCGGAGGTGGGCCGTAAGAGAGATGGGCTTGGAAGACTACACGTGGAAGATCTCTGAAGCGGCCTTGCACGGAGAATTTGGGCTAGTTTGCCCGTGTATCTTTAATTATAGTAGATTATATCTTAGATCAAGATTTAGAGTTTGTATCGCACACGGTGGGATATTCCCACGTTAGAAAGTCCCCTGGACTATAAATATGTATCTAGGGTTTATGGAATAAACAACAACTCACGTTCAACCCAAAACAAACCAATCTCTCGGCGCCAACTCCTTCGTCTCGAGGTTTCAGGTAAGCGACATGCTGCCTAGATCGCATCTTGCGATCTAGGCACAAGCCACGTTGTTCATGCGTTGCTCGTACTGAAGCGTCTTTGATGGCGAGCAACGTAGTTATCATAGATGTGTTAGGGTTAGCATAGTTCTTCGTATAACATGCTTCGTAGTGCAACCCTTCATGTCTAGCCGCCCTCACACCTATCTCAGGTGTGGGGGCGGCACCCCGCTTGATCTTTATTTAGTAGATCTGATCCGTTACTGCTCCTTGTTCTGCAAGGATTAGTTTAATATCTGCAATAGTTAGGCCTTACAAAGGGGAGGATCCAGCGGCACGTAGGGTGGCGTTCGCAAGCCCTAAACAGGATGTTCCGAGGATCAACTTCATGTTGGTTTTTAGGCCTTGTTTAGGATCGGCTTACGATCACCGTGCGTGGCCGCGAGGCCCAACCTGGAGTAGGATGATCCGATTATGCGGTGAAAACCCTAAATCGTCGTAGATCTAATTAGCTTTATCTTGATCAAGCAGATCACCATATATTCGTGCCCCGTACGAATCATGGGTGGATCGGCTCTTTGAGCCGATTCACAGGAACCTGAGAGCCGATCGAGGCTCGTATTTAATGTTTACGTGTATGCCATGCAGAAACTAAGCGAGGCATCCCCATCACCTTCCGACAGTATAGGTCGGTGGCACGCCCCACGCCCGCATCGGGCGTGTGACCAGAAGAGCATTGCGGGCCGTCGCTCGGAGGGGTCTCAGCCAGCCGCAGCTCTAGGCTCTTCGGCTCTACCGTGTTGATGTCGCTGCCCGACGGTGGGTTTTGGCAGTCAACATCAGCACGGGAGGACCAGCAACATATGAAAGACCCAGAAACACTGCATGAGACAGATAAAGGACGTCATTACTCCAGCTAGCTCTTACAAAAGCAGAGAAGAAAATATTTTTTGAATGTCTGAGCAGTATCAAGGTCCCGTCTGGCTTCTCCTCCAATATAAAGGGAATAATAAATGTGGCAGAGAAAAAATTTCAGAACCTGAAGTCTCATGACTGCCACGTGATAATGACGCAGTTGCTTCCGATTGCATTGAGGGGGCTTCTACCGGGAAATGTTCGACTGCCCATTGTGAAGCTATGTGCATTCCTCAATGCAATTTCTCAGAAGGTAATAAATCCAGAAAGTCTACAAAGTTTGCAGAATGATGTGGTCCAATGTCTTGTTAGTTTTGAGCTGGTGTTCCCACCATCCTTCTTCAGTATTATGATGCATCTCCTCGTTTACCTGGTCGATGAGATTTCCATTCTCGGTCCTGTGTTTCTACACAATATATTCCCCTTCGAGAGGTTCATGTGAGTCTTAAAGAAATATGTTCATAACCGTGCTAGGCCAGAAGGAAGCATCTCTAAGGGCTATGGAACAGAGGAGGTCATTGAGTTGTTGACTTTGTTTGACCTTAAGCCGATTGGTGTTCCTGAATCGCGGCATGAGGGGAGACTAAGTGGAAAAGGCACACCAGGAAGGAAATCAATGATATGTAGGGACGGGATTTCTTTCACTCAAGCACACTACATAGTTCTACAAAGTTCCACCTTGGTGGCTCTGTATATCAATGTACACAAGAATTTTGTACGGTCCTAGAACCCGGGGCAGTCGGACTATTGGATTAGATGTGAACACATGTCAACTTTCGGTGGTTGGTTGCAAAAACATCTCATGAATAACAACACTATTGAAGATCAGCTGTACTTGTTGGCCCAGACACCATCTTCGACTGTATTGACTTTCCAAGGGTACGAGATAAATAGAAATACATTTTACACGATCGCCCAAGATAAAAAGAGCACCAACCATAATAGTGATGTCCGCTTTGATACAATAAACAACAAAGGCCCAAATAACACATATTATGGTTACATAGAGGGGATATGAGAACTTGAATATGAACCTTCTTTTAAGGTCTCTTTGTTTAGGTGCAAACAATGGTAAGGAAATCGGTAATCGTTAACTGCTCGGTCGTCTTGGGAGTAGCGATTAGTCGGAATTCGGACGATTAACTGATTTAATCGGTCGGCTATTAATCGGTGTAACCTACATAAATTAGCACGCAAAAAACAGTTTATATAAGAAAAATAATAGTATATGAGTCTCTATATGTCTAGCCCTACTTCTCTAGAACCTAAAATCCTAGAAAAAAACATGTATGCTTCTCCTCTGTGGCCTAATCTTCAAGGTCACGAGCGAATCAGGATCCACTAGTCGAAGCCGCGTTTCTTCCTTCCACTTCTTATCCTCTCACCTCTGAAGTTTATCTTCTTTCACCACCTACCTAGGGCACGACCCCTCTTACACCTAAACCACCTAACCTATCGAAGGCGCCCTTGAGCTCCTGCACGAGCTACTCAAAGTGGTCGAGCTCCTGTATCAAGGCAACTGAGAGTAACTGGTATGGGAGGGCAAGGAACTAGTTGGCGACAACGGAATTCGAGTTGTTGGAGGCTGCAATCAAGCGAGAGCTTTGCAAAACCTACTTTATTGGGGAGGGGTAGCGTTTGTACTATCTATATGCATTGAAAAGTTTATATCTTTTTTGACCAAGTGTAGTAGTTAATCGGAAACATACCTAGTAATCGGACTTTCGGTACGATTAATCGGGCTAAAGGATTAACACAAGAGATTAATGGTAATCAACACGGTCAGGCCCCTAGTAGCGATTAATCGGCCTAGTAATCGCTGAATTGGCCTAGTTTTTGAACAGTGGGTGCAAATGGGTCAAGAAAACAGGAGGCGGGGTTCAGGTAGACAAGTTGTATGGAATGACAACAGTGGATCTCAACAATCTTGGGTATAGAGACGAACCATTCGTCCTAGCTAAGGATGTGACCTAGGTTTTCTATGTGAAGGATATGTCTACCAAACCAAGAAAAAGAAACATAAGGAAATGAATACATCATACGATGAGCTAAAACGCCACATAGTTCTTTCTGGAAAAAAACAGAGTGGGTGACGTGGGCATAACCCTTTGGGTACTCGACATTGCCATAACCGGTGCAAACTATGAAGCTGGACCAGCACAACGACTCGACGAGCTGGACCTTCACACGCCTCAACTTGGACTACAAGGAAAGAAGACTCCAACACGAATCCTACTAGGACTCTTGTAAACCCTAACTTGGCTGATATATAAAGCCAGGCAGGGGCACCCCTTAGGGACACACGCATATTCAGAAACATAGATCATAGAGGTGACACGCCTAGACACCGCAACCCACGGATTAGAACTAGACTAGATCCAACAACTCCGCCTATGGCGGCCCCCTGTACACATATATTCATATACTGGATTGCTAGCAGGACGTAGCGATCCTCCACCGCGGGGACGTGAACCTGGGTACGTCGTGTACCGTCTCGCTCCCGGAACTTCCGTCGTCGCCTTTCTCTAAAACCCAAGCCCCTCATGGTGGGCATTGCCGAGGAACCGCCTCGTCAATTGGCGCCGTCTGTGGGAAGCGCGACGACTGGATTTTGTCATCCGGGCTGGATCATCGAGTTCATAATCAACAACATCTAGATCGCACTTGGTAAACAGTCGATTTCAAAGATCAGATCCGGCGCTCGTCATCTACTTCATCACGGCCAGTTTCCTCATACGAAATATGGCGGCGACCTGCTGAGTTTCCGTCATAGCCGGCCCGTGCACGGCGTCGAGTCGCAAGGAAAAAAGGTGTTCTGCCCAATCAGATTATTAACAGAGCTTGCAGCTTTGTTTTTTGCAAAGGTACCTAAGATCGGAATTACGATCGGAAGCTAGATCGATTTTCAAGGAAAGAAGGGCAAATAAAATTTGTCTACTCCGGGTCAGGTCGCGTGAGCAGAACTCTATATTGGCTCTCCTTTTCCTTGTCTCCTGCCGCGTTTGGATTTCTTCAGAGCCATCTCTTCTCGGTCTTTCACCCGACAGCAGCAAGCAACACCATCATGACATGCGCGCACAACTGCAAGACAGTTCTTTCTTGGTTTCCGTGCAGTCACAGCAACACAACAGCAAGCAATGGCAGGATAGATCGCCTTTCCTTTTCCTACTATCCGCGCGTGTGCCTTTGATTACACGACGCGTTCAAGAATTGGTCAAGATCCTAGGCACTTGTAACATCCCAAAAATTTCAAAACAAACAAAATGAATTTCCCTAGTTCCAAATTTTGGAACCAACAAAAACTTTTATTAAATTAAGTTTGATGCATAGTAATCTTGCTTAATTCTTGTGCTATTGTCATGATTGCTTGTTAAGGTATATTGAAATACTCTTAAACCCTAAACCTCACATTCCCTTTTACCAATCCAAGTTAAAATAAAATAAAAAGAATTAAAATAAGAAAGAGGCATATGTGCCTATGGCTATTTTTATAAAACTTTACCCTAGACCTTTCCACTCTATTTAGAGGATTGGAAAACCTTCATAAACCTTATCTAGTACCTCTCAATTCATTTCCAAGTTGAAAAAAAAAACTAAAAATGCCATAGAGGCATATGAGAGTAAAATGCAAATTTGTGAAATTAAGGATCTTGACCCTAAGACTTGTGGTGAATGGTTGGATCACTCCTATATACCATTTCAACACTCAACAACATCAATTGGGTCAAGCCAAGTCAAATTAAAAATCAAATGCAACATATGCATAGAGACATATGTGACACATAGCCAATTTCACCAATTCTTGTCCTATGCCTTTATACCCTGACCAAATGGTGTGAAACCATATCTAAACCTAATCTAACTCTAAATTGAACCTCAACCTTGCCCAAGTAAAGCAAGGGGAGCAAATAACAAGAATAAGAAAAGTTGACATGTCACCTCTTATGTGTTATGGCCAATTTTGCAAATCTTTGAGCTAGACCTTTTGGAATGGTTTCAATGGTTTGAAAATGTTCCTAAACTATTAAGAATCACTTTAGAGTCAAGAGAAATCAAATCAAAAAGAGAGAAATCAAATAGTGAGAAAATTCCATTTTCACTCACATAGACATTTAGCCTTTTTTTGCAAATCTTCAACCAAGGCCACTTTGGCCTGTGCCATTGCTTGTAAAACACTTATATATGAATAACAAACACAAATGCATCAAAGAAACCCAATTCAAATCAAAGAAATTTGCAAATGCAACTTACATGTGATAATGGTCATGTGACCCATTTATAAAATGTTACCCACTTTACACCCCTGGTTTTGACTTTTCCTAAACCAACATTGACCAACTCTTGCCATGTCATCCAAGACCTCATCAAGATGAACAAGTTTGATGTTGACCATTAGGGTTGACTCTGCCTAGGTTGACCAGAATAGAAGAGACAAGTGGAGACTTTGAAATAAAGAGAAGATCAACCCCAAATTTGAAACTTTGCAAAACAACACCAAATTGACCACCACCACCACCATTCCACCTCTCTGAATATATGAATGAGATCCACTAAAGGAAATTCCAATATTTGAAAACATTTCTCTTTCGGCCATTTTCACAAACACCTTGTGAGCAGAATCAAATATGAAGCCCATGCTGAATTTTGGCTTGGACCAAGTCCACCTCTGAGCTCCACTGCATCCCTCTGCACCCCTGCTAGCCTCTCCATGCCTCTGTCTCCCTGTTGCTTGGTCACCACGACCATGACCATGCATGCCGTGGCATGCCAAGTCCTCTCCATGCCATCTCCTCTCCTCTCCCATCCAAGCCCATCAACCTTGTCACTGAGCTTGCCTGGACCTTGCTGATGCTGACCATGCCTGCCCTTGACCAAGACGACGTCGACATTGACCGGGCCACGCATGCCCAGACAGGCCCAAAGACACCCAGTCGCTCGCCAGGACGCGCACGACGACGTCCCTGGGCGCGACAGGACGCCGCCATGCCCCGTCGCCTCGCGCCTCCCCTCACTCTCCCCAGGCACCAATCGCGTCGCCACGGTCCCTTCTCCCTCCCAGACAATGCCATGTGGACGCGCTCACCCTGTAGCCGTCGTCACGGACGACGAACTCCCGCCACCGTACTGCCATGCTGCAAGGAAGAGAACGACGCGACCCTTCCTTCCCCTGCCTCGCCACGACGCCCGTAAGCCTCGCCTTGATGTCGCCAACACCCTGCGCCCCTCGCTTGCCCCTTCGACGCTCTGGAACGACGAGCTCGTCGTCAACCTTGCCCACACCCTCGCAGCACCCCTGGCCTCTATAAAAGCTGGCTCCCCCTGGATGAATTCGCCACACCCTCGCGTTCCCCTCTCACCACTGAGCCTCCTCGTCCCCTCCCCTCGCTCAATTACCCACCGGAGCCCTCCAATTCCTTGCCGGAGCTCCGCCAGCACCCCTGCTACCTCGCCGGCGACTGGAGCCCCCATTGGAGCCGCCGTTGGTGCCAGGAGCTTCACCACCGTCTTCCACGACCTCCGCCCACCTCGCCGACGCTCTCCCGCCACCAGGTAGCCCCCTGACCCCCTATGCAGGCCGCCGGTAGGGTTCCTTCTCCGGCGAGCCTCGACGATGATGAGGATGGCCACCAGCCGTCGATCCACGTTTTAATCCTACGGCCTCAGCGCGGCGTACCGATTCGCCTGTGAGCACCCGCTGACAAGCGGGGGCCACTGTCAGGCAGCCCGCTGAGATGCTGGGCCGGCCCACCTCTTTCCCTCACTGTGCAGCCCACTAATCTTCCCGCCAGCCCAAAGTTTGAATTCAAAATTTTCAGAGTAGATAAATATTACAAACTGGTGCCAACTTCAAATTTAATTTTCTCCAAATATACTTGGCCAAATTTTACAAAATTTATATTTTTGGAAAGCTTAGAGTTTTCTCTACACAATGCCACCGGATTCAAACCCATATCTGTTGTAGAATTAAAGTAGCAAAATAAACAAAACAGGGACTTTTCTGCCTTAGAATAATTATTAAAAATCAACCACAAATGCTTTTGAGTTAATTCCAACTCCAATAAATCACATTTCACTTGTACTAATTAGTTATGCAAAAATATGCCATGCTTACTTTGAATGATCATGGCCTAGATGAATTAAAGGACTATATGGCTATTTCTAGTCAAAGATATTGTCCAAAACTATTTAAAAATAACATGGGAGTGTTTCTCTCATTTAAATCTTGTCATGAACTTTTCAAATGAGATAGAGCCTCTGGTCATTAAGGTCTCATATGAATTGTTGATGAAATTAAATCTTTACCATGTTAGGGTTAAATTATATGAGGTACTTCACCTCATTTAAATCATTTTCTTAAATGATAAGTATGAATAGGTTGACTTTGGTCAACCTAAGTCATATATTGTTCATGAGAGAAATTAAATTTTAATAAGATAATGAGAGGAAATTATTTCTCTAAGTAATTGAAAGTAACACCTAAGTTAGTATGAGAGGAAATTATTTTTCTTAAATTAAGAAAGGAACACATCCACCCACTTAATAGTAGTGTGTGATGCTAGATTAAGTTGTGTAAATCTTGTGTGTGCTTAGTTTAGTATGTAAGTTTGGTATGATGATTGTGTACCCCGTATTCGTATTTTAGACGCTAGTACCAAGGAGTATCCAGGAGGAGGAGGTCTACTTCCAAGGAGAAGAAGACCACTTTGACCAATTCCCCAACCAAGGCAAGATAATACTCTTGCAAAGTGCAAAGCTCACCATGAGCAAGGCATTACCCCATTTACTTTATGCTTATGATCCTATTTCCCAGTTTTACTTTACAAGCTTTATTTACTTTTGTTTTATCAAAGTACTTTTTGATTCATGATTCACTTGGTTAGTATTGGATTAGTACAAGAGTATCAAAGTTAGCCTAAAAAGCTATAAGCTACTTAGCACCCCTCATAACTAGTTGCTAGTGCTAAAGATTAAAAGTGACTACTCTAGTTGGGAACTTGTGAAATGAAATAACTTTAAAACCTTGGAATGATGAGTCATTCTATTGAAAGATTTTGAAGGTGAATATGACTTGTGAATGACTTGGTAAATTTTACCAAAACTGATGGTTGGGTTCGGATGCGATACCATTCCAATTTTACAAGTACCCCCACAATACCTGAATCTGGGTAAGGCTTAGCTGGAAATTTATGTGTCCTAGTATGGGTTCCCTCTGAACAAGCATCATCGGGGTTATGCCGGAGGCTGCCTCTACAACAAAAGGAATGATGTGAAATGACGTGAAATGAGGTGAATGTCCTACCCAAGCCCTGTGCAGTTCCCGGGTTGGCGGTTTGCTTTCACCGGGAGGACAAGCTCATGGGGAGAGGTGCCTATATTAGGGTTTGTAAATGAAAGGTTAGGATTGGTAGTTCGCGTACTGCGTACGATAAATCAGGGCCAGTTACCCCTGACGAACTATTGCAATTGTTGTGGCACAAGTGTACAACCTCTGCAGAGTTAAACCTATTCGAATAGCCGCGTCCGCGGTTATGGACAGTTGGGAAGGCCATACTGTTCCGTCATCAGAACTTTTCTAAAAACTATGTTTGGTGAATGGTGACTTGTGAATTTGAATTTGACCGGTGACTTTGACTTTGAATCACAACAGAGTTGTGGGAATGACACTAATGTTCCCACTTGAGTTAGTTAGTACATGAAGAGTTGTTTACTAAAATGTTTGTGAACTAAAATTGGCTTTATGCAAAATAAACTAGAGCTTAGCACCCCTTACTAGAATTGTTAGTACTTACATTAGTATTAGTTTGCGAGTACTTTAAAGTAGTCACGGCTGTGTCCCTGGCTATTCAAATGGCAAGACTATGAAGCAGAACAGCAGTATGAAGAGGATGACCAGCAGGACGCCTACGACAACTAGGGAATCTTCTGACGTCAGACGTTGGCCTATGGACTAGAGAGTCCCTTCTATTTACGCTTCCGCTATGAAACTATGAACTTTGTGTCCGTTGATCAATAGATCAACTATTTGTGTAATATTGAATCATGTGATCTCTATTTGTAAGACGACTATGGTATGTAATGAATGATGACTTATGATATTCAACTGTTATGTCTCGCAACAACAATATTCCTGGGATTGCGATGTATGGCATAACAGGCACCTGGACTTAAAAATCCGGGTGTTGACAAGTTGGTATCAGAGCCATTGTTTGACCTTAGGAGACCCTAGTTAGAATGGACGTCTGCAAAACTTAGTTTCAAAACCAAAAAGGTGAATATTTGTGAAAAACTTATTCTCACTCTTATCCTTGAAATCTTTTTCAAAATAAGAAATTCATGCTCTACTTTTCCTTGCCATCATACCTAAAAAATTTGCACACTAGACTACCTCTCTAACTTACTCATCCTCTTTGTTCTTAGATGGAGTACAAATGGGAGTGCTATCAGCTTGGTCGCGGAGGAGAACTGATGTTCGAAAAGGATTTGAAGCAACTAGTGGAATATCTAGGACGCCCGTATCCCGAGTTCTTTGGAACACCCCTCAAAAATCAGTTGGGAGGACCACTTCGGTGGGAAGTTTCGGCAGATCTACGAAGAAATCTTGGAGCCCCAATATGGGAAACCATATGGTTTTCTGTAACGGGAAACACCTGGAAAGAAGGACTAGTCAGAGCCATGCAAGAAGGAATTGCCCGTCTGTGTGGATAGAATATGTACAAGCTCAGGAATACCCGCTTCACTTACTACCCAAGACATGATCCCATGGGAAGACCAATAACCATGCCCCCGCTCCTGGAGATGAACCATTATGTAGCACACCTGGACTACATGATGTACAAGACCCGCAAGGAGTTGGACAACGCCCTCGCCTTTCGCCAAGCACATTACCCGTGAAGACGAAGAACCCCCCCTAAAGAGTAGTATCTTTAAAGCACTTTCGTAGGTGTGAGTTGTATCAGGATTCCCCTTGTATCGTAGAGCGAATGAATGGTTCTTCAAACCAACGGTGTGTTAGATTTGTAATGTGTGATGCTTGGTATGAATGAAAAAGTGTTGTTGGTTTTTACCCCCGCAACACTACTCAAAATTTCAAATTGTGAACTTTTTAAACTTTAACAAAACAAACCATAGAAATTTCCCTCTTATCTTATCAGCTACCTCACTGTTCAGATGGCCCCTCCCACTCGTAGCGCAAGTCAAGAGGCCATGATGCAGATGTTGCAAACCATGCTGGAAGATAGAGAAGCAGAAAGAGCTGAAAGACAAGCAGACATTGCATCACTTCAACAGCTTGCCAACAACAATCAAGGCCATCATGATCACCCAGGATCAAAGCTAAAGAACTTTCAGAACACCAACCCTCCAATTTTCAACAAGACTGAAGAACCCCTCGATGCTGATGACTGGCTCCAGACGATGGAGAACAACCTCGAAGTTGCGGGAGTTGAAGCCGCAGAGAAAGTGTTGTTCGCCACGCACTACTTAGCAGGACCAGCAAGAGCTTGGTGGACCAGCACCCGTGCCATGAATGCAGGACAGATGATGACATGGGAAGACTTCAAGCTGAAGTTCAGCAAATACCATGTGCCCCAAGGACTGATCAAGAAGATGAGAGACGAGTTTCGCGAACTCAAGCAAGGAAGAATGTCCGTGGTGGAATACCGCGACAGGTTTCTTACTCTGTCAAGGTACACCCCGAATGAGACCGACACCAACGAGAAAAGGAAGGAGAGATTTCTGAACGGACTGCATGATGAAATGCAAACTGTGTTAGTGAACATTCCGTTCGCTGACCTCGAAGCCCTGGTGGACTCAGCCATCCAGATGGAAGGAAAGCTGCATCAAGCCAACGAGAACCGCGAGAGAAGGATGATGAACCAGAATGGACCCAACAACGCCCACCGCAACAACTCAACTGGAGGATTTGCCTCAAGATACAACAAGCCCCCAGCACAGACTTACCACCCAAGCAACAACAACAACAACCGCAACACTAACAACAACCGCAACAACAACAACAACAGCAGCAACCAGAACAACGGCAATCGCACCAACAACAACAACCACCCCAATGGCAACAACAACCACCCCAATACTGCCCCCGTGACTGGGAGTAACGCTGTTCCCGTCAACCCCAAAGACAAGTCCACCGTCAACTGCTATGAATGTGGAGTTGTGGGTCACTACTCCAATGAGTGCCCCAAGAAGCTTGCCAAGATTGCCACCAATACCGCAGCACCTGCTCAGCAACAGTGCCGCTTTGCCGGAAGAAGGAATCAGAACAACAACA
Organism: Lolium multiflorum; assembly: GCA_030979885.1. Taxonomy (NCBI): domain Eukaryota; kingdom Viridiplantae; phylum Streptophyta; class Magnoliopsida; order Poales; family Poaceae; genus Lolium; species Lolium multiflorum. The sequence continues at coordinate 241,724,939 of CM061751.1, read as the reverse complement.
ATGGCCGTTTCTACCACATGACTGCCAATGAAGCCCAGGAAGCCCCTCTGGCCATGCCAAGTATGTTCCCCTATTAATCTCACTGCTCAATCTTTCTTAGGAACCTAACTTTTCTTAAAATCTCGGGACGAGATTTGTTTAAGGGGGAAGGGTTTGTAACATCCCAAAAATTTCAAAACAAACAAAATGAATTTCCCTAGTTCCAAATTTTGGAACCAACAAAAACTTTTATTAAATTAAGTTTGATGCATAGTAATCTTGCTTAATTCTTGTGCTATTGCCATGATTGCTTGTTAAGGTATATTGAAATACTCTTAAACCCTAAACCTCACATTCCCTTTTACCAATCCAAGTTAAAATAAAATAAAAAGAATTAAAATAAGAAAGAGGCATATGTGCCTATGGCTATTTTTATAAAAATTTACCCTAGACCTTTCCACTCTATTTAGAGGATTGGAAAACCTTCATAAACCTTATCTAGTACCTCTCAATTCATTTCCAAGTTGAAACCAAAAAAAAAAAACTAAAAATGCCATAAGGCATATGAGAGTAAAATGCAAATTTGTGAAATTAAGGATCTTGACCCTAAGACTTGTGGTGAATGGTTGGATCACTCCTATATACCATTTCAACACTCAACAACATCAATTGGGTCAAGCCAAGTCAAATTAAAAATCAAATGCAACATATGCATAGAGACATATGTGACACATAGCCAATTTCACCAATTCTTGTCCTATGCCTTTATACCCTGACCAAATGGTGTGAAACCATATATAAACCTAATCTAACTCTCAATTGAACCTCAACCTTGCCCACGTAAAGCAAGGGGAGCAAATAACAAGAATAAGAAAAGTTGACATGTCACCTCTTATGTGTTATGGCCAATTTTGCAAATCTTTGAGCTAGACCTTTTGGAATGGTTTCAATGGTTTGAAAATGTTCCTAAACTATTAAGAATCACTTTAGAGTCAAGAGAAATCAAATCAAAAAGAGAGAAATCAAATAGTGAGAAAATCTCATTTTCACTCACATACACATTTAGCCATTTTTTGCAAATCTTCAACCAAGGCCACTTTGGCCTGTGCCATTGCTTGTAAAACACTTATATATGAATAACAAACACAAATGCATCAATGAAACCCAATTCAAATCAAAGAAATTTGCAAATGCAACTTACATGTGATAATGGTCATGTGACCCATTTATAAAATGTTACCCACTTTACACCCCTGGTTTTGACTTTTCCTAAACCAACATTGACCAACTCTTGCCATGTCATCCAAGACCTCATCAAGATGAACAAGTTTGATGTTGACCATTAGGGTTGACTCTGCCTAGGTTGACCAGAATAGAAGAGACAAGTGGAGACTTTGAAATAAAGAGAAGATCAACCCCAAATTTGAAACTTTGCAAAACAACACCAAATTGACCACCACCACCACCATTCCACCTCTCTGAATATATGAATGAGATCCACTAAAGGAAATTCCAAAATTTGAAAACATTTCTCTTTCGGCCATTTTCACAAACACCTTGTGAGCAAAATCAAATATGAAGCCCATGCTGGATTTTGGCTTGGACCAAGTCCACCTCTGAGCTCCACTGCATCCCTCTGCACCCCTGCTAGCCTCTCCATGCCTCTGTCTCCCTGTTGCTTGGTCACCACGACCATGACCATGCATGCCGTGGCATGCCAAGTCCTCTCCATGCCATCTCCTCTCCTCTCCCATCCAAGCCCATCAACCTTGTCACTGAGCTTGCCTGGACCTTGCTGATGCTGACCATGCCTGCCCTTGACCAAGACGACGTCGACATTGACCGGGCCACGCGCGCCCAGACAGGCCCAGTGACACCCAGTGGCTCGCCAGGACGCGCAAGACGACGTCCCTGGGCGCGACAGGACGCCGCCATGCCCCGTCGCCTCGCGCCTCCCCTCGCTCTCCCCAGGCACCAATCGCGTCGCCACGGTCCCTTCTCCCTCCCAGACAACGCCATGTGGACGCGCTCGCCCTGTAGCCGTCGTCACGGACGACGAACTCCCGCCACCGTACTGCCATGCTGCAAGGAAGAGAACGACGCGACCCTTCCTTCCCCTGCCTCGCCACGACGCCCGTCAGCCTCGCCTTGATGTCGCCAACACCCTGCGCCCCTCGCTTGCCCCTTCGACGCTCTGGAACGACGAGCTCGTCGTCAACCTTGCCCACACCCTCGCAGCACCCCTGGCCTCTATAAAAGCTGGCTCCCCCTGGACGAATTCGCCACACCCTCGCGTTCCCCTCTCACCACTGAGCCTCCTCGTCCCTCCCCTCGCTCAATTACCCACCGGAGCCCTCCAATTCCTTGCCGGAGCTCCGCCAGCACCCCTGCTACCTCGCCGGCGACTGGAGCCCCCATTGGAGCCGCTGTTGGTGCCAGGAGCTTCACCACCGTCTTCCACGACCTCCGCCCACCTCGCCGACGCTCTCCCGCCACCAGGTAGTCCCCTGACCCCCTATGCAGGCCGCCGGTAGGGTTCCTTCTCCGGCGAGCCTCGACGATGATGAGGATGGCCACCAGCCGTCGATCCACGTTTTAATCCTACGGCCTCAGCGCGGCGTACCGATTCGCCTGTGAGCACCCGCTGACAAGCGGGGGCCACTGTCAGGCAGCCCGCTGAGATGCTGGGCCGGCCCACCTCTTTCCCTCACTGTGCAGCCCACTAATCTTCCCGCCAGCCCAAAGTTTGAATTCAAAATTTTCAGAGTAGATAAATATTACAAACTGGTGCCAATTTCAAATTTAATTTTCTCCAAATCTACTTGGCCAAATTTTACAAAATTTATATTTTTGGAAAGCTTAGAGTTTTCTCTACACAATGCCACCGGATTCAAACCCATATATGTTGTAGAATTAAAGTAGCAAAATAAACAAGACAGGGACTTTTCTGCCTTAGAATAATTATTAAAAATCAACCACAAATGCTTTTGAGTTAATTCCAACTCCAATAAATCACATTTCACTTGTACTAATTAGTTATGCAAAAATATGCCATGCTTACTTTGAATGATCATGGCCTAGATGATTTAAAGGACTATATGGCTATTTCTAGTCAAAGATATTGTCCAAAACTATTTAAAAATAACATGGGAGTGTTTCTCTCATTTAAATCTTGTCATGAACTTTTCAAATGAGATAGAGCCTCTGGTCATTAAGGTCTCATATGAATTGTTGATGAAATTAAATCTTTACCATGTTAGGGTTAAATTATATGAGGTACTTCACCTCATTTAAATCATTTTCTTAAATGATAAGTATGAATAGGTTGACTTTGGTCAACCTAAGTCATATATTGTTCATGAGAGAAATTAAATCTTAATAAGATAATGAGAGGAAATTATTTCTCTAAGTAATTGAAAGTAACACCTAAGTTACTATGAGAGGAAATTATTTTTCTTAAATTAAGAAAGGAACACATCCACCCACTTAATAGTAGTGTGTGATGCTAGATTAAGTTGTGTAAATCTTGTGTGTGCTTAGTTTAGTATGTAAGTTTGGTATGATGATTGTGTACCCCGTATTCGTATTTTAGACGCTAGTACCAAGGAGTATCCAGAGGAGGAGGAGGTCTACTTCCAAGGAGAAGAAGACCACTTTGACCAATTTCCCAACCAAGGCAAGATAATACTCTTGCAAAGTGCAAAGCTCACCATGAGCAAGGCATTACCCCATTTACTTTATGCTTATGATCCTATTTCCCAGTTTTACTTTACAAGCTTTATTTACTTTTGTTTTATCAAAATACTTTTTGATTCATGATTCACTTGGTTAGTATTGGATTAGTACAAGAGTATCAAAGTTAGCCTAAAAAGCTATAAGCTACTTAGCACCCCTCATAACTAGTTGCTAGTGCTAAAGATTAAAAGTGACTACTCTAGTTGGGAACTTGTGAAATGAAATAACTTGAAAACCTTGGAATGATGAGTCATTCTATTGAAAGATTTTGAAGGTGAATATGACTTGTGAATGACTTGGTAAATTTTACCAAAACTGATGGTTGGGTTCGGATGCGATACCATTCCAATTTTACAAGTACCCCCACAATACCTGAATCTGGGTAAGGCTTAGCTGGAAATTTATGTGTCCTAGTATGGGTTCCCTCTGAACAAGCGTCATCGGGGTTATGCCGGAGGCTGCCTCTACAACAAAAGGAATGATGTGAAATGACGTGAAATGAGGTGAATGTCCTACCCAAGCCCTGTGCAGTTCCCGGGTTGGCGGTTTGCTTTCACCGGGAGGCCAAGCTCATGGGGAGAGGTGCCTATACTAGGGTTTGTAAATGAAAGGTTAGGATTGGTAGTTCGCGTACTGCGTACGATAAATCAGGGCCAGTTACCCCTGACGAACTATTGCAATTGTTGTGGCACAAGTGTACAACCTCTGCAGAGTTAAACCTATTCGAATAGCCGCGTCCGCGGTTATGGACAGTTGGGAAGGCCATACTGTTCCGTCATCAGAACTTTTCTAAAAACTATGATTGGTGAATGGTGACTTGTGAATTTGAATTTGACCGGTGACTTTGACTTTGAATCACAACAGAGTTGTGGGAATGACACTAATGTTCCCACTTGAGTTAGTTAGTACATGAAAAGTTGTTTACTAAAATGTTTGTGAACTAAAATTGGCTTTATGCAAAATAAACTAGAGCTTAGCACCCCTTACTAGAATTGTTAGTACTTACATTAGTATTAGTTTGCGAGTACTTTAAAGTACTCACGGCTGTGTCCCTGGCTATTCAAATGGCCAGACTATGAAGCAGAACAGCAGTATGAAGAGGACGACCAGCAGGACGCCTACGACAACTAGGGAATCTTCTGACGTCAGACGTTGGCCTGTGGACTAGAGAGTCCCTTCTATTTACGCTTCCGCTATGAAACTATGAACTTTGTGTCCGTTGATCAATAGATCAACTATTTGTGTAATATTGGATCATGTGATCTCTATTTGTAAGACGACTATGGTATGTAATGAATGATGACTTATGATATTCAACTGTTATGTCTCGCAACAACAATATTTCTGGGATTGCGATGTATGGCATAACAGGCACCTGGACTTAAAAATCCGGGTGTTGACAGCACTTCTTTGCACTTACGTATACATGATTAGAAAACAAACAAGAAGGAGAAGAAGAACTCTAAGTCAGCAACTCCCTGCGAGCTGACAAAACTGCGTAGGCAATTCCATCACCGTACACGTTTGTACATGGAGATCAAGGTTAAGGAAAAAATCATCAGGGCAAAGCGCGCAATCGCCATCATGAATTCACCAGTATGCATGGGCCAACACATCTTATACACCAACTATCATCATGGGAATCAAGAAGCTGCGATTAAAGACGATCGTTTGACAAAAGAAAAAATGCATATATGGAATTGGAGCACCGGTACTGTCGCTTGGCTGGCAGCTCAATCGGGACATGGCCGGTTCATCCGATTTCTGGCAGGATGCGGCTGCGACCAATATTTTCTTCAGCCGGTACTTAGGCGTCAAGTACTGAGAAGGGGAAGCAACGGCCTAGCTACAAGACTATTTCTCGCGCGTGGAAAGGATCGAACAATAGAGCTTCACCCGACAACGGCGCAGCTTTGCTTTTGCGTCCGCGACCAAGAATTCCGCTGTCGCGCCTACGTCCTGTCGCGCGGCCTCGTCCATCGGACCGGTCATCAACAAACTTGCATCCGACATAAAGAATATCAGATCGGAACAAAGCTTTGACTACTTGGTTCGGTCGGCCGCGCCCGCTGTCGCGCACTTGCCGTACTCGGGGGCTCGCTTGCCGTGGACCCAACATTGCGGACTCGATATATTCGGGTGCTCACCCGCCACGGATCGGCCATATCAACTGCGTCTTCTTCATCGGCCACGTCAGCCAGGCGCCACATGGATTATCTTGGACGGCGCAACTATTTCGGCTGCGCCCGCCGCATGAATTATCTTGGTTGGCGCAATTATTTCGGCTGCGCCCGCCGCATGGACTATCTTTGGTGGCGCAACTATTTCGGCTACGCCCGCCGCCCGGATTATCTTTGAATTATTGAGCGCTGGAATTCAAAGAAATATGAAGACTCCTTACACTGTTACTCCCATCGGGAGCGCCGATGTGCTGGAATTATAACTCCCATCGGGAGCGCCGGTGTGCTGGAATTATTACACCCATCGGGAGCGCCGGTGTGCTGAAATTACTTGGGGACTCTTTGAAGATCGCCGGTGCGCTGGTTCGCTGGAATTCAAGCAAGATTTGAAGACTCTTTATACCTGAAATTGCCATCTAAAAGCCTTTGAAAATACAAGTGACATGAAGATTCGACTGGACTAACGGTCCCTTGAAGATTTGACTGTGCTCACAGTCCCTTGAAGATTTGACTGTGCTCACAGTCCCTTGAAGATTCGATTGTGCTCACATTCCCATGAAGATTTGACTGTGCTCACAGTCCCTTGAAGATTCGACTGGACTAACGGTCCCTTGAAGATTTGACTGTGCTCACAGTCCCAAAGTTTGACTACGCTCACAGTCCCTTGAAGATTTGACTGGGCTAACGGTCCCTTGAAGATTTGACTGTGCTCACAGTCCCTTGAAGATTCGATTGTGCTCACAGTCCCTTGAAGATTTGACTGGGCTAACGGTCCCTTGAAGATTTGACTGTGCTCACAGTCCCTTGAAGATTCGATTGTGCTCATAGTCCCTTGAAGATTTGACTGTGCTCACAGTCCATTGAAGATTCGACTGGACTAACGGTCCCTTGAAGATTTGACTGTGCTCATAGTCCCTTGAAGATTTGACTGGGCTAACGGTCCCTTGAAGATTTGACTGTGCTCACAGTCCCTTGAATAATCGATTGTGCTCACAGTCCCTTGAAGATTTGACTGTGCTCACAGTCCCTTGAAGATTTGACTGGGCTAACGGTCCCTTGAAGATTTGACTATGCTCACAGTCCCTTGAAGATTTGACTATGCTCACAGTCCCTTGAAGATTCGACTGGGCTAACGATCCCTTGAAGATTTGACTGTGCTCACTGTCCCTTGAAGATTCGACTGTGCTCACGGTCCCTTGAAGATTCGGCGTGCTCAGTCCCTTGAAGATTTGACTGTGCTCAAAGTCCCTTGAAGATTTGACTGAGCTCACGGTCCCCTAAAGATTACAACGGGGACCTTGCTCTTTTTCTTTGCTATAGATGCCTCAAAGAGTGCCGCAGATAGCAAGGATCATGAAACAACGGGGACCTTGCTCTTTTCCTTTGCTATAGATGCCTCAAAGAGTGCCGCAGATAGCAAGGATCATGAAACGCGTACGAAATGGCCCACACTCGATACTTTAAACTGCAGAAGTATCAAAGAGTGACGGAGTCATCGGCAGATCTAGTGCCACCGATCTATTCGGGAGCTGCTGTCAAGACATGCATCGGTTGAAAGCAAAGTTGCACATACAACGGGTTTAGCAAGACCCGCAACACGAGCTGATCACTCAAATGATTTGCTGCCGATAAACTTACAAACAATGGCATCAACGATGCTCAAGGTGCATTAAGAATTGCCCCTTGAAATAAACAACAATGTGTCAACGGCACCTGAAGAAAACTATAAACATCGAGTTGCTCGACTCACGGTTGCAAGCATCAGTGTCAGACTCATTAGCCCTCCGCGCACATAAAATCATCGACTCCTCCTGGGTATCATCCGAATCATCGGCTCCTCCTGGGTATCATTCGAATCATCGGCTCCTCTGGGCCATCATCCAAATCATCGGTTCCTCTAGGACAAGATCCAAATCATCGGCTCCTCTGGGCCATCATCCAAATCATCGGCTCCTCTGGGCCGTCATCCAAATCATCGGTTCCTCTGGGACAAGATCCAAATCATCGGCTCCTCTGTGACATCATCCAAATCATCAAATCCTCTATCTATGAAATCATCAGGGTCATCGACATCTTGTTCTCAGAACTCGAAGACATGTACGGTATTCGACTCAGCATTTTACACTCTATACATAACTGTTTCATATTCAGTTACAGGCTCGGGGGCTACTCCCATCGGGAGCGCTGGCCGCGCACCCGAGAAAAAGATGGCAACCTCGCCAACAAAGAAGAATAAACTTGAAGACGTCGGCATCAACAATCAAGATCTTCGAGTAGTACAACTTGAGTCTATGCGTGGCTGCAAGCACCCGCCCATAGACTCGGGGGCTACTCCCATCGGGAGCGCTTCGCGCACCCGAGCAACTTCGACTCTACATCAAGCACAAGATTCAACAGATGATCAAAACATTCGGCAAAGACAACTTTAGTCCCTGCCCGAAGCTTCACTTCGGCCAGACACTCGGGGGCTACTGATGACTGTCGTCGTGGCGAATGAGCAGATGCCATGGGATGGCTTAAGTTGGGGCCGAATGGGCGCTAGAGGATTCGGGGGAGGGTTTGCGACTAGATGGGATGGACTTCCGGATGCTTTCCTCAAGAACACAACCAAAGGCAGGTATGCAAGAAGAAAGACAAGAGGAAGAACTCTGCTCTAGATCGCTAGCTTCATTGATCTCAACATGGTTATAGAATTTCTCTAGGGATTGATCTCCTGTGCGTACATGAATCTGTCCCTGAAGGACGGTGCCCCCTCTCCTTATATAGGGGAGAGGGTGGCTTACAGAACAAGAAACCCTAATGGCATCTTTGACTGGACAAACTACTTTACAAAGCTACTTTAATCATGGATGACGCCAGTTCTTTAATCAGGGACGCTGACGTCCTCCAGCTTCTTTCAGCGTCACCCCTCTCTTTGGCGCCAGGGCTCCGATTAAAGTTACTTTGCTTAGCTCATCCTTGTCTTCTAGCTCTGAAGAGAATTTTCGACCAGTCTTGCCGACATGCTCTTCTTTCCGGTAGCCGGTATCTTCTTTATCCGGTTCCGGTATACCCCTCTTGGGGATACCGGCTTAGCTTTACTTAGCCAAATTCTTATCTTCGTGCTCCGGTATAAACATTAAACCGATATCTTGATGGCTCAAACCATCTGGTTTGGCATGCCTTTGGCATACCGGGGGTCATCCCCCCAACATTAGTCCCCGAAGCTGGTATAGTCTGGCTGATCCTATCCAACAGACCATGCCAGGTTCTTTCGTCTTAGGATACCGGTTTGATCCTTCCGACGCCTAGCTTGGATCCGGCATCTTTGCCCGGATTCACTCTTTCTCTTTCTGCAAAGTATTCTCCGGTATCTTGTCTTCCGGCATCTTAGTCATTAACTACCTCCTCGGCGAAGTCGAGAATTTCTCGGGCCCCGCGCCTGTCAGTGACATGCGACTGAGGTGCCAGTGTCAGGGGTCACTTCCCTTCGACTTCCGCGCGCGTATTAACTGCTCCACAGCGGATCCCAGTCACCGTTCCGGATCCGTGTGCACCTTCCTGTGGCTTTTCATTTTTATGCGTGTATCACCGCGCCACGTGGCGGCCCGTGGAGCGAACCGTCGCGGCCCGCGGAGCGAACCGCCGCGGCCCGGCGGTTTTCGGCCCACCTCTCTCTCTTCCTTTATAAGGCGAAACCGCCCCTTCTTCTTCCTCTTCTCGCATTCTCCGCTCCCTCGCGCACAGTGCCATTTGCTTTCTGCGCCTCCGCCGCTTCGCTCGCCGCTCGCACCTCTGCGCTCGGTGAGCCCTTGCTGCCGCTCCGCCAGAGTTCGCCGGACTTCGCCGTGCGGAGAATCTCCGTGGTGCTTCCCTCGACTGTAGCATTGGCGCTTCTTGAGGTTGTTTTCCACTTCGCCGTTGACGGACTTCGTCGGCAACCGCAAGCTCTCCCTTCCACCGGCGAACCTCTTCCACCGCGACTTCATCGCCTCAGGTTAGGTTCAATCTACCTTTACTCCTCTTTGCTTGCTTTCCAGATCTTGGGTCGGTAGTATATTTATTTCCCCTTTTCTTTTGCTTTTTCTCTTACTCGTATATCTTTGCGCGGGGGCAAATCGTGGGATTCTTGATTTTCCGCATCTAAACTCATGTCTAGCGAGGAGTCTTCCTCTGCCTCCTCCTCTGCTTCTTCCTCCGCCTCTTCTTCGGCCTCTTCCTCTGGTAGCCGGCGTAGCCAATCCTCTGACGGTCTAACTGCTGACCTTGTCCAGATGGACGTCGATACAGGTAGCGACCAGGAAGCCGGTAGCTCTAGCCAAGCTTCCGGCATAGATCCTTCCGGTGCCACACGCGGGGCCTGGATGGGCTCCAACGTCACCCAGTACGAAATAGACTGGCTTTACCGGTCCAGGAGGATTCCGGAGGGAGTATCCTGCCGGCTCCCTGGCGACGAGATTCAACCGGTGCTCGAACCCGGTGAACGCGTTGTTTTCCTCGCTCACTTTGAGCGCGGCTTCGGCCTTCCCGCCTCTCCTTTCTTCCGGGAATTCCTTGATTTTTACCAGCTTCAACCTCATCATCTTCCCGGCAATGCCATTTTTTACCTTTCTTGCTACGCCACCTTTATGGAGGCTTACATCGGCATTCGTCCCACTCGCGAGACGTTTGCCCGTTTCTTTGCTCTACGGATTAATTCCGTTCAGGGCAAGGAAAATCCTAAACCCAAACCCCCCGTGCAGTGCGGGTCTTGTATCATCGGCTCCCGCCAAGGGAGCCCTTTCTTCAAGTTTTCCGGTCTCGAGTCATGCCGGTTATGGCAAGGGACCTTCTTTTACGTGAAGAACACCGGTGTCGCAGATCTCATCGATCTGCCGCCTTTTAATCCGGCGCCGCCCAGGAAGATCAACTGGAGCTACCACCCGAAGACAGATCATATCGAAACCAACCGGGTGGTACGCTTCATGGGGCAGCTGATGCAGGGGACTAACATCTGCTCCGACGATATTATCCGCACCTTCATCTCGCGCCGGGTGCTTCCTCTTAAGCGCCGGCAGCACAAGATGAGCGAGATGTATGGCCCCGGTGATCCCACCAAGATCACCGGGCTTCCTCTCAGCAAGAAGGACATCGTCCGCAAGGCTAGGCAGATCTGCCAGACTGCCATGCCGGATGATTGGGAATGGGGCCTCCGGCCTCTTAGCTCCACTAACCCTCCGACCCAAGAAGTAAGAAATTACGCAACTCGGGTCGGTTTACCGGTAACTTTTATACCGTGATTAATCTTCTTTTCTTTTGTTTTTAGGCCAAGGAGCGCTTTCCCCGGATTGACGCAGACCGGCGAGGCCCTTGCCGGAAGCGTGGCCTGGACAAGTTCGACCCGGACCCCTACATTCGTTGGCAAGACCTGAAGATGGGCCGGACCCCAGCCTCGCGCCTCGGCAAGAATCCACCGGAGCCAGCCGGTTCGTCTGACGATCTGACCTTGCTTGAGGTAGCTATTCTTTTTGATCTCTTATATTTTCCTGATATTATTCCTCTGTGAATGTTCCCTCAGCCAAAATCAACCCACAGGTCCACGAGCACGTTCCCCCGCTGCAGGCCGAGGCCGGTGACGAGTTCGTGGAGAAGCTCATGGCCTAGGGCCAGAAGAACAAGGCTCCGGCCTCTGACGCCGGCTCGAGCCAGGCCCCTGCATCCAAGCGCTTCCGGATGGAGCCTTTGGCGGGGAAGGAAGCAGGCGTGAGGTGCTACAAGCGCAAACAAATGCCGACCTCCTCTGGGTAAGCTCCTGCTTGTTTGTTTGTTTCGTTTTTACTAAGTTCTTTTCCGGTTGCTTTTTTCCAACCCTTTCTTCTTCTTTTGTTCAGCCCTGCGCTCAAGCTTGGCCTAAGGCCTGAGGGCTCTGCCGGATCCGCAAGGGCCTCGACTCCTCCTCCTCACTCAAGCCCGGCACCATCTGGTGCCGGCAACATCTCTGCCTCCCCTTTGGGAGGCACTACAAGTTCGGGGCGCGGCCCCTACACCGCCAGATCACCGCGCGGAGGAGGACCTTGTCTCCCCTCCTGAGAACCAAGACACCGGCGCCAGCAACATCGGCGCCGGAGAAGAAGCTACCGGGCGGGCGGAACCTCTGGTTCCTCCCGTCCCAGAAAAGAAAAAGAAGAAGACCACGACGTCTTCCCCCTCCAGAGCTGCGCCGGAAACTTCCGCGCCGGCTTCCTCCAACCCGGGTGACGCGCCTGGTGCTCCCCCTTCTCCAAGTACCACTCCAACGCCATCGCCGGAAGCTCCTCGCACCGAGCCGGCCGGTGCTACTCCAACGCCGCTGCCGGCCAAGACCGTGACGCTCGTCAAGGGGAAGGCCACGGCCTCCAACGTCGCCTCCGGCGGTCAGCAGCCCTTGGTGCTGCACGTCGCCCGCGCCGCTAGCGCTGCCGGCGAGAAAGCCACCGGCCTGCTTGGCCGGATCACCGAGTTCCAGCGTGAAGGCCGGGAGCTGGGGCACTTGCTGCCTTACGCCCAGAAGTGGAACGCCGCGGACATGTCTCCGGCGACCCGCGGCCTGGGCAAGGATAGGCTACCGGCGCCTGACCCTGCCGGTGACCGGTCCTCTGAGGAGCATTTTATGCGGCTGCGTCGGGCCGTCAAAGAGCTGGACAGCGCGTGGTACGATGCCACGAATAACTTGATGGTAAGTTCCATCAACTCTTTTCAATTCTTGCCGGTTTGTTTCCTTCCGGACCTTGTCTATGTTTTCTTCATCTTTTAAACTTTTGCCGGTTTCTCTTTTTTCCTGAATCTTGTCTATTCTCCCAGTCCCCGAGTTTCGTGTTGAGAGCGTAGCTCTTAGCGCGAAACTTAAGTAAAAACGCGCGAAACCGGCATAGCCAGTCCCCGAGTTTCGGGTTAAGAACTTTGCTCTTAGCGCGAAACTTAGCTAGAAACGCGCGAAACCGGCATAGCCAGTCCCCGAGTTTTGGGTTAAGAACTTTGCTCTTAGCGCGAAACTTAGCTAACATCTTTTTCTTGAACAGACCACGGCTGATGCTCGGAAGATCCTCTTTGAGGAGCTTCTTTGGGAGCACCGGGACCTCGCTGAGGCACACAGCAAGTGCCAAGGTAAACTCTTGTACCTCCGGCATCTTCTTACCGGTAACTTTTCTTTCTCTGAGTACTTACGATTTTCTGTTTCAACAGCTATCCCGGAAGCTTCTATTGAGGCCCTCAAGACGCAGCTCGCCACCGCCCAAGGTACAGCTTCCTGTTTTCCGGTTGGCTTGCTCCTTCTTCATTTTACCGGTGCAACTTTTACTAACATTTTCTTTCCGGGTTCCAGAGGAGAAGGACCAGCTCATCCGGCAGCATCAGGAGGAGCTGAGCGCCCAGAGAACCAGCTACCAGGAGCTCAAGGGTCAGCTCATCCAGCTTGGTCTTGACCACGCCAAGGCGCTGAAGGCCGCTGAATCCGCTGCGGAGGCCAAGCTGCATGAGGCGCTGGAGGATGCCGGCAACGCCAATGTGGTGTTGCAGGCCGAGCTGGAGGAGGCCGCCAAGGCGCAGAAAACTGCTGATGACAAGGTTGCGCGGCTGGAGGCAGAGCAGAAGGAATACGACCTTCTGGTCACGCAAACTGATGGGCATGCCTTTCGTAAGTTTCTCTTTTTTCCTTTCCGGTTTCTGCTTATAAGCTTATCTCTTCCGGTAGCATTTGCTTAACTTCTTTCCTTCACCTTATAGGGCTCTTCCCGGACTCCCAGGCGTTTGCCATGAAGAGGGTTGAAGAGCGCCGGGTGGCACAGGCATATGAGAACCTGGGTGCGCCCTGGGATCCTTATGACCACCTGGTTGCGCTGAACGCGCGGGTCTCGCACATGCGTGCCATAGATCGGAACCTTTCCGACATCCCTGATGTGGCCACGCAGCTCTTCCGCACTCTCTGGCCTGGAGAAGTGGTGCCAGACACCTTCTCCCTTATCAGCGACCGCCTGAAGGGTGCCGGTAGAAGGATCCGGGAGTGGCAGTGCTCTGCTGCCCGTGCCGGAGCAGACTCCGCGCTTCGCGTTGCCTGCTCCTGGTACCCGGAGCTGGACCTGGACGCCCTCCTCGGAGTACGCGAAGGAGCTGAAACCGATCTGGACCCGGTCCTCACCGCTAAGCGGCAGGATCGGGCGTACCACATCGCGGAGTACGCTGATATGCGCACCTTCATCCCCCCTCCTCCAGACGTCAAGGACTATCTCAGTGACGAGGAGGAAGGTGAAGCTGATGAGGAGGTCGAAGCTGGTGACGCGCCTCCAGAGGGTCCTGGTGCCAACGACGCTCCTCCCGAAGCCCCTGCTGCTTGATTATCTGCTGTTAACTGTTTGCTTATGAAATGCCTGTTGGTCCTGCTTGACTCAAAACACTGTCCGTTAAACTCTACCCCGGTATGCCGGGGTGCGTGATGTAAAACTTTAATCTTCCTTTTGGTTGTGGCACAACAATTTATGCCGGTATGTTATACCGGTAGTTAATTATCTTATGTTTGCCTTAGCACATTTGCTTATCGTTTTGATTTTATCCTGCACTGCAAACATTTCGGAATTGTTTCCGCATCCAATTTGATGCACACTTGGCTCTTTAACCTTGGCTCTGCCTGCCTTCTCTGGGCGTTCTTTGGCGTATGAGCACAAGGTTCTTTTGCCAAACAAGCATTTTCTTGAACTTAGAAATAACTCGAAATTTTTGCAAAAAACCGGTTTAACCGGGGTTAGTTAAGCTTTTCCGGATTGTTTGTTCCCACTCTCTCTTTTCGCAGTTCGCGTGCTTAATTGCTACCGGTTTATCTTGCTTGCCATGAAGCCGGTTTGCGGACAGCAGCAGAGTCGAAGACTCCGGTAGGTTTAGCACGCTACTAAACCGGAAAGAAAAAATGTTCACTAAGCAACCGGTGAACTGAAAAAATAAACATATTGCATGCAATTTTAGGGGTAGTCCCGAGATTCATTCGAGGTTCCGACATCTTTTTATTCATAGCATATAAGGTACAAAAAGGAACTTCTTACTCCACAACTTCAAGAGTAGAAAGGACGCAACAGAGCTACGTTCCATGGATGTTTGCTTTCCTCTCCGGACCTGTCCGCCTTTCCATTCCTGTGCGTCGATCAAGTAATAAGCATCATTGTGGAGAGCCTTGCTCACCACGAAGGGACCTTCCCATGGGGGTGAAAGCTTATGCCGGCCTTCAGTGCGCTGCACCAGGCGTAGCACCAGATCTCATTCCCGGAATACTCTCGGGTTAACCTTCCGGCTATGATAGCGTCTGAGGTTTTGCTGGTAAATGGCTGTTCTTGCCAATGCCAATTCTCTTGCTTCTTCTAGCAAGTCCACATCATTTTCTCTAGCCTCTTTGACCTCTTGCTCGGTATAGAGCTGCACTCTTGGTGAGTCATGGATGATGTCGGTTGGTATGACCGCTTCTGCTCCGTAAACCATGAAGAATGGAGTGCATCCGGTGGACTGGTTTGGAGTTGTTCTTATACTCCATAGCACTGATGGTAGCTCATCGAGCCAACACCCCGGTGACTTTTCCACCGCCTCGATTAGTCTTGGTTTGATACCGGAAAGTACCAAAGCATTCGTTCTCTCCACTTGGCCATTTCCTTGTGGGTGTGCCACTGAGCACAAATTGTAACATCCCAAGTTTCAACAAAATGAACAAGAGAGATTTCAAGAATCCAAAAATTGAGGCCAACAAAAACTTTTTCTCATCATATAGGTCTATGCATATAGATCACTTTGTTAATTATTTTGAGTGTGCAATTGCCATGATGTTTGCTCATGTGTTCTCTCTCACTCTAAAACCCTAGCAATGATCACTTGATCACCCAAAGTCAAATAAAAAGAAAATAGAAAAGAAATAATAAAACCAACTTTACACACACATAAGGCCTATGCCATTTTTGCAAATACCTAACCTAGACCACTTTGGCTTGCACCATTGGTTTAAGATGGTTACTAAACACTTTTAAATACTTTTGGAAGTGAAGAAACTCAACTCAAACCAAAATCAAATTCAATTCCAACATACATGCAATATGGTCACTTGTGCCATTTTTAGTCTGATGGCCACTTTGAGCCCCTGGTTCTCTTCTTTCCACTTCTAAACTTTGCCAACTCTTTTCACCTCATCCAAGACAACATCAAGCACTACAACTTTGCCCAAAACCACCCCCTCAAATTCATCACCAATTTCAAATGGGAAGCAAGCAAAGTTGGAACTTTCTCACATAATCAAGATCATATGCAAAATGTGATTTTGCATACCAACTCCATTTTGACCACCACCACCACCAAAATGCTTCTTTCAATATTTGTTTGCAACCCACCAAAAAGAATTTCAAATTTCGAAAATAATTTTCTTGCGGGCATTGTGTCGAACACATTGCAGGCAGGGTATAAATTGGAGCCCATACCTCATTTTTCTACTTGGACTTGGTCCAATCTTGCTCTCTCTGCACCCTGGAGTCTCCCTCTCACTTCACTACATCAACCTCACCACTTGCACTGGACTTGGTTTGGATTAAACAACCCAAACCATGCCATGCCGTGGCATGGCATGCCACTTCATGCCATCTCCTCTTCTGGTCCAATCCAGCCTGCATCACCTTGTCTTTCACCTCCCTCTCACTCACCTGAGCACGACCCAACACTGCCTCGACAAAATTTTTTACCGCAGCTAGTAGAAAACGTCGAGCCCAGACGCGCCCAGGCACGCCCATGCCGCGCCAGAGCGCGCATGGCGCCAGCGCTGGACGCGCCAGAGCGTCAGCCGCCCCGCGCCCCTGCGTCACCTCCGCCTTCACGCTCACCGCCAGTAGACGCACCACGGTGCCCTGCATCGCCTGGACATGCGCACGAGGCCGCGGGAACGCCGTGGACGACGACCGCGTCGACGACCGTCCGCCACAGTGCCCACGGACGCGTGACGCGCGCCACTGTGCTTGACCACCGAACCCTGTTTGGAGCTCGCCGTGACGTTCCCTGAGGTTGCCTGGACACGCCCATGACCTCGCCCACGCCGTGGATCGACGGGAGCGCGCCAGAGCCACCGTCACCATGACCGCCCGCCCTGGCTCGGAGCCGCTATAAAAGGGGCACTCCGCGCCCCAAATTGAGCACGCCACCCACCTTCCCTCACCTCACAGCTTCTCCTCGCCGCCTCAATTCCATCGATTAGCCACTGCCTCGCCCCAATTGCTAGCTCGCCGCCGCATACCCTAGCCGAAGCCCGCCGGAGAAGGAGGCCGCCCCAGGACGCGCCGCTGCTTCCAGGCGCCTCCCCATCATCGACAACGACGCGGCGCACCACTCCGACGACCGCCGGAGCTCCGACGACGGCTCCGATCCCCTGCTGCCGCCGCGCTCGCCACTGCCTCTCGCCGTCGACGACGACAACCCTGGGCCGTTAGATCATCGCCTGATCCAACGCCTCTCTTTCCCCCGTACCGGTTCGGTAAGTAACCCCGCTGACGTGTGGGTCCCGCCGTCAGACGGCCTGCTCGCGCTGGACGCGAAGTGGGCCGGCCCAACTCTTTTTCCCGCGCGAGCCCACCATTTCAAATTCGATTTTTCCAGAGTTTATGAAATATACAATCTGATGCAAACTTTGAAATTCAATTGTGACAAATCTACTCGGCCAAATTTTACAAACTTTATATTTTTGGAAACCTTATGAAATTGTCTACACTTTGCCACTGACTAGAACCCTAGATCTTTTGTAGAAATGAAATGACAAAATAAACGAGGCAGGGACTTTTCAGCCTTATAATAATTCTTAAAACTCAACCATAAATGCTTTTCAGTTAATTCCACCTCCAATAATTCACTTTTCACTTATACTAATTGTTTCTACAAAAATATGCCATGCTTACTTTGAATGATCATGGTTGAGTTGATTTAAATGCCCTTATGGCTATTTTTCTAGTCAAAGATTTTGTCCAAAACTATTAATAAATCTTATGTGGGAGTTTCCCTCATTTAAATCTTGTCACCATCAATTCCAAGTGAAGTGGAGACTCTGGTTATTTAGGTCCCATAGGAATTGTGGTGATATTAAATCTTTGTTATGCTAGAATTAAATAGTATGAGGTGCTCACCTCATTTAAATCTCTTTCTCCAAATGCTAAGTGTGAAGAGGTTGACTTGGGTCAACCTAGGTCACTCATTATGCATAAGAGAAATTAAATCTTAATAAGATAAGGAGAGGAAATTATTTCTCTAATTAATTCAAAGTAACATTTAAGTTAGTATGAGAGGAAATTAATTTTCTTAATTGATAAGAAGAAACCATCCACTTTTTTTAATAGTAATATGTGATGCTAGTTTAAGTGTGTGAACCATGCTTGTGCATTAGTTTAGTAGATTAGTTTGGTGTGATGATTGTGTACCCCGTATTCGTATTTTAGACGCTAGTACCGAGGAGTACCAGGAGGAGGAGGAGGTCTACTTCCAGGAAGAAGAAGACCACTTTGACCAGTTTTCCAACCAAGGCAAGATAATACTCTTGCAAAGTGCAAAGCTCACCATGAGCAAGGCATTACCCCATTTACTTTATGCTTATAATCCTATTTCCCAGTTTTACTCTACAAGCTTTATTTACTTTTGTTTTATCAAAGTACTTGTTGATTTATGCTTTACTGGGTTAGTTTGGAGTTAGTACAAGAGTATCAAACTTAGCCTAAAAGCAAATACTTAGCACCCCTCACACATAGTGGCTAGTGCTAATTTTAAAATGACTACTCTAGATGGGAACATGTGTGATAAGTTGATGATGGTGAAAACCTTGGAATGATTAGTCATTTCCATTGAAAGATTTTGAAGGTGAATATGACACTGAAGTTTGACTTGGTGACTTTGGTTAAAAACTGATGATTGAGTTGGATGCGATACCTTCCCAATATTAAGTACCCCCACAATACCTGATTATGGGTAGGGCTTAACTGGAAGTTTATGTGTCTTAGTATGGGTTCCCTCTAAACAAGCGTCATCGGGGTTATGCCGAAAGCTGCCTCTACAACAAAAGAGATGATATGATATGACGTGAATATGAGGTGAATGTCCGGCCCAAGCCCTGTGCAGTTCCCGGGTTAACAGTTGGTTTTCACCGGGAGGCCAAGCTCATGGGGAGAGGTGCCTATACTAGGGTGTGTAAGTGAAAGGTTAATGGTTGATGATCCGCATACTGAGTTACGATTATTCAGGGTTATCCCTGACGGATGTAATCAAATGTTGTGGCACAAGTGTGCGACCTCTGCAGTGTAGAACTATTCGAATAGCCGCGTCCGCGGATATGGACAATTGGAAAGGCCATTCTGTTTCCGTCATCAGAATTTATATGTTTTTGAACTTGAAAAAGGTGACTTTGACTTTGAATCACAACGAGTTGTGGGAATGACACTAATGTTCCCACTTGAGTTAGTTAGCACTTGAGGAGTTGTTTACAAAAGTGTTTATGAAATAAAATTGGCTTTACGCAAATAAACTTAGAGCTTAGAACACCTTTATGTAAATGCTAGTACTTACTTTAGTATTAGTTTGCGAGTACTTAAAGTACTCACGGCTTTGTCCCTGGCTATTCAAATGGCCAGAATATGAAGCCGAGCAGCAGTACGAGGAGGACGATCAGCAGGACGTCTACCACAACTAGGAGCTTCTAACGTCAAGCGTTGGCCTGTGGACTAGAGAGTCCTTGTATCTTACGCTTCCGCTATGAACTTGTGTTTGTTCGTTGATCAATAGATCAACTATTTGTGTAATATGGATCATGTGATTCCAAGTTGTAAGACATTATGGTTTGTAATGAATGATGACTGTGATACTTAACTATTATGCCTCGCAACAACAATATTCCTGGGATTGCGATGTATGACATAATAGGCATCCGGACTTAAAAATCCGGGTGTTGACAAGTTGGTATCAGAGCCATTGTTTGACCTTAGGAGACCCTAGTTAGAAATGGACGTTCTGAAAAATTGAGTTTCAAAAAGGAATGAAGTATTTCTGAAAATTTTAAATCTTTGTCTTCTCCTTGAGCTCTTTGGGAAAAACAAGAAGTCATGCTCTTCCTTAGAAATATAACTAAAATTTTGCCACACTTGTTCACTTCTCTAACTTAATCCTTTACTTCACTTTCAGATGGAGCCCGTGAACACGAAGTTTTACCAGCTTGGGAATGGGGGAAGCTTGATCTTCGAGCACGACCTCAACGCCCTGTCCGACCACCTTGGTCGCCCGCACCCGGAGTTCCACGGATCGCAGATCGCGAACCAGCCAGGAGGCGAGTTGCAGTGGATCATCACCGCTGACTTGAGGGGCAAGATGGAGCCTCCCACTTCTGAGAGGATCCTCTTCTCCTTCATGGAGAGCAACTGGCTGGACGGACTTGCTCGCGGCCTTCAGGAGGGACTCGCACGCTTGTGCGGGATGAGCGGGGAGGCACTCCAGCACCCTCGCTTTTCCCACCTCGCGAGGCGTAACTCTGCTGGAGAACCCATGGACATGTCATCGCACCCGCAGCTGAAGCACCACGTGGAGCATCTCGACTTCATGCTGTACCACACACAGCAGGATCTCGACCACTCCCGTGAGTACGCCAACCAGACTCACGCCCGCATCATCGAGCAAGGCGACTGCATCAAGATGCTCGCCAAGGACCGCAGGACTCTCCGCCAGCAGCGCGCGAAGAAGGATGCCACTATCGACCGCCTCCGCGCGAAGATCGCAGCACTTGAGGCCACTGTCAAGGCCCAAGAAGAGCAGATGAAGAAGATGGAGGAAGATGGAGAAGACATTCAGGGAGGAAGCAACTACCTGAGTGACGACGACGACTTCGAGGAGGATGAGAACACCGAGGGGGAAGACTACGACTTCCTGGACGATGAAGAGGATGAACACACCCCCATCGATGTTGATGAGGAGGAGGAGTAGTTCACTTATGCACTATCGTAGGTGTGAGTTGTATCCCGCCCCATGTATCGTAGCTTGGAGAAGAAGGGTTCTTAAAACCCTTAGTGTGTTAGCTTGTAATGTGTGTTGTTTGCTATGAATGAATGTATGTTTGTGTCATCATGAAAAGACTTCAAGTTTTAAACTTGTGAACTCAACCACAAAACAAGCCATAGAAATTTCCCTCTTTTCTCATGATCAATCTCAATACTCAGATGGCCCCTCCAAATCGCAACACGAACCAAGACGCTATGATGCAGATGTTGCAAGTTATGCTGGAAGATAGAGAAGCAGAAAGAGCTGAAAGGCAAGCCAACATTGCAGCACTTCAACAGCTTGTCAACAACAATCAAGGCCACCATGATCATCCAGGATCTAAGCTCAAGAACTTCCAGAATACCAACCCGCCAGTTTTCAGCAAGACTGAGGAACCACTTGATGCAGATGATTGGCTCCAAACTATGGAGAACAATCTAGAAGTAGCTGGAGTGGAAGAGAATGAGAAAGTGCTGTTTGCCACGCACTACTTAGCAGGACCAGCAAGAGCTTGGTGGACAAGCACCCGTGCCATGAACGCGGGACAGTTTATCACCTGGACTGATTTCAAGCTTAAGTTCAGCAAGTACCATGTGCCCCCGGGTCTGATAAAGAAGATGAGAGATGAGTTCCGTGAACTGAAGCAAGGCCGGATGTCCGTGGTGGAATACCGCGACAAGTTTCTCACACTGTCAAGGTACGCCCCGGATGAGACCGACACTACTGAGAAGAGGAAGGAAAGGTTCCTGAATGGACTGCATGATGAGATGCAGACTGTGTTGATCAACATCCCCTTTGCCGACCTCGAAGCCCTCGTTGACTCCGCCATCCAGATGGAAGGCAAACTGCACCAAGCCAGCGAGAACCGCAAGCGCCGCATGATGAATCAGAGTGGGCCCAGCAATGCCCCAAGGTACCGCCCCAACTCAGGCGGAGGTTTCAGAACCAACAAGCCCAATGCACAGATGTCACGTCCGGTTTATCAGAACCGGAGTGGAGGAAACCCCAGGCCAGGAGGCCATCACACCAACAACAACTTCAACCGCGCTCCGCCGAGAGCCCCACCAACAACAACAGCAACAACAACTCCAACACCGCACCAAGGACCGGGAGCAATGCCATCCCCGTCGCGAACAAGCAGGACAAGACCACCATCACTTGCTATGAGTGTGGTGTAGTGGGGCATTACTCCAATGAGTGTCCCAAGAGGCTCGCCAAGCTCGCAGGCAACCCCGCACCACCAGCTCAGCAGCAACGCCGTGTCTCCACCGGCAAGAAGTTCGCCCCCAACAACCCGAACAACCGCGGAGGTCGCCTCTACCACATGAATGCCGAGAAGCCCAGGAAGCACCTGACGTGGTGCTGGGTATGTTCTCTGTTAACTCAATACCAGCAAGAGTGTTGTTTGATTCTGGAGCATCGCATTCGTTTGTTACAGAAGATTTTGTATGCACTAGTAAGATTCAACCAGTCAGCTTGAAACATGTCATGGTAGTTCAAATACCTGGATCAACCACTAAAGCTAGAAAATTTTGCAAAGATGTACCCATCAGAATCCATGAAATAGACTTTTATGCAAATTTGATTGTTCTGGGAACAAAAGGATTGGAAGTAGTCCTGGGTATGGATTGGATGGCGAAACATCATGGATTGATAGACTGCGCCAAGAAGGCCATCACCATGACAAGTAGCACCGGAATAATAATAGAACACTTATCTGAAAAACTACCCAGAAAATTTACCTGCAACCAAAGTGTAGCCAAGCCAACTCTGGATCAAATCAGGGTCGTTTGTCGATACCCGATGTGTTTCCTGGATGATCTACCCAGTATGCCCCCGGATCGGGATATCGAGTTTATCATCGAGTTAATCCTGAACAGGACCTATAGCCCGAGAGCCTATAGCATGAACCCTCGGAGTTGATGGAACTGAAAAAGCAACTGGATGATATGCTGTACAAGGTCTGATTCGACCAAGTGCGTCTTGGAGATCACCGGTTGTTTGTGGATAAAAAGGACGGTGCCACTCGTTTGGTTACGGATTATCGTAAGCTTAACGATGTCACCATCAAGAATAAATATCCCTTGCCAAAGATAGAAGATCTGTTTGACCAGCTAACCGGTGCCCAAGTTTTCTCAAAGATTGATCTGAGGACAGGTTACCATCAACTAAAGATTCGAGCAACAGATATTCCAAAGACTGCCTTTACCACCAGATATGGACTGTATGAGTACAATGTCATGTCCTTTGGACTGACCAATGCCCCCGCTTATTTCATGAACCTCATGAATAAGATCTTTATGGAATTCCTGGATAAGTTTGTCGTTGTCTTCATCGACGACATCCTTATCTACTCCAAATCAGAAGAAGAACATGAGCAACATTTGGAAGTGGTTCTAGAAACCCTTAGACAACATCAGTTGTACGCCAAGTTTAGCAAATGTGAGTTTTGGTTAAGAGAAGTGGGATTCCTGGGACACATCTTGTCCGCAGGAGGAATTGCTGTAGATCCCGCAAAAATCAAAACTGTTGAGGAATGGAAAGCCCCAACCACCCAGACTGAGGTCCGAGCATTTCTAGGATTGGCGGGATATTACCGCCGATTCGTTGAAGGATTTTCAAGCATCGCAAGACCAATGACTCAACTGTTGAAGAAGGACCGGAAATTTGACTGGAATGACAAATGTGAAGAAAGTTTTCAACTACTCAAGCTCAGATTAACCACAGCCCCAATATTGATCATGCCTGATGTCACTAAGCCATTTGATGTCTATTGTGATGCATCCAAGACTGGACTTGGATGTGTATTGATGCAAGAAGGCAAAGTGATATCTTACCTATCAAGGCAATTGAAGCAACATGAACAGAACTATCCAACTCATGACTTGGAGTTAGCAGCCGTAGTTTTAGCCCTGAAGGTTTGGCGTCATTACCTCATGGGTAATCGATGCGAGATATACTCCGATCACAAGAGCCTGAAGTACATTTTCACCCAGAAAGAGCTGAACATGAGACAGCGCAGATGGATAGAACTAATCAAGGATTACGACATGGAAATTCACTACCACCCCGGCAAGGCCAATGTGGTAGCGGATGCCTTGAGTAGACTGCCGTGTCAGTTAAACTCCATGATCGCAATAGAGCAACCAAGCCTGTACCAAGAGTTTGAACAATTCAGACTAGAGCTAGTGAGCGAAGGATTCCTCGCCAGCATTGAACTCCAACCCACTTTGATGAGCAGATAAAGGAAGCCCAGAGGGAAATGCCGCATTGACGGAATAAAGAGCAGATAGCTGCGAAAGGCACCAGGATTCACCGTAGACGAAGCGGATTTCTTTGGTACAAGGAACGTCTCTGCGTACCATCGGACTCGACTTGAAACAATCCTGCAAGAAGCCCATGACACCCTTTACTCAATCCACCCTGGAGGTACCAAGATGTACCAAGACCGAAGGAACAATTTTGGTGGCACGGAATGAAGCGAGAGATAGGAAGCTACATCGCCAAGTGTGATATCTGTCAGCGAGTCAAAGCAGAACATCAACGACCCGCAGGATTGTTGCAACCCTTCAGATTCCGAGTGGAAATGGGATTCTCGGTATGGACTTTATCACCGGACTGCCCAAATCTAGCAGAGGAAATGACTCCATTTGGGTAGTCATTGATAGGTTGACCAAGGTTGCACATTTCATCCCTGTCAAGACCACATACCAAGGCCCAAAGCTAGCTGAGTTATACATATCCAGAATAGTCAGCCTGCACGGAACACCGAAGTCAATTGTGTCAGATAGAGGATCACAATTCACCTCAAGATTCTGGCAGAAAGTACATGAAGGACTAGGAACCCGTCTGAATTTCAGCACAGCATACCACCCACAGACTGACGGACAGACCGAGAGAGTCAACCAGATCCTAGAAGATATGTTGAGAGCTGTGTGCTAGAGTACGGATCCAAATGGGAAGACTGCCTACCATATGCAGAATTCTCCTACACAATAGCTATCAAGCCAGCTTACAGATGGCCCCTTTGAAGCCCTGTACGGAAGGAAATGCCGTACCCTCTGAACTGGTCGGAAGTCGGAGATAGTCAAGTCTTCGGCCCCGATGTTCTCCGAGAAGCCGAAGAAAAGGTGCACAAGATCCGCGAATACCTCAAGACCGCCCAATCCAGACAGAAGAGCTACGCCGACAAGAGACGCCGAGAGATGACATTCGAGATCGGAGATTTTGTGTATCTCAAAGTCTCACCCCTCAAAGGAATGCAGAGATTCCAACTTAAAGGAAAGCTCGCCCCCAGATATGTCGGACCATTCAAGATTCTAGATCGCCGAGGAGAAGTCTCATATCAGTTGGAACTACCGGAAGAGATGTCCGCCGTACACAATGTGTTTCACATCTCACTGCTTCGGAAGTGTCTAGAAGTACCTGAGAAGACCGAAGTATTCAAGAACATCGACCACAGAGCCATTGATATCAACAAGGACCTAACCTACCGCGAAGTACCTATTCGCATCCTTGAAGAAGCATTCAGGACCACCCGCACCAGAAGTATCAAGTTCCTGAAAATACAATGGAGTAACCACACCGAAGAAGAAGCAACTTGGGAACGCGAGGAAGATATGAAGAAAGAGTACCCAAATCTTTTTAGTACCTAGTTTTCTCTAGATCTCGGGACGAGATCTTTTGTAAGGGGGAAGGGTTTGTAACATCCCAAGTTTCAACAAAATGAACAAGAGAGATTTCAAGAATCCAAAAATTGAGGCCAACAAAAACTTTTTCTCATCATATAGGTCTATGCATATAGATCACTTTGTTAATTATTTTGAGTGTGCAATTGCCATGATGTTTGCTCATGTGTTCTCTCTCACTCTAAAACCCTAGCAATGATCACTTGATCACCCAAAGTCAAATAAAAAGAAAATAGAAAAGAAATAATAAAACCAACTTTACACACACATAAGGCCTATGCCATTTTTGCAAATACCTAACCTAGACCACTTTGGCTTGCACCATTGGTTGAAGATGGTTACTAAACACTTTTAAATACTTTTGGAAGTGAAGAAACTCAACTCAAACCAAAATCAAATTCAATTCCAACATACATGCAATATGGTCACTTGTGCCATTTTTAGTCTGATGGCCACTTTGAGCCCCTGGTTCTCTTCTTTCCACTTCTAAACTTTGCCAACTCTTTTCACCTCATCCAAGACAACATCAAGCACTACAACTTTGCCCAAAACCACCCCCTCAAATTCATCACCAATTTCAAATGGGAAGCAAGCAAAGTTGGAACTTTCTCACATAATCAAGATCATATGCAAAATGTGATTTTGCATACCAACTCCATTTTGACCACCACCACCACCAAAATGCTTCTTTCAATATTTGTTTGCAACCCACCAAAAAGAATTTCAAATTTCGAAAATAATTTTCTTGCGGGCATTGTGTCGAACACATTGCAGGCAGGGTATAAATTGGAGCCCATACCTCATTTTTCTACTTGGACTTGGTCCAATCTTGCTCTCTCTGCACCCTGGAGTCTCCCTCTCACTTCACTACATCAACCTCACCACTTGCACTGGACTTGGTTTGGATTAAACAACCCAAACCATGCCATGCCGTGGCATGGCATGCCACTTCATGCCATCTCCTCTTCTGGTCCAATCCAGCCTGCATCACCTTGTCTTTCACCTCCCTCTCACTCACCTGAGCACGACCCAACACTGCCTCGACAAAAATTTTTACCGCAGCTAGTAGAAAACGTCGAGCCCAGACGCGCCCAGGCACGCCCATGCCGCGCCAGAGCGCGCATGGCGCCAGCGCTGGACGCGCCAGAGCGTCAGCCGCCCCGCGCCCCTGCGTCACCTCCGCCTTCACGCTCACCGCCAGTAGACGCACCACGGTGCCCTGCATCGCCTGGACATGCGCACGAGGCCGCGGGAACGCCGTGGACGACGACCGCGTCGACGACCGTCCGCCACAGTGCCCACGGACGCGTGACGCGCGCCACTGTGCTTGACCACCGAACCCTGTTTGGAGCTCGCCGTGACGTTCCCTGAGGTTGCCTGGACACGCCCATGACCTCGCCCACGCCGTGGATCGACGGGAGCGCGCCAGAGCCACCGTCACCATGACCGCCCGCCCTGGCTCGGAGCCGCTATAAAAGGGGCACTCCGCGCCCCAAATTGAGCACGCCACCCACCTTCCCTCACCTCACAGCTTCTCCTCGCCGCCTCAATTCCATCGATTAGCCACTGCCTCGCCCCAATTGCTAGCTCGCCGCCGCATACCCTGCAGAAGCCCGCCGGAGAAGGAGGCCGCCCCAGGACGCCGCTGCTTCCAGGCGCCTCCCCATCATCGACAACGACGCGGCGCACCACTCCGACGACCGCCGGAGCTCCGACGACGGCTCCGACCCCCTGCGCCGCCGCGCTCGCCACGCCTCTCGCCGTCGACGACGACAACCCTGGGCCGTTAGATCATCGCCTGATCCAACGCCTCTCTTTCCCCCGTACCGGTTCGGTAAGTAACCCCGCTGACGTGTGGGTCCCGCCGTCAGACGGCCTGCTCGCGCTGGACGCGAAGTGGGCCGGCCCAACTCTTTTTCCCGCGCGAGCCCACCAATTCAAATTCGAATTTCCAGAGTTTATGAAATATACAATCTGATGCAAACTTTGAAATTCAATTGTGACAAATCTACTCGGCCAAATTTTACAAACTTTATATTTTTGGAAACCTTATGAAATTGTCTACACTTTGCCACTGACTAGAACCCTAGATCTTTTGTAGAAATGAAATGACAAAATAAACAAGGCAGGGACTTTTCAGCCTTATAATAATTCTTAAAACTCAACCATAAATGCTTTTCAGTTAATTCCACCTCCAATAATTCACTTTTCACTTATACTAATTGTTTCTACAAAAATATGCCATGCTTACTTTGAATGATCATGGTTGAGTTGATTTAAATGCCCTTATGGCTATTTTTCTAGTCAAAGATTTTGTCCAAAACTATTAATAAATCTTATGTGGGAGTTTCCCTCATTTAAATCTTGTCACCATCAATTCCAAGTGAAGTGGAGACTCTGGTTATTTAGGTCCCATAGGAATTGTGGTGATATTAAATCTTTGTTATGCTAGAATTAAATAGTATGAGGTGCTCACCTCATTTAAATCTTTTTCTCCAAATGCTAAGTGTGAAGAGGTTGACTTGGGTCAACCTAGGTCACACATTATGCATAAGAGAAATTAAATCTTAATAAGATAAGGAGAGGAAATTATTTCTCTAATTAATTCAAAGTAACATTTAAGTTAGTATGAGAGGAAATTAATTTTCTTAATTGATAAGAAGAAACCATCCACTTTTTTTAATAGTAATATGTGATGCTAGTTTAAGTGTGTGAACCATGCTTGTGCATTAGTTTAGTAGATTAGTTTGGTGTGATGATTGTGTACCCCGTATTCGTATTTTAGACGCTAGTACCGAGTACCAGGAGGAGGAGGAGGTCTACTTCCAGGAAGAAGAAGACCACTTTGACCAGTTTTCCAACCAAGGCAAGATAATACTCTTGCAAAGTGCAAAGCTCACCATGAGCAAGGCATTACCCCATTTACTTTATGCTTATAATCCTATTTCCCAGTTTTACTCTACAAGCTTTATTTACTTTTGTTTTATCAAAGTACTTGTTGATTTATGCTTTACTGGGTTAGTTTGGAGTTAGTACAAGAGTATCAAACTTAGCCTAAAAGCAAATACTTAGCACCCCTCACACATAGTGGCTAGTGCTAATTTTAAAATGACTACTCTAGATGGGAACATGTGTGATAAGTTGATGATGGTGAAAACCTTGGAATGATTAGTCATTTCCATTGAAAGATTTTGAAGGTGAATATGACACTGAAGTTTGACTTGGTGACTTTGGTTAAAAACTGATGATTGAGTTGGATGCGATACCTTCCCAATATTAAGTACCCCCACAATACCTGATTATGGGTAGGGCTTAACTGGAAGTTTATGTGTCTTAGTATGGGTTCCCTCTAAACAAGCGTCATCGGGGTTATGCGAAAGCTGCCTCTACAACAAAAGAGATGATATGATATGACGTGAATATGAGGTGAATGTCCGGCCCAAGCCCTGTGCAGTTCCCGGGTTAACAGTTGGTTTTCACGGGAGGCCAAGCTCATGGGGAGAGGTGCCTATACTAGGGTGTGTAAGTGAAAGGTTAATGGTTGATGATCCGCGTACTGAGTTACGATTATTCGGGGTTTTCCCTGACGGATGTAATCAAATGTTGTGGCACAAGTGTGCGACCTCTGCAGAGTGTAGAACTATTCGAATAGCCGCGTCCGCGGATATGGACAATTGGAAAGGCCATTCTGTTTCCGTCATCAGAATTTATATGTTTTTGAACTTGAACTCGAAAGGTGACTTTGACTTTGAATCACAACAGAGTTGTGGGAATGACACTAATGTTCCCACTTGAGTTAGTTAGCACTTGAGGAGTTGTTTACAAAAGTGTTTATGAAATAAAATTGGCTTTACGCAAATAAACTTAGAGCTTAGAACACCTTTATGTAAATGCTAGTACTTACTTTAGTATTAGTTTGCGAGTACTTAAAGTACTCACGGCTTTGTCCCCGGCTATTCAAATGGGCGAATATGAAGCCGAGCAGCAGTACGAGGAGGACGATCAGCAGGACGTCTACCACAACTAGGAGCTTCTAACGTCAAGCGTTGGCCTGTGGACTAGAGAGTCCTTGTATCTTACGCTTCCGCTATGAACTTGTGTTTGTTCGTTGATCAATAGATCAACTATTTGTGTAATATGGATCATGTGATTCCAAGTTGTAAGACATTATGGTTTGTAATGAATGATGATTGTGATACTTAACTATTATGCCTCGCAACAACAATTTCCTGGGATTGCGATGTATGACATAATAGGCATCCGGACTTAAAAATCCGGGTGTTGACACAAATCCAGCCGGATATTGTTATCCTCGCAAAATCTTTTGAACTCACCTTGAGCAAAGTTGGTTCCATTGTCTGTGATGATGCTATGCGGGTAGCCATACCGCAAAATGACATCTTTTAAGAACTTCACCGCTGTGCGCCCATCACACTTTGCGATAGGTTTCACTTCTAGCCACTTGGTGAATTTATCCACCATAACCAAGATGTGAGTCATGCTGCTCCTTGCAGTTTTGAATGGGCCAACCATATCAAGGCACCAAACAGCAAATGGCCATGTTAGTGGTATTGTTTTTAAACCGGACGCTGGGGTATGATTTTGCTTGGCGTACCTCTGGCACCCATTGCATTTTCTTACCAAATCCTCAGCGTTCTCCAAAGCAGTGGGCCAATAGAACCCATGCCGGAATACTTTTGCTACCAGCGCCCTTGATGAAGCGTGGTGCCCACATTCTCCTGGTCTTCCGGTTCCACACACCTTTGAAGGACACCGGTTACACTTCTCTTGTACACCTTGCCATTGATGATGGTGTACGCTTTGGACCTCCTCTGGATCCTTCTGGATTCATTTTCGTCAACCGGCAAGGTGCCGTTGATCAGGAATTCCTTAATAGGTTTAACCCACGATGGTGCTTCCCGAACTAGAAACACCGGTGCGTCTATCTCCATGTTATCCACCAGCATTGTCTCTCCCGTCATAGCTGCAACAGCCCCCAAGCTTGCCGGTGCAGTCCCCGAGTTTACCGGAGCAGTCCCCGAGCTTACCGGAGCAGTCCCCGGGTTCCCTTTATCGATGTCCATGGGTACTATGTGTGACTCCGGTACGAAAATTGATTCCGACTCCGGGCTCGGTTTGATCGATGGTACCCTTAAGTGTTCCAAGGCTATTCCGGGAGGAATTTCTTGCCTAGATGAGCCCAGTTTGGATAAAGCATCCGCGGCTTCATTTTCCGCTCGCGGTACATGGTGAAACTCACAGCCCTCAAAGAAGCCGGCAATCTTTTGCACGTGAAACCGGTACGAGGCCATGTTTGCATCTTTCGCGTCCCAATCTCCGGAACACTGTTGCACCACGAGATCTGAATCCCCATAGCAAATGATCCGGTGCACACCGATTTCTTTTGCGACTTTAAGCCCATGAATCAGAGCTTCGTACTCAGCGACATTGTTTGATGCCCTGAAATGCACTTGCAAAACATACCGAAGATGATCTCCCTTGGGTGAAGTAAGCACCACACCGGCACCCAGACCCTCTTTAAGTTTGGATACGTCAAAGTGCATCTTCCAGTACTCTATTCTTTGATCCGGCGGCTTATATTGCATTTCTGCCCAATCAACAAGGAAATCCGCCAAAGCTTGCGATTTTATGGCATCTCTCCTTTCGTACACCGGTACATATGGTGATATCTGAATTGCCCACTTTGCAATCCTTCCGCTAGCATCTTTGTTGCACATGATATCGGAGATGGGTGCCTCACTCACCACTTTCATGGGGTGCTCCTCAAAGTAATGCTTAAGCTTTGTGGCGGCCATGTACACGCCATAAGTCATTTTCTGGAAGTGAGGGTAGTTTTGTTTTGAGAGGGAGAGCACCTCGCTCAGGTAGTATACCGGCCTCTGGACGGTTTTTCCTTCCTCTTCTCTTTCAACCACAACCACTACACTCACAACCCGGTTTGTTGCTGCTATATACAGCAACATAGGCTCTCTCTCTAGAGGTGAAGCCAGTATAGGCGCCGTAGCCAGCATTGTTTTTAGCTCTTTGAACGCCGCGTCTGCCTGAGGGGTCCAGACGAACGTATCAGATTTCTTCATGAGAGCATAGAGTGGCAGAGCTTTTTCTCCCAACCTGCTTATGAACCGGCTTAGCGATGCCAAGCTACCGGTGAACTTTTGCACGTCCTTGAGATCGCGCGGTATAGTCATTCTTTCAATTGCCCGGATTTTTACCGGATTGACCTCAATGCCCCGGCTTGATACGAGAAAGCCAAGCAGCTTGCCGGCAGGGACACCAAAGGTACATTTTGCCGGATTGAGCTTCATCCGGAATCTTCTCAAGTTATCAAATGTTTGCCGGAGGTCATCGATTAAGGTTTCTTTTACCTTGGTTTTTACCACGACATCGTCCACATAGACTTGTACGTTTTTTCCGATCTGATCAAACAAGCATTTTTGCATACAGCGCTGGTACGTTACACCAGCGTTGCGCAAACCGAAAGGCATAGTGACATAGCAATAAGCCCCGTGCGGGGTAATGAACGCAGTTTTTATTTGATCTTCCTTTTTCAAGGGGATTTGGTGGAAACCGGAATAAGCATCCAAGAAAGACAACAGCTCACATCCTGCAGTGGAATCAATCACTTGATCGATCCTAGGTAAAGGGAAAGGGTCTTTCGGGCAAGCTTTGTTCAAGTTGGTGTAGTCGATGCACATGCGCCACACCTTTGGAGCTTTTGCTTCCATGTTCTCTTCTTTCTTCTTCTCGACCAGCACCGGATTGGCTAGCCACTCGGTGTGCAGTACTTCCACGATGAAACCGGCAACCAGTAACTTTGTCACCTCTTCTCCAATGATCTTTCTCCTGTCTTCAGCAAACCGGCGCAGCGGCTGCCTTACCGGCTTTGCATCTTTCCGGACATTTAATGAGTGCTCAGCCAGCTCCCTCGGAACACCTACCAAGTCATCAGTAGACCAGGCAAAGATATTCCGATTCTCACGGAGGAAGCTGACGAGCGCGCTTTCCTATGCCTCATTCATGCCGGCACCGATACGAACGGTGCGCTCAGGGTAAGCCGGGTCCAGCACAATGTCCTTTGTTTCTTTTGTCGGCTTGAATGCCGGTGCGCCCAAGTTTGCACTCATTGCCGCTAAGCTCAGCTGTGAGGACTGAGCCAGCGCAACTGCAGTTTGCATCCTCCTCTTTTCCTCTGCGATCACCAGCGATTCTGCCAGGTTTGATCCGGCGGAAGCTGTTTCCAGTGAGACTTTGTAGTTTCCCACCACAGTTAAGGGTCCACGAGGTGCCGGCATCTTCATCTTGAGATACGCCGTGTGAGTTGAGGCCATGAAAGCAGCCAACGCCGGTCTCCCCAGCAATGCATGATAAGGACTATCTAAGTCCACCACTTCGAACTCAAGGTTTTCAACCCGGCAGTTGTCACGTCCTCCAAACGACACATCCACCCGGACTTTTCCAACGGTGCACAGGACAGCCCGGAACGATTCCGTGGAATGTCGTGAGTTGGCTGTAGCATGTTTTCTGTTATGCCCAGCATGTTCATGGTGTGCCGGTACATGATGTTTATGCTGCTCCCATTGTCTATCAGCACCTTGCTGAACTTGACTCGAGCGTTTGGCCCTTGCATGATTGGGTCCAAGACAAGAGCATAGCCACCCGGGTTAGGCATGATCTTGGGGTGATCCTTGAACGACCACGAGATCTCTTGATCAGACCACAGCATGTATTTTGGCACTGCCGGCATCACCGCGTTCACTTCCATAGAACGGCGATGTAGGCTCTGTCTGTCGGTTGGCTCAGTTACGAACACAACGCAGCATATATCTGGGTCATGGTAAACATTCCGGCCCAAAGGTGCCGGTGGAGGCGGTTGGCCATTGCCTTCTCCCACCTGGTTAACTTGCTGGTACTGCTGCCGGTTTGGCTGTACCGGTAAGGCATTTGCCCCGGTAAGCGGTGGTGGTGGTAGCCATTGTTGCCGTGGCATGTCTTGCGGTGGTTGTGCATCTTTTACCGTTCCCTTTTGCATCAAGTACTTGGTCCAGGTACAATCCTTCGTCAGATGGTTTGTGAGTGTGCGGATTCGGTGTGTGCCACCGGCAAGGTTTAGTCCATGGTAGCTTCCATGGTGTACCCATGGGTTCTTGCCAGTTCTTTTTCTGGCCCCAGGGTTTCTTTTCGACCCACGGTTTCTTTGGACCCGCCCATGGCTGCGATCCGGTTCTCGCCTCTGCTGCAGCTGGCAGAGTTTTCTTGTACAGCAGCAACTTGCTGCGGACCGTACCTTCGATCCGGAAAATCTTCCCTTCTTTTGTTGTTCCGGTTATCCCGGTGTTGCTCTTGGCGCTGCTGAGGCGGGTTTGACTGTTCCGGCTCAAGTTGCACCGCCGGCTGCGTTGGGTCTCCCAACGCATAGCTATCCGCCACGCGTATCATCTCTGCCAACGTTGTCGGCATGTTCCGCTGCAGCTTTTGCCACAACGGCGAACCTCTTCTGCACCCACTGCTGAACCAAGCGATGGCTTGCGCCTCTATCACCCCTTCGCAGGAGTTCCTTGTGGTGTTCCACCGGGCCAGGTAGTCCCGGTCTGTTTCATTCTGGCGCTGTATGCACAGAGCGAGCTGCTGCGGCCTGTTTGGCCTTCGATAGGTGCTGCTGAAGTTGCTCACGAAAGCTTCCTCAAAGTCCAACCAACCATTTATACTTCCTGCCGGCAAGTTGTTCAGCCAAATTCTTGCCGGTCCTACCAAGAATGATGGTATGATTCTCACGGCCCAACGCCGGTTTCCTCCTTCTGCTACGCTTCCTCCGCCGCCTGCGACGTATACCGCGGTCACGTAATCCGCGAGCCAATCTTCCGGCTTCGTGGTGCCATCGTATGTTTTTGTGTCACGGGGCAACTGGAAGTTGCGAACCGGTGGCCCCTCTTTCATGATCCTTGGACCAAAACATTTTGGGCCCGGAGGACCTTCTGCCTCGATCATTTCCGACAAGTATACTCTATCCAGACGGTGCCTCGCATCCCGTTCTGGTAGGTATCTTTCTCCCAAGCGTTCTCCCAACGGGTTCCGGTATGCTGCCGGTCTTGTGGAATCAGCCTCATCATAACATTCCGGTACCGCGGCCCTTGCCTGCCGATACGTCTCCGACGTATCGATAATTTCTTATGTTCCATGCCACATTATTGATGTTATCTACATGTTTTATGCACACTTTATGTCATATTCGTGCATTTTCGGAACTAACCTATTAACAAGATGCCGAAGTGCCAGTTGCTGTTTTCTGCTGTTTTTGGTTTCAGAAATCCTAGTAAGGAAATATTCTCGGAATTGGACGAAATCAACGCCCAGGGTCCTATTTTTCCACGAAGCTTCCAGAAGACCGAAGAGTCAACGAAGTGGGGCCACGAGGTGGCAACACCATAGGGCGGCGCGGCCCAAGCCCTGGCCGCACTGACCTAGGGTGTGGGCCCTCGTGACGCCCCTTGACCTGCCCTTCCGCCTACAAATAGCCTTCATCGCGAAACCCCCACTACCGAGAGCCACGATACGGAAAACCTTCCAGAGACGCCGCCGCCGCCAATCCCATCTCGGGGGATTCAGAGCGCCTCCGGCACCCTGCCGGAGAGGGGTCATCTCCGGGAGGACTCTACGCCGCCATGGTCGCCTCCGGAGTGATGTGTGAGTAGTCTACCCCTGGACTATGGGTCCATAGCGGTAGCTAGATGGTTGTCTTCTCCCCATTGTGCTTAATTGTCGGGTCTTGTGAGCTGCCGAAC
The DNA here is from genome assembly GCA_030979885.1 of Lolium multiflorum. Taxonomy (NCBI): domain Eukaryota; kingdom Viridiplantae; phylum Streptophyta; class Magnoliopsida; order Poales; family Poaceae; genus Lolium; species Lolium multiflorum. The sequence goes on along the minus strand of CM061751.1, from coordinate 241,689,554 downwards.
ATGATCAAGATCATCTATCTGTAATTCTATATGTTGTGTTTGTTGGGATCCGATGAATAGAGAATACTTGTTATGTTAATTATCAAATTTATATCTATGTGTTGTTTAAGATCTTGCATGCTCTCCGTTACTAGTAGATGCTCTGGCCAAGTAGATGCTTGTAACTCCAAGAGGGAGTATTTATGCTCGATAGTGGGTTCATGTCTCCGTGAAGGGACAGAAATCTCTAAGATTATGGATGTGCTTTTGCCACTAGGGATAAAACATTGGTGCTATGTTCGAGGATGTAGTTACTGGTTACATTACGCGCAATACTTAATGCAATTATCTGTTGTTAGCAACTTAGAGGAGGTTCGGATGATAACCTGAAGGTGGACTTTTTAGGCATAGATGCATGCTGGATAGCGGTCTATGTACTTTGTCGTAATGCCCAATTAAATCTCACAATACTCATCATAATATGTATGTGCATAGTCATGCCCTCTTTATTTGTCAATTGCCCAACTGTAATTTGTTCACCCAACATGCTGTTTATCTTATGGGAGAGACACCTCTAGTGAACTGTGGACCCCGGTCCAATTCTCTTTCCTGAAATACAATCTACTGCAATCTTGTTCTCTGTTTTTCTGCAAACAATCATCATCCACACTATACATCTAATCCTTTGTTACAGCAAGCCGGTGAGATTGACAACGTGCTGTTTCGTTGGGGCAAAGTACTTGGTTTGTGTTGTGCAGGTTCCACATTGGCGCCGGAATCTCTGGTGTTGCGCCGCACTACATCTGCCGCCATCAACCTTCAACGTGCTTCTTGGCTCCTCTGGTTCGATAAACCTTGGTTTCATACTGAGGAAAACTTGCTGCTGTGCGCATCACACCTTCCTCTTGGGGTTCCCAACGGATGCGTGCTGTACGCGTATCACAAGCTCTTTTGGCGCCGTTGCCGGGAGATCAAGACACGCTGCAGAGTCTCCACATCGCAATCTCTTTACTTTGTTTTGTCTTGCTTAGTTTTATTTACTACTTTGTTTGCTGCATTAAATCAAAATACAAAAAAATTAGTTGCTAGTTTTACTTTATTTGCTATCTTGTTTGCTATATCAAAAACACAAAAAAATTAGTTACTTCATTTACTTTATCTAGTTTGCTTTATTTACTATTGCTAAAATGGGTACTCCTGAAAATACTAAGTTGTGTGACTTCACAACCACAAATAATAATGATTTCTTATGCACACCTATTGCTCCACCTGCTACTACAGCAGAATTCTTTGAAATTAAACCTGCTTTACTAAATCTTGTTATGCGAGAGCAATTTTCTGGTGTTAGTTCTGATGATGCTGCTGCCCATCTCAATAATTTTGTTGAACTATGTGAAATGCAAAAATATAAAGATGTAGATGGTGACATTATAAAATTAAAATTGTTCCCTTTCTCATTAAGAGGAATAGCTAAAGATTGGTTGCTATCTCTGCCTAAGAATAGTATTAATTCATGGACTAAATGCAAGGATGCTTTTATTGGTAGATATTATCCCCCTGCTAAAATTATATCTTTGAGGAGTAGCATAATGAATTTTAAACAATTGGATACTGAACATGTTGCACAAGCATGGGAAAGAATGAAATCTTTGGTTAAAAATTGCCCAACCCATGGATTGACTACTTGGATGATCATCCAAACCTTTTATGCAGGACTGAATTTTTCTTCGCGGAACCTATTGGATTCAGCTGCTGGAGGTACCTTTATGTCCATCACTCTTGGTGAAGCAACAAAGCTTCTTGATAATATGATGATCAACTACTTTGAATGGCACACGGAAAGAGCTCCACAAGGTAAGAAGGTAAATTCTGTCGAAGAAACCCCTTCCTTGAGTGATAAGATTGATGCTATTATGTCTATGCTTGTGAATGATAGGACAAATGTTGATCCTAATAATGTTCCGTTAGCTTCATTGGTTGCACAAGAAGAACATGTTGATGTAAACTTCATTAAAAATAATAATTTCAACAACAATGCTTACGGAACAATTCTAGTAACAACTATAGGCCATATCCTTATAATAATGGCAACGGTTATGGTAATTCTTATGGGAATTCTTACAACAATAATAGGAACACCCCCTGGACTTGAAGCCATGCTTAAAGAATTTATTAGTACACAAACTGCTTTTAACAAATCTGTTGAAGAAAAGCTTGGGAAAATTGATATACTTGCTTCTAAAGTTGATAGTCTTGCTGTTGATGTTGATCTTTTGAAATCGAAAGTTATGCCTAATGAGAATCATCATAATAAAATTGTTACTACAGCAAATTCCATCCAAGTTAGAATTAATGAGAATATAAGATTGATGGCCGAATTACGTGCTAGGTGGGAAAGAGAAGAAAATGAAAAGGAAGATAATATAGCTAAAGTTTGGACTATTACCACCACTAGTAATGCTAATGCTACACAAGTTGCTGCACCTCCTACTATTAATAATAAAAGAATTGGTGTTAGCAATGTTTCCACTTCTTCTAAAGCGAAAAGCGCTGCTAAAGCTAAGCTGCCTGTGATAAAACTGCTGAATTTTTTCCAACATTGGGGATGATGATCCCATTGCTTTAGATTATAATGGTTTGAATTTTGATGATTACCACATCTCTGAAGTTATAAAGTTCTTACAAAAACTTGCTAAAAGTCCTAATGCTAGTGCTATAAATTTGGCTTTCACGCAACATATTACAAATGCTCTCATAAAAGCTAGAGAAGAGAAACTAGAGCGCGAAGCCTCTATTCCTAGAAAGCTAGAGGATGGTTGGGAACCCATCATTAAGATGAAGGTCAAAGATTTTGATTGCAATGCTTTATGTGATCTTGGTGCAAGTATTTTGTTATGCCTAAGAAAATTTATAATATGCTTGACTTGCCACCATTGAAAAATTGTTATTTGGATGTTAATCTTGCTGATCATTCTACAAAGAAACCTTTGGGGAAAGTTGATAATGTTCGCATTACCGTTAACAATAACCTTGTCCCCGTTGATTTTGTTGTCTTGGATATTGAATGCAATGCATCTTGTCCCATCATATTGGGAAGACCTTTTCTTCGAACTGTTGGTGCTATCATTGATATGAAGGAAGGTAATATAAAATATCAATTTCCTCTCAAGAAAGGTATGGAACACTTTCCTAGAAAGAGAATGAAGTTACCTTTTGATTCTATTATTAGAACAAATTATGATGTTGACACTTCGTCTCTTGATAATACTTGATACACACTTTCTGCGCCCTGAAAGGCGTTAAAAAAAGCGCTTATGGGAGACAACCCATGTTTTTACTACAGTACTTTGTTTTTATTTTGTGTCTTGGAAGTTGTTTACTACTGTAGCAACCTCTCCTTATCTTAGTTTAGTGTTTTATTGTGCCAAGTAAAGTCGTTGATAGTAAAGCTCATACTAGATTTGGATTACTGCGCAGAAACAGATTTCTTTGCTGTCACGAATCTGGGCAAAATTCTCTGTAGGTAACTCAGAAAATTATGCCAATTTACGTGAGTGATCCTCAGATATGTACGCAATGTTCATTCAATTTGAGCATTTTCATTTGAGCAAGTCTGGTGCCTCGATAAAATTCGTTAATACGAACTATTCTGTTTTGACAGATTCTGCCTTTTATTTCGCATTGCCAGTTTTGTTATGTTCGATGGATATTTCGATTCCATTGACTTTCAGTAGCTTTGTGCAATGTCCAGAAGTGTTAAGAATGATTATTTCACCTCTGAACATGTATATTTTGATTGTGCACTAACCCTCTAATGAGTTGTTCTAAGTTTGGTGTGGAGGAAGTTTTCAAGGATCAAGAGAGGAGATGATACAACATGATCAAGGAGAGTGAAAGCTCTAAGCTTGGGGATGCCCCGGTGGTTCACCCCTGCATATATCAAGAAGACTCAACCGTCTAAGCTTGGGGATGCCCAAGGCATCCCCTTCTTCATCGACAACATTATCAGGTTCCTCCCCTGAAACTATATTTTTATTCCATCACAGCTTATGTGCTTTTCTTGGAGCTTCGGTTTGTTTTTGTTTTTGTTTTGTTTGAATAAAATGGATCCTAGCATTCACTGTGTGGGAGAGAGACACGCTCCGCTGTAGCATATGGACAAGTATTTCCGTAGGCTTTACTCATAATATTCATGGCAAAGTTTCTTCTTCGTTAAATTGTTGTATGGTTGGAAACGGGAAATGTTGCATGTGGTAGTGTATAATAAAATACTTGTAGAACATTGAGCTTTGATAACTTGATTCTTTGCAAATGTTTTGAGATATTTAGATGGTAAGGCTTGCTGGATAAATGAGTTAAAATTAGTAGTGGATTGTTGTCTTTAAGCTTGTGCCGTACTACAAACTCTATTTAAATAGTTGAAGGCGTAGTTGGACTTGATAGCTTTCCATGTCTGAGAGTTCATCGTAATAACTAAGTTGTGCTGAAGGTCGAGGGAGCTAGCGGGGTACTTGTGCCACCGTGAACGGCCCTCCTTGGAGTAAATTTTAATCATGCTCTTAATGATGAACCTGCTAGTTGTTTGCAATAAGCTTGTGAGTTCTTTTTGACTAATGTTAAGCTACGGTTTTTGGCACTTCCACCATCCAAATTTGCTAGCCTCTTCGGTACTGTGCATTTCCTTTTGCTCACATTGAGAATTGTGCATACTTCGCCGGTACATCCAAACCCGTGGGAGAACTTTCTCTTGTTCTCCTACACATAAGCCCATACATCTCCTCAAAACAGCCACCATACCTACCTACCACAGCATTTCCATAGCTGTTCCGAGATATATTGCCATGCAACATCCATTTTACATTACATGCCATGTTGTCATTTATTATTTATATATTGCTTTGCATGATCATATACAGCTGATGTGTGGTTTACCCATGTTACGCTAGATCATTGCACATCCTGCTACACTGGCAGAGGCATACAGTTTCATACATCATGTTTCATTCATTATGAGTTATTTGTACCAAAAAGTGTGTTGTCATATTAGGATGTTGCCCCTAAAAATGAAAAGAGCCGTGGAGGCCATCAAAAAGAAAAAAAAGAAAAGAAAGAAAAAAAAGAAAAAAAAGAAAAAAAAGAAAAAAGAAAAAAAAGAGAATAAAGAAAAAGGGGGCAGCATTACTATCTTTTATCCACACTTGTGCTCATGTTTTAGCACCCGCATTATTCATAGTCATCATTTGTGCTCATGTTCAGCACCTACATTCATATGAGAGAGTTTTCATGTTTTACTAGTATAACTATGTGGGGAATTTACACTATAGAACTTGGGTTGTATATTCCAATGATGAGCCTCCTCAAAAGTGCTCTAGGTCTTCGTGAGCAACCAAGTTGGATGCACCCCCACTAGTTTCATTGGAGAGCTTTCATACACATATAGCTCTATGTGCATCCGTTGCATGGCAATCACTACTCCTTGCATAGCTTCGATCATAAGGCTTCCTCTTGTCTAATGGTCATTTACAGCTTTGCAAGCCTTTCTTCCATTTGGCCTTCCAAACCCCCATTAACGTTCTTTATGCCATAACATCCTGGTGCTAATACCAAATGCTTGCGCTCACCGGTTGAGTAGACTTCGAAACAGTTGATTCATGACGTTCATGTTTATGTTTACTTGACTGAATCCTTCTTATGTTGTGAAAATTTACTTGATGCTTGGAATGAAGGATAGAACTTCTATGCTGAATACTTAATACATCTTTAATGAACTTTGTACGGTTGCATGTCTTTAAAGCAATAGTTCATGAAAACTTTTAGCTTGTCTAACTCTTGCATTATCATCTCTTATGTCAATATAGATACTTGCTTTGAATGATTTGATCTCAGCTCATATGCTTTACAAATAGTATGATCAAGGTTATGATGGCATGTCACTCCAGAAATTATCTTTGTTTATCGTTTACCTGCTCGGGACGAGCAGAACTAAGCTTGGGGATGCTGATACGTCTCCGACGTATCGATAATTTCTTATGTTCCATGCCACATTATTGATGTTATCTACATGTTTTATGCACACTTTATGTCATATTCGTGCATTTTCTGGAACTAACCTATTAACAAGATGCCGAAGTGCCATTCTGTTTTTCTGCTGTTTTGGTTTCAGAAATCCTAGTAAGGAAATATTCTCGGAATTGGACGAAATCAACGCCCGGGGTCCTATTTTGCCACGAAGCTTCGAGAAGACCGAAGAGTCAACAAAGTGGGGCCAGGGTGGCGACACCATAGGGCGGCGCGGCCCAAGCCCTGGCGCGCCGACCTAGGGTGTGGGCCCCTCGTGACGCCCCTCGACCTGCCCTTCCGCCTACAAATAGCCTTCGTCGCGAAACCCCCAGTACCGAGAGCCACGATACGGAAAACCTTCCAGAGACGCCGCCGCCGCCAATCCCATCTCGGGGGGATTCGGGAGATCGCCTCCGGCACCCTGCGGAGAGGGGAATCATCTCCCGGAGGACTCTACGCCGCCATGGTCGCCTCCGGAGTGATGTGTGAGTAGTCTACCCCTGGACTATGGGTCCATAGCGGTAGCTAGATGGTTGTCTTCTCCCCATTGTGCTTAATTGTCGGGTCTTGTGAGCTGCCGAACATGATCAAGATCATCTATCTGTAATTCTATATGTTGTGTTTGTTGGGATCCGATGAATAGAGAATACTTGTTATGTTGATTATCAAATTTATATCTATGTGTTGTTTAAGATCTTGCATGCTCTCCGTTACTAGTAGATGCTCTGGCCAAGTAGATGCTTGTAACTCCAAGAGGAGTATTTATGCTCGATAGTGGGTTCATGTCTCCGTGAATCTGGGGAACAGAAATCTCTAAGATTATGGATGTCTTTGTTGCCACTAGGGATAAAACATTGGTGCTATGTTCGAGGATGTAGTTACTGATTACATTACGCGCAATACTTAATGCAATTGTCTGTTGTTAGCAACTTAATACTGGAGGGGTTCGGATGATAACCTGAAGGTGGAATTTTTAGGCATAGATGCATGCTGGATAGCGGTCTATGTACTTTGTCGTAATGCCCAATTAAATCTCACAATACTCATCATAATATGTATGTGCATGGTCATGCCCTCTTTATTTGTCAATTGCCCAAGCTGTAATTTGTTCACCCAACATGTTTATCTTATGGGAGAGACACCTCTAGTGAACTGTGGACCCGGTCCAATTCTCTTTACTGAAATACAATCTACTGCAATATTGTTCTACTGTTTTCTGCAAACAATCATCATCCACACTATACATCTAATCCTTTGTTACAGCAAGCCGGTGAGATTGACAACCTCGCTGTTTCATTGGGGCAAAGTACTTGGTTTGTGTTGTGCAGGTTCCACGTTGGCGCCGGAATCCCTGGTGTTGCGCCGCACTACATCTCGCCGCCATCAACCTTCAACGTGCTTCTTGGCTCCTACTGGTTCGATAAACCTTGGTTTCATACTGAGGGAAAACTTGCCGCTGTACGCATCACACCTTCCTCTTGGGGTTCCCAACGGACGCGTGCTGTACGCATATCAGGTACCTTGGGGGATCCATTTCCTCCTCATCATACGCCGCCCTTGCAGCTCGATAATTTTGCCCGGTCTCTTGTCTACCGGCATGATTGTTTCCGGCATAGCCTTCTTTGGCATAGCCTCTGTTTGCCCCTTGGCTTTTTCTACCGGCATCATGTTGCCGGCTTGTTGCTTTCCGGCAAGAACCGGATCATACACAGTCATCTGCTGCGCATTCATTTCTTTTTCTCTTCTTCTGTCCGGATGGGGGGACGAAGCCTGCCCATGGGACTTGCTACCGGCATTCCTTGTCGAACGCGCGGATTTTGAAGCCACAGCCTTGTTCAGCTTATCAAGCTGCTCAGCGTTCTGCTGCTCGATAGTTTCAAGAAGTTCCCGGACACGCTCTTGTTGTTTTGCCAGAGCGTCCCCGGAAAGCGATTCACACAGTTGCACAGCAGCTTTAGCAGCTTTTATTGTTTTATCCGGGCTACTGTACTTAGGCTTTTCTACTATGCTCACAGATGCAGAGGTGCTTTTGCCGGCATGAATTTCTTTACGCAGATCCTGATCTTGATTACGAGCCTTAAGCCGGTTTCCGGTATCCTAGCGCATGAGCGCTACGAAGCAAAGCCATGGGCAGCGTTATACTCACGTACGGTTAGGTTCAGCTCGCGCTGCGCGCACGACGTCCTTGCCGCTCTCGAGTATCTTCGGCGCTGCGCCTCCAGCTCCGCCTGAGCCGCTGCCGGGTCGATGTTCTGCGTGATGGGGGTGGCGAGGACGTTCATCGCCGCTTGGAGCGGTGTTTCCGGTGGTGCGGATGATGCTCCCGCAGCGCCTGCGCCGCGCTCCAGCGGTGGCTTGGCCGCACGGGTCGAAACCGCACGCCCAGCACCTTCTTCCACAGCTTCTTTGCCGGCGTCGACCGCGCCTGCCATCATCACCTCCACGCTACCAGGATCACGGCCAGCATGTAGCCATCTCGGCGGATCCGGCGCCACCAGCACCGGTGAGGGCTGGCGCACAGGGACGGTGCCGAAGTAGATGCGGTGGCTGCCGAACTTGATGATGCGGCCGTTCTTGGGAAGATGCCGCCGTTGGCGAAGCAGCCCGCGTTGTCGTTGATGAAGTCCATGGCGTAGATGCGCTGCACCAGCGCGGACACCGTACGCTGGCCGGCGACGTCGAGGATGCCCGCCCGAATGTGAACTCCAGCAAGCGCCACTTCATGCCCCACGGTGGGCGCCAGCGTCGTCGTGGCGAACGGCGATGCCATGGGATGGCTTAAGTTGGGGCCGAATGGGCGCTAGAGGATTCGGGGGAGGGTTTGCGACTAGATGGGATGAGCTTCCGGATGCTTTCCTCAAGAACACGACCAAAGGCAGGTATGCAAGAAGAAAGACAAGAGGAAGAACTCTGCTCTAGATCGCTAGCTTCATTGATCTCAACATGGTTACAAGTTTCTGGATACATGATCTCTCTATGTGAACGCCCGTGAAGAAGGGTGCCCCCTCTCCTTATATAGGGGAGAGGGTGGCTTACAGAACAAGAAACCCTAATGGCATCTTTGACTGGACAAACTACTTTACAAAGCTACTTTAATCATGGATGACGCCGGGGTCTTCTTTAATCAGGGACGCTGACGTCCTCCGGCTTCTTTCAGCGTCACCCCTCTCTTTGGCGCCAGGGCTCCGATTAAAGTCACTTTGCTTAGCTCATCCTTGTCTTCTAGCTCTGAAGAGAATCTTTGACCAGTCTTGCCGACATGCTCTTCTTTCCGGTAGCCCGGTATCTTCTTTATCCGGTTCCGGTATACCCCTCTTGGGGATACCGGCTTAGCTTTACTTAGCCAAACTCTTATCTTCGTGCTCCGGTATAAACATTAAACCGGTATCTTGATGGCTCAAACCATTTGGTTTGGCATGCCTTTGGCATACCGGGGGTCATCCCTCCAACAATGACGTGGGCATTACCCTTCGGGTAACCGACATTGCCCTATCCTGTATTGATTAGTTGAAGGCCCATGAAGACACCTGGAGGCAAGATGGGCCACCTGGGCGGCGCACCAGAGGAATCCTTGACGGGCAAGACAAGGAAGCGGCCGAACAAGGGAAGATTAGATCTAAAACTGTTGTAAACCTAGTCGTACTTGGTTTAACCTCTTGAGACCTGGCCTCCTATATAAAGGCCAGGAGAGGGGCTGCCGAGGGACGGAATCAATCACAGCAAACGTAGCCTCCAGGAAATCTAGAGCTAGGTCACCATAGCACTTAGCCTCTCGACGAGATCTCAGCCGAAATATTCGGCACCCCATTGTAACCCATCATCATCATAATCAAGAACAGACAGGCAGGACGTAAGGGTTTTACCTCATCGAGGGCCCCGAACTGGGTAAATCGCTCTCCCCGCATACGAGCCGATGTCTCGTGTCAGCTTGCAGGATTCCGCTAACCCTAAGCCCCAAACGGAGGGCATTGCCGAGGAGTACCCTCGACAATTGGCGCCGTCTGTGGGAACCCTGTCGGCACAAGATCGGACATCGGCGGAACCCGTCATGTCATCGGCAGCTTCATCAACACCGTCATCGCCTCATCTGGGAAGCCCGATTCATTTCGGCTCCTACGAATTCACTCTGCACAGCGACTTGTCTCGCTCGACTTTCTCCGATCTACAAGGCAACATGGAGATGACCTTCGGGAGCGTCCACTACAATGTCAACTCGGAAGGAATCCTTCGGCTGCTGGAATCACCCATCTCCAGATCGACGAGCCCAAGCGCGTCGTCATCACTCGACCTTTCGGCTGGCCTGACAAGCCCGTCGAGTTCGCCCGCGCCTTCGACTCCCCGTTCGGCATCCTCCATGTCGGTTGGATCCGACGATCCCGCGTCCTCGGAGCTAACCTCGTACTACTGCATGAACTGTGATACCAGACACGGGCTGGGATCGAGCGACACACCGTTCATCTGCAATGCCCATTATTCATCGGGAGAGGACAGCATCGACAACGTCGCCTGAGGAGACACCCGAAGAGCGGCGCCCCACCAAGTTTATGTTGCTAATAGGGGAGACGGAGATCGCACCCCCCGTTCCAGCAGGCGAGCTAGTTTTGAGAACAGCGCCAGCAACAACAACAACGACCACACCATCGCAGAGGAGGAGTGGGCAGCAGCCAAGGCAGCCGTGCTTAACAACACACCACTTCCGGCAGGAACCACGGTTGGCACTCTCAATGCTTACCGCTCCATATTGGAGAAAAACCGGGAGCGACTATCCAAGGAACAAGCCACCCTCGAGAGACGCCTATCTGCGGCAGACCGATCCAGCGAGCGACGAAGGGGCTCGCAAGGAAGCGCCTCTCGAAGTACTCACGGGGGAGGCAAACATCGATCAAGAATGTCCAGGCTCTCGGAAGACGATGCTAGAGAAATAACATCAAATCTGACCAAGTCCTTCATGACCACAGACACCGCGGGCATGCCACGACCAAAGACCGTCGCGGGAGCAACCGCCAATCTCGCTGCATACCTCATCAATCAGCGCCCTGAAGGTTCCATGGCTCAAGCCCACCAGGGTGCCCTAGAAAGTCTCGCGATATTGGGAGACAATCTGGTCCCAAGAAAGGACAAGACCACGTTGCAAGCTAGTGGCTCAAAACACCATGCGAGAGATGCTCGGGATGAAATTACTCAGAGCAGGATCGACAAAGCAAGGCGGCGACGCGCCGCCAGAGAGGAACACGACAGTGATTCTTCGGATGAGAGCCAGGAGAACGACGACGAGCTTAGGGGAGCCGATTGTTTAAGCTACAAAATTCGGGAGGCGATGCCACCCAGGAAGTTCAAACCCACCCCTACCGACGCTGCCAAGTACGATGGGCAGCAGGGCAGATCTGGATAGAGGATTATCTACGACAGTGATTACGCAAAAGGGGAACCAGATAGCAGCAATGCAGTGCTGCAGCTTTACCTAAAGGACTCAGCGCGAGCCTGGTTAAGAGGTCTGCCGAAGGGTTCCATCAAATCATGGGACGACCTAGTAGAAGCCTTCGTTGCCAACTTCCAAGCAACGTACATAAGGCATTGTCAGCAAAAGCAGAAGGAGTCGATGCGCGCATACATCGGGAGGTTCACCAAGCTCCTGAACGCTGCGGAAGACGTATCTGTCGACAGAGCAATCGACGCCTTCAGCGATGGCATCCGACGTGAAGGCTATATAGAAGAGCTCGGACGAAAGAAGCCAAAAACCATAACCAAGTTAATGGAAATCGCCAACAGCTGGGCTGATGGCGAAGACAACGTTCGAAAGCCACGACAGCGCAGCGACGACGAAGATGATGACCAGCCGAAGCATGACTCGGGTGGTCGAAGGGATCGTAACAAGAGAAGGAAGAACCGCAGCTATGATGATAACAACTTGGTAGCCGCAGGGTACTCGACCGGCAGGACGATCGGTACGATGACAGGCGAGATGATCGACAGGATGGTAATCGGAACAACTCTGAACCGTGGCAACTATAAACCACGACAACAGAGAATCCCGAACTACCCTATGACGAGCAGATCAACGCCCCCTGCTACCTGCATTCGTATACCGATTCCAAGGATGGTAAAATAAAGTCCAGCCACCTGCTCAGGGACTGTCGGCAATTCATCGATATTCATAAACTCATGCAGCAGGCCAGCAACAGCTACCACCACCACCACCACCACCCCCACCGCAACACCAGGTCCAGCAAGCTCAACCTCATCAACCCAACGAGGCATTTCCACCACCACGTGGGAAGATGAGTATGATCCACAGGACAGGTGTTTCAAGGAGAGAAATGAAGAAGCTCACCCGAGAAATCAACCTGGCAGAAAGCATCATGGCGAACATCCCTGAGTATGTCGAGTGGTCGTCTCAGAACATCACGTTCAGCCGAGCGGATCACCCGATGACTATACCAAAACCAGGACACGCTGCCCTAGTGGTCGAAGCGCAGATAGGAGGATTCAAGATGAGCAAAGTCTTCATGGACGGAGGAAGTGGACTCAATCTGATATTCCTTGACACAATCAAGAGTATGGGGATCACCATGAGAATGCTAGAAGAATCAGACACCCGCTTCCATGGGATCCTCCCTACTTCACCAGCGTACTCTCTTGGCAAAGCGTACCTGAACGTCGTCTTTGGCAAACCCGACAATTTCAGGAAGGAAAAGATTGATTTCAAAGTCGTGAACTGGGAGTCGCAGTATCACGCTATACTCGGGAGACTAGCATACGCCAAGTTCATGGCTGTACCGCACTACGCATACCTCAAGCTGAAAATGCCTGGGAACAACGGGACAAACATTACAGTCTATGGAAGTTTCTCACGCTCGGACAATTGTGATCGGGACTTTCAGAGGATTGCTGCTAAGTTTGGCCTGAGGCAGGAAATTGCTGACCTTCCGCCGAAGACCTCGTCACGCAGTATTAAGGAAGAAGAACGCGTTAGAGGAGCAAAGAAGAAGTCAGCCGACCTCGCCCTTGAAGCTCCGGCAGTACAAACTTCGGCAGCCCAAGTTTCGGCAGCAAAAGCTTCGGCAGTTGACGATGCAGAAGATATAGGAGGCAGCAAGACACTGACAATCGCTGCCCAGATCCCTGGCGAAGTCGACGACGCTTCAAAAAACACCAACACGGTGACCAAGCCAGAAGATGAGAAGAACCCCTTCAATACTTAAGCAATCTACTAGTGTTTAGTTTCATTTTCCTTTCCAAACAGGGCTTCCCCTTTTTTCGCCCTTTAGTCCCGCGTTTTTTATTAATAAGAACTTAAGTTTCGATTCCTTGAAAAGCTTTGCAGTTGACCGGAGCACCTAAACCGCATCTTTGTAAACCTTGGCAAACGATGGTCCAACACAGTACGCGGCAAAGGATCGTGCTCCGAAAAATGCCTCTACGAGTGCTACAGGATGCAAAATAAACAAGGACATTAACCCTTCCCTCTGCTATAGATGCCTCTACGAGCGCCGTAAATAGCAAGAGTCCGGAAGTACACATCAACACAACCCACGTTCGATATTTTACTTACGGAAATATCAAGGAACAACGGGTTCACCGGCAGTCATTACACCCGAATAATTCGGGAGTGACTGTCGAAGCATACATCGGTTGAAGGCAAAGTTGCGCATACAACGGGATTAGCAAAACCCGCAACACGAGCTGATCACTCAAAAGATTTGCCGACCAACGAAATACATACACGACTAAACGAGCAATTAAGATTTGCTCCTTCAAAATTTGCCAACGGCATCAACATGGTAAAAATACATATACATGTATCTACCAAATAATAAACGATCCTAACACTTGGATCAAGTAGTCAAAACATCTATACAAACAACCTTAACTCCTGAAATCACCCTTGCGGAGTGTCTTTTTCTTCAGGTGCCTTCGAATCCTTCTCCAGCTTGTCGACAATCATATTGGCAGGTAGCAAAACCTTCGGATACAGCGTCTCCAAGTCACCAGTTGCATTGGCAATAGACAATAAACTCGCTGAAGGATAACGCGCAAGTACAAGAGCAAGCGTTGACATGGGCATACCCTTCGGGTACCCATTATTAGTATACCTGGCTCGGCCCAATATGGAGAAGACCCAATATGGAGAAGGCCCAACAAGGCAACCCGAAGAAGTAGTCGACTAGGACTCTTGTAAAACCCTAGGCTGGTTGCATATATAAAGCTAGCCAGGGCACCCGAAATAGGGAGGCCAAGATATAGACAACAGATAGACAACGTAGCTCCGCCTACGGCGGCACCATGTAAACACATCTATGGTCTTATACTGGATTGCTAGCAGTACGTAGGGATCCTCCACCGAGGGGACCCGAAACTGGGTACGTCATGTGCCTAATCTCGATCCCGGAATCACCATCGTCGCTCTTTCCCGAAACCCAAGTCTACAATACGTAGGCATTGCCGAGGTGATCCCTCGTCAATTGGCGCCGTCTGTGGGAATTCGCGGCGACTGGATTTTGTCATCCGGGCGAGACTCTCCGTCTTCTTCAAAAACAACAGCTTCACGGCGACATCAGATTGGGCGATCTCAAAGGTTTGCTGCGTGTGTGCGCGCACAGCTCCGTCGTTGTCGAAACATCTCGAGTTAATTTCCTTCGGAAGCAGACGGCCACACGGTACGTTTCCTCGAGAGTGTCTGGTACTAGACACATGCAACTGATCTCGCGTGACGATCGATCGGTAATCTGCTTCTCTCCTTATTTAAATCTACCTTACAGTGTCAGATTGATATTCCTAGAACAATATAGCAGGACAAAAGTACACAATCCCACATACTATGGCCGATTCCTTTGTACAGCCGAATCTTTCTTGTTGCTTATTCCGTGTACCACTAGTTTACTAGATCTAATCATCTTCCTGCTTTTCTGTGTACACGCACCCATGAGAATTCGGGAGAAGAGATGTAAGAGGTTTGGGCGCTACAGCGCATACGGCACCATCAGACTTTGCCACGCATCCGGTCAATTTCGAAGAGTTTTAATTCCGCCCGACAAGAGCACCCACGAGGCATGTCCAAAAACTACCACGCGACTTTGCTCTTGGCTGATTTTTGAGGCGATGGAGTAATATTGGATTTGAAAAGGACCAACGACATAAAAAAAATTTGGGAACTCATCATTATGCACTCGCTGGGGCGCATTTATTGTCGCAATTTGTCATCCTGACACAAGGATCATCAGGTGCTATATTTCCAGTTAATTATTGTTCGAAAAATTTATTTAG
The DNA here is from genome assembly GCA_030979885.1 of Lolium multiflorum. NCBI lineage: Eukaryota > Viridiplantae > Streptophyta > Magnoliopsida > Poales > Poaceae > Lolium > Lolium multiflorum. Next base: position 241,674,251 of record CM061751.1, on the reverse strand, counting down.
ATAAATATTTTTTCGGGTTGTATTGTTATTTGCTCGCAGAATTTTTGCGCCGTAATATCACTGCAGATTGGAACAAACGTCGACTACTTTGCTTCGACGACCCTATTCTCTATTACTCATTTGCAAACACGACTCGCGAACGCTAGCACGAACCTGCTGGTGCGCACTCGCCATGGCGGATTCGCCATCCGACACAAATACCATCAGAGATAAAAGGCGCCGCACGTCTACATCGACTGTGTTCGCCGCACGACCTCCTTTCACGTCGGCTCCGCCACAGCCGATAAAAAAGGACTGTGCCATTACTTCGTTACCACAAATATACTCGGTTTACTTGGTGAATTTCTTTTCTTCGGCTCTGGATATATCTTCTCCGGCTCAGTGGAATTATTTTCTTCGGCTTAGTGGCTTTATCTTCTTCGGCTCAGTGGATTTAATTTCTTCGGATTACTGGATTGGTTTTCTTTGGTTAATAATTAGTTCACTTATACAATATTACTCGATGCGTTTCCGGACCAATGGATTCATCTTCTATGATTATTACTGGAACTATTTTCTTCGAGTCAATGGATTCATCCTATATAATATCAACGGATTCATCTTCTATGGTTATTACTGGATTCTTCGGGTCAATGGATTCATCCTCTATGATATCGGCGGATTCATATGCTTCATATTTAATGGCGTAATCTCCAATATGGATTCATCTCAAATACCTCATCTTGGCTTCATCTTCATGGATTTATATTATATTATTGTCAATGGCTTCATCCTAAATGGCTTCACCTTATATGACGCCGCGACTCCGTTAACTTCTTTCGACATCATGGCTAAATACTCAGGGGCTTGACAATGACTTTTCCCTGGGTTATAATTGCTGTACCGTTTCTAAGCAACAATCATGACATCATCCCAGCAACGCTCGGGGGCTCGGCTATCTCTTCATCAACAATTTCGCAGCATCCACTTTTGCTATTTGGTGGTTTCTACTTTGGCTAGATTTCTTATCTACACTCGAAGACTTCATCATGCATCGACTTCGTCGTGTCCAAAAAGCTAAGTGTTCTTTTATTTTGCACAAAGTTGATTATTGTTTACTTTTGCCGCACCCGATGCTCGGGGGCTGCGCGGCATATATTCACTTTACATATCATCGAATCCGAGCATCTGACACCGCATGCGAAAAAGAGAGTCAAGGAAAAGATAGAAAAAGTTTGTTTATTTGTGCAGGAGAAAGTAAAATTCAAAGTATATAAAAGAGCACCCGACGAAATCTTCTTCAGGGAGGAACCCGACGAAATCTTGAGAGAACCCGACGAAATTTTATTCAATGAGAACCCGAAGAATTGTCTTCAAGAAAGAACAGGACCCGAAGAATTGTCCTCAAGAAGGACCCGAAGAAATTTTTCTGAGGGAGGAACTCGACGAAATTATCATCAAGGAGAAACCAAAAAAAAGGAGGAGAAAAAAAAAAGAGGATGGACAAATCTTCGGGTCCATTGACTCGTCATTTGTTCTGAGCAAGAGCATCGGCGATGTGCCTGACGACAATATAGAAGAACCCAATATATTCGGCTGTCTCATCACGCCCGAGAAAAATATAGAAGAACCCGCAAAATGGGTCATTGCATCAGCCGAACAAGGCACTCGACAATATAGAACGCCAAAGTTGCGAACAATTTCTGAATGCCGCAAAACTTTGCGAAGGTAAGACCCCAGATCCGTTCTGTGTGGCTTGGCGCCGTCTCTGACGTCGGTTTGCTACTTTTATCCGTATCAACAGATACGAAGAAAAATCCTAACGGACGCGTTAGGTACCCGATAAAATATGACTGGGACTCGACGAATGGTAAGACCTTAAGTGGCACCTGTCGAGTTAACACCAGTATCCCGAGATCATGTCCGGGGACGTGATCTTGAAGTAGGTTTTTGCGGATTGCCACTAGAGTAGTTAACACTACTAGGAAAAGGGCTATAGCTGCACGCAAGTGGTGCCGGCGCACCACCATAGGCATGCGCCGGTGGAACATGTTGCCGGCGCACCAAATAAGCGCCGCGCCGGCGATGGACCTATACTGCCGGCGCACAAAAAAAATTAGTGCGCCGGGGATAAAATTCGAAGAGATCTGGCCGGAACCAAAAATTATGGGCACCTTACCCCCGGCGCACCTCTATGGTGGTGCGCCGGTGGTAGACAATTTACCACCAGCGCAACACCATAGAGGTGCGCCGGGGGTAAGCTGCCTAGATTTTCTCTCCACCCCCCCAGGAATCGCCTTTTCAGTTTTCGAAAAAATAATAGAAAATGATAGAAAATTCAAAAAATAAAATCCTTTGAAATGCCCATGTAATATGTGATCTAGTTTTAGTAAAAATTTGAAAATTTGAATTTCGATGTATTATGCAAAATGGCGTCATCTTTCGGTAAAACGGGATTTCTGGTTGCATACGACCTCCGATGAAAAACTTTTTTATATCAAAATCGATCTACTCGAAATTTCCTATTCGAATTCAACGGCCTACGGCCGTTTGGAGAAAAAATGGATTCGTCAAATTCAAAACAGAAACAGGACTTTTTTCAGATTTAAGATTTGGGAGAAAAAAAGAAAAAAATACCCCCGGCGCACCACCCTACTTGGTGCGCCGGCAGTAACCTATGGTATATATATACTCCACACCTGCCTGTGCTCCTCACTTTCACATTTTCCTTCTCTTTTCCTCCTCCTCCTCCTCCTCCTCATCTACTACATCGAGCTACTGCAGCGAGCTACTCCGGCGACCTTTACTGCACCGACGGCCACGATGGCCACCGACGGCCACAACGTCCTCCGGCCTCCTCCAACACCTCCGGCCTCCTCCACCACCTCCGGCCTCCTCCACCACGTCCGGCCTCCGCCACCACGTCCAGCCTCCTCCACCGGCCTCCTCCACCTCCTCCACCAACTCCGGCCACCTCCATCAACTCCGGGCTCCCCCACCTACTCCGGGCTCCTCCACCTCCGGCCTACTCCTCCTCCTCCTACACCGACGCGATGACCTCGGGAGCTTCCGCCTCATCCTCCTACACTCCGCAGAGACGACAACAACCACTGCTTATCTAGATCTAGATCTAGATTTGATTTTTTTTGTTTTCTTGTATAACCTACCGCCGGCGAACAAGACAGGTGCGCCGGGGATAACGCGAGTTACCACCGGCGCACCAACTGGTGCGCCGGCAATAAGCGATTATCACCGGCCTGTTCCCACCGGCGGGCTCTAAGTGCGCCGGCAATAGGCCTTTTCCTTGTAGTGTAACCAGTACCTGATCCGTCAGATGAACTAGCCCCAATTACCATTATCCCTGTACAATATAGATATGGATGTAAAATAAAAATAGCAATGGACTGGAGTCGATAAAAAGAGGGGTTGCGCCAAGTTGTTTATCGAGTAGTACAACTTGAGCCTATGCCTAGGTGCAAGCACCTGCTCATAGGCTCGGGGGCTACTCTTATCGAGAGTATTGTTCACCCTCCCGATAAGAAAGAGGAAAAATTGTGGAGTCAATTACAAGCAAGTTGAGCCTACACCCAAGTGCAAACACTTGGCTGTAGCCTCGGGGGCTACTCCCATCGGCTGGTCGCGCACCCGATAGAAAAATAACTTCGACAGCATCTATGACAATCAAGGTTTGTAGACTCAACTCGATTCTACGACTCGAGTGGAGCCTACTCCCATCGGGAGCACATGGATTTCATCAAATCCTCCAGAAATATAGTTAAGTTCTTTATCGAGTAGTACAACTTGAGTCTATGCCCAAGTGCAAGCACTTGCCCATAGACTCGGGGGCTACTCCCATCGGGAGCGCTGCCGCGCACCCGATAATTTCAAGAATCATCGACATCATCTACGCTACACATGATCTACGACATGGACCTCGCCTTGTATTTTCTTCGACTTCGGATTTGGTTTGCATAATTGGTCTCTCTAAGGTCTAGATAATTTCTAGTAAGAGTTTGAACAACAAGGAAGACGGTGTAGAGTCTTATAATGTTTACAATATGTCTTTTATGTGAGTTTTGCTGCACCGGTTCATCCTTGTGTTTGTTTCAAATAACCTTGCTAGCCTAAACCTTGTATCGAGAGGGAATACTTCTCATGCATCCAAAATCCTTGAGCCAACCACTATGCCATTTGTGTCCACCATACCTACCTACTACATGGTATTTCTCCGCCATTCCAAAGTAAATTGCTTGAGTGCTACCTTTAAAATTTCTATCCTCTACCTTTGCAATATATAGCTCATGGGACAAATAGCCTAAAAACTATTGTGGTAATGAATATGTACTTATGCATTTTATTTCTTATAAGTTGCTTGTTGTGCGATAACCATGTTCTGGGGACGCCATCAACTACTATTTGTTGAATATCATGTGAGTTGCTATGCATGTCCGTCTTGTCTGAAGTAAGGGAGATTTACCACTAGAATGGTTAGAGCATGCATAATGTTAGAGAAGAACATTGGGCCGCTAACTAAAGCCATGATCCATGGTGGAAGTTTCAGTTTTGGACAAATATCCTCAATCTCATATGAGAAAATTAATAATTGTTGAATGCTTATGCATAAAATAGGAGTCCATTATCTGTTGTCTATGTTATCCCGGTATGGATGTCTAAGTTGAGAATAATCAATAGCGAGAAATCCAATGCGAGCTTTCTCCTTAGACCATTGTACAGGCGACATAGAGGTACCCCTTTGTGACACTTGGTTAAAACATATGTATTGCGATGATAATCCAGGTAATCCGAGCTAATTAGGACAAGGTGCGGGCACTATTAGTATACTATGCATGAGGCTTGCAACTTGTATGATATAATTTACATAACACATATGCTTTATTACTACCGTTGACAAAATTGTTTCTTGTTTTCAAAATCAAAGCTCTAGCACAAATATAGCAATCAATGCTTCCCTTGCGAAGGACCTTTCTTTTACTTTTATTGTTGAGTCAGTTCACCTATCTCTCTCCACCTCAAGAAGCAAACACTTGTGTGAAGCTGTGCATTGATTCCTACATACTTGCATATTGCACTTGTTATATTACTTTATATTGACAACTATCCATGAGATATGCATGTTACAAGTTGAAAGCAACGCTGAAACTTAATCTTCCTTTGTGTTGCTTCAATACCTTTACTTTGATTTATTGCTTTATGAGTTAACTCTTATGCAAGACTTATTGATGCTTGTCTTGAAGTACTATTCATGAAAAGTCTTTGCTTTATGATTCAATTGTTTACTCATTGCATTACCATTGTTTTGATCGCTGCATTCATTACATATGCTTACAATAGTATGATCAAGGTTATGATGGCATGTCACTCCAGAAATTATCTTTGTTATCGTTTACCTGCTCGGGACGAGCAGAACTAAGCTTGGGGATGCTGATACGTCTCCGACGTATCGATAATTTCTTATGTTCCATGCCACATTATTGATGATATCTACATGTTTTATGCATACTTTATGTCATATTTATGCATTTTCGGCACTAACCTATTAACGAGATGCCGAAGAACCAGTTGCTGTTTTCTGCTGTTTTTGGTTTCAGAAATCCTAGTAAGGAAATATTCTCGGAAATCGGGGATTTCTATTTGCATACGACCTCCGATGAAAAACTTTTTTATATCAAAATCTATCTACGCGAAATTTCCTATCCGAATTCAACGGCCTACGGCCGTTTGGAGAAAAAATGGATTCGTCAAATTCAAAACAGAAACAGGACTTTTTTCAGATTTAAGATTTGGGAGAAAAAAAGAAAAAAATACCCCCGGCGCACCACCCTACTTGGTGCGCCGGCAGTAACCTATGGTATATATATACTCCACACCTGCCTGTGCTCCTCACTTTCACATTTTCCTTCTCTTTTCCTCCTCCTCCTCCTCATCTACTACATCGAGCTACTGCGGCGAGCTACTCCGGCGACCTTTACTGCACCGACGGCCACGATGGCCACCGACGGCCACAACGTCCTCCGGCCTCCTCCAACACCTCCGGCCTCCTCCACCACCTCCGGCCTCCTCCACCACGTCCGGCCTCCGCCACCACGTCCAGCCTCCTCCACCACCTCCGGCCTCCTCCACCAACTCCGGCCACCTCCATCAACTCCGGGCTCCCCCACCTACTCCGGGCTCCTCCACCTCCGGCCTACTCCTCCTCCTCCTACACCGACGCGATGACCTCGGGAGCTTCCGCCATCATCCTGCACCTCCTGTACCTCCTACACCGGCGCAGAGACGACAACCACTGATTAGCTAGATCTAGATCTAGATTTGATTTTTTTGTTTTCTTGTATAACCTACCGCCGGCGAACAAGACAGGTGCGCCGGGGATAACGCGAGTTACCACCGGCGCACCAACTGGTGCGCCGGCAATAAGCGATTATCACCGGCCTGTTCCCACCGGCGGGCTCTAAGTGCACCGGCAATAGGCCTTTTTGGTGCGCCGGCAATAGGCCTTTTCCTTGTAGTGTAACTAGTACCTGATCCGTCAGATGAACTAGCCCCAATTACCATTATCCCTGTACAATATAGATATGGATGTCAAATAAAAATAGCAACGGACTGGAGTCGATAAAAAGAGGGGTTGCGCCAAGTTGTTTATCGAGTAGTACAACTTGAGCCTATGCCTAGGTGCAAGCACCTGCTCATAGGCTCGGGGGCTACTCTTATCGAGAGTATTGTTCACCCTCCCGATAAGAAAGAGGAAAAATTGTGGAGTCAATTACAAGCAAGTTGAGCCTACACCCAAGTGCAAACACTTGGCTGTAGCCTCGGGGGCTACTCCCATCGGGAGTGCTGGTCGCGCACCCGATAGAAAAATAACTTCGACAGCATCTATGACAATCAAGGTTTGTAGACTCAACTCGATTCTACGACTCGAGTGGAGCCTACTCCCATCGGGAGCACATGGATTTCATCAAATCCTCCAGAAATATAGTTAAGTTCTTTATCGAGTAGTACAACTTGAGTCTATGCCCAAGTGCAAGCACTTGCCCATAGACTCGGGGCTACTCCCATCGGGAGCGCTGCCGCGCACCCGATAATTTCAAGAATCATCGACATCATCTACGCTACCCATGATCTACGACATGGACCTCGCCTTGTATTTTCTTCGACTCCGGATAATTTGGTTTGCATAATTGGTCTCTCTAAGGTCTAGATAATTTCTAGTAAAGAGTTTGAACAACAAGGAAGACGGTGTAGAGTCTTATAATGTTTACAATATGTCTTTTATGTGAGTTTTGCTGCACCGGTTCATCCTTGTGTTTGTTTCAAATAACCTTGCTAGCCTAAACCTTGTATCGAGAGGGAATACTTCTCATGCATCCAAAATCCTTGAGCCAACCACTATGCCATTTGTGTCCACCATACCTACCTACGACATGGTATTTCTCCGCCATTCCAAAGTAAATTGCTTGAGTGCTACCTTTAAAATTTCTATCCTCTACCTTTGCAATATATAGCTCATGGGACAAATAGCCTAAAAACTATTGTGGTAATGAATATGTACTTATGCATTTTATTTCTTATAAGTTGCTTGTTGTGCGATAACCATGTTCCTGGGGACGCCATCAACTACTCTTTGTTGAATATCATGTGAGTTGCTATGCATGTCCGTCTTGTCTGAAGTAAGGGAGATTTACCACTAGAATGGTTAGAGCATGCATAATGTTAGAGAAGAACATTGGGCCGCTAACTAAAGCCATGATCCATGGTGGAAGTTTCAGTTTTGGACAAATATCCTCAATCTCATATGAGAAAATTAATAATTGTTGAATGCTTATGCATAAAATAGGAGTCCATTATCTGTTGTCTATGTTGTCCCGGTATGGATGTCTAAGTTGAGAATAATCGAGAAATCCAATACGAGCTTTCTCCTTAGACCTTTGTATAGGCGACATAGAGGTACCCCTTTGTGACACTTGGTTAAAACATATGTATTGCGATGATAATCCAGGTAATCCAGCTAATTAGGACAAGGTGCGGGCACTATTAGTATACTATGCATGAGGCTTGCAACTTGTATGATATAATTTACATAACACATATGCTTTATTACTACCGTTGACAAAATTGTTTCTTGTTTTCAAAATCAAAGCTCTAGCACAAATATAGCAATCAATGCTTCCCTCTGCGAAGGGCCTTTCTTTTACTTTTATTGTTGAGTCAGTTCACCTATCTCTCTCCACCTCAAGAAGCAAACACTTGTGTGTGCATTGATTCCTACATACTTGCATATTGCACTTGTTATATTACTTTATATTGACAACTATCCATGAGATATGCATGTTACAAGTTGAAAGCAACCGCTGAAACTTAATCTTCCTTTGTGTTGCTTCAATACCTTTACTTTGATTTATTGCTTTATGAGTTAACTCTTATGCAAGACTTATTGATGCTTGTCTTGAAGTACTATTCATGAAAAGTCTTTGCTTTATGATTCAATTGTTTACTCATTGCATTACCATTGTTTTGATCGCTGCATTCATTACATATGCTTACAATAGTATGATCAAGGTTATGATGGCATGTCACTCCAGAAATTATCTTTGTTATCGTTTACCTGCTCGGGACGAGCAGAACTAAGCTTGGGGATGCTGATACGTCTCGACGTATCGATAATTTCTTATGTTCCATGCCACATTATTGATGATATCTACATGTTTTATGCATACTTTATGTCATATTTATGCATTTCCGGCACTAACCTATTAACGAGATGCCGAAGACGATTGCTTTTTCTGCTGTTTTTGGTTTCAGAAATCCTAGTAAGGAAATATTCGGGTGGACGAAATCAACGCCCAGGGGCCTATTTTCACATGAAGCTTCCAGAAGACCGAAGGAGTCACGTAGTGGGGCCACGAGGTGGCCAGACGCTAGGGCGGCGCGGTCCAAGCCCTACGGCCGTTTGGAGAAAAAATGGATTCGTCAAATTCAAAACAGAAACAGGACTTTTTTCAGATTTAAGATTTGGGAGAAAAAAAGAAAAAAATACCCCCGGCGCACCACCCTACTTGGTGCGCCGGCAGTAACCTATGGTATATATATACTCCACACCTGCCTGTGCTCCTCACTTTCACATTTTCCTTCTCTTTTCCTCCTCCTCCTCCTCCTCATCTACTACATCGAGCTACTGCGGCGAGCTACTCCGGCGACCTTTACTGCACCGACGGCCACGATGGCCACCGACGGCCACAACGTCCTCCGGCCTCCTCCAACACCTCCGGCCTCCTCCACCACCTCCGGCCTCCTCCACCACGTCCGGCCTCCGCCACCACGTCCAGCCTCCTCCACCACCTCCGGCCTCCTCCACCAACTCCGGCCACCTCCATCAACTCCGGGCTCCCCCACCTACTCCGGGCTCCTCCACCTCCGGCCTACTCCTCCTCCTCCTACACCGACGCGATGACCTCGGGAGCTTCCGCCATCATCCTGCACCTCCTGTACCTCCTACACCGGCGCAGAGACGACAACCACTGATTAGCTAGATCTAGATCTAGATCTAGATCTAGATCTAGATTTGATTTTTTTTGTTTTCTTGTATAACCTACCGCCGGCGAACAAGACAGGTGCGCCGGGGATAACGCGAGTTACCACCGGCGCACCAACAGGTGCGCCGGCAATAAGCGATTATCACCGGCCTATTCCCACCGGCGGGCTCTAAGTGCGCCGGCAATAGGCCTTTTTGGTGCGCCAGCAATAGGCCTTTTCCTTGTAGTGTAACTAGTACCTGATCCGTCAGATGAACTAGCCCCAATTACCATTATCCCTGTACAATATAGATATGGATGTCAAATAAAAATAGCAACGGCCTGGAGTCGATAAAAAGAGGGGTTGCGCCAAGTTGTTTATCGAGTAGTACAACTTGAGCCTATGCCTAGGTGCAAGCACCTGCTCATAGGCTCGGGGGCTACTCTTATCGAGAGTATTGTTCACCCTCCCGATAAGAAAGAGGAAAAATTGTGGAGTCAATTACAAGCAAGTTGAGCCTACACCCAAGTGCAAACACTTGGCTGTAGCCTCGGGGGCTACTCCCATCGGGAGCGCTGGTCGCGCACCCGATAGAAAAATAACTTCGACAGCATCTATGACAATCAAGGTTTGTAGACTCAACTCGATTCTACGACTCGAGTGGAGCCTACTCCCATCGGGAGCACATGGATTTCATCAAATCCTCCAGAAATATAGTTAAGTTCTTTATCGAGTAGTACAACTTGAGTCTATGCCCAAGTGCAAGCACTTGCCCATAGACTCGGGGGCTACTCCCATCGGGAGCGCTGCCGCGCACCCGATAATTTCAAGAATCATCGACATCATCTACGCTACACATGATCTACGACATGGACCTCGCCTTGTATTTTCTTCGACTCCGGAGATGGTTATGCTTGGAGTTTCTACGCAAGTCTTCGACTTCCCTATAAACTCGGGGGCTACTGACATGGGCATACCCTTCGGGTACCCATTATTAGTATACCTGGCTCGGCCCAATATGGAGAAGACCCAATATGGAGAAGGCCCAACAAAGCAACCCGAAGAAGTAGTCGACTAGGACTCTTGTAAAACCCTAGGCTGGTTGCATATATAAAGCTAGCCAGGGCACCCGAAATAGGGAGGCCAAGATATAGACAACAGATAGACAACGTAGCTCCGCCTACGGCGGCACCATGTAAACACATCTATGATCTTATACTGGATTGCTAGCAGCACGTAGGGATCCTCCACCGAGGGGACCCGAAGCTGGGTACGTCGTGTGCCTAATCTCGACCCCGGAATCTCCATCGTCGCTCTTTCCCGAAACCCAAGTCTACAATATGTAGGCATTGCCGAGGTCATCCCTCTTCAAGCGTAAACCTGGCCCCTGATACGTCTCCAACGTATCGATAATTTATTATGTTCCATGCTACTTTATTGATGATACCTACATGTTTTATGCATACTTTATGTCATATTTATGCATTTTCCGGCACTAACCTATTAACGAGATGCCGAAGAGCCAGTTGTTGTTTCTGCTATTTTGGTTTCAGAAATCCTAGTAAGGAAATATTCTCGGAATTGGACGAAATCAACGCCTAGGATCTTATTTTTCCATGAAGCTTCCAGAAGTCCGGAGAGGAAACGAAGTGGGGCGACGAGGCCGCCACACACCAGGGCGGCGCGGCCCAAGCCCTGGTTGCGCCGGCCTGTGGTGTGGGCCCCTCGTGGCGCCCCCTGACCTACCCTTCCGCCTACTTAAGCCTTCGTCGAGAATAACTCCAGCACCGGAGCCACGATACGGAAAACCTTCCAGACGCCGCCACCAATCCCATCTCGGGATTCAGGAGATCGCCTCCGGCACCTGCCGGAGAGGGGAATCATCTCCAGGAGGACTCTTCACCGCCATGATGGTCGCCCTCGGAGTGATGAGTGAGTAGTCTACCCCTGGACTATGGGTCCATAGCACTAGCTAGATGGTCGTCTTCTCCTAATTGTGCTATCATTGTTGGATCTTGTGAGCTGCCTAACATGATCAAGATCATCTATCTGTAATACTATATGTTGCGTTTGTTGGGATCCGATGAATAGTGAATGCTATGTTATGTTATATGTTGCGTTTGTTGGGATCCGATGAATAGTGAATGCTATGTTATGTTGATTATCAATCTATCATCTATGTGTTGTTTATGATCTTGCATGCTCTCCGTTGCTAGTAGAGGCTCCGGCCAAGTTTTTACTTGTAACTCCAAGAGGGAGTATTTATGCTCGATAGTGGGTTCATGCCTCCATTAAATCTGGGACAGTGACAGAAAGTTCTAAGGTTGTGGATGTGCTGTTGCCACTAGGGATCAAACATCAATGCTATGTCTAAGGATATATTTGTTGATTACATTACGCACCATACTTAATGCAATTGTCTGTTGTTTGCAACTTAATACTGGAGGGTTTGGATGATAACTTGAAGGTGGACTTTTTAGGCATAGATGCATGTTGGATAGCGGTCTATGTACTTTGTCGTAATGCCCAATTAAATCTCACACTACTCATCATAACATGTATGTGCATGGTCATGCCCTCTTTATTTGTCAATTCCCAACTGTAATTTGTTCACCCAACATGCTTATTCTTATGTGAGAGACACCTCTAGTGAACTGTGGACCCCGGTCCATTCTTTAACATCGAATACAATCTACTACAATACTCGTTCTACTGTTCTCTGCAAACAATCATCATCCACACTATACATCTAATCCTTTGTTGCAGCAAGCCGGTGAGATTGACAACCTCACTGTTACGTTGAGACAAAGTACTTTGGTTGTGTTGTGCAGGTTCCACGTTGGCGCCGGAATCCCTGGTGTTGCGCCGCACTACACTCCCGCCATCAACCTTCAACGTGCTTCTTGTCTCCTCTTGGTTCGATAAACCTTGGTTTCTTACTGAGGGAAAACTTGCCGCTGTACGCATCACACCTTCCTCTTGGGGTTCCCAACGGTCGCGTGTTGTACGCGTATCAGCCCCTGCAAAGACCTGAGCTCGCACCAAGTCCTGAATCTTCTTGGTATTCCCAAACTCCGACATCAGAGTTAATAGAGTGGGGGGAACTCTGTTCAAGGAAACATTGTCTTCCAAACTACCCTCAGGGCTTTGTAGCACTTGTCGAAGAAGTGGTGAACTGTTGGACCCGATCCTGCTGTGCAACAGCCGAAGCCTTCGACTGCTCCCAGAGAAAATTTCTTCGGTGACAAGCTGGGTCAACGCGTGTACACGCTCGTGAATCCGCTTGTTCTCCTCCGCACGATTCAAAGATATGACTAACAGAGCGATCAATAAAAGATCAGCCAGTACATTTCTGGCGGAAGAGTAATGAATACAAGGGTCAGGGAACTTACAGTTTAAACTTTCGGTGGCTTTATGAAGTTCAGTAAGGGCGTAGCGCTCTACATCATCCGCAATTTCGCCCTTCTTCTTGATGATAGCAGCCAAGGCGTAGGTGCTGCGCAGATCCTTCTCCAACTGTGTGATCCGATCCTTCATACGTTGGATCCGATCATCTTCAGAAAGAGCACCCGAAGAATCTTCGACAGATGCAGGCACGGGGAACACCTGCAAGAAACAGCGTCAAAAAGCATGACAGACCGATTCCTTGAAACATCGGAAGATACTCCCATCGGGAGAATGCAAGTGACAATATTATAACAAAGAGTGTGCTAGCAACATTGCTAGCACAGAGTTTATTACAACCGAAGGTTATCCAAGCAAGACAGTGTTTCACATCCAATTAAAGAAAAGTTTGCTACAAAAGATCAGAGCGCTTGAGTCTGGGTCGATAAACTAGGGCCTGCCGACGTCTTCCTTGATGAAACCAACTCAAGAAGCTGGCGTGCACATCTAACGGCTGACGCTTTGAAGGTGCTCAAATCGACCAACCGCCCATCCTCCTCCTTCGGCAGCTCCTTAGACATTTCTTCAATATCGGCCTTAAAGCCGTGACCCATCATAAGTTGGAAGGCAAGGACGGCGCCATAGGTACGCGAAGTGCGTTTGAATACCTCGATAACCTCCTTGGTGTCAATCGCGAAGGCGTCGATCAACTGCCCCAGAGTTTTATCTTGACTGATCTTGGGGAAGATCATCGAGTGTATCCGCGCCATGGCACCCTTTCCCTTCTCAAGAAGCTCCCGTGTGAGCTGATGGGAAGCAAGAGTCATCGACAAGCCGTTGGACGGAGAGTTGTTTGGAATTTTGTCCAAGGCGTCGGCAGGAATGTTGGCGGCTTCTGCAGAATGAGAAGAGATCATTGATAAAAGGCTGAGCCCATAAGTGCGATAATTGACAGAGGAGCACAAAAGAGATTACCAAGTAAAGCCAAGGAAGATTGGCGAAGGAGTTCATCCTTTTCAGCCGCCCGAGCTTCGGCAGCTAGCCTGGTCGCCTCTTCCTCCCTCAACTTCTCTTTCAGCTTGCCCAGCTCCTCCTTCAAGGAGTCGACTTCTTGGCGGGCCTCGGCAGCTATCTTGACCGCACCATCTAACTTCGAGGAGGAAGATTTAACCTCCTTCTGGAGCCGAACTTTCTCTGCTTCCAGAGAAGTGAATTGGGAAGCGAAGGCCTCCAAAGAGGAGATAACTCCTCGTAGGTCCTAAAGAAAAAAAGGGGGATATTCAATGAAAAATCATTAAGCAAGATACACACCAGAGAAGTTCATGTTACAATCGAGAGGGACTTACAGAAGGAGGAGTCCTGGTAGCGGCAGTTGAAGGAGCATCCTTCCCTTTAGAAAGGGAGGAAGCGGTTGATATCTGAGGCGGGGGCTACTTTAGGAACCGACGCTTTAGAGCAGCGACGTCCGGCGGAGTGGCTCCGGGTTTGGCCTTCTTGGCCGGCGGCTCGACGAAACCTTCGTCGCTGTGAAGGGAATTGATCGACGAAAAGTTATGAATGGAATGCAAGAAGTAAAAGGATGAAATACGGCTTCAGGGAAGAAGATACTTACATATCGAAGAGGTCATCTTCGTCGGCAAAGCCGCCAGTCGATCTCTTCACGGGTGAAGACCTGGCCTCCTCCACAGCTGCATCAATAAAGGCATCATGATCAGCGTCATCATCGCGCACTGATCCTTCTGTGTTGCAAGCATCATCGGCTGAGGAAGGAAGGTTGGCATGGGCAGCTTCCGAATCTATCGGGTTGTCACATTCATCCTCTGGATCTACATGTTCGGCAGTACGAAAATCAACAGGGACTGAGGAACCTTGATACGTCTCCGACGTATCGATAATTTCTTATGTTCCATGCCACATTATTGATGATATCTACATGTTTTATGCATACTTTGTGTCATATTTATGCATTTTCCGGCACTAACCTATTAACGAGATGCCGAAGAGCCAGTTGCTGTTTTCTGCTATTTTTGGTTTCAGAAATCCTAGTAAGGAAATATTCTCGGAATTGGACGAAATCAACGCCCAGGGGCCTATTTTCACATGAAGCTTCCAGAAGACCGAAGGAGTCACGTAGTGGGGCCATGAGGTGGCCAGACGCTAGGGCGGCGCGGCCCAAGCCCTGGCCGCGCCGGCCTAGTGTGTGGGCCCCCTGTCAGGCCCCCTGACCTATCTCCTCCGCCTACTTATAGCCTTCGTCGTGAAACCCCCAGTACCGAGAGCCACGATAAAACCTTCCGAGGCGCGCCGCCACCAATCCCATCTCGGGGGATTCAGGAGATCGCCTCCGGCACCCTGCCGGGGAGGGGAATCATCTCCCGGAGGACTCTTCACCGCCATGGTCGCCTCCGGAGTGATGAGTGAGTAGTTCACCCCTGGACTATGGGTCCATAGCAGTAGCTAGATGGTCGTCTTATCCTAATTATGCTTCATTGTCGGATCTTGTGAGCTGCCTAACATGATCAAGATCATCTATCTGTAATGCTATATGTTGTGTTTGTTGGGATCCGATGGATAGAGAATACTATGCTATGTTGATTATCAATCTATTACCTATGTGTTGTTTATGATCTTGCATGCTCTCCGTTATTAGTAGAGGCTCTGGCCAAGTTTTTACTCTTAACTCCAAGAGGGAGTATTTATGCTCGATAGTGGGTTCATGCCTCCATTAAATCTTGGACAGTGACAGAAAGTTCTAAGGTTGTGGATGTGCTGTTGCCACTAGGGATAAAACATCGATGCTATGTCTGAGGATGTAGTTATTGATTACATTACGCACCATACTTAATGCAATTGTCTGTTGTTTGCAACTTAATACTGGAAGGGTTCGGATGATAACATGAAGGTGGACTTTTTAGGCATAGATGCATGCTTGGATAGCGGTCTATGTACTTTGTCGTAATGCCCAATTAAATCTCACAATATTCATCATATCATGTATGTGCATTGTCATGCCCTCTCTATTTGTCAATTTCCCAACTGTAATTTATTCACCCAACATGCTATTTATCTTATGGGAGAGACACCTCTAGTGAATTGTGGACCCCGGTCCATTCTTTTAATCGAATACAATCTACTGCAATACTTGTTCTCCTGTTCCCTGCAAACAATCATCATCCACACTATACATCTAATCCTTTATTTGCAAGCCGGTGAGATTGACAACCTCACTGTTTCGTTGGGGCAAAGTACTTTGTGTTGTGCAGGTTCCACGTTGGCGCCGGAATCCCTGGTGTTGCGCCGCACTACATCTCGCTGCCATCAACCTTCAACGTGCTTCTTGGCTCCTACTGGTTCGATAAACCTTGGTTTCTTACCGAGGAAAACTTGCTGTGTACGCATCACACCTTCCTCTTGGGGTTCCCAACGGACGCGTGTTGTACGCGTATCAAGCAGATTTTGGAGCCGTTGCCGGGGAGATCAAGACACGCTGCAAGGGGAGTCTCCACATCCCAATCTCTTTACTTTGTTTTTGTCTTGCTTTGTTTTATTTACTACTTTGTTTGTTGCACTAAAACAAAACACAAAAAAATTAGTTGCTAGTTTTACTTTACTTGCTATCTTGTTTGCCATATTAAAAACACAAAAAAATTAGTTACTTGCATTTACTCTATCTAGTTTGCTTTATTTACTGTTGCTAAAATGGGTACTCCTGAAAATACTAAGTTGTGTGACTTCACAACCACAAATAATAATGATTTCTTATGCACACCTATTGCTCCACCTGCTACTACAGCAGAATTCTTTGAAATTAAACCTGCTTTACTAAATCTTGTTATGCGAGAGCAATTTTCTGGTGTTAGTTCTGATGATGCTGCTGCCCATCTCAATAATTTTGTTGAACTTTGTGAAATGCAAAAGTATAAGGATGTAGATGGTGACATAATAAAATTAAAATTGTTCCCTTTCTCATTAAGAGGAAGAGCT
Source organism: Lolium multiflorum (assembly GCA_030979885.1). Lineage (NCBI taxonomy): Eukaryota > Viridiplantae > Streptophyta > Magnoliopsida > Poales > Poaceae > Lolium > Lolium multiflorum. Next base: position 241,657,373 of record CM061751.1, on the reverse strand, counting down.
AAAGATTGGTTGCTATCTCTGCCTAGGAATAGTATTGATTCATGGACTAAATGCAAGGATACTTTTATTGGTAGATATTATCCCCCTGCTAAAATTATATCTTTGAGAAGTAGCATAATGAATTTTAAACAATTGGATAATGAGCATGTTGCACAAGCTTGGGAAAGAATGAAATCTTTGGTTAAAAATTGCCCAACCTGACTACTTGGATGATCATCCAAACCTTTTATGCAGGACTGAATTTTTCTTCGCGGAACCTATTGGATTCAGCTGCTGGAAGTACCTTTATGTCCATCACTCTTGGTGAAGCAACAAAGCTTCTTGATAATATGATGATTAATTACTCTGAATGGCACACGGAAAGAGCTCCACAAGGTAAGAAGGTAAATTCTGTCGAAGAAACCTCTTCCTTGAGTGATAAGATTGATGCCATTATGTCTATGCTTGTGAATGGTAGGAAAAATATTGATCCAAATAATGTTCGTTAGCTTCATTGGTTGCTCAAAAAGAACATGTTGATGTGAATTTCATTAAAAATAACAATTATAATAATTCTAGGCCATATCCTGCTAATGGTAACTCTTATGGTAGATATGCTTCACCTAATGAGGAAAAGATGTTAGAAATTGAAAGATCCACCAAGAGCTTTATGCAATCACAATATGAGCAAAATAAATTGTTTACTAAAACTATGAATGAACAATCTACCTTGTTGAAGAATATAGGAAATCAACTTGAAAATCTGAATATGGAGATTTCTGGGTTGCAAACTAAACTTGCAAATGCTGAAAACCGAATCTCATACATGTCTGCATCACAATCTTCTTTAATTAATAAAATGGCTGCTAAACCTGAGGATATTGATAATAAAATTGTTACTACAGCAAATGCCATCCAAGTTAGAATTAATGAGAATATAAGATTGATGGCTGAATTGCGTGCTAGGTGGGAAAAAGAAGAAAATGCTAAAGAAGATAATATAGCTAAAGTTTGGACTATTACCACCACTAATAATGCTAATGCTTCACATGTTGCTGCACCTCCTACTTTTAATGTTAAAAGAATTGGTGTTGGCAATGTTTCCACTTTTAATGCAAAGCGTGAAAAACTGCCTGAAACTGCTAAAACTGCTGAAACTGCCTGTGATAAAACTGCTAAAATTTTTTCCAACATTGGGGACAATGATCCCATTGCTTTAGATTATAATGGTTTAGATTTTGATGATTGCAACATCTCTGAAGTTATTAAGTTCTTACAAAAACTTGCTAAGAGTCCTAATGCTAGTGCTATAAATTTGGCTTTCACGAAACATATTACAAATGCTCTCATAAAAGCTAGAGAAGAGAAACTAGAATGCGAAACTTCTATTCCTAGGAAGCTAGAGGATGGTTGGGAGCCCATTATTAAGATGAAGGTCAATGACTTTGATTGTAATGCTTTATGTGATCTTGGTGCAAGTATTTCCGTTATGCCTAAGAAAATCTATAATATGCTTGACTTGCCACCATTGAAAAATTGTTATTTGGATGTTAATCTTGCTGATAACTCTACAAAGAAACCTTTGGGGAGAGTTGATAATGTTCGCATTACCGTTAACAATATCCTTGTCCCCATTGATTTTGTTGTCTTGGATATTGAATTCAATGCATCTTGTCCCATTATATTGGGAAGACCTTTTCTTCGAACTGTTGGTGCTATCATTGATATGAAGGAAGGTAATATTAAATATCAATTTCCTCTCAAGAAAGGTATGGAACACTTCCCTAGAAAGAGAATGAAGTTACCTTTTGACTCTATTATTAGAACAAGTTATGATGTTGACACTTCGTCTCTTGATAATACTTGATACACACTTTCTGCGCCTAGGCGAAAAGCGCTTATGGGAGACAACCCATGTTTTTACTACTGCACTTTTATTTTATATTTGAGTCTTGGAAGTTGTTACTACTGTAGCAACCTCTCCTTATCTTAGTTTTGTGCATTGTTGTGCCAAGTAAAGTCGTTGATAGTAAGGTTCATACTAGATTTGGATTACTGCGCAGAAACAGATTTCTTTGCTGTCACGAATCTGGGCCTAATTCTCTGTAGGTAACTCAGAAAATTATGCCAGTTTACGTGAGTGATCCTCAGATATGTACGCAACTTTCATTCAATTTGAGCATTTTCATTTGAGCAAGTCTGGTGCCTCAATAAAATTCATCTTTACGAACTGTTCTGTTTTGACAGATTCTGCCTTTTATTTCGCATTGCCTGTTTTGCTATGCTTGATGGATTTTTCGATTCCATTAACTTTCAGTAGCTTTGTGCAATGTCCAGAAGTGTTAAGAATTATTATGTCACCTCTGAACATGTGAATTTTGATTGTGCACTAACCCTCTAATGAGTTGTTTTGAGTTTGGTGTGGAGGAAGTTTTCAAGGATCAAGAGAGGAGATGATACAATATGATCAAGGAGAGTGAAAGCTCTAAGCTTGGGGATGCCCCGTGGTTCACCCTGCATATATCAAGAAGACTCAAGCGTCTAAGCTTGGGGATGCCCAAGGCATCCCCTTCTTCATCGACAACATTATCAGGTTCCTCTAGTGAAACTATATTTTTATTCCATCACATCTTATGTACTTTGCTTGGAGCGTCGGCTTGTTTTTGTTTTTGTTTTGTTTGAATAAAATGGATCCTAGCATTCATTGTGTGGGAGAGAGACACACTCTACTGTTGCATATGGACAAGTATGTCCTTAGGCTTTACTCATAGTATTCATGGCGAAGGTTGAATTTGCTTCGTTAAATTGTTATATGGTTGGAAACGGAAAATGATACATTTAGTAATTGGTAAAATGTCTTGGATAATGTGATACCTGGCAATTGTTGTGCTCATGTTTAAGCTCTTGCATCATATACTTTGCACCTATTAATGAAGAAATACATAGAGCTTGCTAAAATTTGGTTTGCATAATTGGTCTCTCTAAGGTCTAGATAATTTCTAGTAAAGAGTTTGAACAACAAGGAAGACGGTGTAGAGTCTTATAATGTTTACAATATGTCTTTTATGTGAGTTTTGCTGCACCGGTTCATCCTTGTGTTTGTTTCAAATAACCTTGCTAGCCTAAACCTTGTATCGAGAGGGAATACTTCTCATGCATCCAAAATCCTTGAGCCAACCACTATGCCATTTGTGTCCACCATACCTACCTACTACATGATATTTCTCCGCCATTCCAAAGTAAATTGCTTGAGTGCTACCTTTAAAATTTCTATCCTCTACCTTTGCAATATATAGCTCATGGGACAAATAGCCTAAAAACTATTGTGGTAATGAATATGTACTTATGCATTTTATTTCTTATAAGTTGCTTGTTGTGCGATAACCATGTTCCTGGGGACGCCATCAACTACTCTTTGTTGAATATCATGTGAGTTGCTATGCATGTCCGTCTTGTCTGAAGTAAGGGAGATTTACCACTAGAATGGTTAGAGCATGCATAATGTTAGAGAAGAACATTGGGCCGCTAACTAAAGCCATGATCCATGGTGGAAGTTTCAGTTTTGGACAAATATCCTCAATCTCATATGAGAAAATTAATAATTATTGAATGCTTATGCATAAAATAGGAGTCCATTATCTGTTGTCTATGTTGTCCCGGTATGGATGTCTAAGTTGAGAATAATCAATAGCGAGAAATCCAATGCGAGCTTTCTCCTTAGACCTTTGTACAGGCGACATAGAGGTACCCCTTTGTGACACTTGGTTAAAACATATGTATTGCGATGATAATCCAGGTAATCCGAGCTAATTAGGACAAGGTGCGGGCACTATTAGTATACTATGCATGAGGCTTGCAACTTGTATGATATAATTTACATAACACATATGCTTTATTACTACCGTTGACAAAATTGTTTCTTGTTTTCAAAATCAAAGCTCTAGCACAAATATAGCAATCAATGCTTCCCTCTGCGAAGGGCCTTTCTTTTACTTTTATTGTTGAGTCAGTTCACCTATCTCTCTCCACCTCAAGAAGCAAACACTTGTGTGAACTGTGCATTGATTCCTACATACTTGCATATTGCACTTGTTATATTACTTTATATTGACAACTATCCATGAGATATGCATGTTGCAAGTTGAAAGCAACCGCTGAAACCTAATCTTCCTTTGTGTTGCTTCAATACCTTTACTTTGATTTATTGCTTTATGAGTTAACTCTTATTGAAGACTTATTGATGCTTGTCTTGAAGTACTATTCATGAAAAGTCTTTGCTTTATAATTCAATTGTTTACTCATTGCATTACCATTGTTTTGATCGCTGCATTCATTACATATGCTTACAATAGTATGATCAAGGTTATGATGGCATGTCACTCCAAAAATTATCTTTGTTATCGTTTACCTGCTCGGGACGAGCAGAACTAAGCTTGGGGATGCTGATACGTCTCCGACGTATCGATAATTTCTTATGTTCCATGCCACATTATTGATGATATCTACATGTTTTATGCATACTTTATGTCATATTTATGCATTTTACGGCACTAACCTATTAACGAGATGCCGAAGAGCCAGTTGTTGTTTTCTGCTGTTTTTGGTTTCAGAAATCGTAGTGAGGAAATATTCTCGGAATTGGACGAAATCAACGCCCAGGGGCCTATTTTCACATGAAGCTTCCAGAAGACCGAAGGAGTCACGTAGTGGGGCCACGAGGTGGCCAGACGCTAGGGCGGCGCGGTCCAAGCCCTGGCCGCGCCGGCCTAGTGTATGGGCCCCCTGTCAGGCCCCCTGACCTATCTCCTCCGCCTACTTATAGCCTTCGTCGCGAAACCCCCAGTACCGAGAGCCACGATACGGAAAACCTTCCAGAGACGCCGCCGCCGCCAATCCCATCTCGGGGATTCAGGAGATCGCCTCCGGCACCCTGCCGGAGGGGAATCATCTCCCGGAGGACTCTTCACCGCCATGGTCGCCTCCGGAGTGATGAGTGAGTAGTTCACCCCTGGACTATGGGTCCATAGCAGTAGCTAGATGGTCATCTTCTCCTAATTATGCTTCATTGTCGGATCTTGTGAGCTGCCTAACATGATCAAGATCATCTATCTGTAATGCTATATGTTGTGTTTGTTGGGATCCGATGGATAGAGAATACTATGCTATGTTGATTATCAATCTATTACCTATGTGTTGTTTATGATCTTGCATGCTCTCCGTTATTAGTAGAGGCTCTGGCCAAGTTTTTACTCTTAACTCCAAGAGGAGTATTTATGCTCGATAGTGGGTTCATGCCTCCATTAAATCTGGGACAGTGACAGAAAGTTCTAAGGTTGTGGATGTGTTGTTGCCACTAGGGATAAAACATCGATGCTATGTCCGAGGATGTAGTTATTGATTACATTACGCACCATACTTAATGCAATTGTCTGTTGTTTGCAACTTAATACTGGAAGGGGTTCGGATGATAACCTGAAGGTGGACTTTTTAGGCATAGATGCAAGCTGGATAGCGGTCTATGTACTTTGTCATAATGCCCAATTAAATCTCACAATATTCATCATATCATGTATGTGCATTGTCATGCCCTCTCTATTTGTCAATTGCCCAACTGTAATTTGTTCACCCAACATGCTATTTATCTTATGGGAGAGACACCTCTAGTGAACTGTGGACCCGGTCCATTCTTTTAATCGAATACAATCTCTGCAATACTTGTTCTACTGTTCTCTGCAAACAATCATCATCCATACTATACATCTAATCCTTTGTTACAGCAAGCCGGTGAGATTGACAACCTCACTGTTTCGTTGGGGCAAAGTACTTTGGTTGTGTTGTGCAGGTTCCATGTTGGCGCCGGAATCCCTGGTGTTACGCCGCACTACATCTCGCCGCCATCAACCTTCAACGTGCTTCTTGGCTCCCCCCTGGTTCGATAAACCTTGGTTTCTTACTGAGGGAAAACTTGCCGCTGTACGCATCACACCTTCCTCTTGGGGTTCCCAACGGACGGGTGTTGTACGCGTATCAAACCTCTTCCTTCAGAATTGTCATTTGGTGAATCTTGTAAGTTTCCAGAAACTATGGGAACCTGCTGAAGAATGGAGAGAATAAGAATAATGGAAATATGTCGACTAAGCAAAAACTGTCGACTAAGCGAAAGCAGCATAATAAGGGTATAAGAAAGAAAGTTACCTCTGACAGCAGATGGTTGGCATCGAGAGGAGCATAGGAAGATATTAATGGGATCAAGTCCTCCTGACTAAAGAGAGTAAGGCGACGGACTTCATCAAGCAGCTCCTTTTCCGACAGTTCAGCGACATTGATTCTGGTTTCATCTTTTGGACCCGTATACATCCACATTGGACGAACCCTCGCCATGACTGGCTGAACCCGACGCCTCAGGAACACCGCTGCTACCTCTGTGCCAATCATGGTTTGTCCATCGGCTTCTTTGATCCGAAGGAATTTGGTGAATAACTCGTCGGCTGCTGCCTTTTCGTCAGAAGAAAGAATGTTCTTCCAGGAATCTTTCGGCTTAGCCTCAAGAATGTCGGCAAAGCAAGGGAGCTGGGAGTCGGTTGTCATAGAATCTTTGACATAAAACCATTTCAGTCTCCATCCTTGCACGGATTCTCTCATCGGGAAACTAAAATAGTTAACCTCTGAGCGAGCCACGAACCCCACACCTCCAATGACGAAGGATCCATTGCTACTGCTGTACCTCTTAACGTAGAAGATTTTCTTCCACAATCCGAAATGGGGCTCGATGCCCAAAAATGCCTCACAGAGGGTGATAAACACAGCAACGTGAAGGATTGAGTTGGGAGTAAGTTGCCACAGTTGGATTTCATAAGTCCGAAGAAGGCGAAGGAGGAATTCATGGGCAGGAAGCGAAAGACCCCGATGTAGGAATGATAAGAACACCACGGTAAAACCAGCAGGGGGATTGGGCCGAGAGATCGCACCTGGAAGTATCACGTTCCCCTCGTCGGGGGAGACTAACCCAAGGCTTCGAGCTCTCTTTTCATCACGTTTCGTGATGGAGGACGCCAGCCAATCTCCTGGCTTGGCTAATGAGCCTGGCGGCGCCGTCGGCGCCGGAGTTGCGGGAGGAGCATCTGAAGGGCTCTTCCTTGAAAGAGTGGAGGAAGATTTGGCGGCGGCTCCACCAGTCGTAGAGCTACCGGCGGCAGTAACATTCTTCTTCTTCACCATTGTCTAGATCTGGGGAAGATTGGAGAAGCGGTGGCGGCGGCGCAGCGGCTGCGGAAGGAAGAAGAAGAAAGGCAAAGGCAGATGTGGGAAAAGATTAGGGATTTCTCGCCCTTTGGAGATCTTAAGAGGAGAAGAGTTGCGTGAGCACGTGTCGTTGATGCCAGTCTATCAAACGGGCCTATTTCCGATTGATGGTTGCGGGAATCGAGGAGACGGTGGCTGTGCGCAGAGACCGGAAATTGCTTAACAGGACCAGACAGAGATAGAATGGGCCCAGTGGGTCACGTCTTGTCAGTCAAAATCAAGATATCGATAAAACGTCATCAATGACGTCATAAAGGTTGCCTGAAGCACTCGAAGGAATAAAAAACTATCGGATAGCAAACTTGAATCTAAGCACGGATTACGAAGCATCTGCGCTCAGACTCAGGGGCTACTCCCATCGGGAGCGCTGACGCGCACCCGATATTTTGGGGACTCGAAGAAAAAAGAGATGAAGAAAAATAGGGTTGTTTAGCTCTGCACCCGGTTGCAAGCACATGTGCCCAGGACTGGGGGCTACTCCCATTAGCGCGCCGAAGCGCACCCGATAACTTTTTTGCACTCCGGGATCATGCCGGGGACTTGATTCTGTGAAATAACGTTGTTTTGCCATCGGTAGTTAACCAACAAAAGTTGGGCACGTTACTCATTATCCCTTGCAAGTGGAAAATATATCGAATGACCTATGAAGACCTGCAGAAAACTTCGGCAGAGAAGAATGCTCGAGTGGTACAACTTGAGTCTACGCACGGATTGCAAGCATCCGTACCTAGACTCGGGGGCTACTCCCATCGGGAGCGCTGACGCGCACCCGATAAAAAGGATGATGCTGATTCAAGGCGAACAAGGACAATCAAGGAGAAGAACATCAACAGAAAACATGCTTCAGTCTCTACCCGAACAATGTTCGGCTAGACACTCGGGGGCTACTGACGTGGGCATTACCCTTCGGGTAACCGACATTTCCCTATCATGTATTGATTAGTTGAAGGCCCATGAAGACACCTGGAGGCAAGATGGGCCACCTGGCGGCGCACCAGAGGAATCCTTGACGGGCAAGACAAGGAAGCGGCCGAACAAGGGAAGATTAGATCTAAAACTGTTGTAAACCTAGTCGTACTTGGTTTAACCTCTTGAGACCTGGCCTCCTATATAAAGGCCAGGAGAGGGGCTGCCGAGGGACGGAATCAATCATAGCAACCGTAGCCACCAGGAAATCTAGAGCTAGGTCACCATAGCACTTAGCCTCTCGACGAGATCTCAGCCGAACTATTCGGCACCCCATGGTAACCCATCATCATAATCAAGAACATACATGCAGGACGTAAGGGTTTTACCTCATCGACGGCCCCGAACCTGGGTAAATCGCTCTCCCCGCTTGTCTGTGAACCGATGTCTCGTATCATCTTGTAGGATTCCGCTAACCCTAAGCCCCAAACGGAGGGCATTGCCGAGGAGTACCCTCGACAACTGTCGTGGGCATAACCCTTCGGGTACTCGACATTGCCATACCCGGTGCAAACTATGAAGCTGGACCAGCACAAGGACTCGACAAGCTGGACCTGCACGCGCCTCAACTTGGACTACAAGGAAAGAAGACTCCAACACGAATCCTACTAGAACTCTTGTAAACCCTAGCTTGGCTGATATATAAACCAGGCAGGGGCACCCCTTAGGGACAGACGCATATTCAGAAACATAGATCATAGAGGCGACACGCCTAGACACCGCAACCCGTGGATTAGAACTAGACTAGCACTACAAGAAATGTGTTAACTTGTGACATTTTCTCAATGACCCTGGGTAAAATCGTCATGATTATATGACGATTTCAGACCGAATGGTCGTTAGCTATTTGGGAGGGTCAAAACCCTAGAAAATTACGACGATTTGAGTCGAAAATGTCATTATTTCCTAGCATGAAATCGTCATAGTGTGAGCCATTCAGTCTACGACGTTATTTCTAGGCGATTACAACCAATTAAGATCGTCGTAATTGTTATTTTATGATGCGTTCAAATGACTAGGCGAACACCTCATCTTTTCTGCCTACATGTCATGTCCATGTGTCTGCCACCTCAATTATTTTGCCTATGTGGCGTGTCCTTTTGTCAATTTTCTCTTGCGTGTCCACATGGTTTAGGTTTATGTTACTAACAAGGAGTCCACATATTGACCTATTTTGACCAAACTGTAGCTTACATGTCGACAAGGGGTCTACATGTTGACCTATTTTGACCAAAGTGACAAAGATCAAATATTTGACATCATGGATACTTGATTTCAGCCAATCAAAAGACACATCCAGACTATCCACGGATCACACCGGGGAGCAGATCTCGGCCGTCCACATGACATCCCCATTCAACACCCGAAATTTCATCTCACCTGTTATTTTTGTTTTAACAAAATTCTTTACTGCATGTATTCCCGCGCTAGATTTTGGGTGAAGCGCGAAACGAAAACTGAAAATGGGCCGAGCGGGTCAGATTAAAACTTGGAGCTATCCCAGCCCGAGCCACAAATCCCACCGAAGAGAAGTACTCCATCGTGACCTACCCCTCACAGCCCCTCCTCCCTCCTCCCCTTTCCTCCACCTCCGCCGCCGGCCAAGATCCTGGCCAAGTCCGGCCACTCTCTGCCCCACCGACCATCTCCCCGAAACTCCATCCCACCTCATGGAATTGCGAAACCACATCTCCAAAAGAAACCCTAACCTGGGATCCTGCCTGTACAGAGAGGAGCAGGTGGTCCGGATTCTCCCCATCCTACCCGCAAAAAAGGAGAGGAGCAGGTTCTCCATGACGACGGTGGCGCCCCGGCAGCTAGTGGTCGGCGATTGGATTCTCCTCGTGGGGCAAATGCGGCCAGCCTACAAGCTGCGGGCTTCACCGACGCCGGCTATTCCTGGAGGAGCACTCCATGGAGGTCGTCAAGCAGGACTCCGCTCGCGTCGGCCTCCACTCTGCTACCCACCCCGTCCACACCGCTATCGCTTCACACCCGCAGCAAGCCGACCATGGTGAGTTCCCCTCGGCATCCTACCTTATCTCCATGGTCTGGAGCATCCACGCCACTCTCGTAACACCAGATAGATTTTTCATTCCCAGGCGGACGTACAAGTCGACCCGTAGGTAGCCACCGGCGCACAGCTCAAGAAGAGGACATTCTGCAAGTTCAGGTACCGTTGCGTGGTCGTTGATGCCCTCCTCGACATGTCCATGGACAACCTCGTCCAGATGTTCCCGACCTGTTGTACTGCACGCAGCTCGCATTGTGTGCTATCTTTCGTTTGAAGCAGATGCTTGGCTGGTAAGAAGATTTGAAGTGGATGCTTTGCTCTACTGCACTCATCTTTCATTTTTTTGTTGTCCTACTGCACCAAATTATGTTAACTGATTCAAGTAATAAGTAGTGTATATGCATTGGTATTAACCAAGAATCACATGTACGTATTATATATTGTCGATTTAAAATATATGAAGGTAGAGTGTTATAGTTCTGTCCTTTTGTTAGTGCTATGCATATGATTCTTTCTCAGTCTGTATGGTGAAGTTAGTTTAAATGGCCCACCTCTTTTTTGGGGAAATTAACATATCGTTGGTCATCTCAGATAAACTTCTTTTTTCTTCAAATTTATAACTAGCAACTAGCAACCAGAACTGTATTAGTGAAATAACGTGTTACATAAGTACTGGTATTTCTGTAGAGAAAAAGAGAATATATTGTCTTGTAATTCTTATTCTTATAACCCAATAATGTCAAAACTCCCCGACAGCTGGTATGGTGCAGTTTTGAAACTATTTTCAGGTTTATTTATAAAGCTAAAACAACAAGTGACGTTTCTAGTTTGCATATTATGTTAGAATAATGCATCAACTTGAGATGTTTGAGAACCTTGATTTAAAATCTAGATCATCTCTTTTTATTTATAAATGATAGTTTGTGCCAGATGTTCACTTTTAATTGGTTTGACTGATGCAGAAGCAACATCATTTCATGCTTGCTGAATGCTGACCCACACCTCGTTTGGTTGTTCTCGCAGATCGGATGGAGCGCATAAACCCTGCCCAAGGTGACAGTGTGACACATACATGCAGGCCTCCTTCACGCATTGTCTCTATGTTGTGGGTAAGTCCGGGATTTTTCCATTTGTTACCTACTGATCACACTTGATGTGTTCTAAATTGTGGTATCTGCTGCTCAGTTGTTACCAGCTGTAAATAGTCCTGTTAACTTGTAGCCCCTGTGTTGTTTGTGTGGAAATTTTCTATTTTGTGTTGTATACTGAGGTCAAAGTATTTTTTATTACTGTACTCTATGCTTGGATTAGTTGCATTACCCACAACGGTTGAATATAGTATATTTGAAACTACAACTGCCTCATAGTTTTTTTAAGATTGCTATCTCAATTCAATAATATATTACCATTTTATGCTATGCATTGCCAATTTGGTCCCGTTTTTCTCGTTATTGTCATTTATATTACATAATGCCTATTTGAAAGTAACAATCAGATGCCATTGATTTGATATGCCTGTTTGGCCACGTTTAATGGTTATTGTCATTCATATATTGCTTGCTAGATCCTTTATAGATGGCATGTTTTACAGTCCAAATATCCTGCACGTTCTATCTGGATGTGATACTGAGTAGATGCTTATTTGATTTATGTTCTCGTGATGCTTAGTATTTATGATAGTTTGATATACTGCAACTAGTGTATGTGCAGATGGAATTGTTTCCTTATGAATTTAGTTAGAGCATCAAAAGTTTATAGTTGATCTAATATTCTTATCAACTACAGGCTATATACGAACACCTTTATGCAAAACAAATTCTGCAACTATGTTATTCCATTGTACATCTTATGTGAAACAATATAGCTGTTTTAGCGTGTGTTAACTTGCATACTGGTAGTGTTACTTGGTATGTCCTGCAGCACCAACATCCTTGATGCTTAGTGACTCCTACCTCGCTTGGTTGTTCTTGCAGACCTGATGGAGTGTGTGCTGGAGTGCATCAGCCCTGGCCATGGCACTGGATTCTCATGGTCAAGCTCACCGCGTTGCAACCTAAGTAACACCGTCTTTTCCAGACTAGATAAGTCTTTGGTCTAACCATTCTCCTCTTTGTTACTTGGTTGATAGACCAATATAAGGCAAGGGATTAGTGTGTGGTTGTGGATTTGCATACCGGAGTTGGACAGATAAGTGGAATAGTCATACTCTTATTTTTTTTCTTAGTCATTTCTGTACATGGCAACCATTATCTTTCTTTTATAACTCATGAAAACCAATGTTTACTATGTACTTAAGAATTAAATTTTGACCCTCGTACTATTGACTTCTATACTGCCAGGCTGAGAAGTTAGCATCTCGATCAATTTGTGTTGATTGAATATGGGAACAAACATGTTAGTGTAGCAGCGAATTGCTTCTTAGTTTCATTTTAAAGCCATTTGTACTGTTGCATCTTGCATTTTCCCTCCGTTCTCTAGCAACGAATGTCTCCACGAGCTCGCTATATGTAATAACTATATGACTACTATCTTGAAAATAGATCACTTGATTTCTAACATGGTTTGCATGAACTTTTCACAGCTGCAGATTGTTGAATTGTGCCAAGCGCTGAACTACATCTTTGATAGCTAGGTGATTTCTTTTCTTGGAAGTTGAAAGATGAAGGCTGAAGCGTTGGTTTTATCTATCAACCATAATATCTGGAATCTCTTTGTATGTATGATAGTGCATTTTGGTTTCTCACATTTCTGTCATTGTAGGAAACGATCATGCTGGGCATATATGTATTCAGCCCGTGAAATAAATATTTTTGTTTTTGAGCAGAGTGTGATGTAAAGGAATGTAGTGTATTATTTTTGGGCTGGAAATCCTACAATATTTGATTTTCTTGGATGTATTTGGGCTCTAACAAGGCCACGGTCCAGACAAAATTGAATCAGAAGATGAATTGTTACAGGGCTGAGATTCAGAATGGTAACATACTGTAGAAAAGCGAGTTCCCAAAAAGAAATGGAATGTAAAACGGCTGATGCCCAAAATAGAAAATGGCTGGAGTGTTGGGCTTGGCCCATGTAGATAACAAGAATTAATGGGCTCGGCCCATATAAATTACCAAAGTGGACCAGGCTGATTTTGAACTACGACGATTTGATTTCATCACAATTTTGCCACGTCAGCTTTGCCACGTAGGATTTGATGTGGCATGGCTAAATCTCCAATGACAATATTGGATCGTCATAGAGGTTACGACGATCCAATATCGTCATAGACGATTATGACGATTTCAACTCTAAGGTCATGTTAGTTGATTTCTGACGCTCCATTTTTGACAATCTATTTTTTGTCATAGAATCGTCATAGATGAAAAATCGTGACTATTTATTGACGAAAATGGAGGGTCGCAAGTCAACACATTTTTTGTAGTGAGATCCAACAACTCCGCCTATGGCGGCCCCCTGTACACATATATTCATATACTGGATTGCTAGCAGGACGTAGTGATCCTCCCGCGGGGACGTGAACCTGGGTACGTCGTGTACCGCCTCGCTCCTGGAACTTCCGTCGTCGCCTTTCTCTAAAACCCAAGCCCCTCATGGTGGGCATTGCTGAGGAACCACCTCGTCAGTGGGAGTGGAGGACAAGATAAACATGTCAGAAGATTATAATAAGTTTGATGAAATTCCACCCTTCACTGTGAACATTGACCCAAGCATCAAGTTAAATGATGAAGATGCTCCATGGTTACGGCCGAAGGGATGGCTTAAGTTGGGGCCGAATGGGCGCAAGAGGATTCGGGGGAGGGTTTGCGACTAGATGGGATGAACTTCCGGATGCTTTCCTCAAGAACACAACCAAAGGCAGGTATGCAAGAAGAAAGACAAGAGGAAGAACTCTGCTCTAGATCGCTAGCTTCATTGATCTCAACATGGTTACAGGTTTCTGGATACAGGATTTCTCTTGGGATCGATCTCCTGGGCGTACATGAACGTGTCCGTGAAGGATGGTGCCCCCTCTCCTTATATAGGGAAGAGGGTGGCTTACAGAACAAGAAATCCTAATGGCATCTTTGACTGGACAAACTACTTTACAAAGCTACTTTAATCATGGATGACGCCGGGGTCTTCTTTAATCAGGGACGCTGACGTCCTCCGGCTTCTTTCAGCGTCACCCCTCTCTTTGGCGCCAGGGCTCCGATTAAAGTCACTTTGCTTAGCTCATCCTTGTCTTCTAGCTCTGAAGAGAATCTTTGACCAGTCTTGCCGACATGCTCTTCTTTCCGGTAGCCCGGTATCTTCTTTATCCGGTTCCGGTATGCCCCTCTTGGGGATACCGGCTTAGCTTTACTTAGCCAAATCCTTATCTTCGTGCTCCCGTATAAACATTAAACCGGTATCTTGATGGCCCAAACCATCCGGTTTGGCACACCTTTGGCATACCGGGGGTCATCCCCGACATTAGTCCCAGAAGGCTGGTATAGTGCGGATTCTATCAACAGACCATGCCAGCTTCTTACGTCTTAGGATACCGGTTTAATCTTTCCGACGCTTAGCTTGGATCCGGCATCTTTGCCCGGACTCACTCTTTCTCTCTCTGCAGAGTATTCTCCGGTATCTTGTCTTCCGGCATCTTGGTCATTAACTACCTCCTCGGCAAAGTCGAGAATTTCTCGGGCCCCGCGCCTGTCAGTGACATGCGCACTGTGACTGACGCGCCAGTGTTAGGGTCACTTCCCTTCGGTTCCGCGCGCGTATTAGCTGCTCTACGAGCGGATCCCGAGTCAGGTTCCGGATCCGTGTGCGCCTCATGTGGCTTCTTTTTACGTGTGTGCGGTGCGCCACGTGGCGGCCCGTGGAGCGAACCGTCGCGGCCCGCGGGCGAACCGCCGCGGCCGGTTCGGCCCACCTTCTCTCTTCCTTTATAAGGCGAAACCGCCCCTTCTTCTTCCTCTTCTCGCATTCTCCACTTCCTCGCGCACAGTGCCATTTGCTCTCTGCGCCTCCGCCGCTTCGGTCGCCGGTCGAACCTCTGCGCTCGGCGAGTCCTTGCTGCCGCTCCGCCGGAGTTCGCCGGACTTCGCCGCGCGGAGAATCCCCGTGGTGCTTCTCTCGCGTCCGTAGCATTGGTGCTTCCTCGCGCTCTTCTTCACCTCGCCGTCGACGGACCTCGTCGGCAGCCGCAAGCTCTCCCTTCCGGCGAACTTCTTGCGACTTCGCCTCAGGTTAGGTTCAATCTACCTTTATCCCTCTTTCCTTGCTTTCCAGATCTTGGGTCGGTAGTATATTTATTTCCCCTTTTCTTTTGCTTTTTCTCTTACTCGTAGATCTTCGCGCGGGGGCAAATCGTGGGATTCGTGTTTTTCCGCATCTAATCTTATGTCTAGCGAGGAGTCTTCCTCTGCCTCCTCCTCTGCTTCTTCTTCCGCCTCTTCTTCGGCCTCTTCCTCTGGTAGCCGGCGTAGCCAATCCTCCGACGGATTATCTGCCGATCTTGTCCGGATGGACATCGACTCCGTAGCGACCAAGAAGCCGGTAGCTCTAGCCAAGCTTCCGGCGTAGATCTTGCCGGTGCCACACGCGGTGCCTGGATGGGCTCCAACGTCACCCAGTACGAAATCGACTGGCTTTACCGGTCCAGGAGGATTCCGGAGGGAGTATCCTGCCGGCTCCCTGGCGATGAGATTCAACCGGTGCTCAAACCCGGTGAACGCGCTGTTTTCCTCGCTCACTTTGAGCGCGGCGTCGGCCTTCCCGCCTCTCCTTTCTTCCGGAGTTCCTTGATTTTTACCAGCTTCAACCTCATCATCTTCCCGGCAATTCCATTTTTTACCTTTCTTGCTATGCCACCTTTATGGAGGCTTACATCGGCATTCGTCCCACTCGCGAGACGTTTGCCCGTTTCTTTGCTCTTCGGATCAATTCCGTTCAGGGCAAGGAAATTCCCAAACCCAAACCTCCCGTGCAATGCGGGTCTTGCATCGTCGGCTCCCGCCAAGGGAGCCCTTTCTTCAAGTTTTCCGGTCTCGAGTCATGCCGGTTATGGCAAGGGACCTTCTTCTATGTGAAGAACACCGGCGTCGCAGATCTCATCGATCTGCCGCCTTTTAATCCGGCGCCGCCCAGGAAGGTTAACTGGAGCTACAACCCGAAGACAGATCATATCGAAACCAACCGGGTGGTACGCTTCATGGCGCAGCTGATGAAGGGGACTAACATCTGCTCCGACGATATTATCCGCGCCTTCATCTCGCGCCGGGTGCTTCCTCTTAAGCGCCGGCAGCACAAGATGAGCGAGATGTATGGCCCCGGTGATCCCACCAAGATCACCGGCCTTCCTCTCAGCAAGAAGGACATCGTCCGCAAGGCTAGGCAGATCTGCCAGACTGCCATGCCGGATGATTGGGAATGGGGCCTCCGGCCTCTTAGCTCCACTAACCCTCCGACCCAAGAAGTAAGAAATTACGCAACTCGGGTCGGTTTACCGGTAACTTTTTGCGTGACTAATCTTCTTTTTTTTGTTTTTAGGCCAAGGAGCGCTTCCCCGGATTACGCGATCGGCGAGGCCCTTGCGGAAGCGCCCTGGACAAGTTCGACCCGGACCCCTACATTCATTGGCAGGACCTGAAGATGGGCCGGACTCAGCCTCGCGCCTCGGCAAGAATCCACCGGAACCAGCCAGTTCGTCTGACGACCTGACCTTGCTTGAGGTAGCTATTCTTTTTGATCTCTTATATTTTCCTGATATTATTCCTCTGTGAATGTTCCCTCAGCCAACATCAACCCACAGGTCCACGAGCATGTTCCCCCGCTGCAGGCCGAGGGCGGTGACGAGTTCGTGGAGAAGCTCATGGCCCAGGGCCAGAAGAACAAGGCTCCGGCCTCTGACGCCGGCTCGATCCAGGCCCCTGCATCCAAGCGCTTCCGGACGGAGCCTTTGGCGGGGAAGGAAGCAGGCGTGAGGCGCTACAAGCGCAAACAAATGCCGACCTCCTTTGGGTAAGCTCCTGCTTCCCTGCTTCTTTCGTTTTTACTAAGTTCTTTTGCCGGTTGCTTTTTCCCAACCTTTTCTTTTTCTTTCGTTCAGCCCTGCGCTCAAGCTTGGCCCAAGGCCTGAGGGCTCTGCTAGATCCGCAAGGACCTCAACCCCTCCTCCTCACTCAAGCCCGGCACCATTTGGTGCCGGCAACATCTCTGCCTCCCCTCTGGGAGGCACTACAAGTTCGTGGCGCGTGGCCCCTACACCGCCAGATCACCGCGCGGAGGAGGACCTTGTCTCCCCTCCTGAGAACCAAGAGACCGGCGCCAGCAACATCGGCGCCGGAGAAGAAGCTACCGGGCGGGCGGAACCTCTGGTTCCTCCCGTCCCAGAAAAGAAGAAGAAGAAGAAGACCACGACGTCTTCCCCCTCCAGAGCCGCGCCGGAAACTTCCGCGCCGGCTTCCTCCAACCCGGGTGATGCGCCTGACGCTCCCCCTGCTCCCGGGACCGCGCCAACGCCACCGCCGGAAGCTCCCCGCACCGAGCCAGCCGGTGCCACTCCAACGCCGCCTGCGCCCAAGACCTTGACGCTCGTCAAGGGGAAGGCAACGGCCCCTAGCGCCTCCTCCGGCGGCCAGCAGCCCTTGGTGCTGCACGTCGCCCGCGCCGCTAGCGCTGCCGGCGAGAAGGCCACCGGCCTGCTTGGCCGGATCACCGAGTTCCAGCATGAAAGGCGGGAGCTGGGGCACTTTCTGCCCTACGCGTAGAAGTGGAATGCCGCGGACATGTCTCCGGCGACCCACGGCCTGGGCAAAGATAGGCTACCGGCGCCCTGCCGGTGACCGGTCCTGCGAGGAGCATTTCATGCGGCTGCGTCGAGCCGTCAAAGAGCTGGACGGCGCGTGGTACGATGCCACGAATAACTTGATGGTAAGTTCCATCAACTCTTTTCAATTCTTGCCGGTTCGTTTCCTTCGGACCTTGTCTATGTTTTCTTCATCTTTTAAACTTTTGCGGTTTCTCTTTTTCCTGAGCTTGTCTATTCTCCCGGTCCCCGAGTTTCGTGTTGAGAGCGTAGCTCTTAGCGCGAAACTTAGTACGCGAAACCGGCATAGCCCGTCCCGAGTTTCGGGTTAAGAACTTGCTCTTAGCGCGAAACTTAGCTAGAAACGCGCGAAACCGGCATAGCCAGTCCCCGAGTTTCGGGTTAAGAACTTTGCTCTTAGCGCGAAACTTAGCTAGAAACGCGAAACCGGCATAGCCAGTCCCCGAGTTTCGGGTTAAGAACTTTGCTCTTAGCGCGAAACTTAGCTAGAAACGCGTGAAACCGGCATAGCCAGTCCCCGAGTTTCGGGTTAAGAACTTTGCTCTTAGCGCGAAACTTAGCTAACATCTTTTTCTTGAACAGACCACGGCTGACGCTCGGAAGATCCTCTTTGAGGAGCTTCTTTGGGAGCACCGGGACCTCGCTGAGGCACACAGCAAGTGCCAAGGTAAACTCTTGTGCCTCCGGCATCTTCTTACCGGTAACTTTTCTTTCTCTGAGTACTTACGAACAACAGCTATCCCGGAAGCTTCTATTGAGGCCCTCAAGACGCAGCTCGCCACAGCTTCCTGTTTTCCGGTTGGCTTGCTCCTTCTTCGTTTTACCAGTTCAACTTTTGCTAATATTTCTTTCCGGGTTCAGAGGAAAGGACCGCTTATCCGGACATCAAGAGGCTGAGCGCCCGGTGAACCAGCTACCAAGAGCTCAAGGGTCAGCTTATCCAGCTTAGTAGGACCATGCCAAGGCGCGAAGGCAACTGAATCCAGCTGCGGAGGCCAAAGCGCTGGAGGATGCGAGCAATGCCAATGTGGTGTTGCGGGCCGAGTGGAGGAGGCGCAAAGCGCGGAAGGCTGCTGGGGACAAGGACGCGTGGCTGGAGGCGGAGCAGAAGGAGTACGACCTTCTGGTCACGCAAACTGATGCGCTTGCCCTTCGTAAGTTTCTTCCTTTTTTCCTTTTCCGGTTTCTGTTTACAAGCTTGTCTCTTCCGGTAGCATATGCTTAACTTCTTTTCTTGACCTTACAGGGCTCTTTCCGGACTCCCGGTCGTTTCAGAAGAGGGTTGGAGATCGCCGGGTTGCCGGGGCTATGAGAATCTAGGCGCGCCGTGGGACCCCTATGACCACTTGGTTGCGCTGAACGCGCGGGTTTCCCATATGCGCACCATAGATCGGAACCTTTCCGACATCCCTGATGTGGCCATGCAGCTCTTCCGCACTCTCTGGCCTGGAGAAGTGGTGCGGACACCTTCTCCTTTATCGTGACCTTTGAAGGGTGTCGGTAGAAGGATCCGGGAGTGGCGGTGCTGCTGCCCGTGCCGGGAGCAGACTCCGCGCTTCGCGTTGCACACTCCTGGTACCGGAGCTGGACACAGACGCCCTCCTTGGAGTGTGTGAAGGAGCTGAAACCGATCTGGACCCGGTCCTCACCGCTAAGCGGCAGGATCGAGCGTATCACATCGCAGAGTATGCTGACATGCGCACCTTCATCCCTCCTCCTCCAGACGTCAAGGATTATCTCAGCGACGAGGAGGAAGGTGAAGCCGACGAGAGGCGGAGCGATGATGAGCCTCGGATGGTCCTGGCGCGCGCGCTCCTCGAAGCCTAACAGCATTATCTGTTAGCTTGTTTGCTTGTGAAATGCTTGTTGGTCTGCTTGACTCAAAACACTGTCCGTTAAATTCTACCCCGGTATGCCGGGGTTTGTGATGTAAAACTTTAATCTCCCTTTTGGTTGTGGCACAACAGTTCATGCCGGTATGTTATACCGGTAGTTAATTATCTTATGTTTGCCTTAGCATATTGGGATTTCTATTTTCGTGCCCTCGGTTCCTTAGTTGTGCTCAGTTTTCCCCAGCCCCTTAGTTTTTCCTCACTTTTCCCCAAGTCCTTGTTTGAAACCCGCAGAAGGCAGCTCAGACGGCAGGATTCCCGTTAAGTTGACCGCTCCGTTCTGACGTGTGGGGCCGCGTCGTGTGGGCCCGCGTCGCGTGGGGCTGGTAGAAAGGGACCGCGTGGGACAGGACGAGGTGCGTTTGGTTGCACGTGAGCAGGAGCTGGGTTTTGTCTCTCTCGGCCATTGGCATTTCCCTTTTAAGAGTACCTTTTCTGCCTCCTTCTCTCTGCCTTTTTTCACATAATTAGTATCAAATCTAGAGAAGCTTGCATTTCTGTCTTTCTTCAATTATTATTTGTGCCTTTTGGCCCTGGTTGTTTTCCCAATATGGCAGCAAATCTAGTAGGGAGCCCAATCTAGTACTCCATCTGGTCCATATGTATGTAGTTAAATCTAGAAGCAAATCTACAGGGAATGTACGATAAATTCACAAGGTCATATAGTAGAATAGGGATAGATAATATAGATAATAAGCTGCATTCAGCAGCCAAACATAGTAGGGTTCGAGGTTCTTCACAGCAGTACAGCACCATCATACTAACAACATAACAACGAGGGATCCCTAACTAACAACAAAGGGATCCCAACAACAAAATGGAGGAGGCAGCAGCAGCACACGTCCAGGACTCCGCCTACCCCATCTGCCTCTGCCTCCACTTGTTGCTCCCCTTGGGAGCCTTGGGCTTGAGCGGAGGCATGCGCCCGCCGGAGATCTCCACCCGCTGGATGCTGCGGAGGTGCATGCCGAGCGCCAAGTGCTTGGCGCGGAAGGAGTTGGGGTTCACCGACGCGCCGACCTTGGGGTTGGTGTGGCCGATGTTCTCGGCATGCGTGAGGACGCAGTTGAAGTCAGTGCCGCCGAGCCTCCTAGTGCAGAAGGGGCACCTGTAGACACCCTTGGCGACGTCGAGGTAGGAGACATACTGGCCGACCTGCAGCCTCCGCGGCACCTGGCGAGTCTTGACGTCATGGTGCTCGTCGTCGCTGCCGACGTCGCTGCCAGACAGCTGATCCATATCAAACGGGAATTTATTAGTGAATGAGTTGCAAACGTGCATGATAACAAAGTTAGGAAAAACAGAGGCAGCCTCAGTTAGAGTGGACACGATTATATGTCTACAGGGACGGTGTAAGCGAACCAAAGCTCATGCACAACAGATTTGTACACAGAAATGGTTCGCTGAACCCTCCCTGTAAAAATCTGTGCCCACCGATTCATCATAGGCAAAGAAACAGATTCCAGATCTGAACTTGAACACATTCCAGATTATTTGCAAAATTAAACGGTTGATATCTTTTGATTCGTGCATAAAATAACTGATTGAGATCCTATGATTACTTGCATAAATTAACTGATTGAGATCCCATTATTACTTGCATAAATTAACCGAACGGCCGAAACCCAAATCTTGAACGAAATCAAGGAGGGATCAAAGCAAAATGGAATAAAATCGGCGCAAATATTAGCCCAATACTCATCCATCCACAGATCCATCTACACCAGCACAAATAGGGTTCAAAAAGGAATGGGGAACAAAAAAGGAAGCAAACCGTAGTTATTACCTCGTTCCATGGGTCCTCTATGGAGGTGTCGTAGCGGTTCGGGGGCGGGACGTACGGCACCGGCTCGTAGGGGTCCCATCCCGGTGGGATCTGACCGCGACCGGCGGCAGCAGCCTCCGATGCACCGGCGGAGGCGGCGGCGACGTCCGTTGAGGGGACGGCGGCGACGTCCGTTGAGGGGACGGCGTCGAAGAGGGAGGCGTCGCGCTTGGAGCCGACGGCGCCGTGGACGATGGGATTGGCATTCTCCTTGTCCATCTCGCCGGCAGAGGAGAGGGAGAGGGAGAGGGTTTTTGCTTTGGAGAAGATGATGGGACGTGAGAGAGGCGGCGTTGCGTAGGCGAGTGAGAGTGACAGAGATAGTGGGAGGAGGCGTCTATAAAGGCTAGTGGTGGTTAATGCGACCCGCGTCCTACGCGTCCACCGCTGCACGTCTGCACGTCTTGGACTTCTGCAATGCGCCACGCGTCCACGATTGCACGTCTTCGACTTCTGCACCGCGACCGGCGTCTACGCGTCAAATATTGCACGTCTTTCATTTCTGCACCGCAACACGCGTCCTCGAGTCTAACCCTGAAAATTTAGATATACTCAGTTATAACCTCGAGCATTATACTAGCATTTTTTGTGTGCTCAGTTTTCCCCTTGAGTGCTAGTACTGGCTAGTGCAATATGCTCAGTTTTACCCTCAAGTAGCTGGTCAACAGACAGTCAACAAATGGGATTAACTAGTTAAATGAGTCATTTAATGTGCAAAAATTCCGAAAAATAGTGGCACATACTCATGGAGTCTTTACCACAAATTTCCAGTTCTCAAAACATAGATAAGTCATAGATAAATCAAGTTTTACCACAAATTGCCACTTCTCAAAGGCCTTCTCAAATCACCTAGTAGCTATGAAGGTGCATGGTTTTCCACAATAAGCCCTTCCCAAAACAGCTTTCCCAAAACATACTTTGTCTAAATGAGGCCACAATTCTCACACTCATGTATATTTGTATTGCAAATAGTTTGAGATAGGCCAAGATGGGTTTTATTCTACAAAACACGCATTTTTCATTTTTAAATCTCATATTTGAATCCCTTAGTCTGTTTATTACATAGGTGCCCTTGGTTTCTTGATACTACTCAGTTTTGCCCTCTCCCTCCACAAATTCTCTCACACGTGCAACATTGCCCTGATTGGTCTAGCCCATGTCACGCGGATCGTGCCCGCCGACCGTTGATCGTATGATCTAACGGGCAGGATAACCCCTCCCTCTCTCTGTCGGCGGTTACCTTCCACTCTCTAAGTTTGCTAAATGGCGGTTTTCTGTATTTATTTTCACGCGCTAAAAATTATAAACTCTTTTAGGCATTACTTTTCACGCAAAAAATGATAAACCATCACCGATTTGTTGTAGCCATAAATTTTCACGCAAAAAATGATAAACCGTCACCGATTTGTTGTAGCCATTAATTTTCACGAAAATCCCAAATGATAAACCATCACCGATTTGTTGTAGCCATTACTTTTCACGCAAAAAATGATAGACCATCACCGATTTCTTGTAGCCATTACTATTCACGGTAAAAATGATAAACGAACCAATCTATCTATCTCTGTATTTGAAGTTTGGAAGGGTTCACCATCTAGTTATGTTAACTTTCGAGGTTTTGATCTGAAAACAAATGGGTATTATAAAGGGAAATAAAAGTTCAAAAAATGTAAAAATGAAACAATCTACCTATCTTTGTATAGAAGATCGTCTGTATGATTTTTGAGGTCATTTAGAGAAGGTAGAAAAAAATCCCTTTTGAGAAGGTCGAAAAAACCTAACTTGTTACAAAAGCTGGTTTCAGTGAGACCTAACCAAATTTGGCATACATTATGCCATATCTATAACAACAAGGAATATCTAAAAGGGAAAGTTTCACAAAATTTGAAATTTATGGCGAAAATGATGCCATACATGATGCTGTTTTTCGAGGTTTTGACCTGAAAATCAATTGGATATTATAAAGGGAAATAAAAAGTTCAAAAAATATAAAAACGAAACAATCTATCTATCTATGTATAGAAGATCAGCTGTATGAAATTTGAGGTCATTTAGAGGAGGTAGAATAAATCACCTTGTTAGAAAAGCTGGTTTCAGTGAGACGAAACGGCATGCGTTTAAGCAAAGTGATTTTTTCGAACATCTCCAAATGATCCCAAATTTGCCATACATGATGCCATACGTGTAACAACAAGGAACCCTATCTAAAAAGTGTCAAAAAAGTTTGCCCAACCGTATAGCTCTATCAAAAAGAACCTCACCATGGCGCTAGTATAATTTTGGGCTTACTTACAAACTTTCGTTACCTAACCTTCAACACGAAACTTGTTTCAAATCACTTTTGGCGTACAAGAAACAAATCCCTCCTTGATTCGAGCACCACAGCCTCCAAACTTTGCCGATGCCGATATCGGCATGGTCAGAACGGCTATGCTCGACGCCACTGCTAGGTCACCGTCGGGATGCACCCTCAATCCCGTCCCCTCATTCGATCACTGACACACCAGAGATACCGCCGAGGCCAATGCCGAACGTACATGCTGATGCCAATGCCGAACATCCATCCACGCCGATGTAGGATAACGTTGCATAGAAAACAAAAAATTTCCTACGGCGAACACGCAATCCAAGCCAAGATGCAATCTAGAAGACGGTAGCAACGAGGGGGTATCGAGTCTCACCCTTGAAGAGATTCCAAAGCCTACAAGATGAGGCTCTTGTTGCTGCGGTAGACGATCACTTGCCGCTTGCAAAATCGCGTAGAAGATCTTGATCACGATCGGTTCCGGCGCCACGAACGGGCAGCACCTCCGTACTCGGTCACACGTTCGGTTGTTGATGAAGACGACGTCCACCTCCCCGTTCCAGCGGGCAGCGGAAGTAGTAGCTCCTCTTGAATCCGACAGCACGACGGCGTGGTGTCGGTGGCGGTGTAGAAGTCGGCGGAGCTTCGCTAAGCTACGCGGGCAATATGGAGTGGAGGAGCAAAGCTAGGGTTTGGGGGGGGTGGCCGGCCACTCAAGGGGGGCGGCCAGCTATGGTCTTGGGGTGGCCGGCCCCCTCCCTTGGCCCCTCATTATATAGGTGGATCCCAAGTGTTGGTGTCCAAGTCTTCGAATAAGACCCGAAACCAAAACCTTCCATAGGAGGGGGAAACCTAGCCCAACTAGGACTCCCACCCAAAGGTGGGATTCCCACCTCCCATGTGGGGGTGGCCGGCCCCCTATGGTGGAGTCCACTTGGGACTCCACCCCATCTAGGGCTGGCCGGCCATGGTGGTGGAGTCCCATGTGGACTCCACCTTCCTTGGTGGTTTCTTCCGGACTTTTCTAGAACCTTCTAGAACCTTCCATAGAACCTTCCGCGACATTTTATTTCACATAAAATGACATCCTATATATGAATCTTATTCTCGGACCATTCCGAACTCCTCGTGATGTCCGGGATCTCATCCGGGACTCCGAACAAATATTCGAACTACATTCCATAATTCAAGTGCTACCATTTCAACATCCAACTTTAAGTGTGTCACCCTACGGTTCGAGAACTATGCGGACATGGTTGAGTACTCACTCCGACCAATAACCAATAGCGGGATCTGGAGATCCATAATGGCTCCCACATATTCAACGATGACTTTAGTGATCGAATGAACCATTCACATACATTACCAATTCCCTTTGTCTCGCGATATTTTACTTGTCCGAGGTTTGATCTTCGGTATCACTCTATACCTTGTTCAACCTCGTCTCCTGACAAGTACTCTTTACTCGTACCGTGGTATGTGGTCTCTTATGAACTCATTCATATGCTTGCAAGACATTAGACGACATTCCACCGAGAGGGCCCAGAGTATATCTATCCGTCATCGGGATGGACAAATCCCACTGTTGATCCATATGCCTCAACTCATACTTTCCGGATACTTAATCCCACCTTTATAGCCACCCATTTACGCAGTGGTGTTTGGTGTAATCAAAGTACCTTTCCGGTATAAGTGATTTACATGATCTCATGGTCATAAGGACTAGGTAACTATGTATCGAAAGCTTATAGCAAAAAACTTAATGACGAGATCTTATGCTACGCTTAATTGGGTGTGTCCATTACATCATTCACATAATGACATAACCTTGTTATTAATAACATCCAATGTTCATGATTATGAAACTAATCATCCATTAATCAACAAGCTAGTTTAAGAGGCATACTAGGGACTTCTTGTTTGTCTATATATCACACATGTACTAATGTTTCGGTTAATACAATTATAGCATGATATATAAACATTTATCATAAACATAAAGATATAAATAATAACCACTTTATTATTGCCTCTAGGGCATATCTCCTTCAGTCCCACTTGCACTAGAGTCAATAATCTAGTTTACATTTGTAAAGATATAACACCTTGGCCTTCCGGTGCTTTATCATGTTTTGCTCACGGGAGAGGTTTTAGTCAACAGATCTGACACGCTCAGAAACGTATGTATTTTGTAATTCATTTGCGTCTCAACGCATCACTCATTTCCAAATGAGTTGGCATTAAATATGTTTGATCTTATGGTGGAACCTTAATTCCGCGGTCTGAAATAAGTCACTAATATTGTCACATACAATATAGCTTCAAAGTTCTGACACTATCGGAACTACACCAAGTTCTCAAAGAACTTCTTGACTTAACATCCTCAGTCATTTGTCAAAACAAATGACATACTCTGCCTTCGTTTTGTAGAATCCATCACAATATTTAGAACTCTTCTAAATCTAACATAGACAACTTCTAGTTCATTGTGCTACCTTTAAAACAACACTTAGTCTAATTTGAGATTGAAATTCTATTTTGATATGTGACAAAACAAATATCGGTGTAACACCTTACAGCGATTTGTTTGTCATTTCTTCATACAAAAATATATATGTATATCCTTAGTTCTTCTAAAGTACTCAAGGATATTCTTACTGTCGTCCTATGATCATCTTATGAATCATTCCGGTATATGCTCATAACATTTTAGAGCACAAGATATCTGATTTTGTACATTTTATTTGTGATCTAAAATCACTCATGTATTTTTACTCATCGAGTGTCAGATACACTCAAGTCTTGTTAAACCTTCACATGACAAGAACATTTTCTTAATATTTCTATATTGAACTATTTCAATATCCATTCTATGTACTTTGACTTAAACTTATTATGTGTTTCAATCTATCTTCATAGATCTTGACACTAGATATGTTTCAGTCCATATCCTTTCATTGAAGTTAATTCTCAATGAAACCTTTTAATCAAGTATATAATTACATCATTTATAACCAACTATATGTCACCTACATAAAGTATTATAAATGTGTCTTAGCGCTCCCACTTAATTTCTTGCAAATGCAAGCCTCTTCATCGTCTCTGATGAAATCAAAAAAAACTCTTTGACTATTTCATCTGGTGAAGATTCCAACTCCGTGATACTTACTTCATCCAATTGAAGCTTGTATAGCTATCTAGTATTCCACGGACCAGCAAAACTCTTGGTTGTATCTTGTATACATACTTCTGTTAAGTAGTGTATTTTGCCATCCTACTAGCATATCTCATAAAAGAAATATGTAGTGATTACTAGAATAATCCACATAGACTATAAGCATTGCTACGGAAGATCTAATCTTATCGTAGTCAACTCTTTGAACTTTGTCGTAAACAACTTTTCAATAAGTTGAGCTTCTTCAAGGATATTTCATCCAAGTCCATCAATTTCATAGATCCATTTACTTTCAAAAAGTATTCATCTATCTTGGATTTCATGGCACATAGCCATTTTAACGGAGTCAGGGCCCATCATAACTTCTTTGTTTGTAGTTGGTTTATCATTGTTCAAAATCAATCCTTTGTCCACAAATCATTTATTTGATCACAAAGTAAACCATACCTACAAGGTTCAATATGTACTTCGATCTCCATGGCTAAAACACTTTGTAGTCATGGGAGCCATGATCGTCGTGGCCGCTTCCGAAACCAATTCCGATGCTGCGCTACTCTGATCATTATGCTCAGGTTCATAAACCTTATCAAATTATAATGTCCTCCCACTCAAAAAATTCACTAGAAACAATTTCTTGGAAATAAGAAACATTGACAAATACTTTTGTCTTTGTCTCCATAGTGGGAAGAATTCCCAATCAATTCTCTGGGATAACCAACAAAGACATTCATCCGATTTTGGTTGTAAACTTATTTACTTATGCTATGCATTCCAAAATTTTAAGAAAAGACTATAAGGATTCATACCCATACCATAACTCGTATGGTGTCATTTCAACGGATCATGATGATGCTCTATTAAGTGTAAAAGCGGTAGTCACTAAAGCATAATCCACAAAAATATAATGGCGTCATAATATTTTATCTCATCATTAATCCAACAAGGTTTGGATATATCTCTCGGATACTTCATCATCACTATGATACTCCAAGAAACGTGAGTTGTAGAACAATTTCATAACTCTCTTAGATGTTCGCTAAAACTCGTAATTCAAATATTTCCACCATGATCCAATCATAGATATTTGATTTCTATTACGATGATTTCCACTTCATACTGAAATTTATTTGAATCCATTCAAATGTTTCAAACTTCTTCCTTATTGAATATATCCACATATATATACTCAATTCATTGTTGAAAGTTTTCATGAAGTAGAAGAATCTTCCGCACATAACTATGCCCAGTGAACCACATATATCATTATGTATGTTTTCACTAAGTTAGTTGCCCGTTCAACTCTTCGGCCTATGAACGGTATTTCAGTCATTACTTTTTAGAAAAGATTTTGCAAGTGCCAAACGATTCAACAAATCGAATGACTCCAAAAA
This sequence comes from Lolium multiflorum, assembly GCA_030979885.1. Taxonomy (NCBI): domain Eukaryota; kingdom Viridiplantae; phylum Streptophyta; class Magnoliopsida; order Poales; family Poaceae; genus Lolium; species Lolium multiflorum. The sequence goes on along the minus strand of CM061751.1, from coordinate 241,628,723 downwards.
TCCATTTGCATGGAGTTCCTTCATGCGATCTTTTCTAACATGACCTAAATTGCGGTTCCACAAATAAGTGGAATTCAAATCATTTGCCTTATGGCATTTTTAGCGTCAGTGTTATGTATGTGTGTTTCACCATTAAGATTTATAATAACTTATCCATCGTATATGGAGTAATGTCATAATTTGAACAACTCATTGTTTTCATTTGACCAGAGCAAAATAACAATTATTAAGTTCTTTATTATAAATTCTAAAGGCTAGATAGAATGCTAACGACGAACATAATAACACTTTATTTTGTTCCAGACGTGCATTCCTATCATATTCCTTGTCAGTCACTTAGGCCATTGTATTCTTGTATTGCGTTGTTTTGTATGACACTTCATACCAACCAATATAGTACTAATACCCAAGAATTTCATATTGTGACCTAACTAGGAATACAACCATAACATGTATATCATTTATATACACCTGAGCTAGACTTTCTAGTCTTTTCTTTCTTTCTGCCAAAATATCTTTTGTAGTTTCTCTTTTAGCTTTCCTCATTATTCAGAAAAACACTTCAACATTAATAACTTCTAGGTTTGTTGGTCAAATACCAATAACCTTGAGGTTCTTACTTTGAAGTCGATCATCATATGACAAGTGTTTCAGTTTTCACTATTAGTAACTTTGTAATATGATGAACAATTTCACTCATAATTTTATCCATCAATTCATGACAACTTTCTGAGACCATGTCTGTACATGCTAGGCTCGTAAAGTTTTAACCTTGGTATTTGCATGTGCAAATCTAGCTTGCACCCGTTGTATGCACTCGTAGAATCTATCACACCCGATCATCACGTGATGCTTCGAAACGACGAGTCTTAATAACGGTGCATATTAAGGATGGTCACTTCATGGATATGCGAATATTGTTAGTGCCCCAATAGTTGGAGGATTGTGACGCCTGGCGTCTTCAACCTTCATACATTCCCATAAAACTTATGAGTTTATGTAGTCTCACCAAATTATATTCTATTATCTTGTAATAAGGTCTTAGATATCACATATATCTCATACCTTGATTATTTCTGAAAACTAAATTTTCAGCTCCTTACTTTTCAAACAAATTTGAACTTCAAGTTTGACGGAGACAAGATAACTTTAGGTACTAATTGAAAACATAGCTCTTTGAATCAACAATGTGAGGTTTACTAAAAATTTGCAATAGGACTTAATCAATTCTTGATTCTTTAACAATACGGTACCAATCCGTAAAGTTTCTTGTCAGATTTTAACAGTATTTCTATCTCAATAACAAGACTAGCGCATGGTAGAAAATGGATGCCAATACTACAAAATTAATTCAAAATACTACTCGGACTATGTTTATGATAATTAGTTCATGTTTTAATCTAATTACTAATGAACTCCCACTTAATACAACATCCCTCATAGTTGTTAAGTGGTACACGATCCAAATCCACTACACCAAAACCGATCATCACGTGAGATGATGTAGCTTCAATGGTGAACATCAACATGTTGATCATATCATCCATATGACTCGTGTTCAACCTTTCGGTTTCCGTTGTCCCGAGGCCATGTCTGTACATGCTAGGCTCGTCAAGCAAACCCAAGTATTCCGCGTGTGCAACATGGCTTACACCCGTTGTATGTCGAGTTTATCACACCCGATCATCACGAGATGCTTCAAAACGTCGAACAATGCAACGGTGCATACGAGGGAAGAACACTTTATTATCTTGATATTAATGTGAGGGATCATCTTATAATGCTACCGTCGCGATCTAAGCAAAATAAGATGCATAAAGGATTAACATCACATGCAGTTCATATGTGATATGATATGGCCCTTTTGTCTTTGCGCCTTTGATCTTCATCTCCAAAGCACGGACATGATCTCCATCATCAACGGGCATGATCTCCATCATTGTCGGCGTAGCGTCAAGGTTCATGGCGCCGTCTTCATGGTTGTTCACCTCATGTAGCAACTATTACAACTACTTTGAAATACTACTCAACATGAAAATTAAAGACAACCATAAGGCTCCTGCCGGTTGCCACAATAATGATCATCTCATACATATTCATCATCATATCATGGCCATATCACATCACCAAACCCTGCAAAAACAAGTTAGACGTCTCTAATTTGGTTTGCATATTTTACGTGGTTTAGGGTTTTCGAGTAAGATCTAATCTACCTACGAACATGAACCACAACGGTGATACTAGTGTTGTCAATAGAAGAGTAAATTGAATCTTTACTATAGTAGGAGAGACAGACACCCGCAAAGCCTCTTATGCAATACAAGTTGCATGTCGAACGAGGAACAAGTCTCATGAACGCGGTCATGTAAAGTTAGTCCGAGCCGCTTCATCCCACTATGCCACAAAGATGCAAAGTACTCAAACTAAAGATAACAAGAGCATCAACGCCCACAAACCATTGTGTTCTACTCGTGCAACCATCTATGCATAGACCTGGCTCTGATACCACTGTAGGATAACGTTGCATAGAAAACAAAAATTTTCCTACGGCGAACACGCAATCCAAGCCAAGATGCAATCTAGAAGACGGTAGCAACGAGGGGGTATCGAGTCTCACCCTTGAAGAGATTCCAAAGCCTACAAGATGAGGCTCTTGTTGCTGCGGTAGACGATCACTTGCCGCTTGCAAAAGCGCGTAGAAGATCTTGATCACGATCGGTTCCGGCGCCACGAACGGGCAGCACCTCCGTACTCGGTCACACGTTCGGTTGTTGATGAAGACGACGTCCACCTCCCCGTTCCAGCGGGCAGCGGAAGTAGTAGCTCCTCTTGAATCCGACAGCACGACGGCGTGGTGTCGGTGGCGGTGTAGAAGTCCGGCGGAGCTTCGCTAAGCTACGCGGGCAATATGGAGTGGAGGAGCAAAGCTAGGGTTTGGGAGGGGGTGGCCGGCCACTCAAGGGGCGGCCAGCTTATGGTCTTGGGGTGGCCGGCCCCCTCCCTTGGCCCCTCATTATATAGGTGGATCCCAAGTGTTGGTGTCCAAGTCTTCGAATAAGACCCGAAACCAAAACCTTCCATAGGAGGGGAAACCTAGCCCAACTAGGACTCCCACCCAAAGGTGGGATTCCCACCTCCCATGTGGGGGGTGGCCGGCCCCCTATGGTGGAGTCCACTTGGGACTCCACCCCATCTAGGGCTGGCCGGCCATGGTGGTGGAGTCCCATGTGGACTCCACCTTCCTTGGTGGTTTCTTCCGGACTTTTCTAGAACCTTCTAGAACCTTCCATAGAACCTTCCGCGACATTTTATTTCACATAAAATGACATCCTATATATGAATCTTATTCTCCGGACCATTCCGGAACTCCTCGTGATGTCCGGGATCTCATCCGGGACTCCGAACAAATATTCGAACTACATTCCATAATTCAAGTGCTACCATTTCAACATCCAACTTTAAGTGTGTCACCCTACGGTTCGAGAACTATGCGGACATGGTTGAGTACTCACTCCGACCAATAACCAATAGCGGGATCTGGAGATCCATAATGGCTCCCACATATTCAACGATGACTTTAGTGATCGAATGAACCATTCACATACATTACCAATTCCCTTTGTCTCCCGATATTTTACTTGTCCGAGGTTTGATCTTCGGTATCACTCTATACCTTGTTCAACCTCGTCTCCTGACAAGTACTCTTTACTCGTACCGTGGTATGTGGTCTCTTATGAACTCATTCATATGCTTGCAAGACATTAGACGACATTCCACCGAGAGGGCCCAGAGTATATCTATCCGTCATCGGGATGGACAAATCCCACTGTTGATCCATATGCCTCAACTCATACTTTCGGATACTTAATCCCACCTTTATAGCCACCCATTTACGCAGTGGTGTTTGGTGTAATCAAAGTACCTTTCCGGTATAAGTGATTTACATGATCTCATGGTCATAAGGACTAGGTAACTATGTATCGAAAGCTTATAGCAAAAAACTTAATGACGAGATCTTATGCTACGCTTAATTGGGTGTGTCCATTACATCATTCACATAATGACATAACCTTGTTATTAATAACATCCAATGTTCATGATTATGAAACTAATCATCCATTAATCAACAAGCTAGTTTAAGAGGCATACTAGGGACTTCTTGTTTGTCTATATATCACACATGTACTAATGTTTCGGTTAATACAATTATAGCATGATATATAACATTTATCATAAACATAAAGATATAAATAATAACCACTTTATTATTGCCTCTAGGGCATATCTCCTTCAGCCGATGTGGGCACGGCCACGCCGCCCCGCTATGTTGGACGCCACAGACCACCGCGAGGTCTTTCCCTTCGCCACCACACTCTTCTAGCACCCATCTATACACGCCAGAAAGGAGAGACACTAGTTTTCTCTACATTGCTCGCGTTCGTGTCGGACACGGTCAGTCAAAGTTTTGAGGTAGTCGTCGATGTCGTTGACCATTTCTTCTCTTCTTTGCATGGTTAAACGCATCTAGTTCATATCTATCTAATGCGTCTGGTCTCGCCTCATGCAGTTCTTTGTGGACGTCGATCTCATCTCGGCACTCCGCAGGCCACCTCCTCCGTGCCATCGCTGTAGAGCTCCGTTTAAAAATCTAATCCTACCCGTGTATTGCCCCTTGTATCAGCGCCATGGCCCCACTTGTCATTTGATATAGCGAAGCCCCACTCGTTCGCGTTTTGGTCAGGGATACAACGATGCTTACGGTCAAACAAAGATGGATGGTCTAACGTGTCTTTGCGGGCTCTACGTGGCCCCACTAGTCAGAAGATAACGGTCAACCGTCGGGCAACCGGCCGTTACATCACGTGTGATGGTTTCAGACAAACGCTTGGGTAAAACTGAGGAAAAACTAAGGAGCTGGGGAAAACTGAGCACAACTAAGGACCCGAGGGCACGAAAATAGAAATCCCTAGCATATTTGCCTATCATTTTGATTTTATCCTGCACTGCAAAGATTTCAAAATTGTTTCCGCATCCAATTCGATGCACACTTGGCTCTTTTACCTTGGCTCTGCCTGCCTTCTCTGGGCGTTCTTTGGCGTATGAGCACAAGGTTCTTTTACCAAACAAGCATTTTCTTGAACTTAGAAATAACTCGAAATTTTTGCAAAAAACCGGTTTAACCGGGGTTAGTTAAGCTTTTCCGGATTGTTCGTTCCCACTCTCTCTTTTCGCAGTTCGCGTGCTTAATTGCTACCGGTTTATCTTGCTTGCCATGAAGCCGGGTTGCGGACAGCAGCAGAGTCGAAGACTCCGGTAGGTTTAGCACGCTACTAAACCGGAAAGAAAAAATGTTCACTAAGCAACCGGTGAACTGAAAAAATAAACATATTGCATGCAACTTTAGGGGTAGTCCCCGAGATTCATTCGAGGTTCCGACATCTTTTATTCATAGCATATAAGGTACAAAAAGGAACTTCTTACTCCACAACTTCAAGAGTAGAAAGGACGCAATAGAGCTACGTTCCATGGACGCTTGCTCTCCTCTCCGGACATGTCCGCCTTTCCTTTTTTCCATTCTTGTGCATCGATCAAGTAATAGGCATCATTGTGGAGAGCTTTGCTCACAATGAAGGGACCTTCCCATGGAGGTGAAAGCTTATGCCGGCCTTCAGTGCGCTGCACCAGGCGTAGCACCAGATCTCCTTCCCGGAATACTCTCGGGTTAACCTTCCGGCTATGATAGCGTCTGAGGTTTTGCTGGTAAATGGCTGTTCTTGCCAATGCCAACTCTCTTGCTTCTTCTAGCAAGTCCACATCGTTTTCTCTGGCCTCTTTGACCTCTTGCTCGGTATAGAGCTGTACCCTTGGTGAGTCATGGATGATGTCGGTTGGTATGACCGCTTCTGCTCCGTAAACCATGAAGAATGGAGTGTATCCGGTGGACCGGTTTGGAGTTGTTCTTATACTCCACAGCACTGATGGTAGCTCATCGAGCCAACACCCCGGTGACTTTTCCACCGCTTCGATGAGTCTTGGCTTGATACCGGAAAGTACCAAAGCATTCGTTCTTTCCACTTGGCCATTGCCTTGTGGGTGTGCCACTGAGCACAAATCCAACCGGATGTTGTTATCCTCACAAAATCTTTTGAACTCACCTTGAGCAAAGTTGGTTCCATTGTCAGTGATGATGCTATGCGGGTAGCCATACCGCAAAATGACATCTTTTAAGAACTTCACCGCTGTGCGCCCATCACACTTTGCGATAGGTTTCACTTCTAGCCACTTGGTGAATTTATCCACCATGACCAAGATGTGAGTCATGCTGCTTCTTGCAGTCTTGAATGGGCCAACCATATCAAGGCACCAAACAGCAAATGGCCATGTTAGCGGTATTGTTTTTAAACCGGACGCTGGGGTATGATTTTGCTTGGCGTACCTCTGGCACCCATTGCATTTTCTTACCAAATCCTCAGCGTTCTCCAAAGCAGTGGGCCAGTAGAACCCATGCCGGAATACTTTTGCTACCAGCGCCCTTGATGAAGCGTGGTGCCCACATTCTCCTTGGTGAATCTCCTCAAGCATTTCTTTTCCTTCTTCCGGTTCCACACACCTTTGAAGGACACCGGTTACACTTCTCTTGTACACCTCGCCATTGATGATGGTGTACGCTTTGGACCTCCTCTGGATCCTTCTAGATTCATTTTCGTCATCCGGCAAGGTGCCGTTGATCAGGAATTCCTTAATAGGTTTAACCCATGATGGTGCCTCCCGAACCAGAAACACCGGCGCATCTATCTCCATATTATCCACCAGCATTGTCTCTTCCGGTATAGCTGCAACAGTCCCCGAGCTTGCCGGTGCAGTCCCCGAGTTTACCGGTGTAGTCCCCGAGTTTACCGGAGCAGTCCCCGAGTTTATCGGAGCAGTCCCCGGGTTCCCTTCATCGATGTCCATGGGTACTATGTGTGACTCCGGTACGAAAATTGATTCCGACTCCGGGCTCGGTTTGATCGATGGTACCCTTAAGTGTTCCAAGGCTATTCCGGGAGGAATTTCTTGCCTAGATGAGCCCAGTTTGGACAAAGCATCCGCGGCTTCATTTTCCGCTCGCGGCACATGGTGAAACTCACAGCCCTCAAAGAAGCCGGCAATCTTTTGCACGTGAAACCGGTACGAGGCCATGTTTGCATCTTTTGCGTCCCAATCTCCGGAACTCTGTTGCACCACGAGATCTGAATCCCCATAGCAAATGATCCGGTGCACACCGATTTCTTTTGCGACTTTAAGCCCATGAATCAGAGCTTCGTACTCAGCGACATTGTTTGATGCCCTGAAATGCACTTGCAAAACATACCGGAGATGATCTCCCTTGGGTGAAGTAAGCACTACACCGGCACCCAGACCCTCTTTAAGTTTGGATCCGTCAAAGTGCATCTTCCAGTACTCTATTCTTTGATCCGGCGGCTTGTATTGCATTTCTGCCCAATCAACAAGGAAATCCGCCAAAGCTTGCGATTTTATGGCGTCTCTCCTTTCGTACACCGGTACATATGGTGATATCTGAATTGCCCACTTTGCAATCCTTCCGCTAGCATCCTTGTTGCACATGATATCGGAAATGGGTGCCTCACTCACCACTTTCATGGGGTGCTCCTCAAAGTAATGCTTAAGCTTTGTGGCGGCCATGTACACGCCATAAGTCATTTTCTGGAAGTGAGGGTAGTTTTGTTTTGAGAGGGAGAGCACCTCGCTCAGGTAGTATACCGGCCTCTGGACGGTTTTTCCTTCCTCCTCTCTTTCAACCACAACTACTACACTCACAACCCGGTTTGTTGCTGCTATGTATAACAGCATAGGCTCTCTCTCTAGAGGTGAAGCCAGTATAGGTGCTGTGGCTAGCATTGTTTTTAGCTCTTTAAACGCTGCGTCTGCCTGAGGGGTCCAGACGAACGTGTCAGATTTTTTCATGAGAGCATAGAGTGGCAGAGCTTTTTCTCCCAACCTGCTTATGAACCGGCTTAGCGATGCCAAGCTTCCGGTAAACTTTTGCACGTCTTTGAGATCGCGCGGTATAGTCATTCTTTCGATGGCCCGGATTTTTACCGGATTGACCTCAATGCCCCGGCTTGATACGAGAAAACCGAGCAGCTTGCCGGCAGGGACACCGAAGGTACATTTTGCCGGATTGAGTTTCATCCGGAATCTTCTAAAGTTATCAAATGTCTGCCGGAGGTCATCGATTAAGGTTTCTTTTACCTTGGTTTTTACCACTACGTCATCCACATAGACTTGTACGTTTTTTCCGATTTGATCAAACAAGCATTTTTGCATACACGCTGGTACGTTGCACCGGCGTTGCGCAAACCAAAAGGCATAGTGACATAGCAATAAGCCCCGTGCGGGGTAATGAACGCATTTTTATTTGATCTTCCTTTTTCAAGGGATTTGGTGGAAACCGGAATAAGCATCCAAGAAAGACAACAGCTCACACCCTGCAGTGGAATCAATCACTTGATCGATCCGAGGTAAAGGGAAAGGGTCTTTCGGGCAAGCTTTGTTCAAGTTGGTGTAGTCGATGCACATGCGCCACACCTTTGGAGCTTTTGCTTCCATGTTCTCTTCTTTCTTCTTCTCGACCAGCACCGGATTGGCTAGCCACTCAGTGTGCAGTACTTCCACGATGAAACCGGCAACCAGTAACTTTGTCACCTCTTCTCCAATGATCTTTCTCCTGTCTTCAGCAAACCGGCGCAGCGGCTGCCTTACCGGCTTTGCATCTTTCCGGACATTTAATGAGTGCTCAGCCAGCTCCCTCGGAACACCTACCAAGTCATCCGTAGACCAGGCAAAGATATTCCGATTCTCACGGAGGAAGCTGACGACGCGCTTTCCTATTCCTCATTCATGCCGGCACCGATACGAACGGTGCGCTCGGGTAAGCCGGGTCTAGCACAATGTCCTTTGTTTCTTTTGTCGGCTTGAATGCCGGTGTGCCCAAGTTTGCACTCATTGCCGCTAAGCAAGCTGTGAGGACTGAGCCAGCGCAGCTGCGGTTTGCATTCTCCTCTTTTCCTCTGTGATCACCAGCGACTCTGCCAGGTTTGATCCGGCGTGTTTCCAGTGAGACTTTGTAGTTTCCCACCACGTTAAGGGTCCACGAGGTGCCGGCATCTTCATCTTGAGATACGCCGTGTGAGTTGAGGCCATGAAAGCAGCCAACGCCGGTCTCCCCAGCAATGCATGATAAGGACTATCTAAGTCCACCACCTCAAACTCAAGGTTTTCAACCCGGCAGTTGTCACGTCCTCCAAACGACACATCCACCCGGACTTTTCCAACCGGTGCACAGGACAGGCCCGGAACGATTCCATGGAAAGTCGTACGAGTTGGCTGTAGCATGTTTTCTGTTATGCCTAGCATGTTCATGGTGTGCCGGTACATGATGTTTATGCTGCTCCCATTGTCTATCAGCACCTTGCTGAACTTGACTCGAGCGTTTGGCCCTTGCATGATTGGGTCCAAGACAAGAGCATAGCCACCCGGGTTAGGCATGATCTTGGGGTGATCCTTGAACGACCACGAGATCTCTTGATCAGACCACAACATGTACTTTGGCACTGCCGGCATCACCGCGTTCACTTCCATAGAACGGCGATGCAGGCTCTGTCTGTCGGTTGGCTCAGTTACGAACACAACGCAGCACATATCTGGGTCATGGTAAACATTCCGGCCCAAAGGTGCCGGTGGAGGCGGTTGGCCATTGCCTTCTCCCACCTGGTTAACTTGCTGGTATTGCTGCCGGTTTGGCTGTACCGGTAAGGCGTTTGCCCCGGTAAGCGGTGGTGGTGGTGGTAGCTGTTGTTGCCGCGGCATGTCTTGTGGTGGTTGTGCATCTTTTACCGTTCCCGGATCGTCGGTGTGTGCCTGTGCCAAGGTTGGTCCATGGCAGCTTCCATGGTGTACTCGCGGGTTCTTGCCAGTTCTTTTTCTGGCCCCAGGGTTTCTTTTCGACCCACTGTTTCTTTGGACCCGCCCATGGCTGCGATCCGGTTCTTTGCCTCTGACTGCCGCTGGCCTCAGAGTTTTCTTGTACAGCAGCAACTTGCTGCGGACCGTACCTTCGATCCGGAAAATCTTCCCTTCTTTTGTTGTTCCGGTTATCCCGGTGTTGCTCTTGGCGCTGCTGAGGCGGGTTTGACTGTTCCGGCTCAGTTGCACCGCCGGCTGCGTTGGGTCTCCCAACGCATAGCTATCCGCCACACGTATCATTTCTGCCAACGTTGTCGGCATGTTTCGCTGCAGCTTTTGCCACAACGGCGAACCTCTTCTGCACCCACTGCTAAACCAAGCAATGGCTTGCGCCTCTATCACCCCTTCACATGAGTTCCTTGTGGTGTTCCATGATACGTCTCCGACGTATCGATAATTTCTTATGTTCCATGCCACATTATTGATGTTATCTACATGTTTTATGCACACTTTATGTCATATTCGTGCATTTTCTGGAACTAACCTATTAACAAGATGCCGAAGTGCCGGTTGCTGTTTTCTGCTATTTTTGGTTTCAGAAATCCTAGTAACGAAATATTCTCGGAATTGGACGAAATCAAAGCCCAGGGGCCTATTTTCTCACGAAGCTTCGAAGTCCGAAGGAGAGACGAAGAGGGGCCACGGAGGGGCCACACTATAGGGCGCGCGGCCCCCTTGGCCGCGCCGGCCTGGTGTGGGGCCCCCGTGCCGCCTCTTGACCTGCCCTTCCGCCTATAAAAAGTCTCCGTGAAAACCCCCAACCGAGAGCCACGATACGGAAAACCTTCCGAGAGACGCCGCCGCCGCCGATCCCATCTCGGGGGATCCGAGATCGCCTCCGGCACCCTGCGGAGAGGGGAATCATCTCCCGGAGGACTCTACGCCGCCATGGTCGCCTCCGGTGTGATGTGTGAGTAGTCTACCCCTGGACTATGGGTCCATAGCGGTAGCTAGATGGTTGTCTTCTCCCCATTGTGCTATCATTGTCGGATCTTGTGAGCTGCCTAACATGATCAAGATCATCTATCTGTAATTCTATATGTTGCGTTTGTTGGGATCCGATGAATAGAGAATACTTGTTATGTTGATTATCAAAGTTATGCTTATGTGTTGTTTATGATCTTGCATGCTCTCCGTTACTAGTAGATGCTCTGGCCAAGTAGATGCTTGTAACTCCAAGAGGGAGTACTTATGCTCGATAGTGGGTTCATGCCTGCATTGACACCTGGGACAGTGACAGAAAGTTCTAAGGTTGTGTTGTGCTGTTGCCATTAGGGATAAAACATTAGTGCTATGTTCAAGGATGTAGTCACTAGTTACATTACGCACCATACTTAATGCAATTGTCTGTTGTTAGCAACTTAATACTGAAGGGGTTCGGATGATAACCTGAAGGTGGACTTTTTAGGCATAGATGCAGTTGGATGACGGTCTATGTACTTTGTCGTAATGCCCAATTAAATCTCACTATACTCATCATGATATGTATGTGCATGGTCATGCTCTCTTTATTTGTCAATTGCCCAACTGTAATTTGTTCACCCAACATGCTGTTCGTCTTATGGGAGAGACACCTCTAGTGAACTGTGGACCCCGGTCCAATTCTCTTTCTTGAAATACAATCTACTGCAATACTTGTTCTACTTGTTTTGCAAACAATCGTCTTCCACACAATACGGTTAACTCTTTGTTACAGCAAGCCGGTGAGATTGACAACCTCAACGTTTCGTTGGGGCAAAGTACTTTGGTTGTGTTGTGCAGGTTCCACGTTGGCGCGGAATCCCTGGTGTTGCGCCGCACTACATCCCGCCGCCATCAACCTTCAACGTGCTTCTTGGCTCCTCCTGGTTCGATAAACCTTGGTTTCTTTATGAACTTGCTGCTGTGCGCATCATACCTTCCTCTTGGGGTTGCCCAACGAACGTGTGAAATACACGCCATCAAGCTCTTTTTATGGCGCCGTTGCCGGGGAGATCAAGACACGCTGCAAGGGAGTCTCCACTTCTCAATCTCTTTACTTTGTTTTTGTCTTGCTTAGTTTTATTTACTACTTTGTTTGCTGCACTAAATCAAAATACAAAAAAATTAGTTGCTAGTTTTACTTTATTTGCTATCTTGTTTGCTATATCAAAAATACAAAAAAATTAGTTTACTTGCATTTACTTTATCTAGTTTGCTTTATTTACTGTTGCTAAAATGGCCAACGCTGAAAATACTAAGTTGTGTGACTTCACAACCACAAATAATAATGATTTCTTATGCACACCTATTGCTCCACCTGCTACTACAGCAGAATTCTTTGAAATTAAACCTGCTTTACTGAATCTTGTTATGCGAGAGCAATTTTCTGGTGTTAGTTCTGATGATGCTGCTGCCCATCTTAATAATTTTGTTGAATTATGTGAAATGCAAAAATATAAAGATGTAGATGGTGATATTATTAAACTAAAATTGTTCCCTTTCTCATTAAGAGGAAGAGCTAAAGATTGGTTGCTATCTCTGCCTAAGAATAGTATTGATTCATGGACTAAATGCAAGGATGCTTTTATTGGTAGATATTATCCCCTGCTAAAATTATATCTTTGAGGAGTAGCATAATGAATTTTAAACAATTAGATACTGAACATGTTGCTCAAGCTTGGGAAAGAATGAAATCTTTGGTTAAAAATTGCCCAACCCATGGACTGACTACTTGGATGATCATCCAAACCTTCTATGCAGGACTAAATTTTTCTTCGCGGAATTTATTGGATTCAGCTGCTTTATGTCCATCACTCTTGGTGAAGCAACAAAGCTTCTTGATAATATGATGATCAATTACTCTGAATGGCACACGGAAAGAGCTCCACAAGGTAAGAAGGTAAATTCTGTCGAAGAAACCTCTTCCTTGAGTGATAAGATTGATGCTATTATGTCTATGCTTGTGAATGATAGGACTAATATTGATCCTAATAATGTTCCATTAGCTTCATTGGTTGCACAAGAAGAACATGTTGATGTAAACTTCATTAAAAATAATAATTTCAACAACAATGCTTACCGGAACAATTCTAGTAACAACTATAGACCATATCCTTATAATAATGGCAACGGCTATGGTAATTCTTATGGGAATTCTTACAACAATAATAGGAGTTCACCCCCTGGACTTGAAGCCATGCTTAAAGAATTTATTAGTACACAAACTGCTTTTAACAAATCTGTTGAAGAAAAGCTTGGGAAAATTGATATACTTGCTTCTAAAGTCGATAGTCTTTTTTTGAACCTTGAGACTGTGGGGAAAAAACCCCACAGTTATTTATTAAAACCAAAGAGCATATGTACAAAACAAAAAAGAAGAAAGGAAAAAGAAAAAGAAAGACCTAACTGTACAAAACTAAAGAAGGGAATAAAGCTACATCAGGCTGCCTATCCAGGCAACTAAATCTTGTAAATGCTTCCTTTTTATCCTATGCTCAAGCATGGATATATCATGCACAAACCCCTTCTTCCACCCTTGAAAGGAAGGCCTAATATACTGAAAGATTTTGTCATTGCGTTGCTTCCATATATTCCAACAAGCTAAAATAACCACTTCCATGAAGAAAGGCTTAGCAAAGCCAGCTCTTGCCCTAGTTGCAGCCTCCTGGATATCTTGCCCCTGTTGCCAATCAATCTGTAAATATGCCCAAATCCTCTGACTGAACTGACACTCAAAGAACAAGTGCATTCTGTCCTCATATGCTCTAGCAAAGCACAACTCACAGTGAGTATCATCTGTAACCTTCCAATGTCGTCTCTTCAACATGTCCCTAGTATTCAAACGATCACTAACCAGGAGCCATGCAAAAAATTTATGCTTCATAATACAGGAGGACCTCCAAATCCATCTATAAATGCCAATGACCTGAATGTGCTCATGTAGGTACTTGTAGTACTTCGATGCAGTATATGTACTCCCCCATACATAAACCCAAGAATCATTTCCCACTGACAAAGGATTGCGCCTCATCTGAGAACTTAGCTCCCTCCATTCCTCATAGGCTTGAGAGGATAAAGGTAAGTGAAAAAGCTGCGCAATATCATCAACTTCATACACCTCCTTGGCCGTAAGTTTATCATTCAAAGCATAAGAAAAAATCCTTGGATATCTCTCACTAAGAGGAGTTGTTGAGTTCTCAAATTTCCAATTATCTAACCAGAATAAAAAAGAATCTCCTTTACCAGGCAAGACAGTGGTCACCTGCCTATACTTTTCCAAGTATTTACACACATCTTTCCACCAAAAGGAGCCACAGAGATGTTCAGCATGAGGTACAGATTCCTGGTAGTAAGTTCTCCATACAAGACTGACCCAAGGGGTATCTGCTTTATTATAAAATTTATCCAGAAATTTCAACAACAAGGCCTCATTATGTTTTTGAAAATTAACAATACCAACCCCACCTTTATTCTTAGGCTTGCATATCATCTCCCAAGCCGCCAAAGACTGCTTTGGTGTATCAATATTATCCCTCCATAAGCACTGCCTTAGAATCCTATTCAGCTGATTTAAAATGCCAGGTGGAATTTGAATAGAACACAAAAAGAATGTGGACATGGAAGACAGGGCAGAATCCACCAGCTGCAGTCTAGCTCCTTGAGACAAGAAACTAGAAATGCTTGTAAGCTTTCTCTCCAATCTAGTAACAATTGGAGTCAAATGCTGAATCTTTGGTCTAGTTGTTCCCAGAGGTAACCCCAAGTAAGTGAAAGGGAGAGTTGCAACTTGGCATCCAAAAGCAGTGGCAAGCAGCTCAATCTCCTCACTGGCCACATTAATTGGAACCATACTGGATTTATGATAGTTAACCTTCAGACCAGTAGAAACAGAGAACTTATGTAAAATATCCTTTAAGGCCAGAACTTGATTCATATCAGCAGGAATAATGAGCAAAGTGTCATCTGCATACTGCACCACTGGATAATCTGGGTCACCCACCTCAATAGGCAATGACAGTAAACCAGCTCTAAGAGCATCATTAATCACCAATTGCAACAATTCAGACCCAAGCACATACAAAATTGGAGACAGAGGGTCACCCTGCCTAACACCCCTCTTACATGAAAATTGCTTTCCTGGAACACCATTCAACAAAATCTTAGAAGTTCCAGAAGAGAGGATATCCTTTACCCACTTTATAGTCTTACAATCAAAACCCATATGTGACATTACTTGAATAATTGCCTCATGTTCAATAGTATCAAAAGCTTTAGCAAAGTCAAGCTTCATGATCACCAAAGGTTTTTTGGAAGCATGACACTGATATAAATATTCAAAAGTCCATGCAACACAATCCTGAATTGTTCTGCTCTTGATAAAGCCATATTGATTCTTATGCACACAGGACAGAATCCTCTGCTGAAATCTATTAGCCACCAGTTTTGTCAAAAACTTGAGACAAGCATTTGTGAGAGAGATGGGCCTAAAGTCATTTACACTCTCAGGACTATGTACCTTAGGAACAAGAGTAATGAAAGACTCATTTATATTCTGTAGCTGTAAAGTTCCCTCATGAAAGTCATGCACCAGCTTGCATAAATCTTGTTTTATTATAGGCCAACATTTCTTCAGAAACAAACCAGTGAAACCATCTGGCCCAGGGGACTTATCTGGTGGCATTTGCTTAAGAACCAAATCAATCTCCTCTTGCAAAAAAGGCTGAGAAATCTCTTCAAGCCCCTCTACTTTCTTTATAAGCCTGTGCAGGTCAAACTGCATATCTATAAAGTCGATAGTCTTGCTGCTGATGTTGATCTTTTGAAATCAAAAGTTTTGCCTAATGAGAATCATCATAATAAAATTACTACGACAATGCCATTCAAGTTAGAATTAATGAGAATATAAGATTAATGGCTGAACTGCGTGCTAGGTGGGATAGAGAAGAAAATGAAAAACTAGCTAAAGAAAAGAATATAGCTAAAGTTTGGACTATTACCACCACTAGTAATGCTAATGCTACACATGTTGCTGCACCTCCTACTCATACTAATAAAAGAATTGGTGTTAGCAATGTTTCCACTTCTAATGCAAAGCGCGAAAAACTGCTAAAACTGCTGAAACTGCTTGTGATAAAGCTGCTGAAATTTTTTCCAACATTGGGGATGATGATCCCATTGCTTTAGATTATAATGGTTTGAATTTTGATGATTGCCACATCTCTGAAGTTATAAAGTTCTTGCAAAAACTTGCTAAAAGTCCTAATGCTAGTGCTATAAATTTGGCTTTTACACATCATATTACAAATGCTCTTATAAAAGCTAGAGAAGAGAAACTAGAGCGCGAAGCCTCTATTCCTAAAAAGCTAGAGGATGGTTGGGAGCCCATCATTAAGATGAAGATTAAAGATTTTGATTGTAATGCTTTATGTGATCTTGGTGCAAGTATTTCTGTTATGCCTAAGAAAATTTATAATATGCTTGACTTGCCACCATTGAAAAATTGTTATTTGGATGTTAATCTTGCTGATCATTCTACAAAGAAACCTTTGGGGAAAGTTGATAATGTTCGCATTACCGTTAACAATAACCTTGTTCCCGTTGATTTTGTTGTCTTGGATATTGAATGCAATGCATCTTGTCCCATTATATTGGGAAGACCTTTTCTTCGAACTGTTGGTGCTATTATTGATATGAAGGAAGGTAATATAAAATATCAATTTCCTCTCAAGAAAGGTATGGAACACTTCCCTAGAAAGAGAATGAAGGTACCTTTTGATTCTATTATGAGAACAAATTATGATGTTGACACTTCGTCTCTTGATAATACTTGATACACACTTTCTGCGCCTAGCTGAAAGGCGTTAAAGAAAAGCGCTTATGGGAGACAACCCATGTTTTTACCTACAGTACTTTGTTTTTATTTTGTGTCTTGGAAGTTGTTTACTACTGTAGCAACCTCTCCTTATCTTAGTTTTGTGTTTTGTTGTGCCAAGTTAAGCCGTTGATAGAAAAGTAAGTACTAGATTTGGATTACTGCACAGTTCCAGATTTCTTTGCTGTCACGAATCTGGGTCCACCTCCCTGTAGGTAGCTCAGAAAATTAAGCCAATTTACGTGCATGATCCTCAGATATGTACGCAACTTTCATTCAATTTGAGCATTTTCATTTGAGCAAGTCTGGTGCCATTTTAAAATTCGTCAATACGAACTGTTCTGTTTTGACAGATTCTGCCTTTATTTCGCATTGCCTCTTTTGCTATGTTGGATGAATTTCTTTGATCCATTAATGTCCAGTAGCATTATGCAATGTCCAGAAGTGTTAAGAATGATTGTGTCACCTCTGAATATGTCAAATTTATATTGTGCACTAACCCTCTAATGAGTTGTTTCGAGTTTGGTGTGGAGGAAGTTTTCAAGGATCAAGAGAGGAGTATGATGCAACATGATCAAGGAGAGTGAAAGCTCTAAGCTTGGGGATGCACCGGTGGTTCACCCCTGCATATATCAAGAAGACTCAAGCGTCTAAGCTTGGGGATGCCCAAGGCATCCCCTTCTTCATCGACAACATTATCAGGTTCCTCCCCTGAAACTATATTTTTATTCCATCACATCTTATGTGCTTTGCTTGGAGCGTCGGTTTGTTTTTGTTTTTGTTTTGTTTGAATAAAATGGATCCTAGCATTCACTTTATGGGAGAGAGACACGCTCCGCTGTAGCATATGGACAAGTATGTCCTTGGTTTCTACTCATAGTATTCATGGCGAAGTTTCTCCTTCGTTAAATTGTTATATGGTTGGAATTGGAAAATGATACATGTAGTAATCGCTATAAATGTCTTGGGTAATGTGATACTTGGCAATTGTTGTGCTCATGATTAAGCTCTTGCATCATATGCTTTGCACCCATTAATGAAGAAATACATAGAGCATGCTAAAATTTGGTTTGCATATTTGGTTTCTCTAAGGTCTAGATAATTTCTAGTATTGAGTTTGAACAACAAGGAAGACGGTGTAGAGTCTTATAATGTTTTCAATATGTCTTTTATGTGAGTTTTGCTGCACCGGTTCATCCTTGTGTTTGTTTCAAATAAGCCTTGCTAGCCTAAACCTTGTATCGAGAGGGAATACTTCTCATGCATCCAAAATACTTGAGCCAACCACTATGCCATTTGTGTCCACCATACCTACCTATACTACATGGTATTTTCCCGCCATTCCAAAGTAAATTGCTTGAGTGCTACCTTTAAAATTCCATCATTCACCTTTGCAATATATAGCTCATGGGACAAATAGCTTAAAAACTATTGTGGTATTGAATATGTAATTATGCACTTTATCTCTTATTAAGTTGCTTGTTGTGCGATAACCATGTTCATGGGGACGCCATCAACTTTTCATTGTTGAATTTCATGTGAGTTGCTATGCATGTTCGTCTTGTCTGAAGCAAGAGAGATCTACCACCATATGGTTAAGCATGCATATGTTAGAGAAGAACATCGGGCCGCTAACTAAAGCCATGCTCCATGGTGGAAGTTTCAGTTTTGGACAACAATCCTCAAATCTCAAATGAGAAAATTATTAATTGTTGGTATATGCTTATGCATAAAAGAGGAGTCCATTATCTGTTGTCTATGTTGTCCCGGTATGGATGTCTAAGTTGAAGAATAATCAATAGCGAGAAATCAATTCTCCTTAGACCTTTGTACAGGCGGCATAGAGGTACCCCTTTGTGACACTTGGTAAAAACAATGCATTGTGATGACCAGGTAGTCCAAGCTAATTAGGACAAGGTGCGGGCACTATTAGTACGCTATGCATGAGGCTTGCAACTTATAAGATATAATTTACATGATGCATATGCTTTATTACTACCGTTGACAAAATTGTTTCATGTTTTCAAAATCAAAGCTCTAGCACAAATATAGCAATCGATGCTTTTCCTCTATGGAGGACCTATTCTTTTACTTTCAATGTTGAGTCAGTTCACCTATCTCTCCACCTCAAGAAGCAAACACTTGTGTGAGCTGTGCATTGATTCCTACATATTTGCTTATTGCACTTATTATATTACTCTATGTTGACAATATCCATGAGATATACATGTTACAAGTTGAAAGCAACCGCTGAAACTTAGTCTTCTTTTGTGTTTCAATATCTCTACTTTGAATTATTGCTTTATGAGTTAACTCTTATGCAAGACTTATTGATGCTTGTCTTGAAGTGCTATTCATGAAAAGTCTTTGCTATATGATTCACTTGTTTACTCATGTCATATACATTGTTTCGATCGCTGCATTCACTACATATGCTTTACAAATAGTATGATCAAGATTATGATGGCATGTCACTCCAGAAATTATCTGTGTTATCGTTTTACCTGCTCGGGACGAGCAGAACTAAGCTTGGGGATGCTGATACGTCTCAGACGTATCGATAATTTCTTATGTTCCATGCCACATTATTGATGTTATCTACATGTTTTATGCACACTTTATGTCATATTCGTGCATTTTACGGAACTAACCTATTAACAAGATGCCGAAGTGCCCGTTCTTTTTCTGCTGTTTTTGGTTTCAGAAATCCTAAGGAAATATTCTCGGAATTGGACGAAATCAAAGCCCAGGGGCCTATTTTCTCACGAAGCTTCCAGAAGTCCGAAGGAGAGACGAAGAGGGGCCATGGAGGGGCCACACTATAGGGCGGCGCAGCCCCCCCCCCCTTGGCCGCGCCGGCCTGTAGTGTGGGGCCCCCGTGCCGCCTCTTGACCTGCCCTTCCGCCTATAAAGTCTCTGTGCGAAACCCCCAGTACCGAGAGCCACGATACGGAAAACCTTCCCGAGACGCCGCCGCCGCCGATCCCATCTCGGGGGATCCAGGAGATCGCCTCCGGCACCCTGCCGGAGAGGGGAATCATCTCCCGGAGGACTCTACGCCGCCATGGTCGCCTCCGGTGTGATGTGTGAGTAGTCTACCCCTTGACTATGGGTCCATAGCAGTAGCTAGATGGTTGTCTTCTCCCCATTGTGCTATCATTGTCGGATCTTGTGAGCTGCCTAACATGATCAAGATCATCTATCTGTAATTCTATATGTTGCGTTTGTTGGGATCCGATGAATAGAGAATACTTGTTATGTTGATTATCAAAGTTATGCTTATGTGTTGTTTATGATCTTGCATGCTCTCCGTTACTAGTAGATGCTCTGGCCAAGTAGATGCTTGTAACTCCAAGAGAGAGTACTTATGCTCGATAGTGGGTTCATGCATGCATTGACACCTGGGAGTCAGAAAGTTCTAAGGTTGTGTTGTGCTGTTGCCATTAGGGATAAAACATTAGTGCTATGTTCAGGATGTAGTCACTAGTTACATTACGCACCATACTTAATGCAATTGTCTGTTGTTAGCAACTTAATACTGGAAGGGTTCGGATGATAACCTGAAGGTGGACTTTTTAGGCATAGATGCATGCTGGATGGCGGTCTATGTACTTTGTCGTAATGCCCAATTAAATCTCACTATACTCATCATGATATGTATGTGCATGGTCATGCTCTCTTTATTTGTCAATTGCCCAACTGTAATTTGTTCACCCAACATGCTGTTCGTCTTATGGGAGAGACACCTCTAGTGAGCTGTGGACCCCGGTCCAATTCTCTTTACTGAAATACAATCTACTGCAATACTTGTTCTACTGTTTTCTGCAAACAATCGTCTTCCACACAATACGGTTAACTCTTTGTTACAGCAAGCGGTGAGATTGACAACCTCACTGTTTCGTTGGGGCAAAGTACTTTGGTTGTGTTGTGCGGGTTCCACGTTGGCGCCGGAATCACAGTGTTGCGCCGCACTACATCACGCCGCCATCAACCTTCAACGTGCTTCTTGGCTCCTCCTGGTTCGATAAACCTTGGTTTCTTTACGAGGGAAAACTTGCTGCTGTGCGCATCATACCTTCCTCTTGGGGTTGCCCAACGAACGTGTGAAATACACGCCATCATTCCACCGGGCCAGGTAGTCCCGGTCTGTTTCATTCTGGCGCTGTATGCACAGAGCGAGCTGCTGCGGCCTGTTTGGCCTTCGATAGGTGCTGCTGAAGTTGCTCACAAAAGCTTCCTCAAAGTCCAACCAACCATTTATGCTTCCTGCCGGCAAGTTGTTCAGCCAGATTCTTGCCGGTCCCACCAAGAATGATGGTATGATTCTCACGGCCCAACGCCGGTTTCCTCCTCCTGCTACGCTTCCTCCGCCGCCTGCGACGTATACCGCGGTCACGTAATCCGCGAGCCAGTCTTCCGGCTTAGTGGTGCCATCGTATGTTTTTGTGTCACGGGGCAACTGGAAGTTGCGAACCGGTGGTCCCTCTTTCATGATCCTTGGACCAAAACATTTTGGGCCCGGAGGACCTTCTGCCTCGATCATTTCCGACAAATATACTCTATCCAGACGGTGCCTCGCATCCCGTTCTGGCAGGTATCTTTCTCCCAGGCGTTCTCCCAATGGGTTCCGGTATGCTGCCGGTCTTGTGGAATCAGCTTCATCGTAACATTCCGGTACCGCGGCCCTTGCCTGCCGGTACCTTGGGGGATCTATTTCCTCCTCATCGTACGCCGCCCTTGCAGCTCGATAATTTTGCCCGGTTTCTTGTCTACCGGCATGATTGTTTCCGGCATAGCCTTCTTTGGCGTAGCCTCTGTTTGCCCCTTGGCTTTTTCTACCGGCATCATGTTGCCCGGCTTGTTGTTTTCCGGCAAGAACCGGATCGTACACAGTCATCTGCTGCGCATTCATCTCTTTCTCTTCTTCTGTCCGGATGGGGGGACGAGGCCTGCCCATGGGACTTGCTACCGGCATTCCTTGTGAACGCGCGGATTTTGAAGCCACAGCCTTGTTCAGCTTATCAAGCTGCTCAGCGTTCTGCTGCTCGATAGTTTCAAGAAGCTCCCGGACACGCTCTTGTTGTTTTGCCAGAGCATCCCCGGAAAGCGATTCACACAGTTGTACAGCAGCTTTAGCAGCTTTTATTGTTTTATCCGGGCTACTGTACTTAGGTTTTTCTACTATGCTCACAGATGCAGAGGTGCTTTTGCCGGCATGAATTTCTTTACGTAGATCCTGATCTAGATTGCGAGCCTTAAGCCGGTTCTCCGGTATCCTAGCAGCATGAGCGCTAACAGAAGCAAAGCCATGGGCAGCGTTATACTCATGTACGGTTAGGTTCAGCTCGCTGCGCCCCTGACGACGTCGCCGCTCTCGAGTATCTTCTGGCGCTGTGCCTCCAGCTCCGCCTGAGCCGCTGCCGGGTCAATGTTCTGCGCGATGGGGGTGGCGAGGACGTTCATTGCCGCTTGGAGCGGTGTTTCCGGTGGTGCGGATGATGCTCCCGCAGCGCCGCGCTCCAGCGGTGGCTTGGCCGCACGGGTTGAAGCCGCACGCCCAGCACCTTCTTCCACAGCTTCTTTGCCGGCGTCGACCCGCCTGCCATCATCACCTCCACGCTGCAGGAGCGCGGCCTGCATGTAGACACCTTGGCGGATCCGGCGCTACCAGCACCGGCGGGGCGGCGCACGAACGGTGCCGAAGATGCGGTGGCTGCCGAACTCGATGATGCGGCCGTTCTTGGGGAAGATGCCGCCGTTGGCGAAGCAGCCCGCGTTGTCGTTGATGAAGTCCATGGCGTAGATGCGCTGCACCAGCGCGGACACCGTACGCTGGCCGGCGACGTCGAGGATGCCCGCCCGAATGTGAACTCCAGCAAGCGCCACTTCATGCCCCACGGTGGGCGCCAACTGTCGTCGTGGTGAACGAGCAGATGCCATGGGATGGCTTAAGTTGGGGCCGAATGGGCGCAAGAGGATTCGGGGGAGGGTTTGCGACTAGATGGGATGAACTTCCGGATGCTTTCCTCAAGAACACAACCAAAGGCAGGTATGCAAGAAGAAAGACAAGAGGAAGAACTCTGCTCTAGATCGCTAGCTTCATTGATCTCAACATGGTTACAGGTTCTTGGATACAAGGTCTATCGTCTAATCTCTTCTGTCAACACGCGCCCGTAAGAGGCTGTGCCCCCTCTCCTTATATAGGGGAGAGGGTGGCTTACCAAGAAACCCTAATGGCATCTTTGACTGGACAAACTACTTTACAAAGCTACTTTAATCATGGATGACGCCGGGGTCTTCTTTAATCAGGGACGCTGACGTCCTCCGGCTTCTTTCAGCGTCACCCCTCTCTTTGGCGCCAGGGCTCCGATTAAAGTCACTTTGCTTAGCTCATCCTTGTCTTCTAGCTCTGAAGAGAATCTTTGACCAGTCTTGCCGACATGCTCTTCTTTCCGGTAGCCCGGTATCTTTTTATTGGTTCCGGTATACCCCTCTTGGGGATACCGGCTTAGCTTTACTTAGCCAAACTCTTATCTTTGTGCTCCGGTATAAACATTAAACCGGTATCTTGATGGCCCAAACCATCCGGTTTGGCACGCCTTTGGCATACCGGGGGTCATCCCCCCGACAAAGATGCTCCATGGTTACGGCCGAAGAAGGTTCAATGATGAAGATGCTCCATCATCAAGTTAATTGAAGAATGTTCATGGCACAAATGAGTATCTCAACATGGCAATCAATTTCCCATTTATTTTTGTGTAATCATGTAATTGTATGTAAGATATTAAAAGTGGAGATGGTTGGCTTTTTGTACCATATATATAGGGAGATTCCCCAACACTGTTAGAGGAGATGTAGTCGTTCACGGGCTTGCAGAAAAAAATTCCAGCGCAACTGAAGATGTCGTAGAGGCGTGTGCACCAACGACATCTTCGAGAAGCTGCGCCACGGGAGATTTCCCAACCCTTTCCCCAACACTGTTAGAGGAGATGGAGTCGTTCACGGGCTTGCGGAAAAATTTCCAGGCGCAACTTCCGAAGATGCCGTAGGGCGTGTGTCCCAACAACACCTTCGGGAAGCTGCGCCACGGGAGATTTCCCAACCCTTCCCCCAACACTGTTAGAGGAGATGGAGTCGTTCACAGGCTTGCAGAAAAAAATTCCGAGGCGCAACTTCCGAAGATGCTGTAGGGCGTGTGCAACGACATCTTCGAGAAGTTGCGCCACGAAGATTTCCCAACCCTTTCCTCCATCCATGGGGATGAAACTCAACCTACCTGCTAGGTTGGCTTGTTGATCTGCTTGGCAAGGCGTATCGAAGCTCCTTTTATAGGCACGGTGCCGCTTCTTCTTTGTATTGTTCCTTCGACAGGGCGTCGTGCGCTACATGCTTTATATCATCGAGCAGTGTGTCCACCCATGCGTCCTTATCCCGCCGACAACTTTAGTCCCGGTTGCACCCACCACCTGGAACTGAAGGTTACCCACACGTCCTTATCCCACCGACAGTTTTGTTAGATGACACAAAAACCATTCCCACCCTTTTCCTCCCACGCGGCGTCGTGGCGGGAAACTTTCTCATCATCAGCGTCAGCCACGATGAAGCCACCAGCTCTAGGATAAAAGGGGTATATAAACTAAATTTAAACTAAAACAATCGACAACGACTTTATTAAAAATACACTTAAATTAGATAAACGACTAGTCTAGTCTACTCATCGTCGGAGGTTGTCTCGGTCCAAATCTCGTCCCACCAAGGGTCGTTGTCGGCCCAAGTTGTATTCGGGTTGTCGAGCTCGAAATCTGCGACGACCCGATGGTGGTGCCTGTCGGACCTGCGATGTGCCCTGAAGTCAGAGAAGAACGCGTCTGTGTTGTCGACGTCGTTAGGGAACTGCGCCCTCCACTGGCGCATCAACTGCTCGTCGTGCTCGGCGATGGCGATCCGGCGCTGCACCTGGTGGTGGTGGCGATGGTCCTCGTCGTCGACGAGCCACGGCGCTGGCGCGAGGAACTCCGCCTCCTCCAGCGATTCGACGTCCGGGAAGTTCATGTCGCGTTGTAGCCGCCGAAATCGCCACGCGGCCGCGTCATAAGTGCGCGTCGCTAGCTCCAGCGTGTTGTACGCAGCCGGAGGTGAGCGGGCCACCGCGCGTATCTCGGCGTAGAACCTACCGTTCGGGCCACGGACGACCAACGACCCGCGGCCCGGCATCCCTAAACGAATGAGAGGAGGCGATGACGATGTGTGGTTATGCGCGCACGCGGACTTTATAGCGCGCGAAGCGACGCGGCATGTTTGGCAACACGTGGCATGTGGAAGCGACGGCTACATGTCGCACGCCGGCGGCGGCGGGGCGGGGCACGTGGAAGCGGCGGCGACACGTGGCATGGGGAAGCGACATGTGGCACGGCGACGGCGGTGGCTAGTACATGGCTTCAAATTCAAATTCATAAGTTATTTAAATTTATATTCAGATTCATATGTAAATTATACTTTTATTAAATTGAGATTTTTTGAAAATTTTGATATATCATATGACTTTTTTTGATTTGAAATAAGACGGGAAACGAAAATAATTTGAAAGGGCACATACAAATTCGCATTTAGTCCCGGTTTGTGCCACGAACCAGGACTAAAGGCCTACTTTGCGCGTGCAGTGAAAAACGCAACGAAAATGGGCCTTTGATCCCGGTTCGTGCCACCAACTGGGACCAAAGGGTCCTCCGGTATAAAGGGTAACACTCCGCGTCGCCGACCGCCTCCCGTTGACCTCCGCCCTCGGCCGCCACCGGTGACACGCCGCGCGCCCACACGCCGCCGCCCGCGCGCGTCGGCCGCCCTAAACCTCCTCCTTGACCGCGCCTCCTTCCGCCGGTAAGGCACCCCGGCCGCCCCCTCCTCCTCCTCCTCCGGCCGGCCGACCGGCCGGCCAACAAGTTCTTTTTTTTTGTTAGATTAATTAGTGTAGTGAATTATATTAATTGCTAGATAAATTTGTTAGTGAAATTCGTTAGATAAATTTTATTAGTTAGAAATAATTGTTAGTTAAAACTATATGTTAGAAATATTTGTTAGTGAAATTTGTTAGATAAATTTTATTAGTTAGAAATAATTGTTAAAAAAAAGTAGTGAAATTATATGTTAGAAATATTTGTTAGTGAAATTATATGTTAGAAATATTTGTTAGTGAAATTTAAATAGTTGTGAAATTTAAAAAGTTGTGAATACTTATATGTTAGAAATATTTACATGTTAGAATATAAAGTAATATTTGTTAGATAAATTTTATTAGTTATAAATTTTCACAACGCCGTCCACGACGCCCGGTCATGGGGAGGCCCTTCCCGGTGGCAGTTTTCCCCAAGTGCTTGTTTGAAACCCGCAGAAGGAGCTCGGACGGCAGGATTCCCGTTAAGTTGACCGCTCCGTGCTGACGTGTGGGGCCGCGTCGCGGCTGGTAGAAAGGGACCGCGTGGGACAGGACGAGATAGCGTTTGGTTGCACGTGAGCAGGAGCTGGGTTTTGTCTCTCTCGGCCATTGGCATTTTCCCTTTTAAGAGTACCTTTTCTGTCTCCTTCTCTCTGCCTTTTTTCACCTAATTAGTATCAAATCTAGAGAAGCTTGCATTTCTGTCTTTCTTCAATTATTATTTGTGCCTTTTGGCCCTCGTTGTTTGCCCAATATGGCAGCAAATCTAGTAGGGAGCCCAATCTAGTACTCCATCTGGTCCATATGTATGTAGTTAAATCTAGAAGCAAATCTACAGGGAATGTACGATAAATTCACAAGGTCATATAGTAGAATAGGGATAGATAATATAGATAATAAGCTGCATTCAGCAGCCAAACATAGTAGGGTTCGAGGTTCTTCACAGCAGTACAGCACCATCTGACATAGGCATCCCAAATGGGCCTGCCGAAGATAGTACCCGGGGTTTACTGAAGGCCCATTATCCGAAGAATAAGAAGATTCGGGAGCCCAAGATATATTAAGGAAAGTTAGAGTTGTAATAGAAAGTGTTATTTGTAATCTGGCGAGATGAGTTAGAAACCGTCCCGGACTCTGTAACTTGTACAAAACGAAACCCTCGGCTCCGCCTCCTATATAAAGGGGGTCGAGGACGAAGAGATCATCGAATCATTGTTTACAAACCCTAGTTTTCATAACCGTCGAGTACTTTTCGGCTGAAACCTTCGAGATCTACTTGCCTCTACTTCCAACTAAACCCTAGCCTACAATCCATAGGCATTGACAAGTTGATACCTTGTCAATTGGCGCCGTCTGTGGGAACTAGAGGTGTAAGGATCTGATCTCGATGGCACGTTCAAGATCTTCGACATCATCAACCGCAAGCAACGCAATGGATCGAGGTAAACAGATCGCTGCTGGTCCTGTCGATTTTGTTCCTCACCCACCCTCCCGTTTGGATGCATATGCGTATCTGGCGGAGCCCATGGAGATGACGTTCGGAAGGTTTCACTTTCGCGTCGAGAAGGAAGGATCGTATCGTGTCGAAATTCCGATTTCGTCGGGATCGTCGGCGGTCGATTCCGATTTTTCAAGCTATACATCGTCAACCGAATCAGGAGAAGAAGAAACTTCGTCGACACGCTACGTCAGCACCAGAGCAAGAGAGAAACTCGCCAAGATCTTCAACGACATATCGTTTGAGTCATCTGCGGACTCATATATAAGCGATGGCTCAAGCGATGTCGACAGTTATGACTTCATCGACAAATCTATCACAGTGGGCAAGGTCTTCATCAATCTCAACGATGATGTCACCAAACCCAACATAGATCTGAGTACAAAGTATCATCAGATTTATGCCATTGAAGATCAAGAGGAAACATCTGAGGCTTTCGACGATCTGGGAAATCCATACGTCGATCCCTCCAATCTGCGACAAGGCCTGGGCAACAAATACGTTGGGCCACAGCCGCGAGACAGAGTTCAACTTTCGCAAGCAGCGTGGGATAGAGCCGCGAGAGCTATGAACGGTTCAGAACCAATGGCCACCACAGCCACACCAGAGGAATTGCAAGCATATCAATATAGGCTCGCACGAGCTGCAAGAGAATTGGAAAAACAGGCAGCTGAGTTAAACAGAAGAAAGGAGGCAGCTTCTGCATCTAGCAGGAGAAGGGCAGATCTAAGTCGACAATCTAGAACTTCGGGTGATAGCCACAGGGAGGCTCGGAACAGAGCAAGATCAAGGTTACAACATATACCCGAAGCAGAAAGAGAGCACTTGGTCCAAAACCTCGACATGTCCTTTATGTCGATAGATACAAGAGGAAACATCATCCCTAAGACACCAGAGGCTGGGTATATGGCGACACATGCTTTTATCCTTGCATCTAAACCACCTCCAGGTGATCCAAGGGAAACACTATACAATATGGCGGTAGCAGGAGTTGGAGCCATGGGGACAGCGTTTGTATCAACGCCTCCCGAAGGAGCGGCAAGGCAAAATAGTCCACGACCTACAGCAGCAGCAGCGGCAGCCCCTGAAGGACCAAGTGGAGCAAGAGACACGGCAGCACAAGCAAGGGTCGATAGAGCGCGGCAAAGCAGAAGGGAACATCGGCAATCCCCGGAGCTTAACGACGAAGATATGTGTGGCTTGCCGTGCTTCACGAGGAGAGTCCGAAAAACTCGAGTCCCTTCAGGATTCAAGTTACCCAACAACTTCAAGAAGTTCGACGGCCTTCAAGATCCAGAGGATTGGCTAGTTGATTATCTCGAGGAGAGTGAAGCTCACAGGAGGAACCAGTGCAACAGCTATGCAAAGCATCCAGGTGCATTTGAGTGGAGCCGCCGATCTTGGATAAAGAAACTTACTCCAGGATCTATCGACAGCTGGGAAAGCTTCGAGGACGTGTTCGTCAAGAACTTCAGATCCACGTGCAAAAAACCTGCGTCGTTAGAGGAGTTGAGAGCATGTCGACAAAAGCCAGATGAGCCAATGAGAAAATATATCCAAAGGTGGAACATCATCAAAAACTCGAGAAAATATATCTGACGAGAGAGCAATAGATGCGTTTGTCGCAGGAATCAGGCGTGGAGATTTTGTCGAGGACTTGGGAAGGACCAATCCAAAGACAGTATCCGCGTTAATGGAAATAGCAAACAGATGGGCAGATGGAGAAGATGTTGTCCACAACAAACGGCACAGGTCGCCAGAGGAGGACCGTGGTCGAAATTATCAACCGAGGCGATGATTTCCTCGGCAGTACCCGAACTATGACGCTCCAGGGCAAATTTCGGCAGGTTTTCGGGCAAACACAGGAGGAAACAACAGAGATGATTATCAGAGAAGCAGTGAACAGCGAGGTGATAACAGGGATGATTCTCGTAACAACAGGCAAAATAGCGGGCCTAGGTTCCCAAGGCCTTTCGTGTCCCCTGAAGAGATGATGAATGGGCCGTGTCAGATGCACTTTTTCCTCGACAGCAACGGTAAAAGACAGTCAGGGCACCTGCAGAAAGACTGTCAAAATTTTCAGGCAATGCTAAGGTATGCAGAGCACGCTAACGCGCGGGCAACACAGAGAAATCCTCGAGAACCCAGGAGCGAGATTCACTTGCCGCCTCCTCCCGCGATTACAGACGACAATCGGCATCAGCTCAGAATAGCGGCAGCACCTCCACCACCACCTTATGTTGATCCTAACTCCAATGGAGCGGTGTCGATGATTCAGAAGGGAAGGCCGTCCAATAGAGCTCAGAAAGTAATCTCACGACAGGTGTTTATGGCAGAAAAAATGCCTCCACCAACAGTTGAGTACCTTAATTGGTCAGGACAAGATATTGGCTTCACCATAGCGGATCATCCGCAGCAAGTTCCTCGACCAGGGCAGTCAGCACTTATTCTGCCAGCAGTTATCGCGGGATTTGATGTCTCTCGAGTGTTCATAGACGGCGGCAGCAGCTTAAACCTTATGTATGCAGATACATTGAGGAAGATGAACATATCCTTAGCAAACTTGAAGCCAACGGACACAAGGTTCCACGGCATCACACCAGAGAAACCAAGTTATCCATTGGGAAAATCAATCTCGACGTTCAGTTTGGAACCCGAGAAAATTATAGAATCGAGAGGCTGGAATTTGAAGTCGTGGATTTTCCGTCGCAATACCACGCTTTGTTGGGACGACCAGCATATGCTAGATTTATGGCGGTGCCACACTATACATACCTGTTGTGGAGATTGCCTGGACCAAAGGGACCAATCACAGTCAAAGGAAGCTTCGCCTTAGCCGATAAGTGCGACAAGGATTTTCATCGGCTATCAGAAACTTTCGGGATGCAAGCTGAGTATTTGGCGTCAAAAAGCATGACTGATTACGACGTGCTGCCAGACGTTGGAAGGCCAAATAAAGAATCAACTTTCAATACCGAGAAAAATTCTAAGGAGGTGCAGATTCACCCGAAAAAACGACGTCCATTGCGCAAATATGGATATCGCATAGGAAAGCGCGCTCGTCAAGTTCCTCCGTGAGCACTGGAAAATCTTCGCATGGTGTCCAGCTGACATGCCAGGAGTACCCAGGGAACTTGCCGAGCACCACCTCAACTTAGATCCTCTTGCGAGACCAATCAAACAACCCTTGCGGCGTTTTCGGAACCAAACCGCAAAGCTATGTTGTCGAAATAAATCGACTTAAGGATGCTGGTTTTATCAAAGAGATATCTACAGAAGCCACATGGGTAGCTAACCCAGTGATGGTGCTGAAGAAACACACGACAGTCCTTCGCATGTGCGTCGACTTTACGTGTCTCAATAAACATTGTCCAAAGGATCACTTTCCCCTCCCGAGGATCGATCAAATTATCGACTCCATGGCGGGATGCGAACGTCTTTCCTTCCTGGACGCATATTCTGGTTATAACCAGATCAGATTGAAAGAAGAAGATGAAGTAAAGACCGCGTTTATTACACCATAAGGCGTGTTTTGCTACAGAACAATGCCCTTCGGTCTAAAAAATGCGGGAGCAACATATCAGAGGATGATGCAGAAATGTTTGGCGACACAGATTGGGAAAAACGTGCAAGTATACATCGATGATGTCGTCATAACATCAAAAAAGGGGGCAACG
Organism: Lolium multiflorum; assembly: GCA_030979885.1. Lineage (NCBI taxonomy): Eukaryota > Viridiplantae > Streptophyta > Magnoliopsida > Poales > Poaceae > Lolium > Lolium multiflorum. Next base: position 241,597,755 of record CM061751.1, on the reverse strand, counting down.
CTGATCGAGGATCTCAAGGAAACCTTCGACAACCTCGACAAATTCTGCCTCAAGCTGAACCCGACGAAGTGTTCTTTTGGCGTCCCAGCAGGAGAACTTCTGGGGTTTCTAGTTTCAGCAAGAGGGATTGAAGCAAATCCCGATAAAATACAAGCTATCGTAACAATGAGGAAGCCAACGAAGTTGAAAGAAATACAGCAGCTAACTGGGCGAGTCGCGAGCAGATTTCGCCAGGCTAGGGGAAAAAGCGCTACCATTTTACGCCCTCATAAAGCAAGGAGATAAATTCCAGTGGAACGAAGAAGCGGACAGAGCTTTTGAGGACCTCAAACGCAAAATCTCGACACCCCCCATCTTGGTGGCGCCAAAAGAGAAGGAGCCTTTGTTACTGTATATTGCGGCCACACCCCAGGTAGTAAGCACAGTCCTTGTCGTTGAAAGGGAGAAGAAGGAAAACTCACGGAGTACAGAGGCAGTATACTTCGTCGGCGAAGTTTTATCGCCCTCAAAACAAAGGTACCCTCTACCAAAAGCTAGCATACGGAGTGTTCACAACAGCACGAAAATTGCGCCACTATTTTTCGGCACACCCGATCATAGTGGTCAATGAAGCTCCCTTGTCAAATATACTAAACAATCCAGAAGCTAAGGTCGTGTCTCCCTTTGGGGAATAGAACTTTCCCTCGGGACATCACGTATGAAAAAGAAAAGCAATCAAGTCGCAAGTTCTGCCAGACTTCATCGCAGAGTGGATGGAGCTGCAAAACACAGGACCCCCGGACTTGTCGAGAACCTGGACCATGAACTTTGATGGGTCCAAAAGAGTAGAAGGAGCTGGTGCAGGAGTAGTACTTATATCACCTGAAGGCGACAAGTTGAAGTACGTCCTTCGGATGACGTTCCCTAATGCATCTAACAATGAAGCAGAATATGAAGCCCTCATACACGGGATGAAGATGGCGAAAGCTTGCGGTGCAACTCGACTAAAAATCTTTGGCGACTCACAATTGGTGGCTCAGCAAGTTATGAACCAATGTGATGCAGTCAATGATAGCATGATGGCATACAAGGAGGTGTACAATGAGCTCGAGAAGCTGTTTGATGGATGCGAGGTAAATCACATCAGTAGATTGAGCAATGATGAAGCCAACGTTCTCGCAAACATCGGGTCGCAGTGCCTCCCAATCCCGCCAGGAGTATTTTGGGAAGAAATAGCGGAGAGATCCACGAAGCCAAAAAAGGTGCAGAAAAAAGCAAAAGAAGAGAAAACTTCGGCACCCCTCAAAGAAACCACGGAGGATGAAGAGGACCAAGAGCTTGTGATGATGGTACAAATTCCTTGGATGCAAGCATATATATCATACATCCTCAGGAAAGAAATACCCGATGATCCAGTTGAGGCAAGGCGAGTTATTCGACGATCTAAAGCTTTTACAGTGATCAAAGGGGAATTATATATGCGAAGCATATCAGGCGTCCTGCAAAGGTGCGTCACAACCGAAGAAGGAAGAATAATTCTGAAGGATGTACACGAAGGAGTATGTGGCCACCACGCAAGTAGTCGAGCTATTGCAGCCAAGGTTTTTCGGGCAGGATTCTATTGGTTGACAGCAATCGAGGACGCCAAGGAAATAGTAAGAACTTGCGACGCGTGTCAAAGGTTTGCCGCGAAACCTCATTCTCCAGCAGCAGAACTAACACCAATACCATTGTCGTGGCCCTTTGCCCAATGGGGACTTGATATGGTGGGCAAGTTACACAAATCCTGGCCAGGAGGAAAGGAGTACATGCTAGTAGCTGTCGACAAATTTACAAAGTGGATAGAAGCGAAGCCGATAAACTCACCAGACGGAGCATCCGCAGTAAAATTCATAAAAGGCCTCGTCTTCAGATTTGGAGTGCCCCATAGCATCGTCACAGACAATGGCAGCAACTTCACATCCCACGAATTCAAAGATTATTGCAAAGAAGTGGGTATCAAGTTACACTTTGCGTCAGTTGCGCACCCGCAGACCAACGGCCAAGTCGAGAAAGCTAATGGAATCATCTGCAACGGCATTAAGAAACGCTTATTAGCGCCACTGGAGAAAGCTCGACACACCTGGCCAGAGGAGCTGCCCAGTGTATTATGGAGCATACGAACAACACCAAACACAGCAACACAAGAAACTCCGTTCTTCTTGGTTCATGGAGCAGAAGCAGTATTACCAATCGAGATAGAGCATGACTCTCCACGAGTCGTAGAATATGATGAAGAGGTGTCGAGAAAAGCGCTAGAAGATGACGTCGATGCACTTGATGAAGCTAGAGATGAAGTACTGTCTCGGGTAACCAAATACCAACAGGACTTGAAGAATTACCACAGTCGACGTTTGCGGCCAAGATCCTTTCAGGTGGGAGACCTAGTTCTTCGGCTCACGAAAAGTCATGAAAAACTCGAGTCACCATGGCTAGGCCATTGTCACGGAAGTAATCGGAGGAGGAGCATACGGGATAAAGGACAAGAAGACAGGGGTGGAGGAGCAAAACCTGGAACGTGGCGCAACTCAGGCGGTTCTATGCCTAGAGTTGAAATATAGTCCTTGTAAAACTTCAATGTCTGAAACGCCCGCGAGTTTTCAGACGCACTCTTTTCCTTTTTCGGGCACCGAGTGGGGCCGGGAAAGGTTTTTAATGAGGCGGGCTCGCGGTGCTGCAATATAATAAAGATAGTGTCAATATAACTTTTCTTTATCGACATGCTCAAAGTCTCTGACCCGACGAATTTCAATATAGTTCCTCGAAAAAGAAAAGCCTTGCCTTGGTATTAAAATACCTCGTGAGTCAATAAAAATACAAAATAGTACTCAACAAAGAAGCTCGGGGGCTGATATTCGCCAAAACTACATATTGAATAAATGCCTTGGTTCAAAACCTCGCAATACACAAATACAGTAAATAGCCACCGAAACACTCGGGGGCTAGACAAATATAGAAATATGATGATTGCTTCACAATATAATCACAATCATGGGTTACAAAGAAGAGTTATCTACCAAAGGAAAATAATTAGTCATGATTCAATATGTCATCAAGGGTAATTCTGTTTTCTTCAGGAGCAGCGCCAAGAAAATCAGCATAATGACCATCTGCAAAAAAGTCGGCATCCATCCGAAGAAGGTCTTCAATCATTTCTTCGGCTATAGGCGAAACCTTCGTGTTAATTCGGTCAACACCAACTCTTCGGCGCCTTACCTTCTCATGAACTTTCGCAACAACTTGGGTCAGGTCAAGCTTTGAGTGGCAGATCTGAAGCATGATAAGGGCAAATCTGGCGCCAGCTACCAGTTGAGCTCTGACAAAATCATGGATCTTGTGGGCATCCTTAAATTTCCCCATTAACTCGGGAAGAGTTTGTGGTTGAACGTTCCGAGGAAACATGGAGTTATAAACCATAGACAGGGTCCTGGTACAGAAGTCAAGGAAGTCGCGAGTTTGAGAGGCGCGATCTTGAAATCTGACAATCTGGCGGGTCCTCTCTGGGGTAGCCCAAAACAGAGAACCATGGTCAAGGGCAAGGTTAACAAGGAGGTTCGTCCTAGTATTTACCCTCTCTTCTTCGGCAACAGCATCAGTAAAGGAACCTATTAAAACAACAGAGCAGAAAACTTTAAGAGACGCAGCATGAAGACGGAAGATATCGGAGGATGAAACAAGCATACCCGACATATCCGCACTGGCTTCATTCATTAACTCGAGCATGAAATTTTCTCGAGTAGTCGCCTTTTCAGCCTCGGAAGCAGCGATTTCCTTAGCAGCCACGGCCTCGCGAGCTTGTTGAAGTGCAATTTTTTCGGCTTCAGATGACTTACGAGACTTTTCCATCATCACAAGTGTTTGCTTCTTTGCATACTGAAGTTGCTGCCGAAGTTCATCCAATTCTTGCGGCAAGGAATCTTCGACAGGTGTAGTATCAGCAAGAGTTCTCCTTGAGCGAGAAGAAGAAGGCGAAACATTGGAAGGAGCGGAAGATGGAGTATAGTTATCAAATACCAACTGAAATTTAATAAAACAAGACAACATCAATCAACAAGCAAAGATAGAGTTTTCATTAATCTTTCGGAATAATTACAAAGGCCTTACAGTGGAGCTAATGAAGTACGTGTCGCCAAATAACTACTTTGGCGACAAGAGCAAAAGAAACAGAGAAAGAAAAACAAAGAGGCATGCAACTAGACCTCCGGCCTTGATGAGCTAGGAGTTGAAGCTGGTTTGATCCCGAGATAGGCCAAGATTTTCTTCGTGTTGGGCTTGGCTGCCTTAATCAGCGACCTCATCTTGATTGCTCTATCTGATCGGTGTCGCCAACTTTCATCCAATCAACAGTCTGTTGGCTATCAGCAACCAGGGCAACAGTGCTTTCGACAGCAATCTTCATATATTCCATCTTCAGTCCAAGGTCCTCTGATGAATTGAAGCTCTTGGCAAGGGCAAGGAAAGTCGGGGGCTCCTCTTTCTTCGGGAAGAAGTAGGGGAACAGCGTCGACAATCCTGCACTAGCATTTGCCACGCCTTCACGAATTTCGGACCCATGAAGCTCCAGGTAAGAAAGTGCATCAAGGAGAGGGTCATTGACGGGATTCTCCAGATCAAACTCTTGGTTTGTTTGGTCTGCCACAGGAAACAAAACGTTGGTCAAAAACAAGAAACAGCGGTTCTCATAAAAATAGAAGGGATCAATAGTATTACTGTGAGTGCGTCGACTTTGTGATTTCAGGCGCTTGAGGATCCCCTGCTCACGAGCAGCTTGTGCAGCTTTATGCTCGTTTAAAGCAGATTCAGCATCCTCAAGTCTTTTCTGCAGTTCCTCGACACTAGCGACTTTTGCTTTGGCTTCATCAGCCTCGGCTTTGGCTTCGCTAGCAACAAGTTCGGCTTTCTTGCGAGCCGCCTCACTTTGCTCCAGTTTTTGAGCAAGTGCGTCGGCACGTTTGTTGGCCTCTGCAAGTTTCTCTATCGAGATAAAAAAAGAAAGAGAAAAAATCGCGACAAACAACAGGAGCAAAAAGTCAGAAAGAACGGCAAGTATAAAAGTTGTTACCTTCAGTTCTGCTGGCATACTCACGGTACCCAATGAATTGGGATCCGATGCGGATAAGATCTTTGATCATGGGCTGTCAAAGAAGAACAAAGCAAGAGAAACATCGGCATGGAAAAAGAGTGAAGGCGTGAAAAAGCAAAATAGAGGAAATATAGATATCGACAAACTTACATCATCCAAGAGCAAAGTAGAAGAGCCGCCCAATTGAGGGGCAGGCTCAACAATCGTTTCAATCCTTGTCCTTTTTGGTGAAGGAGCAAGGGGGCTTGCTGGCGGAGTTGTGGTGACGACGTTTCGTTGAGGAGGCGAGGATTTTTCTCTTTCCTGGTGTCTCTGAAACAACTAGAGTACGTGACGAGCTCGTTCGAGCAGCCACGTCAAGAGTTGGTGGTTCTTCCTCATCATCACTGCGAACAAGACGACAGCATAAAAAACAAGATAGACAAAAGAACTTCGAGTACAATGATAAGAAAAGTAAAACAACTTACGAGCTGACGAGGGATTCAAGATATGGATCATAAGCCGCCTTTTGGCGTGAAGGATCGGCTTCTTCCTTTGGAGGTGCCAGAATCTCGGCATCATTCCTTTTCCTTTGTTCCTTGGGGAAACAGCAGGAGGAAGGGATTGCGTCGACTCGCTGGCGTCAGATTCAACTTCTTTTTCATGGGAAGCCGCAGATTTGTGAGAACCTGCGACTTCACTTTCAGGAAGAGAAGAACCCTGGTTGTCTTCGGCGACGATAGCTGTTCTTCGACTTCTCCATCCTCAGGAAGAGGAGGAAGGGAAGCCATAGTAGGATGGTTCTGCAGGAAAATAGCGACAAAAGAAAAATTAGAGAGATATCAATACAATGAGATGCAGGGAAAGTTCGGAACAAGACAAAAATTCGAGAAGACAAAATACCTCAGGGAGAGGATTGGCGGAGCTGTATGGTTCCACGCGGCAAGAGGAGGGAATAGGATCCTTCTTGTTAAGCGAGGAAATTCTTCGAATAAGCTTCTCCAAGTCCTTTACAGAAAGATCATTGGAGAGCCTATTGGCGTCATTTTCACCAGCATACGTCCAAAGGGGATTTTTGCGAGCCTGAAGAGGCTGCACTCTAATCCTAAGGAAGTAGGCGGTGATTTGAACACCAGACAGCTCCTTGCCTCGAGTATTTTGAAGCTGATGAATACGAGACATAAGTGCTTCTGTCGCCGTTTTCTCTTCTTCGGAAGCTTCAGCATCCCAGGACGAGCGGCGCAGAATTTTGGCACTTCCGTCGAAAGGGACTATGTTGTGTTCCACAATTGGCACTTTCTTCGTGTATGTAGAGCCACCTTTTGCGCCACCCTTGGACAGAATCAGGAAATTTGACGTCGAAGTAATCAACGTCAGTTCGGACACAGATAACAACGCCGCCTATGTTATAGGTGGCGTTGTGGGAGCCATTGCGGCGGAGGCAGAAAATGCGTTTCCACAGAGCCCAGTTAGGAGGGATTCCAAGGAAGCATTCGCAAAGAGTGATAAAAATGGAGACATGGAGGATGGAATTGGGGGTCAACTGGTGCAGCTGAATCCCATAAACAAAAAGAAGGCCGCGGAGGAAATCGTGAATTGGGGCAGAAAGGCCGCGGATGAGGTGATCAACGAAACTAACCCGGTACTCCATTGGAGGGGTTGGGTAGCTTTCTTCGCTGGGAAAGCGGATGGCGTCCTCTTTCTTCATCAGGCCTAGCCTCTTCAGCATGTTGACGTCTTGGTTGGAGATTTTAGATCTCTCCCACTCAAGATCTTCAGCGGCCATCTTGGACTCTGGAGTGCTGTGGCGAGTGAGTCGCGTGCGCGGTGGCATCAACGGCACTGGAAAAGCAAAGCTCGTGCGTGTGTAAGATCAAAGAGAGTTGGGCGCAGTGGAAGTTTTTGCAGAGGAACAGATGTGCGGCGCAAGCGAAGGAGTGAACGGAGGTTGAAGAAAGGTTTATATAGGAATTGGGCGAAGCAATGCACCGTTGGATGAAGAAATCGTGTGGTGAAAAAAGATCTTGTAGATAAAGGGTAAAAAGGTATTTTTACTGAGATGGAATAGAACAGGCGTTACCGTACGTGCGCCAGGAAAAGCGGAGGACGTGTGTCCCCCACTTGCACGACGTGTCAATGTGGTGGAAACAATGGACCCACAAGGCAGAAAAATCACGACTATTAACAGAGATGAAGTAAATTTGACTAAGGGAAGCATGCCGACAAGAAAAATAAAAGAAGATTGGCGACAGGAGAAGTTATTAAATACTTCGGGAGCCTTTGATCAAATACAAGTTTTTGCCCAAATGCTCGGGGGCTACTTCGACAAAAGTAAAATTTCGAGTATGGCAATATAGAAATTGGGAGCCTACAAGCACAAGTCCTTGGTTGTAGCCTCGGGCTACTCCATCGGGAACGCTGTTCGCGTGCCCGATGAAATTATAAAAGAAAGAAAGAAAGAGAAAAAAGAAAGATAGAAGAGTAAAAGAGTATATTTCGAGTTATAACTAACTCTACATATACTCCCATCGGAAGAACAATATAAGTCATCTTTGACTCGATAAAATGTGCCATTCCAACAGCCGGAAAAGCACTCGACAATATATTCTCGGAACGCCAAGTTGCGATCAATTTCTGAATGCCGCGAATTTGCGAAGGTAAGACCCCAGATCCTGTTGGGCGTGGCATCGCCAAGACTGCGCTCTGCTACTTTTATCCGTATCAACGGATACGAAGAAAAATCTAACGGACGCGTTAGGTACTCGATAAATTTGACTGGGACTCGACGAATGGTAAGACCTTAAGCGGCACCTGTCGAAGTTTACACCAGTATCCGAGATCATGTCCAGGGACGTGATCTTGAAGTAGGTTTTTGCGGATTGCCACTAGAGCAGTTAACTAGTACCTGATCCGTCAGATGAACTAGCCCCAACTACCATTATCCCTGTACAATATAGAATTTTATGTGAAGAAATATAAAAAAGTTGAAGATGTCGAATAAAAATAAACAGTGGAGATTTTCCCTGACTCTACGATTCAAGCAAAATCTCGGGGCTACGACATAGGCATCCCAAATGGGCCGAAGATAGTACCCGGGGTTTACTGAAGGCCCATTATCCGAAGAATAAGAAGATTCGGGAGCCCAAGATATATTAAGGAAAGTTAGAGTTGTAATAGAAAGTGTTATTTGTAATCTGGCGAGATGAGTTAGAAACCGTCCCGGACTCTGTAACTTGTACAAAACGAAACCCTCGGCTCCGCCTCCTATATAAAGGGGGAGTCGAGGGACGAAGAGATCATCGAATCATTGTTTACAAACCCTAGTTTTCATAACCGTCGAGTACTTTTCGGCTGAAACCTTCGAGATCTACTTGCCCTCTACTTCCAACTAAACCCTAGCCTACAATCCATAGGCATTGACAAGTTGATACCTTGTCACCATCATACTAACAACATAACAACGAGGGATCCCTAGCTAACAACGAGGCAGCAGCAGCACACGTCCAGGACTCCGCCTACCCCATCTGCCTCTGCCTCCACTTGTTGCTCCCCTTGGGAGCCTTGGGCTTGAGCGGAGGCATGCGCCCGCCGGAGATCTCCACCCGCTGGATGCTGCGGAGGTGCATGCCGAGCGCCAAGTGCTTGGCGCGGAAGGAGTTGGGGTTCACCGACGCGCCGACCTTGGGGTTGGTGTGGCCGATGTTCTCGGCATGCGTGAGGAGGCAGTTGAAGTCAGTGCCGCCGAGCCTCCTAGTGCAGAAGGGGCACCTGTAGACACCCTTGGCGAAGGTAGGAGACGTACTGGCCGACCTGCAGCCTCCGCAGCACCTGGCGAGTCTTGACGTCATGGTGCTCGTCGTCGCTGCCGACGTCGCTGCCAGACAGCTGATCCATATCAAACGGGAATTTATTAGTGAATGAGTTGCAACGATGACTAACGTGCATGATAACAAAGTTAGGAAAAACAGAGGCAGCCTCAGTTAGAGTGGACACGATTATATGTCTACAGGGACGGTGTAAGCGAACCAAAGCTCATGCACAACAGATTTGTACACAGAAATGGTTCGCTGAACCCTCCCTGTAAAAATCTGTGCCCACCGATTCATCATAGGCAAAGAAACAGATTCCAGATCTGAACTTGAACACATTCCAGATTATTTGCAAAATTAAACGGTTGATATCTTTTGATTCGTGCATAAAATAACTGATTGAGATCCTATGATTACTTGCATAAATTAACTGATTGAGATCCCATTATTACTTGCATAAATTAACCGAACGGCCGAACCCCAAATCTTAAACGAAATCAAGGAGGGATCAAAGCAAAATGGAATAAAATCGGCGCAAATATTAGCCCAATACTCATCCATCCACAGATCCATCTACACCAGCACAAATAGGGTTCAAAAAGGAATGGGGAACAAAAAAGGAAGCAAACCGTAGTTACCTTGTTCCATGGGTCCTCTATGGAGGTGTCGTAGGGGTTCGGGGGCGGGACGTACGGCATCGGCTCGTAGGGGTCATATCCCGGCGGGATCTGACCGCGACCGGCGGCAGCAGCCTCCGATGCACCGGCGGAGGCGGCGGCGACGTCCGTTGAGGGGACGGCGGCGACGTCCGTTGAGGGGACGGCGTCAAAGAGGGAGGCGTCGCGCTTGGAGCCGACGGCGCCGTGGACGATGGGATTGGCATTCTCCTTGTCCATCTCGCCGGTAGAGGAGAGGGAGAGGGAGAGGGTTTTTTGCTTTGGAGAAGATGATGGGACGTGAGAGAGGCGGCGTTGCGTAGGCGAGTGAGAGTGACAGAGATAGTGGGAGGAGGCGTCTATAAAGGCAAGGGGTGGTTAATGCGACCCGCGTCCTACGCGTCCACCGCTGCACGTCTGCACGTCTTGGACTTCTGCAATGCGCCACGCGTCCACGATTGCACGTCTTCGACTTCTGCACCGCGACCGCGTCTACGCGTCAACAATTGCACGTCTTTCATTTCGCACCGCAACACGCATCCTCGAGTCTAACCCTGGAAATTTAGATATACTCAGGTATAACCTCGAGCATTATACTAGCATTTTTGTGTGCTCAGTTTTCCCCTTGAGTGCTAATACTAGCTAGTGCAATATGCTCAGTTTTACCCTCAAGTAGCTGGTCAACAGACAGTCAACAAATGGGATTAACTAGTTAAATGAGTCATTTAATGTGCAAAAATTCCGAAAAATAGTGGCACATACTCATGGAGTCTTTACCACAAATTGCCAGTTCTCAAAACATAGATAAGTCATAGATAAATCAAGTTTTACCACAAATTGCCACTTCTCAAAGGCCTTCTCAAATCACCTAGTAGCTATGAAGGTGCATGGTTTTCCACAATAAGCCCTTCCCAAAACAGCTTTCCCCAAAACATACTTTGTCTAAATGAGGCCACAATTCTCACACTCATGTATATTTGTATTGAAAATAGTTTGAGATAGGCCAAGATGGGTTTTATTGTACAAAACACGCATTTTCCATTTTTTAAATCTCATATTTGAATCCCTTAGTCTGTTTATTACATAGGTGCCCTTGGTTTCTTGATACTACTCAGTTTTGCCCTCTCCCTCCACAAATTCTCTCACACGTGCAACATTGCCCTGATTGGTCTAGCCCATGTCACGCGGATCGTGCCCGCCGACCGTTGATCGTATGATCTAACGGGCAGGATAACCCCTCTCTCTCGGCGGTTACCTTCCACTCTCTAAGTATGCTAAAGGGCGGTTTTCTGTATTTATTTTCACGCGCTAAAAATTATAAACTCTTTTAGGCATTACTTTTCACGCAAAAATGATAAACCATCACCGATTTGTTGTAGCCATAAATTTTCACGCAAAAAATGATAAACCGTCACCGATTTGTTGTAGCCATTAATTTTCACGAAAATCCCAAATGATAAACCATCACCGATTTGTTGTAGCCATTAATTTTCACGCAAAAATGATAAACCATCACCGATTTGTTGTAGCCATTACTTTTCACGCAAAAAATGATAGACCATCACCGATTTCTTGTAGCCATTACTATTCACGGTAAAAATGATAAACGAACCAATCTATCTATCTCTGTATTTGAAGTTTGGAAGGGTTCACCATCTAGTTATGTTAACTTTCGAGGTTTTGACCTGAAAACAAATGGGTATTATAAAGGGAAATAAAAGTTCAAAAAAATGTAAAAACGAAACAATCTACCTATATTTGTATAGAAGATCGTCTGTATGATTTTTGAGGTCATTTAGAGAAGGTAGAAAAAAATCCCTTTTGAGAAGGTCGAAAAAACCTAACTTGTTACAAAAGCTGGTTTCAGTGAGACCTAACCAAATTTGGCATACATTATGCCATATCTATAACAACAAGGAATATCTAAAAGGGAAAGTTTCACAAAATTTGAAATTTATGGCGAAAATGATGCCATACATGATGCTGTTTTTCGAGGTTTTGACCTGAAAATCAATTGGATATTATAAAGGGAAATAAAAAGTTCGAAAAATATAAAAACGAAACAATCTATCTATCTATGTATAGAAGATCAAGCTGTATGAAATTTGAGGTCATTTAGAGGAGGTAGAATAAATCACCTTGTTAGAAAAGCTGGTTTCAGTGAGACGAAACGGCATGCGTTTAAGCAAAGTGATTTTTTCGAACATCTCCAAATGATCCCAAATTTGCCATACATGATGCCATACGTGTAACAACAAGGAACCCTATCTAAAAAGTGTCAAAAAAGTTTGCCCAACCGTATAGCTCTATCAAAAAGAACCTCACCATGGCGCTAGTATAATTTTGGGCTTAGTTACAAACTTTCGTTACCTAACCTTCAACACGAAACTTGTTTCAAATCACTTTTGGCGTACAAGAAACAAATCCCTCCTTGATTCGAGCACCACAGCCTCCAAACTTTGCCGATGCCGATATCGGCATGGTCAGAACGGCTATGCTCGACGCCACTGCTAGGTCACCGTCGGGATGCACCCTCAATCCCGTCCCCTCATTCGATCACTGACACACCAGAGATACCGCCGAGGCCAATGCCGAACGTACATGCTGATGCCAATGCCGAACATGCATCCACGCCGATGTGGGCACGGCCATGCCGCCCCGCTATGCTGGACGCCACAGACCACCGCGAGGTCTTTCCCTTCGCCACCACACTCTTCTAGCACCCATCTATACATGCCAGAAAGGAGAGACACTAGTTTTCTCTACATTGCTCGCGTTCGTGTCGGACACGGTCAGTCAAAGTTTTGAGGTAGTCGTCGATGTCGTCGACCATTTCTTCTCTTCTTTGCATGGTTAAACGCGTCTAGTTCATATCTATCTAATGCGTCTGGTCTCGCCTCATGCAGTTCTTTGTGGACGTCGATCTCATCTCGGCACCCCGCAGGCCACCTCCTCCGTGCCATCGCTGTAGAGCTCCGTTTAAAAATCTATTCCTACCCGTGTATTGCCCCTTGTATCAGCGCCATGGCCCACTTGTCATTCGATATACCGAAGCCCCACTCGTGCGTGTTTTGGTCAGGGATACATCGATGCTTACGGTCAAACAAAGATGGATGGTCCGACGTGTCTTTGCGGGCTCTACGTGGCCCCACTAGTCAGAAGATAACGGTCAACCGTCGGGCAACCGGCCGTTACAGCACCTGTGATGGTTTCAGACAAGGTCTTGGGGAAAACTGAGGAAAAACTAAGGAGCTGAGGAAAACTGAGCACAACTAAGGAACCGAGGGCACGAAAATAGAAATCCCTAAATTTTATTAGTTGGAAATATTTGTTAGTAAAAAGCAATGAAATTATATGTTATAAATATTTGTTAGAAAAAAAGTAGTGAAGTTATTTTATTTAGCACAATATTATGTTTCTTTATTTATGTTAGTACATATATGATTTAGTTTCATAGCTACGATATGCCGCGCCCACCGCGTCGTGGAGCTGGGACCGTTCTGGACCAGATGCTGCTGATGGGGGAGGTTCGGGACTGGGCTCCGCCGGGGTGGCACTGGGAGGTCTTAGCTTCCGGGTCGCGCACCTTGGTGCGGAATCCGGGTCCCGTCGTCGACCCGGATATTCTCTGGTGGAGGTCGCGTGGGCCACGGTCGTTTCAGAGGGAGCCGGCCCCGCCGGAGGTGGTAGCTCAGCGCATTAGAGAGGAGGACGAGCACGTTCGCCGTTACATGTATGCGTTAGACACCATGTATAGGACCGGATGGTCAGTTATGCGGGGATCTCATGTTAGCTATGATCCCGTTACTGTTCCGTGGCTTCGGGTGTTCAGCCGGCATGGCTCAGGACCTGGTCAACACCGTTGAGAGGTTCTAGTGATGTATTAGGGTTAAATAAAAATGGACCCGAGCTATGTATGCATGTAACTGCACTATCTGCTTTCAGCACTACATTATCGATCCTTAATTAATAACTATATATGTAACTCCACTTTCAGTTTTCTGCATTATCCTTAATTTGATCATATGATGGTTCCTATAACTTGCAAGTCATTGTAGAAAGCATGGAGGGACACAGAGACGAAGCCCAAGAAGAATTCATGGCTAACCTCATAGCCAACGGTACTCTGGATGATCGCGACGACGACGTTATTCCAGATGATGGCGGTGACGATGTCACCGCAACTTTTTTGAATGACTCCGGTGAGGGAGCGGAGAATATTGACCGAAGAGAAGATGGCTCCGGTGAGGAAGAAGATCATAATGGCTCCGGTGATGGAACCGTAGTTATCACCGAGGTATATAAATTAAGCCGCTGCTGACTAGATGCATTAACTAATATATATATTGACGATGAATTATTTCTTTTTAGCCCTCCGGATCGAGCAATTCTTCTGTAAAGTCGAAGCGAGGCCCAGCCAAATCGTTGACCGACGGTGTTAGGAAAGATCGATGCGGGTGGTAAACCGATTGCTCCCGCCAAGCATGAAAAATTATTTATAAGTCAATGCGGAGTGCTTGTTAGGGACTGCATCCCGATCACCATTCGAGAATGGCATAGGCCGAAGGGACTAGAGCTGTCTACAGAGGAAGAAGCTCAAGGTCTTTATATCGATGATGTAGCCAAACGCAGCCTTCTGATCAAGCTCATGGCACATTTCAACCTACCTCCAGAGGAGGATGCCGATAAAAGGCCAAAGATGGAGAGGCAGTCATGACTTTGCTTTGAAGAAGATGACAAAACTATTCAAAGCACCACAGAAAAGATTGCGCAGGCCTTATCAAGAAGAAGACTCGGACGGTGAAGGTAAAAGATCAGACGGGTCGTGAAGTACAACCATGAGGTTGAAGAATTTAAGAAAAGGCGGGAACAAATAAGGAAAATGCGCGTTGAAAATATCACCAAAGCTATAGGTCCAGTGGATCTGGGGGCTAACCGTCTGAGCGGCTGTTGGCGGGAACTAGTAGAGAAGAATCCAGAGGTCAGGACATTTCTGAGTTGGATCGAGCAGTAGTGGTTCTACGGGATTGTGGGAAGGTTGCACCCGAAGCAGGGAAATGTATCTATAAGCATGATGTCTACGTTGCCTCCTTTCTGTGAGACGGTGTTGGGCCTCAGAAGCGAGAGTTTGCAGGCAGCAATAGATTTTCCCTTAAGTGGATCACCCAAGGTTTATCGAACTCGGGGAGGAAGGGTCAAAGATATCCTCCTTGTACACGGCAACCTGACAAAGAAAGTCTCTTGTCTTCATACACTAATAGAATTTTATCAGTTTAAACGAAGAGATAGTGAAATACGGGTATGGTCAGGAAAGTGGCAATGGTAACAGCGGTGCCAGAAAACCAAGCTTCTTTGCGTATTAGTTGATGATGACAGCATTGCAACTGATAATGTGATAAAGCAGGTAAACAGCATTAATGTGGCGATGGTAATAGTAGCGATAGCGATATTTAAGAACAAGGCCTAGGGATTACACTTTCACTAGTGGACCTCTCAACATTGATCACATATGAGAATAGATAAATGCATATCCCACTTTGGATGATAGCTTACATTAAGTGATTACAGAACCCTCAATCTTGGAATTAATAGCTCACAATAATATAATGTTTAAGTAACCTTATAGTGTAAGATAGATCAAACGACTAAACAAAGTACTAACATAGCATGCACCTGTTTTCACCTTCATGCATATGTAGGAGGAATGAATCACATCAATATTATCATAGCAATAGTTAACCTCGCAATCTCTACAAGAAATCATGATCATAGCATAAACCAAGTATATACAGTGCCTGCCTCACCTTCACCAGTGCGGGGAGGAATGGAACTGCTTTAATAACTTTGCCAGTGCACCATTAATAGTGTTCAAAGCTCTGAATCTCAATCTCATGTAAAGCATGCGAATCCATTGTATTGAGGTACATGGGGGAGATGAACCACATAGCTACGGCGGAGCCCTAGCCCCGGGAGTGAATTACTCCCTCCCTCTATCCAGGGCAGTAGCGGTGAAATAGGTGAAACATTGGGCAGTTGAGATATATCAGAGACATTTAAAATCTGATAAAGCAGAGGTCTGTCACGGGAATTGGTTTCAAATGGCGGCAAAACCTTATGAGTCTTCACGGAGTTTAGTCCAATTGATGCTGCGTTTTTTTAGGTCGAAAGGGCACCCATAGAGCAAAAGGCGGCGCGAGGGCACACAGCAGGGGGCGCCACACTGGGCAGCGCGGCCTAGGCCTGGCCAGCGCCGCCATGTGGTGTGGTGGCCCCACAACCCCTCTAGGCCCTCTTCTCTCCGGTGTTGGGCCTTAAGGGAAAAATAGAGTTTGACGTTGATTACAGTCAATTAAGAATATTGCCGAACAACCTTTGGAACCAAAAACAGCGAAAACGAGAGCGACGCGGCATCTTGTTGTAGTTAATTCCGATGTATGAAAATGATATAGTGTGAACAAAACATATTGATGACCAATAGCAAAACAACATGAACACTAATTATAGATCATTGACGTATCAACATCCTGAAAGCTTAGTTCTGATCACTCGATGGTAACATCAAAATATTTGAGTAATATGCTACCAGCATAATCTTAATCATACCATTGTAAACATATGAGATGAATGCAGCGGTGAAACAATGTAAATGCAATGAGTAAACAAGTGAATCATATAGCAAAGACTTTTCTTAATGAATAGTACTTTGAGACTAAGCATCAATAAATCTATAAAGAGTTACTCATAAAACCAATAAATTCATAGTAGAGACATTGAAGCAACACAATGGAAGATTAAGTTTCAGTGGTTGCTTTCAACTTGTAACATGTATATCTCATGGATAGTTGTCAATGCAAAGCAATATAACAAATGCAATAAGCAAGTATATAAGAATCAATGCACAGTTCACACAAGTATTTGCTTCTTGAGGTGGAGAAAGATAGGTGGTGACTCAACAATAAAGTAATGAGTCCTTTAAAGAAAGCATGAATTTACTATATTTGTGCTAGAGCTTTATTTTTGAAAACATGAAACAATTTTATCTCATCGGTAGTAATAAAGCATATGTATCATGTAAATTACACATCTTACAAGTTGCAAGCCTCATGCATGGTATACTAATGGTGCCCACTTTGTATCCTGAATTAGCTTAGACCTACTAGGATCATCACATTTTATATTTTAACAAGTATCTAAAAGGTACCTCTATGCACTTTCTTACAAAGACAGAAGAAAAACTAATTGGATTTCTACTTGATTATTCTCAACTTGAACATCCTCTAGGACTAACATAGACCATGAGATAATGGACTCCTCTTTTATGCATAAGCATGTAACAACAATTAATAATTTCTCATATGAAATTGAGGATATATGTCCAAAGCTGAAACTTCCACCATGGTCATGGCTTTAGTTAGCAGCCCAATGTTCTTCTCTAACAATATGCATGCTTAACCATAGGGTGGTAGATCTCTCTTACTTGAGACAAGACGGACATGCATAGCAACTCACATGAAATTCAACAATGAATAGTTGATGGCGCGTCCCCATGAACATGGTTATCGCACAACAAGCAGCTTAATAAAAGAAAGTGCATAAGTACATATTCAATACAATAGTTTTTAAGCTATTTGTCCCATGAGCTATATATTGCAGGTAGAGGATAGAAATTTAAATGTAGCACTTCAAGCAATTTGCCCTAGATAGCAGAACTACCCATGTAGTAAGTGGTATAATTAGACTAATATTAGTGGATTTAGCTCCAGTATTTTGGATGTAGAAGTATTCCCTCTAAGATAAAGCTTAGGCTAGCAAGTTGTTGAAACAACACAAGATGAACTTAGTTGCCCATGCAAAAAAACTCACACATAAAAAAGACACTCAATACAAGCATTATAAGACTATACATCGTCACTTCTATTGTTGTTTTCATTATCTACAGAAAATGACTCTGAAGAAACCATATACAAACAAAGTACCATGAAGCTCTGTGTATTTCCTCACTAATGGGTGCAAGGTATATGATGCAAGAGCTTAAACAAGAAACACAACAATTGCCAAGTATCACATTATTCAAGACATCACACTTACTACATGTAGCATTTTTCCAATTCCAACCATATAATAATTTAAGCAGAGCAGTTTCAGCATGTGTGAATGTCTATAATTAAGACACCTGTGAATTACATGTCTGAAACCAATGGAGCGTGTCTCTCTCCACACACAAGCATTTGTTAAACACAAACAAAAGCAAAAGCATGCTCCAAGTAAAATACATAAGATGTGACCGAATCAAAATATAGTTTCAAGAGAAGGAACCTGATAATTTGTCGATGAAGAAGGGGATGCCTTGGGCATCCCCAACCTTAGATGCTGAGTCTTCCTGAAATATGCAGGGATGAACTACGGGGGCATCCCCAGGCTTAGAGCTTTCACTCTTCTTGATCATAGTGTATATCATCCTCCTTTCTTGACCCTTGAAAACTTCCTCACACCAAACTGAAACAACTCAGCCCAGGATTATTTAATAAAGTACTCTACTGAAGTGACTACCAATCATTCTCTTCTAGGACTGACATATTCTTTACTGGACATTAGTGGATCAAGAAATTCATCCAACATAGCAAAAAGAGGCAATGAAATAAAAAGCAGAATCTGTCAAAACAGACCAGCAGGCAAAGTTTAGAAATGTATTTCAGACTTGCTCAAATAAAAATATAATTGAATAAAGGATTCAAATGCATATCTAAAGATCATTACGTAAAATTATTGACCTGAGCTACCTACAGGAGAGTGGGCCAGATTCGTGACATAAAAGAAATGGAACCTCACGCAGTAATCAAATCTAGTGCCTTTACTCTAAAACTTTCTTACTTGCAACAAAACACAAGAAACTAAGACAAGGGAGGTTTACTACAGTAGTAAACAACTTCCAGGACACAAATATAAAATAAAGTACTGTAGCAAAATAACACATAGGTTATCTCCAGTTCTTTCTTTATAGCCATTAGGATGGGCTCTGATGCACTCGCATGAAATAGTATTTGAAGCAAAAGGGAGCAAGGCAAATTCAAAAACACATTTAAGTCTAACATCTGCTTCTATCTGAAGAATCTTGTAATAAATAACAATTCTGAAAACTAATATGGCAAGCATAGGAAGATAAAACAAGTGTAGCTTAAAAAAAATTCAGCATAAGAGGTGTTTTAGTAACATGAAAATTTCTACCCATATTTTCCTCTCATAATAACTTTCAGTAGTGACATGAGCAAACTCAACAATATAACTATTACATAAAGCATTCTTATCATGAGTCTCATGCATAAAATTATTACTACTCCCAACATAAGCATAGTCATTTTATTAGTAATGTGGGAGCAAATTCAACAAAGTAGCTATCATTATTATTCTCATCAAGTGTTGGAGGCATAGTATAATCACAACAAAATTTACTCTCCATAGTAGGTGGTACCAAAAGACTACTATCATTATAATCATCATAAATAGGAGGCAAAGTATCATCAAAGAAAATTCTCCTCAATGCTTGGGGACTAAAAAGATCATGCTCATCAAAACCGACTTCCCAAGCTTAGAATTTTCCATATCATTAGCAACAATGGTGTTCAAAGTATTCATGCTAACATGTTCCATGGGTTTTTTAATTTTCGCATTAAACCATTCATGTCTTGACTCAGGAAATAGTACAATAGCTCACAGATGTTTTCCATTATGCCTAACTAGTGTAAACAGAAACAAAAAGTTGCAATTGCAGATCTAAAGGAAATAGCTTCAGCACAAACACAATGGCGCCGAAAAGTACTTTACACCGGAACCGAGTATGAGTGCCTTTTACCTCTCCCCAACAGCGCGCAGAAAAGTGCTTGTCATCTCGTTCCCCTCCTTTCCTGTAGACAGGTGTTGGGCCTCAAGAAGCAGAGGTTGTAGAACAAAGAAGTTTCCCTTAAGTGGATCCTAAGGTTTATCGAACTCGGAGGAAGAGGTCAAAGATATCTCTCATGTCACCCAGCACAAAGCAAGAAGTCTCTTGTGTCCCCAACACACCTAATAGGTGCACTAGTTCGGCGAAGAGATAGTGAAATACAGGGTGGTATGAATAAGTATAGCAGTAGCAACGGTGCGCCAGAAAATAGCTTGCTGGCGTGTAGTTGATGGTGGTAGTATTGCAGTAGTAACACAAAGCAAAACAAGCGTAGTAGCAGCAGCAGTAGTAAACAAGTAGCGATAGCATATTTAAGAACAAGGCCTAGGGATTACACTTTCACTAGGACACTCTCAACATTGATCACATAACAGAATAGATAAATGCATACTCTACACTTTTGTTGGATGATGAACACATTGCGTAGGATTACACGAACCCTCAATGCCGGAGTTAACAAGCTCCACAATAATGCTCATGTTTAAGTAACCTTATAGTGTAAGATAGATCAAAGGACTAAACCAAGTACTAACATAGCATGCACACTGTCACCTTCATGCATATGTAGGAGGAATAGATCACATCAATATTATCATAGCAATAGTTAACTTCGCAATCTACAAGAGATCATGATCATAACATAAACCAAGTACTAACACGGTGCACACACTGTCACCTTTACACACGTGGAGGAATAGAACTACTTTAATAACTTTGCTAGAGTAGCACATAGATAATAGTGATACAAAACTCATATGAATCTCAATCATGTAAAGCAGCTCATGAGATCATTGTATTGAGGTACATGGGAGAGAGATGAACCACATAGCTACAGCGAAGCCCTCAGCCCCGGGTGAATTACCTCCTCATCATGGGGGCACGATGGCGGTGAAGATGGCGGTGAAGACGGCGGTGGCGATGGCTCGGGGGCAACCGTCCGGCAGCTTGCGAACAGAGATTCATCCTCCGGGTGGAGTTTCGCTGACAGGGCGGCGCCTGGAGTCTTTCTCGAGTTTCGTCAATTGTGCACGTTTTTAGGTCGAAAGGACTTTATAGGCGAAGAGGCGGCGCAGGGGGCACTGGGGCGCCACACTCCGGCGCGGCCTAGGCCTGCCCGCGCCGCCATGTGGTGTGGTGGCCCTCTGGCCCTCTCCGACTCTTCTTCGGTGTTCGGACCTCCGGGAAAATAGGAGGTTTGGCGTTGATTTCGTCCAATTCCGAGAATATTGCCCGAACAGCCTTTCTGGAACCAAAAACAGCAGAAAACAGGAACTGCACCGTGGCATCTTGTTAATAGGTTAGTTCCGGAAAATGCATGAAAATGATATAAAGTGTGAACAAAACATGTTGGTATTGTCATAAAACAAGCATGGAACATCGGAAATTATAGATACGTTGGAGACTGTATGCCTCTGCCAGTGTAGCAGGATGTGCAATGATCTAGCGTAACATGGGTAAACCACACATCAGCTGTATATGATCATGCAAAGCAATATATAAATAATAAATGACAACATGGCATGTAATGTAAAATGGATGTTGCATGGCAATATATCTCGGAACAGCTATGGAAATGCTGTGGTAGGTAGGTATGGTGGCTGTTTTGAGGAGATGTATGGGCTTATGTGTAGGAGAACAAGAGAAAGTTCTCCCACGGGTTTGGATGTACCGGCGAAGTATGCACAATTCTCAATGTGAGCAAAAGGCAATGCACAGTACCAAAGAGGCTAGCAAATTTGGATGGTGGAAGTGCCAAAAACCGTAGCTTAACATTAGTCAAAAAGAACTCACAAGCTTATTGCAAACAACTAGCAGGTTCATCATTAAGAGCATGATTAAAATTTACTCCAAGGAGGGCCGTTCACGGTGGCACAAGTACCCCGCTAGCTCCCTCGACCTTCAGCACAACTTAGTTATTACGATGAACTCTCAGACATGGAAAGCTATCAAGTCCAACTACGCCTTCAACTATTTAAATAGAGTTTGTAGTACGGCACAAGCTTAAAGACAACAATCCACTACTAATTTTAACTTATTTATCCAGCAAGCCTTACCATCTAAATACCTCAAAACATTTGCAAAGAATCAAGTTATCAAAGCTCAATGTTCTACAAGTATTTTATTATACACTACCACATGCAACATTTCCCGTTTCCAACCATACAACAATTTAACGAAGAAGAAACTTTGCCATGAATATTATGAGTAAAGCCTAAGGACATACTTGTCCATATGAACAGCGGAGCGTGTCTCTCTCCCACACAAAGAATGCTAGGATCCATTTTATTCAAACAAAACAAAAACAAAAACAACCGACGCTCCAAGCAAAGCACATAAGATGTGATGGAATAAAAATATAGTTTCAAGAGAAGGAACCTGATAATTTGTCGATGAAGAAGAGGATGCCTTGGGCATCCCCAAGCTTAGATGCTTGAGTCTTCTTGAAATATGCAGGGATGAACCACCGGGGCATCCCCAAGCTTAGAGCTTTCACCTTCTTGATCATATTGTATCATCCTCCTCTCTTGACCCTTGAAAACTTCCTCCACACCAAACTCGAAACAACTCATTAGAGGGTTAGTGCACAATCAAAATATACATGTTCAGAGGTAACATAATCATTCTTAACACTTCTGGACATTGCACAAAGCTACTGAAAGTCAATGGAATCGAAAAATCCATCGAACATATCAAAAGAGGCAATGCGAAATAAAAGGCAGAATCTGTCAAAACAGAACAGTTCGTAAAGACGAATTTTATTGAGGCACCAGACTTGCTCAAATGAAAATGCTCAAATTGAATGAAAGTTGCGTACATATCTGAGGATCACTCACGTAAATTGGCATAATTTTCTGAGTTACCTACAGAGAATTTTTCCCAGATTCGTGACAGCAAAGAAATCTGTTTCTGCGCAGTAATCCAAATCTAGTATCAACCTTGCTATCAAAGACTTTACTTGGCACAACAAAACACAAAACTAAGACAGGGAGAGGTTGCTAAAGTAGTAAACAACTTCCAAGACTCAAATATAAAACAAAGTACTGTAGCAAAATAACACATGGGTTATCTCCCAAGAAGTTCTTTCTTTATAGCCATTAAGATGGGCTCAGCAGTTTTAATGATGCACTCGCAAGAAATAGTATTTGAAGCAAAAGAGAGCATCAAGAGGCAAATTCAAAAGACATTTAAGTCTAACATGCTTCCTATGAAAAGGAATCTTGTAAATAAACAAGTTCAAGAAGAGCAAAGTAACAAGCATAGGAAGATAAAACAAGTATAGCTTCAAAAATTTCAGCACATAGAGAGGTGTTTTAGTAACATGAAAATTTCTACAACCATATTTTCCTCTCTCATAATAACTTTCAGTAGCATCATGAGCAAACTCAACAATATAACTATCATATAAATCATTCTTATCATGAGTCTCATGCATAAAATTATTACTCTCCACATAAGCATAATCAATTTTATTAGTTGTAGTGGGAGCAAATTCAACAAAGTAGCTATCATTATTATTCTCATCATCAAATATAGGAGGCATATTGTATTCATAATCAAATTTATCCTCCATAACAGGTGGTAACAAAAGACTACTATCATTATAATCATCATAAATAGGAGGCAAAGTATCATCAAAGTAAATTTTCTCCTCAATGCTTGGGGGACTAAAAAGATCATGCTCATCAAAACCAGCTTCCCCAAGCTTAGAATTTTCCATATCATTAGCAACAATGGTGTTCAATGTGTTCATGCTAATATGTTCCATGGGTTTTTTAATTTTCGGATCAAACCATCCATGTCTTAAATCAGGTAATAGAATAAGAAGCTCATTGTTGTCCATTATGCCTTACTAGTGTAAACAAGAAACAAAAAGATGCAATTGCAGGATCTAAAGGAAATAGCTTCGAGCACAAACACAATGGTGCCAGAAAAGTCAGCCACGGAACCGGAGTATGAGTGCCTTTACCTTTCCTCCCCGGCAACGGCGCCAGAAAAGTGCTTGATGTCTACAGGAGCTTCTATTCTTGTAGACAGTGTTGGGCCTCCAAGAGCAGAGTTTGTAGAACAGCAGCAAGTTTCCCTTAAGTGGATCACCCAAGGTTTATCGATCTCAGGGAGGAAGAGGTCAAAGATATCCCTCTCATGCAACCCTGCAACCACAAAGCAAGAAGTCTCTTGTGTCCCCAACACACCTAATAGGTGCACTAGTTCGAGCGAAGAGATAGTGAAATACAGGTGGTATGAATAAGTATGAGCAGTAGCAACAGCGCCAGAAAAGTGCTTGCTGGCGTGTGGTTGATGGTGGTAATATTGCGGACAGTACAGATGCAGTAAAACAGTAAACAAGCAACGATAGCAGTATTTGCGAACAAGGCCTAGGGATCATACTTTCACTAGTGGACACTCTCAACATTGATCACATAACAGAATAAATAGATAGATGCTAGACTCTACACTCTCTTGTTGGATGATGAACACCACTAACTGTGTAGGATTACACGAACCCTCAATGCCGGAGTTAACAAGCTCCACAATATTCGATGTTCATATTTAAATAACCTTAGAGTGCATGGAGATCAACATAACCAAACCAAGTACTAACATAGCATGCACACTGTCACCTTCACGCTACGAAAGGAGGCATAGATCACATCAATACCATCATAGCAATAGTTAACTTCATAATCTACAAGAGATCACAATCATAGCCTACGCCAAGTACTACATGATGCACACTGTCACCATTACACCGTGCAGGAGGAATAAACTACTTTAATAACATCACTAGAGTAGCACACAGATAAATTGTGATACAAAATACATTGCAATCATAAAGAGATATAAATAAGCACTTCACTATGCCATTCATAACAGTGAATAAGTATTCCGTGAAATATAGCCTAAGAGACCCACACGGTGCACACACTGTCACCTTTACACACGTGGGACAAGGAGTCTCCGGAGATCACATAAGTAAAACCCATTTTCCTGTAGACATGTTGGGCCTCCAAGAGCAAGATCATCATAAAAGAGCAAGTTTTCCCTTAAGTGGATCACCCAAGGTTTATCGAACTCAGGGAGGAAGAGGTCAAAGATATCCCTCTCATGCAACCCTGCAACCACAAAGCAAGAAGTCTCTTGTGTCCCCAACACACCAAATAGGTGCACTAGTTCTGCGAAGAGATAGTGAAATACAGGTGGTATAAATAAGTAGTAGCAACGGCACTGCCAGAAAAGTGCTTTGCCCAGACGTAAACAAGCAGTAGTAATGCCAGTAGTGCGCATGCGGTAATGTTAGCCGTATGTGATAAACAGTAAACAAGCGCGATAGCGTTTAGGAACAAGGCCTAGGGATTAGACTTTCACTAGTGGACACTCTCAACTTTGATCACATAATAGAAATGCTATACTCTACACTCTCTTGTTGGATGATGAACACATTGCGTAGGATTACACGAACCCTCAATGCCGGAGTTAACAAGCTCCACAATTCAATGTTCATATTTAAATAACCTTAGAGTGCATGAAAGATCAACGACTAAACCAAGTACTAACATAGCATGCACACTGTCACCTTCACACTATGTAGGAGGAATAGATCACATCAATACCATCATAGCAATAGTTAACTTCATAATCTACAAGAGATCATAATCATAGCATACGCCAAGTACTAACACGGATGCACACACTGTCACCATTACACCATGCAGGAGGAATAAAACTACTTTAATAACATCACTAGAGTAGCACATAGATGAATAGTGATACAAAACTCATATGAATCTCAATCATGTAAAGCAGCTCATGAGATTATTGTATTGAGGTACATGGGAGAGAGATGAACCACATAGCTACGGCGGAGCCCTCAGCCTCGGGGGTGGATTACTCCCTCCTCATCATGGAGGCGCGATGGCGGTGAGGACAGCGGTGGAGATGGCTCGGGGGCAATTCCCCGTCCGGCCGGGTGCCGGAACACTTCTGTCCCCCGAATTGGACTTTCGCGATGGCGGCGGCTCGGATGGTTTCTCTCGTTTCCGTCGAACTGCCCGATGTTTTTAGGTCAGGACGAATATATAGGCGGAGGGCGGCGCAAGGAGGCGGCTGGGGCCCCACACCATAGGGTAGCGGCCGGGGCCACCCGCGCCGCCTTATGGTGTGGGCCCCCTGCTGCCCGCCTCGACTCTCCTTCGGTGTTCTGGAAGCTTCGGAATTCTAAGACTTTCGGTGTTATTTCGTCCGATTCCGAAAATATTTCCTTACTAGGATTTCTGAAACCAAAAACAGCAGAAAACAGCAACCGGCCTTTCGGCATCTCGTCAATAGGTTAGTTCCAGAAAACGCATAAATATGACATAAAATGTGAACAAAACATGCCGGTATCATCAATAATGTGGCATGGAACATAAGAAATTATCGATACGTCGGAGACGTATCAGCATCCCCAAGCTTAGTTCTGCTCGTCCCGAGCGGTAAACGATAAACAAAGATAATTTCTGGAGTGACATGCCATCATAACCTTGATCATAATATTGTAAGCATATGTAATGAATGCAGCGATCAAAACAATGGTAATGACATGAGTAAACAAATGAACCATATAGCAAAGACTTTTCATGAATAGTACTTTCAAGACAAGCATCAATAAGTCTTGCATAAGAGTTAACTCATAAAGCAATAATTCAAAGTAAAGGTATTGAAGCAACACAAAGGAAGATGAAGTTTCAGCGGTTGCTTTCAACTTGTAACATGTATATCTCATGGATATTGTCAACATAGAGTAATATAACAAGTGCAATATGCAAGTATGTAGGAATCAATGCACAGTTCACACAAGTGTTTGCTTCTTGAGGTGGAGAGAAATAGGTGAACTGACTCAACAATAAAAGTAAAAGAATGGTCCTCCATAGAGGAAAAGCATCGATTGCTATATTTGTGCTAGAGCTTTGATTTTGAAAACAAGAAACAATTTTGTCAACGGTAGTAATAAAGCATATGTATCATGTAAATTATATCTTACAAGTTGCAAGCCTCATGCATAGTATACTAATAGTGCCCGCACCTTGTCCTAATTAGCTTGGACTACCGGATCATCGCAATGCACATGTTTTAACCAAGTGTCACAAAGGGTACCTCTATGCCGCCTGTACAAAGGTCTAAGGAGAAATTGATTATTCTCAACTTAGACATCCATACCGGGACAACATAGACAACAGATAATGGACTCCTCTTTTATACATAAGCATGTAACAACAATTAATTTTCTCATATGAGATTGAGGATATTTGTCCAAAACTGAAACTTCCACCATGAATCATGGCTTTAGTTAGCGGCCCAATGTTCTTCTCTAACAATATGCATGCTTAACCATAAGGTGGTAGATCGCTCTTACTTCAGACAAGACGAACATGCATAGCAACTCACATGAAATTCAACAAAGAATAGTTGATGGCATCCCCAGTGAACATGGTTATCGCACAACAAGCAACTTAATAAGAGATAAAGTGCATAAGTACATATTCAATACCACAATAGTTTTTAAGCTATTTGTCCCATGAGCTATATATTGTAAAGGTGAAGAGTGGAAATTTAAAGGTAGCACTCAAGCAATTTACTTTGGAATAGCGGAGAAATACCATGTAGTAGGTAGGTATGGTGGACACAAATGGCATAGTGGTTGGCTCAAGTATTTTGGATGCATGAGAAGTATTCCCTCTCGATACAAGGTTTAGGCTAGCAAGGTTATTTGAAACAAACACAAGGATGAACCGGTGCAGCAAAGCTCACATAAAAGACATATTGAAAACATTATAAGACTCTACACCGTCTTCCTTGTTGTTCAAACTCAATACTAGAAATTATCTAGACCTTAGAGAGACCAAATATGCAAACCAAATTTTAGCATGCTCTATGTATTTCTTCATTAATAGGTGCAAAGTATATGATGCAAGAGATTAAACATGAGCACAACAATTGCCAAGTATCACATTACCCAAGACATTATAGAATTACTACATGTATCATTTTCCAATTCCAACCATATAACAATTTAACGAAGAAGAAACTTCGCCATGAAACTAAAAGCTAAGAACACATGTGTTCATACGAACCAGTGGAGCGTGTCTCTCTCCCACACAAGCATTTATTCAAACAAAACAAAAACAAAAACAAAAGCACACAGACGCTCCAAGTAAAGTACATAAGATGTGACCGAATAAAAATATAATTTCAGGGGAGGAACCTGATAATTTATCGATGAAGAAGGGGGTGCCTTGGGCATCCCCAAGCTTAGACGCTTGAGTCTTCTTGATATATGCAGGGGTGAACCACCGGGGCATCCCAAGCTTAGAGCTTTCACTCTTCTTGATCATAGTATATCATCCTCCTCTCTTGACCCTTGAAAACTTACTTCACCAAACTTCTCATAAACTTCATTAGAGGGGTTAGTACATAATCAAAAACTCACATGTTCAGAGGTGACACAATCATTCTTAACACTTCTGGACATTGCTCAAAGCTACTGGAAGGTAATGGAACAAAGAAATCCACCCAACACAGCGAAAGAAGCAATGCGAAATAAAAGGCAGAATCTGTCAAAACAGAACAGTCCGTAAAGACGAATTTTTAATAAATACTTCCGTTGCTCAGATCAGAAAACTCAAAACTAATGAAAGTTGCGTACATATCTGAGGAACACGCACGTAAATTGGCATATTTTTCTGAGTTACCTACAGAGAAAACAGCCCAGATTCGTGACAGATAGAAATCTGTTTCTGCGCAGAAATCCAAATCTAGTATCAACCTTCGATTAGAGGCTTCACTTGGCACAACAAAACACAAAACTAAGATAAGGAGAGGTTGCTACAGTAGTAAACAACTTCCAAGACACAAATATAAAACAAAGTACTGTAGCAAAATAACACATGGGTTATCTCCCAAGAAGTTCTTTCTTTATAGCCATTAAGATGGGCTCAGCAGTTTTAATGATGCACTCGCAAGAAATAATATTTGAAGCAAAAGAGAGCATCAAGAGGCAAATTCAAAACACATTTAAGTCTAACATGCTTCCTATGCATAGGAATCTTGTAAATAAACAAGTTCATGAAGAGCAAAGTAACAAGCATAGGAAGATAAAACAAGCATAGCTTCAAAAATTTCAGCACATAGAGAGGCATTTTAGTAACATGAAAATTTCTACAACCATATTTTCCTCTCTCATAATAACTTTCAGTAGCATCATGAGCAAACTCAACAATATAACTATCACATAAAGCATTCTTATCATGAGTCTCATGCATAAAATTATTACTCTCCACATAGGCATAATCAATTTTATTAGTTGTAGTGGGAGCAAATTCAACAAAGTAGCTATCATTATTATTCTCATTATCAAATATAGGAGGCATATTGTAATCATAATCAAATTTATCCTCCATAACAGGTGGCAACAAAAGAGTACTATCATTATAATCATCATAAATAGGAGGCAAAGTATCATCATAAGAAATAGAATAGTTATCTTTCACAGTTGGTTTATCTATGACCATACCATCATTGTTATTAGAAGGAGATGTATCAAGAACATAATGACCAGTAGCAAAAGGATTTTCAAACACCTCTTCCCCAAGCTTAGAGCTTTCTATATCATTATGGGAGGAAGCATGGATAGCACTGACACTATGGCAATTATTGTCATCATCATTTTCAGAATTAGTTTCCCAGAGATTTGCAATATCAAAAGTAGTGTGCTCATTCAAATCATGATTGCTAATGTATGTAGAGGGCATAGGAAGATCATCGTATTCAGATTCATTATCAGAATAATCATTAGGAGCAACATACTTATGGTTACCTAGCGTTATCTCATTCACACGGGGATACGCCGTTACCTCTTTCTTTTTATTCTCCTTCTTCTTCTTCTTCTTCTTCGTTCCCTTCTTCTTCTTCTTCTTCTCTTCCTTCTCCTCGTTCAATTCTTTAGGAGGAAGAGGCTTGAAGGTGTAATATCCCAGGTAATGGGGTTACAAAAATAGAGGAAACAGATGTGTGCATTGCATTCATGCATAGAAAATCTGGGGAATTTTTGCGCTTTGTAAAACAGTCACAGTAACTGAAGTTTCACTTGACCTTGGTGGAATTGAAGTAGCTCATCAAGTAAGCGCTATAAACCTCAATGTGACTTTGTTAAAAACTTGTTTTGGGTAGAGATGATTTGATCTACTGGGTTAGATCAAATGGAACTAATAATCAACACAACAACACTTTACTCAATGATCAACTACTTGATCTTATTAAAGATCACAACATGATACTCCTTGCCATAACCTATGAACATCCATTTATTTGGGAATCAGGTAACAATAATTGGAGACACTATTCTTGACTTATCTTTTCCATGTATTAAACTAATCCATGATCCTACCATGAACCTCATGGTATTTATTTTACTTCATTCTTGGAAACATGACATGGAGATCAACTCTAGAAATATATATTCTTCTCTATTCCAAATAATTATACATCAAACCTAGAGAGGTGAGAGTTCTACAATAATTATTAGAGAAGCAACAAACCTTGAGCTAAACCTTGGATATGCATCCAAGTATTCAAATCATCATCTTCAAGAGGAACCCTAGATATTATTCCAGACCATCCCTAGAGAGAGAACCCAATTATATTAAACATAGATATTGATGATCACATCATTCTCTATGGAGCCTAACCATAGGTTAGTATTAAAGACCTTTCCAAATGAGTGAGACCATTCATACTAATCCAAGCTTTACCTATTTAAGAATAAAGGACAATCTTTGAACTATAGTATTAGGAGGTAAACCATTTCATCTTGGAGTGATGGATAACCAAATACCAAGTGGAATAAGACTATATCCATGAATTAGGGAATTAAGGATTGGACTAATCCAACTAAGTTAGACAATTGAATCCTTAGCTTAGCTACCTAAATAAATATTAGGAGTACACCATAAACCCTAGAATAACTATTCCTATATGAGAGAACTCAAGTTATGGTGTTACACTCAAGTTAATGAGGCAACACTTGGACTTGGGAAAGAGAACTATCCATATACCCAGATGATTAAATCATCATTCCTTGAGAAGAATCATAAGTAATTATCTCAGGCATTCTCCTGGGATATAAATCTAATGAGATAACCATGACCATGTCCACCTAAGGAAATATAAGAGAATTACTACACCCTTGCTATTCAAGACAACACTTGATCTTGGAAGGGAGAAACTAGTTCATAAGAGATACTTAAGGAAGCCAAACCTTTGATCATTACAAATTGGGTAATGATCATAAACCCTAAAAACTTGAGGTAAAGATATTAAGAACAAGTTGATCATGCCTAAACCATGATCATGCTCTTGAGATATGTGAGGATAAGTTAAACCCTAATAGGATAACTAGATATCATTCACCACATGAAATTATAGGGAGGTAACTAGTAAGCAAACCTAGGCTAAAACCCTAACCTTAACTTGTGACCACTTGGTGATCATAAGTACAATTCTACCACATCTGCATTCCACTTCACCTAAGAAACATAAGAAAACCTTAGTGTAAAACTCCATACTTAATATGGTGAGAAATCATCCATTCATATGACCAAAGTTAACTATAAAAAGAACCATAACCACTTTAATTACTTTCTCAATAGATTAAGGATTCTAATAGAAGTCCAATGGAATAAGATAGAGTCCATTCTCAAAACCTTAGTAATTAGAGAAGCACATGAAATATTAAGCAAGTAACCACCTTATCATGGTTAGGGGAGATTAAACCCTAGCACATGCAAAATGGTGTCATCCCATATCTACAACCTAGAATTGTAACTTAACCTAGTTTGTATATCACTTGGGTGATTACAATTATAAAACCAAACCATAATTTAGATTTGAACCAAGTACCATTAGGTGAATATAATTAGAACCCTAGAATTGCTCATTAGCTAAATTCTATGCTTCACTAATTAAACCCAAGAAACATCTAGTACTTAAACTCATAATTAAATCCATGTGTAAGTGACCAACATTCTCAAATGAGAGATCAAGTCCTTAGAAATATTTTAGCACATGAACTCATGCCACTTAGTCACTTACTTAATAGGACTCCATAAACAAGCCTTACTTAGTGACTTGTTTCTTACAAAGTAATACTTAATAAAACCCTACATATCATCAAATAAGTACAATCTCATTTGGAAACTACTTTGAGTCCTTCCAAGATGATATTCAAATTCATGCCATATGGATATTTAATTCAAAGTCAAATAGTAACTAATAGACCAATGTTTCAATGCCCATATTAAAGTGTATAATACACAACAATAATTTTTATAGAATATTGATTGAATTACACAAGGATTCAAACAATAAAAATGTACAAAACATGATTGAATTCCAACAGAATTCGAATCAATGAAATAGAAAACAGAAAATAAAAGGAAAAGAGCCTTACCTGGACTCACCTGCCGTGGAGTAGCCCACCAGCAGCCTAACCGCACCAGGCCAACGCAGCCCAACAGAAGCCCACGAACCAGTCCACCAGCAGCCCAACCCACTTACCCCTTCGCAAAGATAAGAACGAAGACGTTGTCTTCGTCTTCGTCTTCGCCTCGCTCGCTTCACAGGAGGTCGCCACCGCGACGCCCAGGGCCACGTCCGCGTCGCCGCCGGTATTCTTGACCGCCAGCACACTCCCGTGGACGTATAAATAGCGCGGAAGCCTCCAATTTTCCCTCTCTCTGCTCTATTCCTCCCCAAGGACGAAACCCTAACTCGCCGGCCCCGTTCATCGCCGGCGATAGAGGCAGCCCCGTGCCTCGCCGTAGATACTCCCATCACCACCGCATTCTCCTCGTTCTTCTCGTCGTCGCGTGCTTGCAGGGAGGGTCTAGGGATGGAGAATTTGGCCTTCTTCTCCGACACCGGCACCGGTGAAATCCGGTGATGCCGACCGCCATTCAGCTCGCCGTCAAGCCCTGCGTCCTCCTGGTGAGCCGCTGAACCTCATCGCATGCTCGCCTCGGTCGATTATACACCGTAGCTTCGCCGCGCCGTTTAACTGCATCCGCCGCCGCGGTATGTGCTCGCCGGAGCTATTCCGGTGACCATTCGCTGGGGGCGCCGCCTACAAATTATTCAGCGTGTAGTGCTGTGTCTGGCTCGCCCATTCGTCCGAGCCCTACCGACCGGAATCGCCGTCGCCGGCAACAACTGCCTCGCCGGCAGTGTGCTCCTGTGCCTCGTCAGTAGATGGACTTGGTCCACGCCTGCGTGGCAGCTGGCGTGGCCTAAGGCCCACCAGTCAGCCACTGGGTGTAGACCAGTTCGGGTGTGTTTAGTATTTCGGTTTAATTTCAAATTACAGAAAATACCTGAAACTTTGAAATAATGTAGAAAAATCATAAAAGCTCAGAAAATTACAAATAAGATATCAAAATTCTTATAAAAGAAAAATCTATCCAATAAAAATATAAAATGAAATTTATATTTTTAATAGAAATTCATTTATTTAATACTGGTTATTTAAGCCCTATTTATTAATTCTAAATTCAATGAAAATTCAGAAAATAAGAAAACATTTATAAAAAATAAATAAAACAGTAAGCAAATAAAGAAAACATGAAAACTAATTTTCTTTATTGTTTATTTTTGTTACATCCTTATTAAAGATTTAAACCCTAACTAATAATTACCCTAATTAGTAAATTATTTAAATTAATAAAAAGCCAAATTTAATATTAATTTTATTCCAAAGTTATTAATAACTTTGTGGGGCCCCGGACTTACCAGTCCAGAACTCCAGTTATGCATTCAATTTCACGATCCCAAGATCATTCCATCGTGAATACATAACCGAACTGATACCAGATTACATCATCCATTACAGTACCGAATTTAAGTAATACGAAGTCTTACATCATAGGCCATCAAGGCCGTAGTTCACCAAACAGCAGCGGAAACAACTTGACTCCAAAAGCGGTGGAACCCAAGTCAGGCCTTTACCCTACAGGCGGCTGACTGGGAGAGCGTCCTAGTTCGCGTCTTCGGCGTCGTACTCCTCTTCTTCGAAGTACTCTTCTTCAAAGTCTGGTCAAGTAGATAACCAGGACAACAATGCCAGTGAGTACTTTTGAATGTACTCGCAAACCACCTTAGAGAGAAATAAAGGATATGCAATAAGGCAGTAGCAAGGGAAAGGCACTATCTAGGGCGACAAGGAGCGAGAGGTGGTTCCTCTCGAGAATAAGACATTTCCATAACTTTGTTGAAAACTTTTTGGTAAACCATTTCATTTGCAGACTAATAGGTAAGGGTGACCCAATTTAATTTCAGCCATCTCATATGGCCATTTCCTTTCCAACTTTCCACCGTACCTCGCAGGTACCTTTCCACCAGCCCACTGGTATAAACTTCCCGAAATAATCACTTTCGAAAACAATTTGGAGAAAACAACACTTTCCTCTAATGCCACGTACCGCCATTCCCATGTCCATAACCGCGGACACGGCTATTCGAATAGATTTACACTCTGCAGAGGTTGTACACTTTCCCCACAAGATCCGAATACTCATCGTGTGGGCATCATCCCCGCATAACAACATATGCCACGATAAGTACCCGATCGTAGTTTTTCGCCTGCTCGCCTTAGCCTAAGACATGCCGCCTAGAGTTGTACCTCCCAACACCAGAGTCCGAGGGGTCGTTTACCCAGGAGTAGCAAATTCCCCGACCAGCTCGACCCTCCGGAATGCCGCGACCAACTGCGGGGCATTATTCAATGGGAGCTCATAGGTTGTACCCCTGCCATCGATACACAATGGAAAGGCGTTCCCAGTTCGTCGGGAAGGCCACGGTCGATAGGTGTCCATGCTCGGACTACCCCTTACATTTGCAGGACCCAAACTAAGGCGAGACAAACTACTACACTACGCCCCGTCCCACTAAAGGGTAATGTGGTTGTACTGGCTAGGTCCGGTTTCGTACTATGGTCACCAAGGTTTTTCGAAAAACCATTTTTCATCTCCATTTGTCTCCAGCAATATCTTTCATAAACCTTTTTGTGTTTCACCAAAAACCACACTTGGGCAGGGCTACCCCATTCCAAGGTTTTCGAAAAACTTCTTTTCAGAAAAACCTCTTTCGCATCCATCTTTCCAGGGCTCCCAACCTATAGTCCAATTTCTTCTTCGAAAAATGGCGACAAGGATGACAAGGTGATAAGCACCATATCACTAATAGAGAGGTGTTCAGTAGGTATCAACGAGGGCTGCACCCTAATGGTGGATTAATAAATCTCCGGGTGGCACTAACCACCGACAAAATAAATATAGAAGACATGCACTTTTTGTAAAACTTGTAATAATGCAAGAACAAGATATATAGGATCAGAGATGCATCAAGAGGTGGCTTGCCTTGCTCAGCAAAGTGTCCCTGGTCTTCTTCTTCAAATCCCCCAAAGTCACCTCCTCCTTCGTCTCCGGCGGCGTTCGAATCTATCGTCGCGCAAATAAAAGAAACACACCATACAAATCAACAAACTATCTCCAGAATAATGCACACAAAAATCTGATAAAATCACAGTAGGTAGAGGTTGACAAATGCAAACTACTGAAAGTGGTTTCACCCATTTTTGATTTTTAAAACAAAAGATATGATTTTTTGCAATTCCAGAATTGACTTAAGAACCAATTAAATGACCTAAATCTTTCTGGAAGTCACAAAAATGCATGCAGCATACCTACAGAAAGCTATTGACATGTAGAACACACCTGCACAAGAATCATATGCAAATAAAATTTCTACTGTCCTAAACAATTCAATCAAGACAGAAACCAGAGCACTCCAAAACTTAAACCAACACTAACCAGAGCATCTCCAACCAAAACAAAGCATACCCCTGGATAGCTAAGAACAAATGTGAACTAACCCCACTGGATTTGTATTTTTCTGATTTGTGAATGATTTTATAAAAATCAAATACTGAAAAGGTATACTGTTTCAGTAATTAAATTCTTGGAATTAAACTATAACTCTTAAAAATATTTCCTTTGGCACAAAATTAGCCTATAGGTATATCTACCAGTATAACTTGGTTTTGTTTCAAAATCATTATTATTTTTCAAATTAAAAATCATTTACTCTCCCTCTGGACAGATCTTGTTTTCTAAAACAGTTTAAATCCAGGAAGCTCCTGCATGTGGGACTAGTGCCAAAATGAAGCTATCTACATACACTGCACAACCAAATTGACCTCATGCAGAAAGGTTGCATAAATATCACACAATAAATAAATTACACAATCAGACACTTTTTAGGTTTATATTTTTCAGCACATATTCACAGCACAAAATGACATGCATGTAATTATTTGTGGTAGAGATTTCATTTGTGAGCATTTAGAACTTTGAACCAACTCATTTGGTTACTGGATGAATTTATGGAATTTCAAAAACGAGACAAAGATTTACTGGCAGATAAAATGGGGAGAAAAGAAAAAGAGGAAACGGGCCGGCGTTGCTGGGCTCGCCGGATTTGGCCCAGCAACGGCTGCGCAGCGCGGGAGAGGGAATTTGAACGGGGGAGAGGAGCTGGCGGCCACGCTGGCGCGCGGGGCCCGGCGGCTTGCGCATGCACCCGTTGGATAAGATCCAACGGTGCATGCACCGTCGTCCTCCGCACGACGCGACGCCGTCTGCGCGGCTAGCCCTAGCGGCGCGGGAAAGGCGGGGCGCGGCGTGCTCACCTCGGGGTCTGTCGACGGCGAGGTGGGGCGCGTCGGATGCGGCGGGCAGGGCTTCCGAACGAGGGTGGTGGCGGGCGAAACAGCTACGGTCCTCCGGCGTATGACGGCGACGGCGGAGACTGCTGCTCGACGGGGCGGCGGCTACCGGCGTCCCTGGACAAAAATGGCGGGCGCATCAGTACGGGAAGGACAAGGAGCTTCCAGGGAGCAGGGAGAAGGGAAGAAACGGCGGGTCTTCCGCGTCGGCAACCTTCACCGGTGCAGACGGCGAGGTGGTGCTCACGGCAGGGAGGAGCGGAGCTCCTCTCCGCTCCAGGAGGTGTGGTGGGGGAGTTCTGAGAGGTGTGGCGAGGAAATGAGAGACGGGAGGGTGTGGCGCGGTATTTATAGGGCGACGGCCGGTGCACCGTGCACCAGGTCCGTGCACCGACGGGGGAGGCGGGCGGCAGCAGGTGAGTGGCTGAGCCAGGCGGTGCTGCTGCGGCTCTGAGAGGCGGTGCTGGTATTTTGGAGGGATGCGTGCGTCGTGCTGCGAGACAGAGGGGTAGGACGCGACGGGGCGGGCTACGGGTGGTGCTCGACGACGTGACCCGACGGCTGGGCGCGTCGGCGTGCAGCGAAGGAGAGTCTTGGGCGTGGCCCAGGCGTGTGTCTCCGAGGTGTTGCCGTGCCAGGAGTGTCCGACGGACACGGTTAGGGTCACCAGAGAGGGGTGGTGGAGTGGGGGACGTGGCCGTGGCCAGGCGGACGTGGTCACCGGCCATTGGGGGTTGCCATGCGGGTAGGGAGAGGAAGGGCGAAAGGAGGGCGTGCATGCGGGGTCAGAGATGGAGAGGGTTCGCTGGGAGTCGTGCAGGACATCAGGAAGCTGCCAAGGATGGGGGAGGGAAGGAGATCTCCTTGATCTTGTGTTGGTTCCCGAGGTGGTGATCATGGGAAGAGAAGGAGAGAGGGAGGTCGAGTGTGAGGGCTAGGGAGAGAGCAGAATGGTGTTGGGGTTCCCTCTGGTCGTGAGTGAGTGTGGTGAGGAGATGGAGTAGGAAGAAATGATCATAGGAGAGGGGTTTGGGTCATGGCCGGCATGGCCATTTTTCATCTATTCCCAAATTTCGAAAATTTATGAGCATCCACAAGGAGATGATCTGAGACACTCAAGGCCAACCAAGTGATGAGTCAATGATCCTCTTGCTTGGAGAGTTTTCAGATTTGAAAATGAAGAATCTAGGGGATAGATAAGGAAGAGGGAATTTTGAAGAAAACTTGATCTTACAAGTTCATGTGGGAGCATGATCACATGCACTAGGGTGTGGGTGTGGAGAAGGGGTGAAAAGAATGAACAAGAGAGAGGGAAGGATCATGGCCGGCATGACCCTTCACATTTAATCCTAATTTCGAAAAATTTGAATTGATCACATAGAATGATCCATGCCAACTCTAGGTACCTAAGGTGATGAATGAATTGTCCATATTCCCTAGGAAGGTTTCAGATTTTTACAATTTAGGAAGGAGGAAAAGAGTATGGTGGAGGGGAAATTTGAGGGAGACATGATCAAAAAGGATCACATGTGAGCATGATCACATGCTCAAGGGTTTATGGGAATTTTAATTGCTCAATTAAAGAAAGGAGATTCACAAACAATATCACACCTTCTCTACAATGCATGAGCATGATGAACTATATGCATGAAGTTTTGAAAAACAGAAAAAGTTTTTGTTGGCCCAAAATTTTGTACTTAAGAGATTAAACCAATGCACAAAAAGTTGGGTTGTTACAAACCTTCCCCCCTTAAAATGAATCTCGTCCTCGAGATTCGGTGGCTAAGAACTGAAGAGTGCGGGGAAGTCCTTTCGGAGCTGATCTTCTCTTTCCCAAGTGGCTTCCTCCTCGGAGTGATTTGTCCACTGAACCTTACAAAATTTAATCTTCCTTCTACGGGTGAGACGAACAGCTTCTTCGAGAATCCGAAGGGGTACTTCTCGATAGGTTAAGTCGGTGTTGAGGTCGAGGGTGCGATAATCGATGTTCTTGAAGGTCTCAGGCTTGTCAGGCACTTGGAGGCATCGTCGAAGAAGAGAGATATGGAACACATCATGGAAATCCGCTAATTCAGCCGGCAGTTCCAACTGATAGGATACTTCTCCTCGACGAGCGAGAACCTTGAAGGGTCCAATATATCTGGGGGCAAGCTTCCCTTTGACGTGAAATCTCTGCATTCCCTTGAGTGGAGTGACGCGAAGATAGGCATGATCACCAACATTGAATGTCAACTCGCGACGCTTAGAATCAGCATAACTCTTCTGGCGGGATTGAGCGGCTTTGAGGCGATCACGGATTAGTTGAACTTGCTCTTCAGCTTCGCGAAGATGGTCAGGTCCAAAGACTTGACTATCTCCAGTCTCGGACCAGTTGAGAGGGGTTCGACAACGGCGACCATAAAGGGCTTCAAAGGGGGCCATCTGCAGACTAGCTTGGTAGCTATTGTTGTAAGAAAATTCCGCGAAGGGTAGACAATCTTCCCATTTTGCTCCGTAGGCGAGGACACAAGCACGAAGCATATCTTCAAGAATCTGATTTACTCTTTCGGTTTGGCCACCGGTCTGCGGGTGATAAGCAGTGCTGAAAGATAACTTGGTTCCCAAGGTTTCATGCAGGCTCTTCCAGAATTTTGACGTGAACTGTGTACCACGATCGGAAACTATTCGCTTGGGAACCCCATGGAGACTCACTATCCGGGACATATATAGATCCGCCAGCTGGGTTCCGGGGTAAGTGGTCTTGACTGGAATGAAATGAGCGACCTTAGTGAGTCGATCAACAATGACCCAAATGGAGTCATGGCCACGTTGAGACTTAGGCAGTCCTGTAATGAAATCCATTCCAACTTCCCATTTCCACTCAGGGACTTTGAGGGGTTGGAGTAGTCCAGCTGGTCGCTGATGTTCAGCCTTCACTTTCTGGCACACATCGCAGCGAGCAATGAAAAAGGCGATCTCGCGCTTCATACCGTGCCACCAGAATTGTTTCTTCAGGTCTTGGTACATTTTGGTTCCTCCGGGGTGGATTGAGTATGGGGTGTCGTGAGCTTCCTTCATGATGAGTTGCTTCAGGTCTTCAACATTAGGTACACACAGGCGTCCCTTGTACCACAAAACTCCTTTGGCGTCGACCTCAAAACCAGGAACTTCTTCCCTATTCATCCTACGCTTGATTCCTTCAATACTCTCATGACCCACTTGAGCTTCTTTGATTTGATCGAATAAAGTAGGCTTCAATTCAAGATTTGCCAGGAAACCATGGCTAACAAGTTCGAGGCCGAACTCTTCAAGTTCTTCATACAACTTGGGTTGAGCAATTTTGATCAGGGCGTTCAACGAACAGGGCTCTCGACTAAGGGCATCAGCTACCACATTAGCTTTACCGGGATGATAATGAATGCCGAGGTCGTAATCCTTGATAAGCTCCATCCATCTGCTCTGCCTCATGTTCAGCTCCCGCTGGGTGAAGATGTACTTCAAACTCTTGTGGTCGGTGTAGATTTCGCAACGATTTCCCACTAGGTAGTGGCGCCAAGTCTTCAGGGCGTGAACTACAGCAAGTTCTAAGTCATGCGTGGGGTAATTCATCTCGTGCGGTCGAAGTTGTCTTGACAAATAAGCTATCACCTTTCCTTCTTGCATCAGCACACTTCCCAATCCAAGCTTTGATGCATCGCAGTACACATCAAAATCCTTGGTAATATCGGGCATGGTCAGAACGGGGGCTGTGACTAACCTCTTCTTGAGTTCCTGAAAACTGGCCTCACATTTGTCGGTCCACTCGAACTTCTTATCCTTCTTCAATAGCTGCGTTAACGGCCTCGCAATGCTGGAGAATCCCTCAACAAACTTGCGGTAATAACCCGCCAATCCTAAAAAGGCGCGAACTTCGGTCTGATTGGTAGGGGCTTTCTTCTCCATGATGGACTGAATTTTGGACGGGTCGACAGACACTCCTCCGGCAGATATGACATGACCTAAAAATCCTACCTCTTTCAGCCAAAATTCACACTTACTAAACTTGGCGTAAAGCTTATGGTCTCTGAGCGTTCCCAAAACAATCCGCAGATGTTCAGCATGCTCTTCTTCACTCTTGGAGTAGATCAGAATATCGTCGATGAAAACCACAACGAACTTGTCGAGGTACTTCATGAACACCTTGTTCATGAGGTTCATGAAATAGGCAGGGGCATTGGTCAGTCCGAAAGACATCACGGTATATTCAAAAAGTCCATACCGTGTGGTGAAGGCAGTCTTGGGAATGTCTGACTCTCGAACCTTGAGTTGATGATAACCAGTTCGGAGATCTATTTTTGAGAAAACTCGGGCGCCATTCATCTGGTCGAACAGATCTTCAATCTTCGGGAGGGGGTATTTGTTTTTGATGGTAACGTCATTCAGTTTCCGGTAGTCCACGCACAGGCGGATGGTACCGTCCCGCTTATCCACAAAGATAACGGGAGATCCCCAGGGGGATGCACTCGGGCGAATCAAACCTTTCCTCAACATATCATTCAACTGCTTCTTCAGCTCAACTAATTCTTGGGGGTTCATCCGGTAAGGTCGCTGAGCGATGGGGGCGGTTCCGGGGACTAGTTCGATGATAAACTCGATATCCCGATCAGGGGGCATACCGGGTAGCTCATCGGGAAAAACCTCAGGATACTCACAAGCTATGGGTACTTCATGCAGGGCTGGACTGGCGACACTCGTCTTGCATAAGACCTTCGATGAAGGTATGGTCGCCACATGCTCAACTATTTCTCCGTCCTCAGCAGCCAATGTTATGGCTCGGCGAACACAATCTATGTGACCCTTGTACTTCACCATCCAATTCATCCCAAGGATCACTTCTAAGCCTTGCTCTCCTAATACGATCAAATCCGCGTGGAAACGCTTCCCCTGAATATCTATAGGAACATCCTTGCAGGATAGATCCGTTTTGGTGGTGGATCCCGGAATTTGGACTAACATAGGACGTTGCATGATCGTAGGTCTCAAACCACTCTTCCTAGCAAACGGCTTGGTAACAAAAGAGTGGGATGCTCCGGAATCAAACAAGACAGTGGCGGGTATTGAGTTGACAGGGAACGTACCCAGGACAATATCCGGAGCTTCCTGAGCTTGTTCAGCATTGACGTGGTTGAGGTGTCCCCTAGCTGGTCCAGCTGGCTTCTTCTGATTCAGGTTCCTTCCAGTAGCAGTGCGAGCTTGTCCCGGATTAGGCTTGGGCGCATTGGGGCGCTGTCCAGAAGTAGCTCGGTTGGGGCACTCCTTGGAGAAATGACCCGGTTGACCGCAGGTATAGCATCCAGTGGTGGCGGGGCGGACAGTGTTGTTCTGGCGGTTGTAATTGGGATTGTAGTTGCTTCCTCCAGAACGCTGAGGGTTGTAGTTGCGATTGGGGTTGTTGGGGCGAGGTGCAGGGCTTGGGCGCCGGCCTTGGAGGAGGAAAGCTGCGGGGTCGCTGAGTGCTGGAGCTGCCTTGCTGCATCATCGCCTTGCGCTTGCGGTTCTCAAATGCACTCTTGCGCTTGCTCTCCACCATGATAGAGGCATCAACCAGCGACTCAAGGTCTGGGTATGGAACGGCCACCAAGATGCTCTGCATTTCATCATGCAGACCATTCAAGAAGCGATCTTTCTTCTTCTCTTCAGTGTCGGTGTCTTCTGGAGCATACCGGGACAGAGTGGTGAATTTGTCCATGTAGTCCACCACAGACATGCTCCCCTGCTTCAAATTCATGAACTTATCCTTCATGAGCTTGATCAGTCCTGAAGGGATGTGGGTCTTGCGGAACTTGGTCTTGAATTCTTCCCAGCCGATGACGTGTCCTTCAGCTTGAATAGCCTTGACATTTTCCCACCAAGCGCGGGCAGGTCCGGAGAGGTAATGAGTGGCAAACAGAACCTTCTCATCATTGCCGACTCCGGCAACCTCCAAGTTGTTCTCAATGGTGCGAAGCCAATCATCGGCGTCGAGGGGTTCAGTGCACTTGGAGAAGACAGGTGGGTTGGTGCTTTGAAAATCCTTCAGCTTGGAGCGGGGGTCTCCATTTCCATCCCCGCCATTATTGTTGTTGGCGTTACCAGTAGCAAGCTGAGTGAGGTGCTGAAGAGTAGCAAGATTTGCTTGACGCTCCGCACGGGCTGCCTCACGGTCTTCCAGCATCATACGCAGGAGTTGAGCCATGGTAGGGTCGGGAGGTGGAGGTGGAGGGGGGTCTCGGTTTGCCCCGCTGTGGTCTCCTCTACGGGTTTCCACCATCCTGAAGAAGGGTGGATTCAGATTTACAAAAAGGAACAAGTAGATGGGCAGCCACTTAAAAGGGGAGGGATTGCAAATAAAAACGGAAATTCAAAAACGGGCGCAACAAATGCAAAGTAAGCAAACGATAGCATAGCATAGCAGGGGTGCCGATGGCACAATGTAGCATACATCATCACACATAAGTCTCATACAACACAGCCAAAAGAATGGTTTCATAGAACCATCATCACAAGTCTACTCGCATCGCAAAAGGGGGCCTATCTCATCGCCCTAAGGTAAGGTGGTGCGAGTCCAAGGTGGTGCTCTAGAAGTCGTCGAGGTCCACGACAGGAACCTCAGGTGCAGGTGGGGCGTCCTCCTCAACAAAGGCTGGCTCCTCGGGGTCCTCCTCGGACATCAGTGGCTCGGGCTCCTCATCTTCATCGTTGATGAAGGCCTCATCCTCGTATCAGGCTCCATATCGAAGTCCTCGTCCTCGGAGTCGTCGTCGTCACTAAGGAGAGCCTCGTTCTCCTTGCGGAGATCCT
Organism: Lolium multiflorum; assembly: GCA_030979885.1. Lineage (NCBI taxonomy): Eukaryota > Viridiplantae > Streptophyta > Magnoliopsida > Poales > Poaceae > Lolium > Lolium multiflorum. The sequence continues at coordinate 241,554,665 of CM061751.1, read as the reverse complement.
CACCGTCGTCCTCAAGCTCCTCAATAGTGGCCTCCATCTGCAGTCAGGGCCTCCAGCGAAGTCACCTTCGCCTTCAGGCGAGTAACCCTCCGGCGTGCGGCAACCCTCAGCTTGCGCTCACTGGCAAGGTCAGCCTGTGTAGCAGCAAGCTGAGCGCGAAGTGTAGCAATCTCATCCTCCTGCAGATCGCACCTCTCACGGGCGCGGTCCTGCTGAGTCTGAGTGTGGTGAAGCAGGTACTCCATGTGGTGCAGCTGGTGTGCGGTGTCGGCGTGCGGGGCGCCGGCCACGGGCTGGCCCGTGAGGTCGCGCTGGCCAAGGTACTGGTAACCAGTGTCGGCGACAACCTCCGGGTGAAGAAAGGCAAGGCGTGCAAGTGCCTCCTGAGAGACTCGAATCATCCCGTCGAGCCACGTGCGCTCCATCACGTCGATGGTGAACTCCTCAGTAGCGGGGGAAATCCCGCTCCCCCTGACGACGCAGGTGACCAGCCAGGCCATCTCCGAGTCTGCGGACCTCTCAGTACGGACGCCCTTAATCTCGGGCACCATACGTCCGCAGCGAATAGCCAGGTCGGCTAAGGCCCGCTCGAAGAAGTAGAGGGGCGGCCTCACCCCAACCTGACGGACGTGCGTGTACTCGATCGGCATCTACACAAATTTTAAAGTAGATTAAGTTAGTGACCGCAGTGTGCAAAATTTTAAGCATAATAAAACAGTAATGCATGTAAAGTTTTCTGGAAAATAGAAGGAGGTAAGGGACTTAAGCATTTTCAGCATTTAGTCAACCTTTTTGTTTTAAGAAAATAATTTTTGTTCTATTTCTAACGCCCATGCTAACTAAGGTCTCCTACAGTCAGGATGGCTCTGATACCAGCTCTGTGGGGCCCCGGACTTACCAGTCCAGAACTCCTGTTATGCATTCAATTTCACGATCCCAAGATCATTCCATCGTGAATACATAACCGAACTGATACCAGATTACATCATCCATTACAGTACCGAATTTAAGTAATACGAAGTCTTACATCATAGGCCATCAAGGCCGTAGTTCACCAAACAGCAGCGGAAACAACTTGACTCCAAAAGCGGTGGAACCCAAGTCAGGCCTTTACCCTACAGGCGGCTGACCGGGAGAGCGTCCTAGTTCGCGTCTTCGGCGTCGTACTCCTCTTCGAAGTACTCTTCTTCAAAGTCTGGTCAAGTAGATAACCAGGACAACACTGCCAGTGAGTACTTTTGAATGTACTCGCAAACCACCTTAGAGAGAAATAAAGGATATGCAATAAGGCAGTAGCAAGGGAAAGGCACTATCTAGGGCGACAAGGAGCGAGAGGTGGTTCCTCTCGAGAATAAGACATTTCCATAACTTTGTTGAAAACTTTTTGGTAAACCATTTCATTTGCAGACTAATAGGTAAGGGTGACCCAATTTAATTTCAGCCATCTCATATGGCCATTTCCTTTCCAACTTTCCACCGTACCTCGCAGGTACCTTTCCACCAGCCCACTGGTATAAACTTCCCGAAATAATCACTTTCGAAAACAATTTGGGGAAAACAACACTTTCCTCTAATGCCACGTACCGCCATTCCCATGTCCATAACCGCGGACACGGCTATTCGAATAGATTTACACTCTGCAGAGGTTGTACACTTTCCCCACAAGATCTGAATACTCATCGTGTGGGCATCATCCCCGCATAACAACATATGCCACGATAAGTACCTGATCGTAGTTTTTCGCCTGCTCGCCTTAGCCTAAGACATGCCGCCTAGAGTTGTACCTCCCAACACCAGAGTCCGAGGGGTCGTTTACCCAGGAGTAGCAAATTCCCCGACCAGCTCGACCCTCCGGAATGCCGCGACCAACTGCGGGGCATTATTCAATGGGAGCTCATAGGTTGTACCCCTGCCATCGATACGCAATGGAAAGGCGTTCCCAGTTCGTCGGGAAGGCCACGGTCGATAGGTGTCCATGCTCGGACTACCCCTTACATTTGCAGGACCCAAACTAAGGCGAGACAAACTACTACACTACGCCCCGTCCCACTAAAGGGTAATGTGGTTGTACTGGCTAGGTCCGGTTTCGTACTATGGACACCAAAGTTTTTCAAAACAAAACATTTTTCATCTCCTTTCGTCTCCAGCAATATCTTTCATAAAACCTTTTTGTGTTTCACCAAAAACCACACTTGGGCAGGGCTACCCCATTCCAAGGTTTTCGAAAAACTTCTTTTCAGAAAAACCTCTTTCGCATCCATCTTTCCAGGGTTCCCAACCTATAGTCCAATTTCTTCTTCGAAAAATGGCGACAAGGATGACGAGGTGATAAGCACCAGGTCACTAATAGAGAGGTGTTCAGTAGGTATCAACGAGGGCTGCACCCTAATGGTGGATTAATAAATCTCCGGGTGGCACTAACCACCGACAAAATAAATAGAAGACATGCACTTTTTGTAAAACTTGTAATAATGCAAGAACAAGATATATAGGATCAGAGATGCATCAAGAGGTGGCTTGCCTTGCTCAGCAAAGTGTCCCTGGTCTTCTTCTTCAAATCCCCCAAAGTCACCTCCTCCTTCGTCTCCGGCGGCGTTCGAATCTATCGTCGCGCAAATAAAAGAAACACACCATACAAATCAACAAACTATCTCCAGAATAATGCACACAAAAATCTGATAAAATCACAGTAGGTAGAGGTTGACAAATGCAAACTACTGAAAGTGGTTTCACCCATTTTTGATTTTTAAAACAAAAGATATGATTTTTTGCAATTCCAGAATTGACTTAAGAACCAATTAAATGACCTAAATCTTTCTGAAAGTCACAAAAATGCATGCAGCATACCTACAGAAAGCTATTGACATGTAGAACACACCTGCACAAGAATCATATGCAAATAAAATTTCTACTGTCCTAAACAATTCAATCAAGACAGAAACCAGAGCACTCCAAAACTTAAACCAACACTAACCAGAGCATCTCCAACCAAAACAAAGCATACCCCTGGATAGCTAAGAACAAATGTGAACTAACCCCACTGGATTTGTATTTTTCTGATTTGTGAATGATTTTATAAAAATCAAATACTGAAAAGGTATACTGTTTCAGTAATTAAATTCTTGGAATTAAACTATAACTCTTAAAAAATATTTCCTTTGGCACAAAATTAGCCTATAGGTATATCTACCAGTATAACTTGGTTTTGTTTCAAAATCGTTATTATTTTTCAAAATAAAAAACATTTACTCTCCCTCTGGACAGATCTTGTTTTCTAAAACAGTTTAAATACAGGAAGCTCCTGCATGTGGGACTAGTGCCAAAATGAAGCTATCTACATACACTGCACAACCAAATTGACCTCATGCAGAAAGGTTGCATAAATATCACACAATAAATAAATTACACAATCAGACACTTTTTAGGTTTATATTTTTCAGCACATATACACAGCACAAAATGACATGCATGTAATTATTTGTGGTAGAGATTTCATTTGTGAGCATTTAGAACTTTGAACCAACTCATTTGGTTACTGGATGAATTTATGGAATTTCAAAAACGAGACAAAGATTTACTGGCAGATAAAATGGGGAAAAGAAAAAGAGGAAACGGGCCGGCGTTGCTGGGCTCGCCGGATTTGGCCCAGCAACGGCTCCGCAGCGCGGGAGAGCGATTTGAACGGGGAGGGGAGCTGGCGGCCACGCTGGCGCGCGGGCCCGGCGCGCATGCACCCGTTGGATTAAATCCAACGGTGCATGCACCGTCGTCCTCCGCGCGACGCGGCGTGCGCGGCTAACCCTACGGCGTCAGGGAAAGGCGGGGCGCGGCGTGCTCACCTCAGGGTGCTGTCGACGGCGAGGTGGGGCGCGTCGGATGCGGCGGAGCAGGGGCTTCCGAACGAGGGTGGTGGCGGGTGAAACAGCTACGGTCCTCCGGCGTATGACGGCGACGGCGGAACTGCTGCACGTCGGGGCGGCGGCTACCGGCGTCCCTGGACAAAAATGGCGGGCGCATCAGTACGGGAAGGACAAGGAGCTTCCAGGGAGCAGGGAGAAGGGGAGAAACGGCGGGTTTCCGCGTCGGCAACCTTCACCGGCGGGCAGACGGCGAGGTGGTGCTCATGGCAGGGAGGAGCGGAGCTCCTCTCCGCTCCAGGAGGTGTGGTGGGGGAGTTCTGAGAGGTGGTGGCGAAGAAATGAGAGACGGGAGGGTGTGGCGCGGTATTTATAGGGCGACGGCCGGTGCACCGTGCACCCGGTCCGTGCACTGACGGAGGAGGCGGGCGGCAGCGGGTGAGTGGCCGAGCCAGGCGGTGCTGCTGCGGCTCTGAGAGGCGGTGCTGGTATTTTGGAGGGATGCGTGCGTCGTGCTGCGAGACAGAGGGGTAGGACGCGACGGGGCGGGCTACGGGTGGTGCTCGACGACGTGACCCGACGGCTGGGCGCGTCGGCGTGCAGCGAAGGAGAGTCTTGGGCGTGGCCCAGGCGTGTGTCTCCGAGGTGTTGCCGTGCCAGGAGTGTCCGACGGACACGGTTAGGGTCACCAGAGAGGGGTGGTGGAGTGGGGGACGTGGCCGTGGCCAGGCGGACGTGGTCACCGGCCATTGGGGGTTGCCATGCGGGTAGGGAGAGGAAGGGCGAAAGGAGGGCGTGCATGCGGGGTCAGAGATGGAGAGGGTTCGCTGGGAGTCGTGCAGGACATCAGGAAGCTGCCAAGGATGGGGGAGGGAAGGAGATCTCCTTGATCTTGTGTTGGTTCCCGAGGTGGTGATCATGGGAAGAGAAGGAGAGAGGGAGGTCGAGTGTGAGGGCTAGGGAGAGAGCAGAATGGTGTTGGGGTTCCCTCTGGTCGTGAGTGAGTGTGGTGAGGAGATGGAGTAGGAAGAAATGATCATAGGAGTGGGGTTTGGGTCATGGCCGGCATGGCCATTTTTCATCTATTCCCAAATTTCGAAAATTTATGAGCATCCACAAGGAGATGATCTGAGACACTCAAGGCCAACCAAGTGATGAGTCAATGATCCTCTTGCTTGGAGAGTTTTCAGATTTGAAAATGAAGAATCTAGGGGATAGATAAGGAAGAGGGAATTTTGAAGAAAACTTGATCTTACAAGTTCATGTGGGAGCATGATCACATGCACTAGGGTGTGGGTGTGGAGAAGGGGTGAAAAGAATGAACAAGAGAGAGGGAAGGATCATGGCCGGCATGACCCTTCACATTTAATCCTAATTTCGAAAAATTTGAATTGATCACATAGAATGATCCATGCCAACTCTAGGTACCTAAGGTGATGAATGAATTGTCCATATTCCCTAGGAAGGTTTCAGATTTTTACAATTTAGGAAGGAGGAAAAGAGTATGGTGGAGGGGAAATTTGAGGGAGACATGATCAAAAAGGATCACATGTGAGCATGATCACATGCTCAAGGGTTTATGGGAATTTTAATTGCTCAATTAAAGAAAGGAGATTCACAAACAATATCACACCTTCTCTACAATGCATGAGCATGATGAACTATATGCATGAAGTTTTGAAAAACAGAAAAAGTTTTTGTTGGCCCAAAATTTTGTACTTAAGAGATTAAACCAATGCACAAAAAGTTGGGTTGTTACAAACTTCAACCTTAAAGTAAAGTTATTAATTCAAGAACTTTAGGGTATTTAGACAACCCTAATTTCATAAGTAATAGAACCAGAAACTCATCATTTCATGTGATCCCTAAAACCCTAATATCATTAGGAACCCTAGCTCCATTGTTACAGATAAACCCTAAATTGCTTCTAAACCTAAACCTAGGTTAGAATATGTGATCATGTACTTACTTCTGATCCACAAAGCCATAATTAGCAATTAAATACTTGTTATGTCCACATAAAATATAGGAGCTCTTTTATCAGTCATTTAGTACCCCATATGTGCACCCCTATCCTACATGGTTGATCAAATAGGGTCAACCAAGTGCAAACCCTAGCTCATATTCTTAGAATTATCATCCTTAAGCAACTTTAATTAGCATCACACCATGGTGATGAACCCTAATAGCAACCATGCCCAGTATCTTGCATTACCCAATCATACTCCACTAAACCCTATTAGTGTGAGATAATTATTCCCTATTTATTAAAACCAACTTAGTAAATCCAATAGGAAACCCTAGATACATACCAATAATTGAAATACTTCTTATTACCTAAGAAGTATGTTCTTCAAAAGTTATTCTTTTGAAGAAAACCGAGAATCATCAACCCTGCTTATAAGGACCTATAAACCCTAGCCAGCTATCATTAGCAAGATAAACCAACCTTGAAAACAACCATGTATAATGAATTGCTTAGGATGCCTAGGCTTATCTTAACCTTACAAGCCCTAGGTGTTGATGAATCCAACTTTGTTGGGATCCATCTAATACCTATCCCAGCAACTACAGGAAGCCATAGTCAACAATAGAAAACCACCCACTTAATTGTCATACTTATTCTTTATTAAAGAACATGTTCTTCAAAAGTTATTCCTTTGAAGAATATAATAAGTAATCAATAACCATGCCATATAGTACTAAAACTGACCACTATCCTTTACTTGTTAACGTTATGCCAATCATTATTCTTTGTGTGCTCAATTGATTACTATGCCTTACTATCTACCTGTTTATAATACCAAGTAATCACACCTGAATAAGAACCTTGTATGTGAATCACTCTAAAAGTGCAACACACCCTAAACCAATCATTACCACTCACTAATCCTAAATCATCGGGGTTAGGACACGCTTAGAGCGATTGCATTTCATTCTTATGCATTATTGCATCCTTGCCAATCTTTTAAACATCGTCCTTACCGGACGATGATGCTATTTCAGAATTTGGAGTTATTACGCATCGAAGACCTTGTCTGCATAATCTTGCAGCCAAGAAAGGCAAGTTCATCACTTGCTCATGCCATTTGAGTATTTCTATCAAATTACTTGCAAAGTATTATGGTTATCACTATTGCATAAAAATCAAAACCACTACTTTCATAACTATGAATATGACTATGTGGTGGGCAATGGAACCATGGATTGTGTTGATATGGTGGAGGTTCCATTGCGGGTTTATATCCATCTAGGATTAAACAACAAATGTCGCCAGTGATTCTTGTGCCGTAATACCCGTGTTAACCATAAGATCCGGAGTGGGACGGAGTAGTCAAAAGTGTTTCCACCTCTCGTTCATCAACGGATGCGCTTACCGTAGCAGTTGTATCTGGCGGAACAACCGGAGGGTGGGGATCCCATTCTAATTCCCCACGGTAAAGCATTGCTTGCCGTAGCAGTTGTGTCTTGCGGAACAACCGGAGGGTGGGGATCCCATTCTAATTCCCCACGGTAATGCGGTCTATGATGGGTTGCAGCTACCGGCGTAGGAGTGTATGGTAGAGCCCAGCACTGTCGTCGTGGTCGGGGTCCACCCTGAAATTACGGGAATAATGGGACCGGCGTGGACCCAGGGTCGGGGCATGCAACAACGGGTGGGTGTTCGAGGTAGCGGAGGAACATGATTGGCTAGACCTTATACCGGGCCTCACACCATAGGAAGTGTGGACGGGGAATATGCCCGGTTGGCACCAAGGATAAGATCTCTTATGGGTAAAGCAACACACCTCTGCAGATTGTAAAGAACCGTGACCTGTCACTCCCTGTTCCGGGATAAGGAACTGCGAACGCGGCCGGAAAGGAGCTCCATGAAGTTTTAGTAAACCGGTGAAGGCTGACGGACATAGTTCTTCTGAATAAAAGCAACCTTTTGAAGAAATGGTTATGAAAACCTGCATTGGTTTTAGACTTTCTGGTCTAATGCCGTAGCTAGTGCATTAAACACCTCTTTCCTATAATGAACTTGTTGAGTACGCTCGTACTCATCCCACTCTTAAATCCTGCTTAGATATGGAGGCATCGAAGGAGGATCTACCGTACAACTCGAAGGCCAAGGAGTCAACATCTACTTCACGAGACAGGACCTTGTCAGAAGAGTCAGATACCTCATCCAACAAGGAGAAAACCTAGTTTAGCCATAGAAGGGAACTAGCTTCCTAAACTTAGCTCCTATTTAGCTAGAACCTATTCATAACCTCTGTAGCTAGTTAAATACTCTACAAATAGAGTTCGTGTTAGGATTAGACTACGAGTCGTTCTTCTGGAGTTTATTTGCAGTTTTACCTCATTGTAAAGTAGGAGGCTGTGATGATCTTATGTAACAGAGTCATTGTTGTAATTCTATAGACATGCCTTGGACCCGCATATGTTTCTGTTGTACCACTCTGAGCGATATAATACTAGTGGAATGGTGTTTCATTGGTGTTATATCAGACTTGCATACTACACCATGCAGTGGTATGCCGGGTCACCACAGTTGGTATCAGAGCCAATGCTTTGACCCTAGGATTAAAACCCTTTAAAGGAGACCTATAGAATTGGTAGTGTCTATAGGAAGTTGTATTAGTTAAACCAAATATTTTTATGACTCAAGATGGGTATTCACTTGAGAATAATCCTGACACACTTGAGTCAACATTTCTTCCCTATCTTTCCTAAGTAAAGTAGCTACTCCCAAACATGTAGTATACAATTAAGTCCCTAAACAATAGATGGGTAGATCACAGTTGGTATACAATACATGGTAGTCCAAAGAGAGGATACAACCATAAGGAAGTTATCCTATTGGAAGATGTGTACCAACATATATTATGATTAAGTAAGAGTTATCCAGAACTGTAATATGAGTTATATCAAGTGATGAAGATAATTAAGATATCCTAATAGAAGATGTAGACCCAGACAAGTAATAGGGTAAGTAAAATTTATCTAAACTTGTGAAACAACTGATAGTTAGTGATACAAACAAGTGATATGAGTAGTATAGACCATGATGAGTCAATCATGGAAAGTAAGTAAGAGAGATAGAAATAATATATGTCTACTTACATAGTAGAGTTGTTAATCATATATGATTCACCTGAGAATCATTATGTGATGGAATAGAACATCATAAACATTTAGGAGAAGAACTATAAGAAGTCAGTTGTTCAACAATAATGCAAGAATTGTGTTCCAAACCATGGGAAGTGTGCCAAGCACATCATGACCATATAATTATGGTAGAAACACTTGGAAGTATTGGAGCTATATTCCAATAATATGTGTTTAGAGTAGCCATGTTAGAATCTAGTGATACCAAATGAGATAGTCCTCAACAAAAATGGAAGTTAAGTAGTACTTCCAAAGAAAATTAGGATTAACCTTAGCTATCCTAGACCACTTTGTTTCAAGATTATCTCATTGCAAATGTGCAATTAAGGTAAAGGTTGAGACAAATAGTAGAATCCCATATATTCGTGCTAAGTATCACGATATAAACCTATATTATGTGGTGTTATATACTACACATCAGAGCCTGATGTTTAGAGATGTCTTACTCAACTATTATATTCAGGCTTATGATGGTGTGTATTATATGCACAAAGCTGAATCTTCTTGGATCTTATTGGATTTTCATTGTTTGACTAGATCCATACATGAAGTTTGACTTTGATATGCAAGTGCATGTTGCAATATCAAGTCCTTACTTGATGCTATAGATCTAGAGGGTAATAGTATTCGTGTGAGGAATTCTGGAAGATTCCGAAGACAAGATGAAGGTTCATCAGATAAAGGAAACAAAGTTGTGGGAAGCAACCACAATATTCAGAAGGAAGTACCAATCAAAACTCATGCTTAGCCTCAACAGAGGAGTACTTTAGTACGGGAGAAGCATGAGGGTGAGAAATCTGGTGATTATGGTGAAGCTCAAGCAGATCCATAGTCAACATAGAAGAGGGAATGCATGGGAAATCACTTAGGATACTATATTCAAAGTGTCAGCTAGTGGTTTTCTTGCACCAATGAAACCTCGAAAACGGTAGATGACTTATGAAACCATAGCAGATATAAGAATACTATAGTTGATATCAGAAGACCACAATTGGTATAGTATCAATACTGCGAGATAAAGTAGAGGATGTCTCGTCCAGTTGATCAGAACCTAAATAGAATCCATTTTTAGATAACCAATAGCCACAATTGGTATCAAGTAGTCCACTATTGGATTAATTGTACCAAGAAGTTGTGAACAAATAAAATTTTGTTAGCCAAATAAAAATGACCTATAATCATTTAGTCGAAGGATTCATATTGGATGTCCACAATTGAGTGGATACACCACATATATTCTTCGCGAGAACTTATAAGAATATGAACCATGAACTACACCTAAACCAATATTCTAACCATAAGCCCAATAGTTTGAAGAAAAGAAGTTGAAGATCATAAGAAAACTCTAAGGGGTAGAGTAAATATTGAGTTGGATGTACAATGACTCAATACTTTGAGTAAGATAGATGAAGAAGGTCTGAAGTGAGAGGAAGTTTGATCTTATTTTCATAAGATTGTTGAACACTACTTTCAGAAGTATGTCAGACCTGAAGCCGAGGTTTATACCTCGAGAAAGTAAGAAGTGGACTATAACTTGAGAAAGTGAGTAGTATTTACTCAGAAGTACTAAAGCTCAAGTAAGTCAAGCATAAAGAAGTTGGATGAAGGAAATACCATAGACAAAATACAGCTCAAAAAGGCCAAATACCGAAGAAGATTGAATATACCAATACCAAAGACTAATAGAATGATTCCTTTCATGGAACCTAAAGAACCTAAAATAGTTATATGTATCAGCTATAAACCATGATTGGATGAATTAAATGAGCCTAATCCATTCTTAGAGGAATAATCCAGCATAATCATTTCCATAGTTAGTACCTTACCAAGTACCATTATTGCACTTTTGGTAGTAAGGGAAAACAAAGACCTATTTATCAATTATGAGTTGATTATCAAATTAGTTCTCAGTTAGGACTAGCAGCACCAGAATAAGTCCTAATCAATGAATCTTCAAAGAGAAAGGAAACAAGTTTATAGAGTTGGAAGAAATCAAGGAATCAAAGTAAGAACCATGGTTCAGAGACAAACTCTAATGGATTCCAGGAAGAATCTGGACAAGGGATATATTCAATTATATCCATTAAGATCACTACGGAGTTCGAGAAAATTTTAAGTCTGCATAAGTCAGAACCACACTCCGAAATGTGAGAGAGATCAAACTTTGAGGACGAAGTTTAGTTTAAGGGGTAGAGACTGTAATATCCCAGGTAATGGGGTTACAAAAATAGAGGAAACAGATGTGTGCATTGCATTCATGCATAGAAAATGCTGGGAATTTTCGCGCTTTAAAGTAAAACAGTCACAGATCGAAGTTTCACTTGACCTTGGTGGAATTGAAGTAGCTCATCAAGTCAAGCGCTATAAACCTCAATGTGACTTTGTTAAAACCTTGTTTTGGGTAGAGATGATTTGATCTACTGGGTTAGATCAAATGGAACTAATAATCAACACAACAACACTTTACTCAATGATCAACTACTTGATCTTATTAAAGATCACAACATGATACTCCTTGCCATAACCTATGAACATCCATTTATTTGGGAATCAGGTAACAATAACTGGAGACACTACTCTTGACTTATCTTTTCCATGTATTAAACTAATCCATGATCCTACCATGAACCTCATGGTATTTATTTTACTTCATTCTTGGAAACATGACATGGAGATCAACTCTAGAAATATATATTCTTGTTATCACCAGAATTTGACCGAGCCAGAGGTGGGCCGCGATCAAGATTGACTTGAAGAGTATACATGGAAGAATTACGTGAATCGGCCTGTTATGTTGAGTTTGGGCTAGTTTGCCTTTGTATCTGTAACATATTAGGATACGCGTCGGTTAGTTAGAATTTTACCTGTGCACGGTTAGGTGCACGTCTAAATTAGAAAGTCCCCTGGACTATAAATATGTATCTAGGGTTTATGGAATAAACAACAACCAACGTTCAACCAACAAATCAATCTCGGCGCATCGCCAACTCCTTCGTCTCGAGGGTTTCTACCGGTAAGCAACATGCTGCCTAGATCGCATCTTGCGATCTAGGCAGCACAAGCTCCACGTTGTTCATGCGTTGCTCGTACTGAAGCCTTTTTGATGGCGAGCAACGTAGTTATCATAGATGTGTTAGGGTTAGCATAGTTCTTCGCGTAACATGCTATCGTAGTGCAACCCTTGCATGTCTAGCCGCCCTCACACCTATCTTAGGTGTGGGGGTGGCACCCCGCTTGATCATTATTTAGTAGATCTGATCCGTTACGGTTGCTCCTTGTTCATCAAGGATTAGTTTAATATCTGCAATAGTTAGGCCTTACAAGGGGCTGGAGGATCCAGCGGCACGTAGGGTGTCGTTCGCTAGTCCTAGACGGGATGTTCCGGATCAACCTCGTGTTGGTTTTTAGGCCTTGTCTAGGATCGGCTTATGATCACCGTGCGTGGCCGCGAGGCCCAATCCTGAGTAGGATGATCCGATTATGCGGTGAAAACCCTAAATCGTCGTAGATCTCATTAGCTTTATCTTGATCAAGCAGGACCACCATATATTCGTGCACCTCGTACGAATCATGGGTGGATCGGCTCCACTGAGCCGATTCACAGGATAACGAGAGCCGATCGAGGCTCGTATTTAATGTTTACGTGTATGCCATGCAGGAAACTAAGCGAGGCATCTCCATAACCTTCCTGACCAGGTATAGGTAAGGTGGCACACCCTTGCAATCAGCATCGGACGTGTGACCAGAAGGCTTTGCGGGCCGTCGCTCGGAGGGACCTCGGCCAGCCGCAGCCTAGGTTGTTCCCGGCTCTACGGTGTTGCCCGTCGCTGCCCGCCGGTGGGTTTCGGACGTCAACACATTCTGGCACGCCCGGTGGGACTAGCTTCTACATCAACCACATCGCCATCTACATCTGAGATGGCGGGCCACGCCAGTCACGTACGAGGATCGACCGATGAGCTCAAGAAGAAGTATGACGAGATCAAAGTCATCCTCGAGGCCGACCTCATCGGCTCTTTCCACAGAACCCGTTCACATGGCATCAGGTGGAAGGGGTTCTCGCCTAATGGTGCACTAGATGGGATAGACCTCTCTGCCCCGTCGGAAGAACGCACCAGGTCCCTGCAGGAGATCAACTACTTGGTGGCTCACTCGCACCGCCACTCGAGAACCTGGTCAACACGTTGGAGCGTGTCGCTCTTCGCGTGATGGAGAAGACACCAGTACTCGCCGTCGGGACCAGCTCTCGGGACGCATCAGGAGAGTTGCCACTCCAGTCCCGTCCACCGCTGCCATTTGCGTTGGCAGCACCAGAAGTGCCGGCTTCACCGGCATTCGTCGTCTACAAGATCGGTGGTGACCCTAGTGACTACCAGTTCTTGCCTGAGGCCCTAAGGAGATCCCTCACGGGTACACGTGCACGTATGTGCCAGATTGTGGTAACTGGGCACTCACAAACCAGGCCACAACATCAGGGACTTCTGGGAAAACAGCAGGGTATGGCGTCAGCACATCCAAGCGGCGATAGAAAAGGGCGTCTGATTTTCAATCAGTACGCCATGAAGGTCGACACCCAACCCTTCCCCGCCGTTAACATGGTAGAATGCACTTACCCTGAAGGTTGCCAGCCAGGGTCCTCGTTCAGCATCAACATGGTAGGACCTGGGCATCACTCTGGCAAAGATGGAGACGAGGGCAGCTGCTCTCGTAGCAAGGACACAGAGGAGGCCGCTCCACGCGATCGGCTCCGTCATGATGGCAAGCGCTACGTCAGAGGGAGAAGTGAAGAACATGAGATATCAGCGACCCCTCTCCGATCACCTCCTCAACAAGTATGTGAGTCAGTATGACCGACGCCGACGATCCAGTGATGATGATGAAAGAGATCGTCTGGCTCGAGAAGCCAGAAGATATCATCGGCACGATCACGATGAGGAGGAACACGAGCGCCGTGCCAAAGGAGAATCAGGGGAGCAAGATGACAACGACAGGCACTGGGACTGCCCCTTCTTCAGACACTGCTGGGATTCGGGAATGAGCCAATTGCCCACAATCGGCAATTGCCCAATGCATCGAAGAAGAAGGAGGCAGCCAATGTGTCTGTGTTCAAGCGCTTAGGGCCTCTCCCGCCACAAAGCAAACGCGCTGAGTCACCTCGTTGGGCAGATCTCGAGGATTCAGAAGATGAGGGAGAAGAAGAAGAAGACAGGTACCACCGGCCAAGGTGGTGCCCTGATGGACTCAGCCGTTCACAAAAGCGCAGGGTTCAGCGATTGCGCGGCCTGGAGGAAGCCGAAAGGTTATACTTGCATACGCTAAGGAAGGCACGACCTGATCTGGCTGCGAAAGTTCAGCGAACCCTGGATGAAGAGGGTCGTCCACGAAAAATGGAGTGGCGCCCCAAGCAAAGGAAAGCCGATGATGAAACATCGGCTGGTACAAACATGGTGTTCATCCTCCCTTCGGAGTTCAGTGCTCCAGGATTAGACGAGGCACTGTGGCACAACTTTGCGGCCACGGCCGGTTATCTTTGAGAAGCCACGAGAAAGAAGCTACAGACATCTGAAGGCCCTGTACTTGCGAGGTTACATCGATGGGAGGCCGTAAATAAGATGCTGGTGGACACCGGAGCGGCAGTCAACATCATGCCGTACTCTATGCTACGTCGGTTGGGACGCTCTAGCTCGGATCTAATCAAGACCAACGTGACATTGAGCGATTTCAACGGCCAAGCATCGACGCAAGTTGAACGTGGATCTGACCGTAGGAAGGAAAACTATCCCTACAACATTCTTCATCGTCGATAGCACGAGCACTTATGCTGTTACGCTAGGAAGGGATTGGATCCACGCCAATTGTTGCATTCCCTCCACAATGCACCAATGCATAATACAGTGGGATGGAGATGAGGTAGAGGTCGTCCAGGCGATGACTCAGCCGATATTTCAACGGCTGGCATGAACGCATGGGAAGCAGGCCAAGAACCCCTCTCAGGTATCAATTTGGACGACTGCGAGCGCATCGACGTGATGAAGGGAAGGGTTAAGCTGGTTTTATCCACTGGTCTGACCATGTAGCTGAAACAAAGCGATGAGCAAACGTGGCAAGGCTGATCCTTGTGATCGGCCCCAAAAATCTATGAAGGGACGTTACAGAACCTTCAGTCAGCACTTCAATCAATATGGAGGCCGATCCCAGCAATCGGCCAAAATTATCCTCACCACATGTTCTACTTGTGTCCGTCCTTGATCCTATCAGGAGCCGACGTGCGAATTACAGAGCCGATATCTGCCATTTCCTGACAGATTCGGCTCGGGGGGCACCTAAACACGATGAACATGGGAACAGGTGCAGGAGGACATGTGTGCAGTGAAATATTGGGGCCGATAGGAGAAAATCGGCCAGTAAAAAAAAAATTTACAGCCGATGCAAGGGCATCGACTTAGAACTAAACAAAGCCGATGCGCAGCCATCGACTCTAGTGCAATTTACCGGATCTCCACCAAGTCCAGTTCAGCTGTGGGGCCCTCTGCTTCTTCGCGGGCGTAAAACAATGAGAACTCCTTCAGCTGCTTTGAGCCGATCCGGGTTCCTGAACCTTCTTGTCTAGGTCAGCCGTGTTGACAGAAGGGGTATATCGGCTTTCAAAGGAGGAAAGGTGATCGGCTTTGGTGCATCCTCTCTGACATTCTCGCCTCGAGTAAGGCTCGGGGGGCAGCAGGCCTGGTGGATGCTCTGTTTAAGAGCCGATTGGGATACCATCGGCTGATCTTTCGTCGCAACCTTCTTCACAAAATGATGAGTGTTAAAAAGTCCATTAGGTTTGGTTGGAAGAATTCAAAGGCTTCCCTGAAGATTCTACATTATCAACCAGATTTCAAAATCATCAGTTGAAGAATGGAAGGGTAAATTTTAAAGGACCGATGCATTGCTATCGGCTCATTACGCATTGGCAAAGGGGACAAATCGGCAAGGTCAGTAGAAGAGGAAATCGGCTAAATTAAGCTCAGAGGAAATCGGCAAAATCAAATTGGGAAAAGTTCTTCATTGATAGGCGAGATTTCTTACATAAAGAGCTGATTGCTCTCAAAAGGAAGTACTAGGGGATACATTGCCCCGTCTACTGCTACTGGTCCTATACTAGAGGTCCTATCTATGGGCCATCGCTGCCCTCGTCGTCGCCGCGTCGGCAGGGGCTGCTCCCGGCGACGGGCTCGGCGTCGCTCGCGTCGCTCCGGCCGCCGGGCTCTCGTCGTCTCTCCTCTCCGCGCGTCGTCGTCCGCGTCGGAAGTCGGCGAGGTTGCCCGGCCAGGGCAGAACCGCTTGGCCGGCGGCTCGTCGGAGGAGGTGTCGTCCTCCTCCTCCTCCTCTTCTTCCTCCTCCTCCTCCTCGGGGGAGGAGAAGTCACAGGAGAAGCGATCGTCGTCGCTCTCCTCCTCTGTTTCCCCGTCGGCGAGGAAGCAGAGGTCGCTCTCCCCGTCGGTCAGGGACTGGTCGTCCTCCGACCAGATGGAGAAGTCATGGCTAGACTCCTCCCCGGCCTCAATGGCGCGGCGGGTGTTGGCTGCGTGGACCTCCGCCGGGTTCGGCTCCGGCGTCGGCTCGCGAGAGGAAGAGGACTGGGTGGAAAGATCCGATGAAGCAGAGGAGGAAGAAGACATGGTGGCGCAGGAGGGCTTTTGGAGTGCTAATGCGAAGAAGATGCGGAAATAAACTGTGCGGAGCGGTTAAATAAAAGGGGATATAGTGGAAATTTAATGCCACAGCAGTTTCCGAGGAAGTGGTGCCTAAAAGAAAAAAAAACTGCCAGGTCACGCGGAGAAGTTGAGAAGGCAGGCATCATGATGACGGATACTGCAACGGTTCTGCCTGACATGACCACGAAGGAAGGAGTGATTTTGGAATTACCAATTCCAAAACCAGGGAGCATGTGTTATCACCGAATTTGACCAGAGGTGGGCCGCGATCAAGATTGACTTGAAGAGTATACATGGAAGAATTACGTGAATCGGCCTGTTATGTTGAGTTTGGGCTAGTTTGCCTTTGTATCTGTAACATATTAGGATACGCGTCGGTTAGTTAATTTTACTGTGCACGGTTAGGTGCGTCTAGAATAGAAAGTCCCCTGGACTATAAATATGTATCTAGGGTTTATGGAATAAACAACAACCAACGTTCAACCAACAAATCAATCTCGGCGCATCGCCAACTCCTTCGTCTCGAGGGTTTCTACCGGTAAGCAACATGCTGCCTAGATCGCATCTTGCGATCTGGGCAGCACAACACGTTGTTCATGCGTTGCTCGTACTGAAGCCTTTTTGATGGCGAGCAACGTAGTTATCATAGATGTGTTAGGGTTAGCATAGTTCTTCGCGTAACATGCTATCGTAGTGCAACCCTTGCATGTCTAGCCGCCCTCACACCTATCTTAGGTGTGGGGGCGGCCCCCTGATCATTATTTAGTAGATCTGATCCGTTACGGTTGCTCCTTGTTCATCAAGGATTAGTTTAATATCTGCAATAGTTAGGCCTTACAAGGGGCTGGAGGATCCGGCGGCACGTAGGGTGTCGTTCGCTAGTCCTAGACAGGATGTTCCGGGGATCAACCTCGTGTTGGTTTTTAGGCCTTGTCTAGGATCGGCTTATGATCACCGTGCGTGGCCGCGAGGCCCAATCCTGAGTAGGATGATCCGATTATGCGGTGAAAACCCTAAATCGTCGTAGATCTCATTAGCTTTATCTTGATCAAGCAGGACCACCATATATTCGTGCACCTCGTACGAATCATGGGTGGATCGGCTCCACGAGCCGATTCACAGGATAACCTGAGAGCCGATCGAGGCTCGTATTTAATGTTTACGTGTATGCCATGAAACTAAGCGAGGCATCTCCATAACCTTCCTGACCAGGTATAGGTCGGGTGGCACGCCCTTGCAATCAGCATCGGACGTGTGACCAGAAGGCTTTGCGGCCGTCGCTCGGAGGGACCTCGGCCAGCCGCAGCCCTAGGTTGTTCCCGGCTCTACGGTGTTGCCCGTCGCTGCCTGCCGGTGGGTTTCGGACGTCAACAATTCTTCTCTATTCCAAATAATTATACATCAAACCTAGAGAGGTGAGAGTTCTACAATAATTATTAGAGAAGCAACAAACCTTGAGCTAAACCTTGGATATGCATCCAAGTATTCAAATCATCATCTTCAAGAGGGACCCCAGGATATTATTCCAGACCATCTCTAGAGAGAGAACCCAATTATATTAAACATAGATATTGATGATCATATCATTCTCTATGGAGCTTAACCTTAGGTTAGTATTAAAGACCTTTCCAAATGAGTGAGACCATTCATACTAATCCAAGCTTTACCTATTTCAGAATAAAGGACAATCTTTGAACTATAGTATTAGGAGGTAAACCATTTCATCTTGGAGTGATGGATAACCAAATACCAAGTGGAATAAGACTATATCCATGAATTAGGGAATTAAGGATTGGACTAATCCAACTAAGTTAGACAATTGAATCCTTAGCTTAGCTACCTAAATAAATATTAGGAGTACACCATAAACCCTAGAATAACTATTCCTATATGAGAGAACTCAAGTTATGGTGTTACACTCAAGTTAATGAGGCAACACTTGGACTTGGGAAAGAGAACTATCCATGTATCATGATGATTAAATCATCCTTCCTTGAGAAGAATCATAAGTAATTATCTCAGGCATTCTCCTGGGATATAAATCTAATGAGATAACCATGACCATGTCCACCTAAGGAAATATAAGACAATTACTACACCCTTGCTATTCAAGACAACACTTGATCTTGGAAGGGAGAAACTAGTTCATAAGAGATACTTAAGGAAGCCAAACCTTTGATCATTACAAATTGGGTAATGATCATAAACCCTAAAAAAAACTTGAGGTAAAGATATTAAGAACAAGTTGATCATGCCTAAACCATGATCATGCTCTTGAGATATGTGAGGATAAGTTAAACCCTAATAGGATAACTAGATATCATTTACCACATGAAATTATAGGGAGGTAACTAGTAAGCAAACCTAGGCTAAAACCCTAACCTTAACTTGTGACCACTTGGTGATCATAAGTACAATTCTACCACATCTGCATTCCACTTATTCCTCACCTAAGAAACATAAGAAAACCCTAGTGTAAAACTCCATACTTAATATGGTGAGAAATCATCCATTCATATGACCAAAGTTAACTATAAAAAGAACCATAACCACTTTAATTACTTTCTCAATAGATTAAGGATTCTAATAGAAGTCCAATGGAATAAGATAGAGTCCATTCTCAAAACCTTAGTAATTAGAGAAGCACATGAAATATTAAGCAAGTAACCACCTTATCATGGTTAGGGGAGATTAAACCCTAGCACATGCAAAATGGTGTCATCCCATATCTACAACCTAGAATTGTAACTTAACCTAGTTTGTATATCACTTGGGTGATTACAATTATAAAACCAAACCATAATTTAGATTTGAACCAAGTACCATTAGGTGAGTATAATTAGAACCCTAGAATTGCTCATTAGCTAAATTCTATGCTTCACTAATTAAACCAAAGAAACATCTAGTACTTAAACTCATAATTAAATCCATGTGTAAGTGACCAACATTCTCAAATGAGAGATCAAGTCCTTAGAAATATTTTAGCACATGAACTCATGCCACTTAGTCACTTACTTAATAGGACTCCATAAACAAGCCTTACTTAGTGACTTGTTTCTTACAAAGTAATACTTAATAAAACCCTACATATCATCAAATAAGTACAATCTCATTTGGAAACTACTTTGAGTCCTTCCAAGATGATATTCAAATTCATGCCATATGGATATTTAATTCAAAGTCAAATAGTAACTAATAGACCAATGTTTCAATGCCCATATTAAAGTGTATAATACACAACAATAATTTTTATAGAATATTGATTGAATTACACAAGGATTCAAACAATAAAAATGTACAAAACATGATTGAATTCCAACAGAATTCGAATCAATGAAATAGAAAACAGAAAATAAAAGGAAAAGAGCCTTACCTGGACTCACCTGCCGTGGAGTAGCCCACCAGCAGCCTAACCGCACCAGGCCAACGCAGCCCAATAGAAGCCCACGAACCAGTCCACCAGCAGCCCAACCCACTTACCCCTTCGCAAAGATAAGAACGAAGATGTTGTCTTCGTCTTCGTCTTCGCCTCGCTCGCTTCACAGGAGGTCGCCACCGCGACGCCCAGGGCCACGTCCGCGGTCGCCGCCGGTATTCTTGACCGCCAGCACACTCCCGTGGACGTATAAATAGCGCGGAAGCCTCCAATTTTCCCTCTCTCTGCTCTATTCCTCCCCAAGGACGAAACCCTAACTCGCCGGCCCCGTTCATCGCCGGCGATAGAGGCAGCCCCGTGCCTCGCCGTAGATACTCCCATCACCACCGCATTCTCCTCGTTCTTCTCGTCGTCACGTGCTTGCAGGGAGGGTCTAGGGATGGAGAATTTGGCCTTCTTCTCCGACACCGGCACCGGTGAAATCCGGCGATGCCGACCGCCATTCAGCTCGCCGTCAAGCCCTGCGTCCTCCTGGTGAGCCGCTGAACCTCATCGCATGCTCGTCTCGGTCGATTATACACCATAGCTTCGCCGCACCGTTTAACTGCATCCGCCGCCGCGGTATGTGCTCGTCGGAGCTATTCCGGTGACCATTCGCTGGGGGCGCCGCCTACAAATTGTTCAGCGTGTAGTGCTGTGTCTGGCTCGCCCATTCGTCCGAGCCCTACCGACCGGAATCACCGTCGCCGGCAACAACTGCCTCGCCGGCAGTGTGCTCCTGTGCCTCGTCAGTAGATGGACTTGGTCCACGACTGCGTGGCAGCTCGCGTGGCCTAAGGCCCACCAGTCAGCCACTGGGTGTAGACCAGTTCGGGTGTGTTTAGTATTTCGGTTTAATTTCAAATTACAGAAAATACCTAAAATTTTGAAATAATGTAGAAAAATCATAAAAGCTCAGAAAATTGCAAATAAGATATCAAAATTCTTATAAAAGAAAAATCTATCCAATAAAAATATAAAATGAAATTTATATTTTTAATAGAAATTCATTTATTTAATACTGGTTATTTAAGCCCTATTTATTAATTCTAAATTCAATGAAAATTCAGAAAATAAGAAAACATTTATAAAAAATAAATAAAACCAGTAAGCAAATAAAGAAAACATGAAAACTAATTTTCTTTATTGTTTATTTTTGTTACATCCTTATTAAAGATTTAAACCCTAACTAATAATTACCCTAATTAGTAAATTATTTAAATTAATAAAAAGCCAAATTAAATATTAATTTTATTCCAAAGTTATTAATAACTTCAACCTTAAAGTAAAGTTATTAATTCAAGAACTTTAGGGTATTTAGACAACCCTAATTTCATAAGTAATAGAACCAGAAACTCATCATTTCATGTGATCCCTAAAACCCTAATATCATTAGGAACCCTAGCTCCATTGTTACAGATAAACCCTAAATTGCTTCTAAACCTAAACCTAGGTTAGAATATGTGATCATGTACTTACTTCTGATCCACAAAACCATAATTAGCAATTAAATACTTGTTATGTCCACATAAAATATAGGAGCTCTTTTATCAATCATTTAGTACCCCATATATGCACCCCTATCCTACATGGTTGATCAAATAGGGTCAACCAAGTGCAAACCCTAGCTCATATTCTTAGAATTATCATCCTTAAGCAACTTTAATTAGCATCACACCATGGTGATGAACCCTAATAGCAACCATGCCCAGTATCTTGCATTACCCAATCATACTCCACTAAACCCTATTGGTGTGAGATAATTATTAATCATCCTATTTAGGAAACCACCATTTCTTACTTAGTAAATCCAATAGGAAACCCTAGATACATACCAATAATTGAAATACTTCTTATTACCTAAGAAGTATGTTCTTCAAAAGTTATTCTTTTGAAGAAAACCGAGAATCATCAACCCTGCTTATAAGGACCTATAAACCCTAGCCAGCTATCATTAGCAAGATAAACCAACCTTGACAACAACCATGTATAATGAATTGCTTAGGATGCCTAGGCTTATCTTAACCTTACAAGCCCTAGGTGTTGATGAATCCAACTTTGTTGGGATCCATCTAATACCTATCCCAGCAACTACAGGAAGCCATAGTCAACCATAGAAAACCACCCACTTAATTGTCATACTTATTCTTTATTAAAGAACATGTTCTTCAAAAGTTATTCCTTTGAAGAATATAATAAGTAATCAATAACCATGCCATATAGTACTAAAACTGACCACTATCCTTTACTTGTTAACGTTATGCCAATCATTATTCTTTGTGTGCTCAATTGATTACTATGCCTTACTATCTACCTGTTTATAATACCAAGTAATCACACCTGAATAAGAACCTTGTATGTGAATCACTCTAAAAGTGCAACACACCCTAAACCAATCATTACCACTCACTAATCCTAAATCATCGGGGTTAGGACACGCTTAGAGCGATTGCATTTCATTCTTATGCATTATTGCATCCTTGCCAATCTTTTAAACATCGTCCTTACCGGACGATGATGCTATTTCAGAATTTGGAGTTATTACGCATCGAAGACCTTGTCTGCATAATCTTGCAGCCAAGAAAGGCAAGTTCATCACTTGCTCATGCCATTTGAGTATTTCTATCAAATTACTTGCAAAGTATTATGGTTATCACTATTGCATAAAAATCAAAACCACTACTTTCATAACTATGAATATGACTATGTGGTGGGCAATGGAACCATGGATTGTGTTGATATGGTGGAGGTTCCATTGCACGGGTTTATATCCATCGAGGATTAAACAACAAATGTCGCCAGTGATTCTTGTGCCGTAATACCCGTGTTAACCATAAGATGGAGTGGGACGGAGTAGTCAAAAGTGTTTCCACCTCTCGTTCATCAACGGATGCGCTTACCGTAGCAGTTGTATCTGGCGGAACAACCGGAGGGTGGGGATCACATTCTAATTCCCCACGGTAAAGCATTGCTTGCCGTAGCAGTTGTGTCTTGCGGAACAACCGGAGGGTGGGGGTCCCATTCTAATTCCCCACGGTGTGCTATGATGGGTTGCAGCTACCGGCGTAGGAGTGTATGGTAGAGCCCAGCACTGTCGTCGTGGTCGGGGTCCACCCTGAAATTACGGGAATAATGGGACCGGCGTGGACCCAGGGTCGGGGCATGCAACAACGGGTGGGTGTTCGAGGTAGCGGAGGAACATGATTGGCTAGACCTTATACCGGGCCTCACACCATAGGAAGTGTGGAAGGGGAATATGCCCGGTTGGCACCAAGGATAAGATCTCTTATGGGTAAAACAACACACCTCTGCAGATTGTAAAGAACCGTGACCTGTCACTCCCTGTTCCGGGATAAGGAACTGCGAACGGCGGAAAGGAGCTCCATGAAGTTCTAGTAAACCGGTGAAGGCTGACGGACATAGTTCTTCTGAATAAAAGCAACCTTTTGAAGAAATGGTTATGAAAACTTGCATTGGTATTAGACTTTCTGGTCTAATGTCGTAGCTAGTGCATTAAACACCTCTTTCCTATAATGAACTTGTTGAGTACGCTTGTACTCATCCCACTCTTAAATCCCTTGCTTAGATATGGAGGCATCGAAGGAGGATCTACCGTACAACTCGAAGGCCAAGGAGTCAACATCTACTTCACGAGACAGGACCTTGTCAGAAGAGTCAGATACCTCATCCAACAAGGAGAAAACCTAGTTTAGCCATAGAAGGGAACTAGCTTCCTAAACTTAGCTCCTATTTAGCTAGAACCTATTCATAACCTCTGTAGCTAGTTAAATACTCTACAAATAGAGTTCGTGTTAGGATTAGACTACGAGTCGTTCCTCTGGAGTTTATTTGCAGTTTTACCTCATTGTAAAGTAGGAGGCTGATGATCTTATGTAACAGAGTCATTGTTGTAATTCTATAGACATGCCTTGGACCCGCATATGTTTCTGTTGTACCACTCTGAGCGATATAATACTAGTGGAACGGTGTTTCATTGGTGTTATATCAGACTTGCATACTACACCATGCAGTGGTATGCCGGGTCACCACAGAAGGGTAGCTTGTCCGCATAACCTGATTTACTTTCAGAAACAATAGAAGAAACTTGGGAGGATCCCTCCTTTTCATTAATTAGTTGAAAAAACACAGCGGTCCTATCATATTTTGGCAAGGTGTCATCTTCTAAAATATTTTGTATGTAAGTATTTGTATGGCTATTATCAATGCAATAAGAAAAACACCCATGCAGGACATCATCAATATCAAGATCACTCATATGTAACAAAGAGATTTTTCTCGACAGTTCTTCACACCCCAAAAATAAAGTAAGTTCATCATGCTGATTAGGAGTAATTTCACCATCACAATACAAATTTGCAGCACTCATTGGGTTCAAATTATCATTGGAGGAGCATTGAAAATTAAAATGACCCACTTCATGGCAAACTTCACAAATAAAAGGATAGAGGGCACAAACTTTTTTACCAAGATCATCTAGAGCCCTAAGCCACTTTCTAGTTTTTTCAGTAGTATGATGGATACAATATTCATCTTTGATTTGATTAATTCCACAAGGTCTATGTATTCCACAAAAATTAACATGCTTATAGGAAATAGCATTCTTAGGAGTTTGAGCATGCTTATTGCAATAATTAACAACAATTTCATTCTTCATGCAAGCCTCTTTAAAAGGTTCATGATACTTATCAAAATTCTTCTTAGGCAATTCAAAATGAGAAGCAAAGGCTTTATAAAGATTTGCAACTTGAGAGTCAAGACCATAAGTAGCACTCATATTTCAAATTTATCAGTATCCATAAAAGCTTCAATGCATTCATAATCATAATTTATACCTGACTCTTTACCTTCATTGTTCTCCCATCCTTCAGCGTTCTCCTTAATTCGATCAAGAAGATCCCACCTAGCTTCAACCTCCTTGCTTGTGAAAGATCCCTCCGAACACGCGTCCAGATAGTCCTTGTGTTGTCCTGAAAGCCTCGCATAAAAATTGTTAACAATAACATTACGGGGGAGCTCATGAATGGGACATTTGAGCATTAGTGACTTCAATCTCCCCACGCTTGAGAAATACTCTCTCCATCACGAGGATAAAAGTTATAAATATAATTCCTATCAATATGCACTTCATGAGGAGGATAAAATTTAGAATAAAAGAGAGATGCAATTTCCTCCCAACCAAGAGAATGTCTATTCTCCAACAATTTATACCAATGCGCCGCTTTACCAGACAGCGAAACAGAGAATAGCTTCTTCCTCACTTCATCCATAGAGATACCTGCACACTTGAATAACCCGCATAATTCGTGCAAAAACAATGATCTCTAGGATGGACAGTTCCATCCCCTTTATAGTGGTTGTCCATAACACGTTCAATAATTTTCATAGGTATTTTATACGGAATACTTTCAGCAGGTGGATTTAAAATATCAGAAGCATCATTAGAGTTATCGCATATGGAAGATAAAGCATTATCAGAGCAAAATATTTCTTCCACAGCTGAGGAGCAAAAAAGATTATTTTTATATAAACTAGCTTCCCCAAGCTTAGACTTATCCATAGTATTAGCAGTAATTGCATTCATACTAATAACATCGCTACTAGCATGCAAATAAGGTTCCATAGGTTTTTTAATTTTCGCATCAAACAATTCTAAATCAGGAAAAAGATTAAAAAGCTCACCAATTTTTTGTTGTTTTCCATTATGCCTAACTAGTGAAAATAAAAACAAGAAACAAAAAGATGCAATTACAGAATCTAAAAAGCTTCGAGTACTTACAACGGCGCCGGAAAATAGCTTAGTAGCCGAGATCCGGAGTGTGAGTACCTTTTACCTTTCCTCCCCGACAACGGCGCCGTAAAATAGCTTGATGTCTACGCCCCCTCCTTTCTGTGAAACGGTGTTGGGCCTCCAAGAGCAGAGGTTTGTAGAACGGCAAGTTTTCCCTTAAGTGGATCACCCAAGGTTTATCGAACTCGGGAGGAAGAGGTCAAAGATATCCCTCTCATGCAACCCCTGCAACCACAAAGCAAGAAGTCTCTTGTCCCCAACACACCAAATAGGTGCACTAGTTCGGCGAAGAGATAGTGAAATACAGGTGGTATAAATAAGTAGTAGCAACGGCACCGAAAAGTGCTTTGCCAGGACTAAACAAGTAGTAATGCAGCGGTAGTAACGCAGCGATAAGAGCCAGCAGTAAACTTAGTAAAACGGTAAACAAGCAGCGATAGCGATTTAGGAACAAGGCCTGGGATTAGACTTTCACTAGTGGACACTCTCAACTTTGATCACATAAGAATAGATAAATGCATACTCTACACTCTTGTTGGATGATGAACACATTGTGTAGGATTACACGAACCCTCAATGCCGGAGTTAACAAGCTCCACAATTCAATGTTCATATTTAAATAACCTTAGAGTGCACGAAAGATCAATACGACTAAACCAAGTACTAACATAGCATGCACACTATCACCTTCACACTATGTAGGAGGAATAGATCACATCAATACCATCATAGCAATAGTTAACTTCATAATCTACAAGAGATCATAATCATAGCATACGCCAAGTACTAACACGGATGCACACCATGTCACCATTACACCGTGCGGGAGGAATAAAACTACTTTAATAACATCACTAGAGTAGCACATAGATGAATAGTGATACAAAACTCATATGAATCTCAATCATGTAAAGCAGCTCATGAGATTATTGTATTGAGGTACATGGGAGAGATGAACCACATAGCTACGCGGAGCCCTCAGCCTCGGGGGTGGATTACTCCCTCCTCATCATGGGACAGCGATGGCGGTGAAGGCGGCGGTGGAGATGGCTCAGGGGCAATTCCCCGTCCGGCAGGGTGCCGGAACAGCGACTTCTGTCCCCCGAATTGGACTTTCGCGATGGCGGTGGCTCTGGATGGTTTTCTGTTTCCGTCGAACTGCCGATGTTTTAGGTCAGGGACGAATATATAGGCGGAGAGGCGGCGCAAGGAGGCGGCTGGGGCCCCACCATAGGCTGGCACGGCCAGGGGGCCACCAGCGCCGCCTTATGGTGTGGGCCCCTGCTGCCCGCCTCCGACTCTCCTTCGGTGTTCCGGAAGCTTCGGGAATTCTAAGACTTTCGGTGTTGATTTCGTACGATTCCGAAAATATTTCCTTACTAGGATTTACGAAACCAAAAACAGCAAAAACAGCAACTGGCCTTTCGGCATCTCGTCAATAGGTTAGTTCCGGAAAACGCATAAATATGACATAAAATGTGAACAAAACATGTCGGTATCATCAATAATGTGGCATGGAACATAAGAAATTATCGATACGTCGGAGACGTATCAATCACATAAGTAAAATCCACTTGACTAGCATAATGACATCTAGATTACAAGCATCATCATATGAATCTCAATCATGTAAGGCAGCTCATGAGATTATTGTATTGAAGTACATAGGAGAGAGATTAACCACATAGCTACCGGTACAGCCCTTAGCCTCGATGGAGAACTACTCCCTCCTCATGGGAGACAGCAGCGGTGATGAAGATGGCGGTGGAGATGGCAGCGGTGTCGATGGAGAAGCCTTCCGGGGGCACTTCCCCGTCCCGGCGTGCCGGAATAGAGACTCCTGCCCCCCAGATCTTGGCTTCACGATGGCGGCGGCTCTGGATGGTTTCTCGTATCGTGGCTCTCGGTGTCGAGGTTTTAGGTCGAGGAGGCTTAAATAGGCGAAGAGGCGGCGTCAGAGGGTCGAAGAGGCGGTGAGATGGTAAGGCGGCGCGGCCAGGGCCTGGGCCACGCCGGCCTACCTCCTGGGCCCACCAGGGCTCCCCGACTCTCGGGTGTTCTGGAAGCTTCGTGGAAAAATAGGATGCTGGGCGTTGATTTCGTCCGATTCCGAGAATATTTCCTTACTAGGATTTCTGAAACCAAAAACAGCAGAAAACAGGAACTGGCCCTTCGGCATCTCGTCAATAGGTTAGTTCCGGAAAACGCACAAAAACGATATAAAGTATGCATAAAACATGTAGATATCATCAATAATGTGGCATGGAACATAAGAAATTATCGATACGTCGGAGACGTATCACTGCCCTGCTCTAGAGGTAAATTTCGATCAATTTTGTATCGGCATCTTCATCTGTTCTCATTCGACGATATCATCAGCTAATCAATAACTCATTTACTGATTTTTTCTTTGCCGGGCAGGGCTTGAAAACGGTTCATCAATACTGTTCCGGGTAAATGGAAACCGGAGCTTACATTTAAAGATTACCATGTAAGTATTACTATATATATAGCTATATTCGTGAATCTCTTTGATATTTTGTTTCAATACGATGCTTGATTATTAGTTTGATCGAACTATTTTTTCGTAAAGTGTTTAAAGCAGGAACCCGAAAATAACTTATGTGGATACTAGGTACGCGAGTTTATTCGTCAGATGGCCTGTCACAGGGATGCGGAGGATGCTATACACGCCACTTGTGTACGTGAACAATATTTCACAATTAATCTTATTTTATTACCATCAATTGTATTAAGTTCAATTCATATATATTGATCTCCTTTTTTAATATAGATGATACGCATGCGGGACACTCTCATAACGGAGGATCGCATACGAGCAATTCAAGAGGAACTCGCGGGATTCTTTCTTACCGAGGCCATTGCCCGAACTGGAGAACACTATCGGGAGTTCATAACCGACATTAGGCATATGAGATAGATATAGTAAAGAGGTCCGACTTTATATATATTGTAAACATGCATTACTTGTACTGTATTTCATGACGACATCTATATATACATGACGATATTTGTGGTTTCTTGAATGATGTATGCATTGCAGAATTGAATGAATAATATAAAACCCCGAAACTCTGGCGCGGCAAAGAAACGCTGCTCCACCCTAAACCTCTGCCGCGACAGAGAAACGGCTATTTTCTCTGCCGCGGCAGATACCCTCCAGTCCCGGTTCGTATCTCGAACCGGGACCAAAGGTCCTCCACCACGAGCCCCCTAGCCGCACCACGTGGCAGGTCCTTTTGTCCCGGTGCACATTTGAACCGGAACTAAAGGGTGGACCCTTTAGTCCCGCCTGGTTGGTCCCGGTTTGAAAACCAGGACTGATGGTCCAATTGGACCGGGACTGAAACCCCCTTTTGCACTAGTGACATATACGCATATACACTCACCCCTATAAATGTACACATACCTTACCCCTATGAGCACCTCCGAGAGACTACGTCTAATAAACTTTATCTGACAGGTCTTGATATTGATGAAGTCACACAGGCGCCTCGTTGTCCATGGGAACGTCGCCTCCCACTAATAAAATATTTCGTCTTTTAATGAGACATCAAAGTGTCAAACTTGAAGTTTGAAGTTTGAACGCTAATGGGCTGAGGGTGTCCCCTCCTAACCACCTGGTTGGTTCTGTGACGAACGAAACCTAAGAGCAAGTACAATAAGTTTTAGTCAGTTAACTATAATAATTAAAATAATATATTTGTGTCTAGTTGAAGGAGAGAGAAGATGAGAGAAAATGTAAGTGGGCTCTTATGCAAGAGCTGGCTCTTGCATGTGCTCTTAGGTAAGTTGTGTGAATAAAAGGTGAATCCTTTATAGAGAAAGTAGTACATTCCTATAGTCAACTATCGTACTTGTTGGCTACATATTAGCTATAGATAACATAATCTTATGCTTATAGGTAACAACCAGCTACACTATTAAATTATAGGTAACAACCAGCTACACTATTAGAGTTGCTTTTAAAAAAAATTCCGTTTGCCCGGTATTCCGTGACATGACAGAATCCCCATTTATGGCCACGCCGAACCAGCATACTGTAGGAGTAGTACCAAGTCCGACGCAGTGCGGGTGAGGAGCCCGTCCTCGGTACGCACGCACCGCATTCGTATTCTGCTGCCGCCGCCTCGTCGTACACTACACCTCGAATGCAGCTGGATCGCGCGCACTGGCTGGCTCGACACAAACGGCAGAAACGGACGGGCCGGGGCAGCGGAGCGGGAAGGGAAGGGAAGAAGCAGTGTCTCTCTTCGCCTGCGCTACGAAGTTTCCTTCCCTCCCTCAGTCCCCGCCGCACCGCGTACAGCTACGCACAGCCTCGATCGCCTTAAAAGCACGCGTCCATCTCGTCTCCTCATTCACACGTACTGTACACAACCTCGTACCCGCATCAAGTTCACCATGCAGCCCAGCGCCGGCTGCTGGGCCGCGCGCCGCCTCCTTGCCTCGCCGGCGCCCACGCCGGCCGACCAGTCAATGGACGCGGAGCGGGCGCACCTCGAGAGGGTGCTGGGCGTCACCACCATGGTCCTCCTAGTCGCCAGCTTCTCCTACCTCGCCGTCAGCACGCTCTACGGCTGCCTCCGCGCCGCCCGCGTCGTCCACGCACCGCCCGGCAACGACGACGACCCGGCGCCGGCGGAGACGCGCGACGACACCAAGCGCGCGCTCGACGGGATCCCCGTGCGGGTCGTCGTCCTGCAGCAGTTCATGCCCGACGCTGACGGTGGTCGCAACGATGACGCCGACGCCGACGCCGACGACTGCGCGGTGTGCCTGGCGGAATTCGCGGCCGGGGACGAGGTGCGCGTGCTCCCGGCGTGCCGCCACGGCTTCCACAGCGAGTGCGTCGACCGCTGGCTGCTCACGCGCGCGCCCACCTGCCCCGTCTGCCGCGCCCCGGTCGCCGCGCCCGTGGAGGAGAGCGGTACGAAGCAGGCCTGCGCGACCGGGCACGGCAACGACGTCGGCATTGGCGGCGACGAGTACCGTGCGAATGGTGCCATCTCGGCGGTGTCACTTGTGGAGTAGATTGCCGCGCCGCCACGGTTTCACATCACCGCCGGAGTAGTAGTAATCTCTAGATTTCGTCACAATTTTGATGTCTCAAAGATTTGTTCATGTCAGTTGTTATAACATCACCCAGATTAATAACGGTTAACCAGACAGATGAAAATTCAGATTTCAAGTTCAATTTTGTTGGGGGCAATTGCCAGTGGAATTGCTTAGGCTTATAGTCAATTTATTTAAAGCAACTACAATAAATTTTAGTCAGCTGACTATAAGAATAAAAATAATATATTTTTACTTACAGTACTTAAAGGAGAGAGAAGAGGAGACTGAAAATGAAGATGATCTAATGCAAGAGACAACTCTTGCACATGCTCATAAACGTCTTGTAAGAGTGAAAAGTGGATCATGCAATGATAAAATAATATATTTTTATAGCTCGCTATTGTACATAGATTTAGGTCGGCTATATATGAAATGCAACTTAGCTTAGCCAACAGGCTATGCTATTGAAAAAAAAGGAGAGTTGCCTGCAACACCACGCATATGGGGATGACACCAAACGATGGTTTGTTCGCCTGCGTTGCCGAATGAGAGTGCGGCCTTCTACGCCATTGTGAGCCATATGCCGGCGTTGGTGGCGGTGTGGGGTTCTCGAGATCATCGGATCCATGGACAAGCGAGAGGACTAGAAATGGCCCCGCCTCCGCTCGATTGAATTGCTAGAAGACATCATGGGTAGAAGATTTCCCTGGAGAAGAGCTCCCCGGTAGGTAGGATGGCGAGGTGGAACTGGAAGTCAGCGCTCACCTTCCCTTGCGCCCACGGCGGCCGATGACCCCTAGCTGCCTCCACATCTGGCGGTGTCGAGGAGGTTGCAACACGTGCGCGGGCTAAGCTTATGCACCTCACTTGCATACGGTAGGGGTGGGGAGGCGGCGACGATGCTGAAACACCAGCACCAGCGGTGAATCACCCATAATGAATAGGAAATGGGAACGTGACAGAGGGGTAGTTTTGGCACAATATAGCTAATCTGCACCATGCGTCTTCCTTTTTGAGAAAAGTTAGAATTTTTTACACCTTACTTAATAATGGAGGGATTAATTAGTAAGACTTTGTATTAAACCACCCTTATGTTACTTCCCACTATGAAACTAACATATGCAATGTCACTATAAACAGCCTGAGGCAGTACGTCAGGTCACGGGCTTTGTGATTGGGACAAAAGTCAATAAACGCACTTGTTAGCTTAAGGAATGGACCGGATGTTCGAGAACCAACCTGTGGTTGAGAATAGTTAGGAGAGCAGTGGCCCGATCCACCATGGATTTAACCATATATTTGATGCTCTGGTGATTTATAAAGATGGAATATTCTTCAGTAGGATGCGCCTTCCCGTCGATAGCGAGACGATTGTTCATTAGTCTTAAAACCCACCAGACAAATTTCTTGGATTAAGTTTCTCGGAGGTACTCATCATAATAGGGTGTACATCGATGCGTTCATAGAAATGAATGTATGTATGTATTTATGAGCATCAATCGTGGTCTGCGTGTTCTTGCCGTTTGCTTTGGGGGTGTGTGGTTCACCGTAAGGCTTCTTGTGTGAGGGTTTGGGTCCGGTTTATCTTATAAACTAGATCAAGTTTTTTCCTTTTAAGCTTAATACAAAACACGTAGCTCTCTTACGGGCACTTTAAAAAAAACTACTCCATTACGTTTGAGGAGTATATTGTTGAACTACATGTCAAAACGAATATGGTACTCGCCCCGCAAAAAAAAAACGAATATGGTACTCCATAGCAATATTAATTTATTGCCATAAATACTGCTACCATCTTTAGGAAATTTATTAAGTTTAATAAAATTTAATTTAAGATATATCTAAACGTACGTTTATTTGGAACGGAGGGAGTACCAAGGTTACGAGATAATCACTGTTTATACCATCAACTTTACTTATTTGGAGTATACTGTATTTTCTTAGCCGTCCAATAAATATCATTTGTGGTCGCTGTTTAACCGCGATACAGCTAGGCACCCAGCTAGCACCGCCCAGTTAACGCACCTCCATAAAAGCACGTATCGATCTCACAGTCCTTCCACACACAACCTAGTACTCCAATCAAGTTCAGCATGCAGCCCTGCGGCGGGCACTGGGCCGCTCGCCGCCTCCTGGCGTCGCCGGCGGACCAGTCGATGGACGCGCAGCAGGCGCACCTGGAGAGGGTGCTGGGCGCCACCGCCACCGTGCTCTTAGTCGCTAGCCTCTCCTACTTCGCCCTCAGCACGCTCTACCGCTGCCTCCGCGCCGCCCGCGTTGTCATTACTCCACCCAGCGACGACGACGATCCGGCGCCGGGGACGCGGGATGACACCAAGCGCGCGCTCGCGGGGATTCCCGTGCGGATGTTCGTCCTGCAGTTCCCGGCCGACGCTGGCGGCGCTCGGAAGGAGGAGGCGTACGCCAACGCAGACGACTGCGCGGTGTGTCTAGCGGAGTTCGCTCCAGGAGCGGAGGTGCGCGTGCTCCCGGCGTGCCACCACGGGTTCCACCGGGAGTGCGTCGACCGCTGGCTTCTCACGCGCGCGCCCACCTGCCCCGTCTGCCGCGCCCCGGTCGCCGCCCCCGTGGTGGAGGACGCCGACGCTGGCAAGGAGGATTGCGCCGGCGGTATTCGTGACCACGGCTCCCGTGATATCCCGGCGGTGGCACTTGTGGAGTAGATTGGCGCGCGGCCACTGTTTCACTTCTAGACTGCTACTAGTACCTGTAATCTCTAGATTTTATCATCACAATTTTGATGTCTCAAAGATTTGTTGATGCTAGTTGTTATCACCCAGATTCATAATGGTGATGGATTTGCCCAAGGATCAACACACATATACACATTGGAGAAGAACACATAGAGACTTTTTTCTGGCACCGCACCTTCGTGCCTTTTTTCTGTCTTATTCAACTCCATGAACTCAGCTGGTTACCATGCCTATAAATAGTGCTACATACATACACTTAGCAAGCCCACGAATACTTATCTCCACTAGCCAGAAGATAGGAACAAGCAACCACGTCGACCACACCATTCGGCCACTCTCCTCGCAACTGAAGACGTGCTCTATCTCTCTGCACAACGGGTGATTACCAAGTCCACTACTAATCCTATCTCTAAGAGCTAGCTCAATCGATTCATGGATGTACGTGTAACTCTCCTCCTACTCACTAGGCATGCAACAAACTAACTAACAACGTCGTGGTGCCATACATGCACAACACCAAGTTAACACGACTAAGGTACGCGAGCGCCTCGACGTAGTCGTCGTCGTCGTACATGGCGTAGGCATCGTCGTCGCCGTCGTCCTCACGGTCGTCGCCGTCGTTGTGCTGCGTATGCTGACGTCGCGTCCGCGCCTGCTGACAACGAGCCGGCGGTGCAGGGCCGAAGGGATAATCCCTGTCGCCCATGAAGCCTGCCCTTCGTCTCCTGTCCGTCTCCGTGGACAGGTACGTATGCCAAAGCTCCGAGTCGATGGCGTATGCCGGATCGGCGCGGAAGTCCGCCGACAGATACCGCCTCCTGCGTCGGATCTCCGCGGTCCGATCAGGCTCACGCGCAGGTACTGGAGGGATGGGCACCCGGCTGCAGCTGAGCCGCCAGCCGCCAGGCAGTTGCACGCCGGACCAGGCGTCGTCGCACGGCATCCATTTGCCGTGCATGAGCCTCCCCACCGTGACGGGGAGCGGGATCTTCTTGGTGCCGCTGCCGGAGGCCTCGAAGTCGTTTTCTTCCCCATGGCGCTGCGGCGGTGGTGGTGCGAGTGGAGGTGTGGTGTGGGCGAAGGAGCGACGCGGCCGGTGGACTTTTAAGGGCGGCCGCGCGCGGGATACGATGCCATTGAAGGCGGCGCAGAAGCCCAGCCGCCGCCCGCGCGCGCAGAACGAGCAGCGCCATTGATGGCGAGGCTGCGGCGCGACGCGAGCGCTGACCGCGGCGGTGCCCTCGTGCGGACTCGCTGCCGTGGGCCCGGTGGCGAGCGGACACTTTGCGCGTCCGCGAGACGCAAACCTGGCGCATATTTGGGCCAGGTTTGCGTCTCCGCGAATGGCCCGGTCACTTTGCGTCGCGCCGCTGGAGAGGGTGCCAGACGCATTTTCGATCAAAGCGGACGCAAACGGTCGCTCAGCGTCCGTTTGCGTCGCGCCGCTGGAGATGCCCTTAGCAACAAGAACAGTGACCGGGCCACCTATTAGTGGCGGCGGGAAAAGAAAAAAGATTGTGTCCTCGGCGATGAAAACTTCAGGAATTTTTACCTCTGCGCCTCTGGCCTCTTAGGAAGAACCAGATCAAAAACCTTGAGAACATGGATGGGAACCTAGTTTTCTCCCACGCTACCAAAGCCTCTTTCCCGCACGAGTTTTCAAAAATCTGCTTGGACAGCTGATACGTCTCCGACGTATCGATAATTTCTTATGTTCCATGCCACATTATTGATGTTATCTACATGTTTTATGCACACTTTATGTCATATTCGTGCATTTTCTGGAACTAACCTATTAACAAGATGCCGAAGTGCCAGTTCCTGTTTTCTGCTGTTTTGGTTTCAGAAATCCTAGTAACGAAATATTCTCGGAATCGGACGAAATCAACGCCCAAGTTCCTATTTTCACCGAAGCATCCAGAACAGCCGGGAAGGACCAGAGGGGGCGCACTGGGCCCCCAGACCCTAGGCCGGCGCGGCCCAGGCCCTGGCCGCGCCGCCCTATGGTGTCGTGCCCCTTCGACCCTCCTGCGCCGCCTCTTCGCCTATATAAAGCCCCTGGATCGAAAACCGATACGTTCGACGAAATCCACGAACCTTCCCGAGCCGCCGCGATCGGAGCAAGATCGGGGACAGGAGTCTGTTCCGGCCTGCGCCGGACGGGGAAGTGCCCCGGAAGGCTTCTCCATCGACACCGCTGCCATCTCCACCGCCATCTTCATCACCGCTGCTGTCTCCCATGAGGAGGGAGTAGTTCTCCATCGAGGCTCGGGGCTGTACCGGTAGCTATGTGGTTCATCTCTCTCCTATGTACTTCAATACAATAATCTCATGAGCTGCCTTACATGATTGAGATTCATATGATGATGCTTGTAATCTAGATGTCATTATGCTAGTCAAGTGAGTTTTACTTATGTGATCTCAGGAGACTCCTTGTCCCACGTGTGTAAAGGTGACAGTGTGTCTTAGGCTATATTTCACAGAATACTTATTCACTGATGAATGGCATAGTGAGGTGCTTATTTATATCCCTTTATGATTGCAATGTGTTTGTATCACAATTTATCTATGTGCTACTCTAGCAATGTTATTAAAGTAGTTCTATTCCTCCTGCACGATGTAATGGTGACAGTGTGTGCATCCGTGTTAGTACTTGGTTTATGCTATGATCATGATCTCTTGTAGATTATGAAGTTAATTATTGCTATGATAGTATTGATGTGATCTATTCCTCCTACATATGCATGAAGGTGACAGTGTGCATGCTATGTTAGTACTTGGTTTAGTCTTTTGATCTATCTTACACTATAAGGTTACTAAAATATGAACATTAATTGTGGAGCTTGTTAACTCCGGCATTGAGGGTTCGTGTAATCCTCGTAATGTGTTCATCATCCAACAAAAGTGTAGAGTATGCATTTATCTATCCTGTTATGTGATCAATGTTGAGTGTCCACTAGTGAAAGTGTAATCCCTAGGCCTTGTTCCTAAATAGCTGCGTTACTACTGTGATTCTGTTTCTTTGTTACTGCTGTAGCCACTACCATCAACACGCCCAATAAGCTATTTTTAACCGTTGCTCTGCTCATATATATTTATACCACACATATTTCACTATCTCTTCGCCGAACTAGTGCACCTATTAGGTGTGTTGGGGACACAAGAGACTTCTTGCTTTGTGGTTGCAGGGTTGCATGAGAGGGATATCTTTGACCTCTTCCTCACGAGTTCGATAAATCTTGGGTGATCCACTTAAGGGAAAACTTGCTGCTGTTCTACAAACCTCTGCTCTTGGAGGCCCAACACTGTCTACAGGAAAGGAGGGAACGTAGACATCAAGCTATTTTAAGGCGCCTTGCCGGTGAGGAAAGGTAAAAGGTACTCACTCCGGACCTCGGCTACCAAGCTATTTTCCGCCGCCGTAGTAAGTACTCGAAGCTATTTCCTTTAGATCCTGCAATTGCATCTTTTTGTTTCTTGTTTACACTAGTTTGGCATAATGGACAAGAATGAGCTTCTTATTCTATTTCCTGATTTAAAACATGGATTGTTTGATGCGAAAATTAAAAAACCTATGGAATCTTATTTGCATGCTGGTAGTAATATTAGTATGAACGCTTTGAACACCATTTTTGATAATAATATAGAAAGTTCTAAGCTTGGGAAGCTGGTTTTCATGATCTTTTTAGTCCCCAAGCATTGAGGAGAAAATTTTCTTTGATGATACTTTGCCTCCCATATGTGATGATTATAATGATAGTGGTCTTTTGGTGCCACCTACTATGGAGAGTAAATTTTGTCGTGATTATACTATGCCTCCAACACTTGATGAGAATAATAATGATAGCTACTTTGTTGAATTTGCTCCCACTACAACTAATAAAATTGATTATGCTTATGTGGAGAGTAATAATTTTATGCATGAGACTCATGATAAGAATGCTTTATGTGATAGTTATATTGTTGAGTTTGCTCATGATGCTACTGAAAGTTATTATGAGAGAGGAAAATATGGTTGTAGAAATTTTCATGTTACTAAAATACCTCTCTATGTGCTGAAATTTTTGAAGCTACACTTGTTTTATCTTCCTATGCTTGTTACTTTGCTCTTCATGAACTTGTTTATTTACAAGATTCCTATGCATAGGAAGCATGTTAGACTTAAATGTGTTTTGAATTTGCTTCTTGATGCTCTCTTTTACTTCAAATACTATTTCTTGCGAGTGCATCATTAAAACTGCTGAGCCCATCTTAATGGCTAAAAAGAAAGAACTTCTTGGGAGATAACCCATGTGTTATTTTGTTACAGTCTTTGTTTTATATTTGTGTCTTGGAAGTTGTTTACTACTGTAGCAACCTCTCCTTATCTTAGTTTTGTGTTTTGTTGTGCCAAGTGAAGCCTCTAATCGAAGGTTGATACTAGATTTGGATTTCTGCGCAGAAACAGATTTCTATCTGTCACGAATCTGGGCTG
This sequence comes from Lolium multiflorum, assembly GCA_030979885.1. Classification (NCBI taxonomy): domain Eukaryota; kingdom Viridiplantae; phylum Streptophyta; class Magnoliopsida; order Poales; family Poaceae; genus Lolium; species Lolium multiflorum. Next base: position 241,516,466 of record CM061751.1, on the reverse strand, counting down.
TTTTCTCTGTAGAAAAATCATAAAAATATGCCAATTTACGTGCGTGTTCCTCAGATATGTACGCAACTTTCGTTAGTTTTGAGTTTTCTGATCTGAGCAACGGAAGTATTTATTAGAAATTCGTCTTTACGGACTGTTCTGTTTAGACAGATTCTGCCTTTTATTTCGCATTGCTTCTTTCGTTGTGTTGGGTGGATTTCTTTGTTCCATTACCTTCCAGTAGCTTTGAGCAATGTCCAGAAGTGTTAAGAATGATTGTGTCACCTCTGAACATGTGAGTTTTGATTATGTACTAACCCCTCTAATGAAGTTTATGAGAAGTTTGGTGTGAAGGAAGTTTCCAAGGGTCAAGAGAGGAGGATGATATACTATGATCAAGAAGAGTGAAAGCTCTAAGCTTGGGGATGCCCGGTGGTTCACCCTGCATATATCAAGAAGACTCAAGCGTCTAAGCTTGGGGATGCCCAAGGCATCCCCTTCTTCATCGACAAATTATCAGGTTCCTTCTCTTGAAACTATATTTTTATTCGGTCACATCTTATGTGCTTTGCTTGGAGCGTCTGTATGTTTCTTATTTTTGTTTGTGTTTGAATAAATTGGATTACATCATGCTTGTGTGGGAGAGAGACACGCTCCGCTGTAGCATATGGACAAGTATGTCCTTAGGCTCTACTCATAGTATTCATGGCGAAGTTTCTTCTTCGTTAAATTGTTATATGGTTGGAATTGAAAAATGATACATGTAGTAATTGCTATGAATGTCTTGGGTAATGTGATACTTGGCAATTGTTGTGCTCATGTTTAAGCTCTTGCATCATATGCTTTGCACCTATTAATGAAGAAATACATAGAGCATGCTAAAATTTGGTTTGCATATTTGGTTTCTCTAAGGTCTAGATAATTTCTAGTATTGAGTTTGAACAACAAGGAAGACGGTGTAGAGTCTTATAATGTTTTCAATATGTCTTTTATGTGAGTTTTTTTTTCATCCTTGTGTTTGTTTCAAATAAGCCTTGCTAGCCTAAACCTTGTATCGAGAGGAATACTTCTCATGCATCCAAAATACTTGAGCCAACCACTATGCCATTTGTGTCCACCATACCTACCTACTACATGGTATTTTCCGCCATTCCAAAGTAAATTGCTTGAGTGCTACCTTTAAACAATTCAAAATTTATTACCTCTGATTTGTGTCAATGTTTTATAGCTCATGAGGAAGTATGTGGTGTTTATCTTTCAATCTTGTTGGGCAACTTTCACCAATGGACTAGTGGTTTCATCCGCTTATCCAATAATTTTGCAAAAAGAGCTGGCAATGGGATTCCCAGTCCCAAATTAATTAATAAAAATAGACACTCCTCCATGGTATGTGATTGATTGGACGGCACCCGAAGTTCGGTTAGCCATGGCTTGAGAAAGCAAAGGTGGGGAGGAGTGTCATCATAATAAAACTAAAATAAAAAGGCACTCCTTCATGGTATGAGATTGTTGGCAGGCACCGAAGGATTCGGTTAGCCATGGTTTGTGAAAGAAAAGTTGGAAGGAGTGCCACACAAAAATAAAATAAAATGGGAGCCGCTCTTTGAAGGTTTGTCTGGCAAGGGGGTTAGAGTGCCCATTACCAGTCATTGACAACAACAAACACCTCTCAAAATTTTACTTTTATTGCTCTCTATATGTTTTCAAAATCAAAGCTCTAGCACAAACATAGCAATCGATGCTTTTCCTCTATGGAGGACCATTCTTTTACTTTCAATGTTGAGTCGGTTCACCTATTTCTCTCCACCTCAAGAAGCAAACACTTGTGTGAACTGTGCATTGATTCCTACATACTTGCTTATTGCATTATATTACTCTATGTTGACAATATCCATGAGATATACATGTTACAAGTTGAAAGCAACCGCTGAAACTTAATCTTCTTTTGTGTTGCTTCAATGCCTTTACTTTGAATTATTGCTTTATGAGTTAACTCTTATGCAAGACTTATTGATGCTTGTCTTGAAGTGCTATTCATGAAAAGTCTTTGCTTTATGATTCACTTGTTTACTCATGTCATATACATTGTTTTGATCGCTGCATTCACTACATATGCTTTACAAATAGTATGATCAAGATTATGATGGCATGTCCTCCGAAATTATCGTGTTATCGTTTTACACTCGGGACGAGCAGAACTAACTTGGGGATGCTGATACGTCTCAGACGTATATAATTTCTTATGTTCCATGCCACATTATTGATGTTATCTACATGTTTTATGCACACTTTATGTCATATTCGTGCATTTTACGGAACTAACCTATTAACAAGATGCGAAGTGCCAGTTCTATTTTACGCTGTTTTTGGTTTCAGAAATCCTAGTAACGAAATATTCTCGGAATCGGACGAAATCAACGCCCAAGTTCCTATTTTCACCGGAAGCATCAAGAACCCGGGAAGGACCGGAGGGCACGGGCCCCCGGACCATAGGCCGGCGCGGCCCGGGCCCTGGCGCCGCCCTATGGTGTCGTCGCCCCTTCGACCCTCTGCGCCGCCTCTTCGCCTATATAAAGCCCCTGGATCGAAACCACGATCGTTCGACGAAATCCGAGAAACCTTCCGAGCGCCGCCATCGCGGAGCCAAGATCGGGGACGGAGTCTCGTTCGGCACGCTGCCGGAACGGGGAAGTGCCCCGGAAGGCTTCTCCATCGACACCGCTGCCATCTCCACCGCCATCTTCATCACCGCTGCTGTCTCCCATGAGGAGGGAGTAGTTCTCCATCGAGGCTCGGGGCTGTACCGGTAGCTATGTGGTTCATCTCTCTCCTATGTACTTCAATACAATAATCTCATGAGCTGCCTTACATGATTGAGATTCATATGATGATGCTTGTAATCTAGATGTCATTATGCTAGTCAAGTGAGTTTTACTTATGTGATCTCCGGAGACTCCTTGTCCCACGTGTGTAAAGGTGACAGTGTGTGCACCGTGTGGGTCTCTTAGGCTATATTTCACAGAATACTTATTCACTGATGAATGGCATAGTGAGGTGCTTATTTATATCTCTTTATGATTGCAATGTGTTTGTATCACAATTTATCTATGTGCTACTCTAGCAATGTTATTAAAGTAGTTCTATTCCTCCTGCACGTGTAATGGTGACAGTGTGTGCATCCGTGTTAGTACTTGGTTTATGCTATGATCATGATCTCTTGTAGATTATGAAGTTAATTATTGCTATGATAGTATTGATGTGATCTATTCCTCCTACATATGCATGAAGGTGACAGTGTGCAAGCTATGTTAGTACTTGGTTTAGTCTTTTGATCTATCTTACACTATAAGGTTACTAAAATATGAACATTAATTGTGGAGCTTGTTAACTCCGGCATTGAGGGTTCGTGTAATCCTACGCAATGTGTTCATCATCCAACAAAAGTGTAGAGTATGCATTTATCTATCCTGTTATGTGATCAATGTTGAGAGTGTCCACTAGTGAAAGTGTAATCCCTAGGCCTTGTTCCTAAATACTGCTGCTTTACTACTGCTTGTTTACTGTTTTACTGTGTTACTACTGCTGCAATACTACCACCATCAACTACACGCCAGCAAGCTATTTTTCACCGTTGCTACTGCTCATATATATTCATACCACCTGTATTTCACTATCTCTTCGCCGAACTAGTGCACCTATTAGGTGTGTTGGGGACACAAGAGACTTGCTTTGTGGTTGCAGGGTTGCATGAGAGGGATATCTTTGACCTCTTCCTCCCTGAGTTCGATAAACCTTGGGTGATCCACTTAAGGGAAAACTTGCTGCTGTTCTACAAACCTCTGCTCTTGGAGGCCCAACACTGTCTACAGGAAAGGAGGGGGAACGTAGACATCAACAGCCCATTCACACTTCCAGTACCCTCGATCTCTCTACCCTTGTTGCATCCACTTTCCTTAACCACACCCAAGCCGCCTCCCTTATTTGCCCTTTCACTCAGGATGAAACACGGACCGCCCTTTTCTCCATGAAGGACAATTCCATCCCTGGACCCAATGGCTTTGGCCCAGCCTTCTTCAAGCGCAACTAGGACCTGGTTTAGCATAACCTTCTGGCTTCTCTCAATGATTTCCACTCCCTCAATTCTGACCTCAGGCCCATCAACAAATCTCACATTGTCCTTCTCCTAGAAAGAAGGGGCAAACAAGCCTGGCAATTTTCGCCCCATCTCCTTAGAGAAATGTTGCCTCAAGGTCCTTCTCTTGGAGATAAAGCCTACCAAATGTCTCACTCTTCGCCTTTGTGACCTTGTCCCTTTTTATGGTGCACCCCAACCAGACTGGGTTTATCTCCGGCCGCTCCATCGCCGAGAACTTTGTCTACGTGGCTGAAATTTTCCAGGCCTACCACAAACGCTCTGCACCTACGGCAGTCTTCAAGCTTGACTGCCACAAAGCTTTCGAATCTATCAACTAGGAGGCCCTTGATAGAATTCTGTTGGCAAAATGTTTCCCCGAAATCTGGCGCTAATAATCAAAATGCTTAACCAAACCAGCCAAACCACCATCTTTCTCAATGGCATCCCAGGGCGATGGATTCAATGCTGTCGTGGCCTACGGCAGGGTGACCCCCTCTCCCCCTTTCTCTTCAACATTGTGGTGGATATGTGCTCCAACAAATTCTTCTCCAGGCTTCTCATGATGGCCTTCTCCTCCACTCTCTTGCTGACGACCTCCGCTGCACTATTCTTCAATATGCCTAGGACACACTCATCATCATTGGAGCCATCCCTGAGCATGTCTCCAACCTTAAAAATGTTCTGGATGATTTTTCTGCCGCTACTGGGCTAGTTATCAATTTTCATAAAAATACTTTTGTTCCTATCAAAACTGATGCTAATGCTGCACTTTCCATGGCCACCAATTTTGGCTGTGTTGTTTCCTTCTTCCCTCGGACCTATCTTGGCCTACCTTTGTCTACCCACAAACTTTGCATCGCAGACTTCGCTTTGATTATGACCAAAAGCGACATGTGGCTTTCCGGGTGGAGGGTTCGGTGCCTCCCTATTGGAGGGAGGTTGCTACTTTCTAACTCGGTCCTGACCTCTATGTTCACCCACGCCATGAGTGCCGACATCCTTTCCACTGGTATGGTAGAAGCCATTGACAAGAGGCGCCGGGCCTTCCTCTGGAACGACAAGGAAACTTGCAACAACGACCAGTGTAAGGTGGCATGGACTTAAGTTTGCACCCCTACGAAACTTGGCGGCCTAGGGGTCCTTTCTCTTCTAGCCCAAAATACCGCCCTTCTTGCCAAATTCTAGACCAAGCTGCACTCCAATTCTACTGCTCATTGGGCCTGCTAGTTTTGTTGCATGTACGGGTGGGGAACCTCCCGCGACTTGGGAGACCATCACTACCTTGATACTCCCTTCTAGAGAGACATCATCGCCGGTCTTGAAAATTTCCGTTTCTCCTCTGTCATTGTCGGTGGTGGGGATGCCACTGCCTTCTAGCTCGACCTGTGGCTTGGCCACTCCTCTCTCCAAGAGCGTTTTCCCAACCTTTTGTCCCACTCCTTTCGCCCTAATATTAATGTTGCCACTGCTCTCTCCGCCGGCATTACCCTGTTCCTTGTTCTGCACCTCTCGAATGACGCTGCGGCTAAGCTTCGTGACCTCGCCTACGACTTGGGCTCGATGGACCTGTGCCACGATGTCCCGGACCTATGTTATTGTCATATCACTAACAATAAGCTTTCGAACAAAACTTTCTACACCTTTTCTTTCAGCAATCTGCAGATCAATGGGATGGCGACTAAGGTTTGGAGGAGCGATGCCCCCTTGAAGTGCAAGATATTGATACGTCTCCAACGTATCGATAATTTCTTATGTTCCATGCCACATTATTGATGTTATCTACATGTTTTATGCACACTTTATGTCATATTCGTGCATTTTCTGGAACTAACCTATTAACAAGATGCCGAAGTGCGATTCTTTGTTTTTTTTTTTTGGTTTCAGAAATCCTAGTAAGGAAATATTCTCGGGTGGACGAAATCAACGCCCGGGGGCCTATTTTTCCCGAAGCTTCCGGAAGTCAGAAGGAAACGAAGTGGGGCCACGGGTGCCCAAACCCTAGGGAGCGCGGCCACCCCCAGGCGCGCCGGCCTGTGGGGCCCCGTGCCCCCTGACTTGCCCTTCCGCCTACTTAAAGCCTCCGTGCGAAACCCCCGGTGAGAGCCACGATGAAAACCTTCGAGAGGACGCCGCCAACGCGATCCCATCTCGGGGATCCAGGAATCGCCTCCGGCACCCTGCCGAGAGGGGAATCATCTCCCGGAGGACTCTACGCCGCCATGGTCACCTCCGGTGTGATGTGTGAGTAGTCTACCCACTGGACTATGGGTCCATAGCAGTAGCTAGATGGTTGTCTTCTCCCCATTGTGCTATCATTGTCGGATCTTGTGAGCTGCCTAACATGATCAAGATCATCTATCTGTAATTCTATATGTTGCGTTTGTTGGGATCCGATGAATAGAGAATACTTGTTATGTTGATTATCAAAGTTATATCTATGTGTTGTTTATGATCTTGCATGCTTTCCGTTACTAGTAGATGCTCTGGCCAAGTAGATGCTTGTAACTCCAAGAGGGAGTATTTATGCTCGATAGTGGGTTCATGCTGCATTGACACCTGGGACAGTGAGAAAGTTCTAAGGTTGTGTTGTGTTGTTGCCACTAGGGATAAAACATTGATGCTATGTCTAAGGATGTAGTTGTTGATTACATTACGCACCATACTTAATGCAATTGTGTTGCTTTGCAACTTAATACTGGAGGGGTTCGGATGATAACCTGAAGGTGGACTTTTTAGGCATAGATGCGGTTGGATGGCGGTCTATGTACTTTGTCGTAATGCCCAATTAAATCTCACTATACTCATCATGATATGTATGTGCATGGTCATGCTCTCTTTATTTGTCAATTGCCCAAGCTGTAATTTGTTCACCCAACATGCTGTTTGTCTTATGGGAGAGACACCTCTAGTGAACCCCGGTCCAATTCTCTTTCTTGAAATACAATCTCTGCAATACTTGTTCTACTGTTTTCTGCAAACAATCATCTTCCACACAATACGGTTAATCCTTTGTTCAGCAAGCCGGTGAGATTGACAACCTCATTTGTTTCGTTGGGGCAAAGTACTTTGGTTGTGTTGTGCGGGTTCCACGTTGGCGCCGGAATCCCTGGTGTTGCGCGCACTACATCCACCGCCATCAACCTTCAACGTGCTTCTTGACTCCCACTGGTTCGATTAAACCTTGGTTTCTTGGGAAACTTTTGTGTGCGCATCACACCTTCCTCTTGGGGTTCCTAACGGACGTGTCAACCACACGCATCAAGCAAATTCTGGCGCCTTGTGAGATCAAGACCTGCAAGAGGGAGTCTCCACTTCTCAATCTCTTTACTTTGTTTTTGTCTTGCTTAGTTTTATTTACTACTTTGTTTGCTGCACTAAATCAAAAACACAAAAAATTAGTTACTTGCATTTACTTTATCTAGTTTTTTATTTACTGTTGCTAAAATGGCCAACCCTGAAAATACTAAGTTGTGTGACTTCACAACCACAAATAATAATGATTTCTTATGCACACCTATTGCTCCACCTTCTACTACAGCAGAATTCTTTGAAATTAAACCTGCTTTACTGAATCTTGTTATGAGAGCAATTTTCTGGTGTTAGTTCTGATGATGCTGCCCATCTTAATAATTTTGTTGAACTATGTGAAATGCAAAAATATAAAGATGTAGATGGTGATATTATTAAACTAAAAATTTTCCCTTTCTCATTAAGAGGAAGAGCTAAAGATTGGTTGCTATCTCTGCCTAAGAATAGTATTGATTCATGGACTAAATGCAAGGATGCTTTTATTGGTAGATATTATCCCCCTGCTAAAATTATATCTTTGAGGAGTAGCATAATGAATTTTAAACAATTAGATACTGAACATGTTGCTCAAGCTTGGGAAAGAATGAAATCTCTGGTTAAAAATTGCCCAACCCATGGACTGACTACTTGGATGATCATCCAAACCTTCTATGCAGGACTAAATTTTTCTCCACGGAATTTATTGGATTCAGCTGCTGGAGGTACCTTTATGTCCATCACTCTTGGTGAAGCAACAAAGCTTCTTGATAATATGATGATCAACTACTCTGAATGGCACACGGAAAGAGCTCCACAAGGTAAGAAGGTAAATCTGTTGAAGAAACCTCTTCCTTGAGTGATAAGATTGATGCTATTATGTCTATGCTTGTGAATGAGAGGACTAATATTGATCCTAATAATGTTCCATTAGCTTCATTGGTTGCACAAGAAGAACATGTTGATGTAAACTTCATTAAAAATAGTAATTTCAACAACAATGCTTACGGAACAATTCTAGTAACAACTATAGGCCATATCCTTATAATAATGGCAACGGCTATGGTAATTCTTATGGGAATTCTTACAACAATAATAGGAGTTCACCCCCTGGACTTGAAGCCATGCTTAAAGAATTTATTAGTACACAAACTGCTTTTAACAAATCTGTTGAAGAAAAGCTTGGGAAAATTGATATACTTGCTTCTAAAGTCGATAGTCTTGCTGCTGATGTTGATCTTTTGAAATCGAAAGTTATGCCTAATGAAAATCATCATAATAAAATTGTTACTACAGCAAATGCCATCCAAGTTAGAATTAATGAGAATATAAGATTAATGGCTGAACTGCGTGCTAGGTGGGATAGAGAAGAAAATGAAAAACTAGCTAAAGAGAAGAATGTAGCTAAAGTTTGGACTATTACCACCACTAGTAATGCTAATGCTACACATGTTGCTGCACCTCCTACTACTAATAATAAAAGAATTGGTGTTAGCAATGTTTCCACTTCTAATGCAAAGCGCGAGCTGAAACTGCTGCTAAAAACTGCTGAAACTGCCTGTGATAAAGCTGCTGAAATTTTTTCCAACATTGGGGATGATGATCCCATTGCTATAGATTATAATGGTTTGAATTTTGATGATTGCCACATCTCTGAAGTTATAAAGTTCTTGCAAAAACTTGCTAAAAGTCCTAATGCTAGTGCTATAAATTTGGCTTTCACACATCATATTACAAATGCTCTCATAAAAGCTAGAGAAGAGAAACTAGAGCGTGAAGCCTCTATTCCTAAAAAGCTAGAGGATGGTTGGGAGCCCATCATTAAGATGAAGGTTAAAGATTTTGATTGTAATGCTTTATGTGATCTTGGTGCAAGTATTTCCGTTATGCCTAAGAAAATTTATAATATGCTTGACTTGCCACCATTGAAAAATTGTTATTTGGATGTTAATCTTGCTGATCATTCTACAAAGAAACCTTTGGGTAAAGTTGATAATGTTCGCATTACCATTAACAATAACCTTGTTCCCGTTGATTTTGTTGTCTTGGATATTGAATGCAATGCATCTTGTCCCATTATATTGGGAAGACCTTTTCTTCGAACTGTTGGTGCTATCATTGATATGAAGGAAGGTAATATAAAATATCAATTTCCTCTCAAGAAAGGTATGGAACACTTCCCTAGAAAGAGAATGAAGTTACCTTTTGATTCTATTATGAGAACAAATTATGATGTTGACACTTCGTCTCTCGATAATACTTGATGCACACTTTGCGCCTAGCTGAAAGGCGTTAAAGCGCTTATGGGAGACAACCCATGTTTTTACCTACAGTACTTTGTTTTTATTTTGTGTCTTGGAAGTTGTTTACTACTGTAGCAACCTCTCCTTATCTTAGTTTAGTGTTTTGTTGTGCCAAGTAAAGTCTTTGATAGTAAAGTAAGTACTAGATTTGGATTACTGCGCAGTTCCAGATTTCTTTGCTGTCACGAATCTGGGTCTACCACCCTGTAGGTAGCTCAGAAAATTAATCAATTTACGTGCATGATCCTCAGATATGTACGCAACTTTCATTCAATTTGAGAATTTTCATTTGAGCAAGTCTGGTGCCATTTTAAAATTCGTCAATACGAACTGTTCTGTTTTGACAGATTCTGCCTTTTATTTCGCATTGCCTCTTTTGCTATGTTGGATGAATTTCTTTGATCCACTAATGTCCAGTAGCATTATGCAATGTCCAGAAGTGTTAAGAATGATTGTGTCACCTCTGAATATGTTAATTTTTATTGTGCACTAACCCTCTAATGAGTTGTTTCGAGTTTGGTGTGGAGGAAGTTTTCAAGGATCAAGAGAGGAGTATGATGCAACATGATCAAGGAGAGTGAAAGCTCTAAGCTTGGGGATGCCCCGGTGGTTCACCCCTGCATATATTAAGAAGACTCAAGCGTCTAAGCTTGGGGATGCCCAAGGCATCCCCTTCTTCATCGACAACATTATCAGGTTCCTCCACTGAAACTATATTTTTATTCCATCACATCTTATGTGCTTTGCTTGGAGCGTCGGTTTGTTTTTGTTTTTTGTTTTGTTTGAATAAAATGGATCCTAGCATTCACTTTATGGGAGAGAGACGCTCCGCTGTAGCATATGGACAAGTATGTCCTTGGTTTCTACTCATAGTATTCATGGCGAAGTTTCTCCTTCGTTAAATTGTTATATGGTTGGAATTGGAAAATGATACATGTAGTAATTGCTATAAATGTCTTGGGTAATGTGATACTTGGCAATTGTTGTGCTCATGATTAAGCTCTTGCATCATATGCTTTGCACCCATTAATGAAGAAATACATAGAGCATGCTAAAATTTGGTTTGCATATCTGGTTTCTCTAAGGTCTAGATAATTTCTAGTATTGAGTTTGAACAACAAGGAAGACGGTGTAGAGTCTTATAATGTTTTCAATATGTCTTTTATGTGAGTTTTTGCACCGGTTCATCCTTGTGTTTGTTTCAAATAAGCCTTGCTAGCCTAAACCTTGTATCGAGAGGAATACTTCTCATGCATCCAAAATACTTGAGCCAACCACTATGCCATTTGTGTCCACCATACCTACCTACTACATGGTATTTTCCGCCATTCCAAAGTAAATTGCTTGAGTGCTACCTTTAAAATTCCATCATTCACCTTTGCAATATATAGCTCATGGGACAAATAGCTTAAAAACTATTGTGGTATTGAATATGTAATTATGCACTTTATCTCTTAATAAGTTGCTTGTTGTGCGATAACCATGTTCACTGGGGACGCCATCAACTATTCATTGTTGAATTTCATGTGAGTTGCTATGCATGTCCGTCTTGTCTGAAGTAAGAGAGATCTACCACCTTATGGTTAAGCATGCATATTGTTAGAGAAGAACATTGGGCCGCTAACTAAAGCCATGATTCATGGTGGAAGTTTCAGTTTTGGACATATATCCTCAATCTCAAATGAGAAAATTATTAATTGTTGTTACATGCTTATGCATAAAGAGGAGTCCATTATCTGTTGTCTATGTTGTCCCGGTATGGATGTCTAAGTTGAAGAATAATCAATAGCGAGAAATCCAATGCGAGCTTTCTCCTTAGACCTTTGTACAGGCGGCATAGAGGTACCCCTTTGTGACACTTGGTCAAAACATGTGCATTGTGATGATCCGGTAGTCCAAGCTAATTAGGACAAGGTGCGGGCACTATTAGTACACTATGCATGAGGCTTGCAACTTATAAGATATAATTTACATGATACATATGCTTTATTACTACCGTTGACAAAATTGTTTCATGTTTTCAAAATCAAAGCTCTAGCACAAATATAGCAATCGATGCTTTTCCTCTATGGAGGACCATTCTTTTACTTTCAATGTTGAGTCAGTTCACCTATTTCTCTCCACCTCAAGAAGCAAACACTTGTGTGAACTGTGCATTGATTCCTACATATTTGCATATTGCACTTATTATATTACTCTATGTTGACAATATCCATGAGATATACATGTTACAAGTTGAAAGCAACCGCTGAAACTTAATCTTCTTTTGTGTTGCTTCAATGCCTTTACTTTGAATTATTGCTTTATGAGTTAACTCTTATGCAAGACTTTATTGATGCTTGTCTTGAAGTGCTATTCATGAAAAGTCTTTGCTTTATGATTCACTTGTTTACTCATGTCATATACATTGTTTTGATCGCTGCATTCACTACATATGCTTTACAAATAGTATGATCAAGATTATGATGGCATGTCACTCCGAAATTATCGTGTTATCGTTTTTGCTGGGACGCAGAACTAAGCATGCGATACGTCTCCAACGTATCGATAATTTCTTATGTTCCATGCCACATTATTGATGTTATCTACATGTTTTATGCACACTTTATATCATATTCGTGCATTTTGGAACTAACCTATTAACAAGATGCCGAAGTGCCGATTTGTTTTGCTGTTTTTGGTTTCAGAAATCTAGTAAGGAAATATTCTCGGAATTGGACGAAATCAACGCCTAGGGGCCTATTTTTCCACGAAGCTTCCAAGTCCGAAGACGAAACGAAGTGGGGCCACAGGGTGCCCAAACCCTAGGGCGGCGCGGCCCTGGCCGCCGCGGCACGTGGTCTGAGGCCCCTGTGCTCCCTCCTGGCTTGCCCTTCCGCCTACTTAAAGCCTCGTGACGAAACCCCAGTACCGAGAGCCACGATACGGAAAACCTTCCGAGACGCCGCCAGCGCTGATCCCATCTCGGGGATCAGGAGATCGCCTCGCACCTGGGAGGGGAATCATCTCCCGGAGGACTCTACGCCGCCATGGTCGCCTCCGGTGTGATGTGTGAGTAGTCTACCCTGGACTATGGGTCCATAAGGTAGCTAGATGGTTGTCTTCTCCCCATTGTGCTATCATTGTCGGATCTTGTGAGCTGCCTAACATGATCAAGATCATCTATCTGTAATTCTATATGTTGCGTTTGTTGGGATCCGATGAATAGAGAATACTTGTTATGTTGATTATCAAAGTTATATCTATGTGTTGTTTATGATCTTGCATGCTTTCCGTTACTAGTAGATGCTCTGGCCAAGTAGATGCTTGTAACTCCAAGAGGAGTATTTATGCTCGATAGTGGGTTCATGCCTGCATTGACTGGGACAGTGAGAAAGTTCTAAGGTTGTGTTGTCTGTTGCCACTAGGGATAAAACATTGATGCTATGTCTAAGGATGTAGTTGTTGATTACATTACGCACCATACTTAATGCAATTGTCTGTTGCTTTGCAACTTAATACTGGAGGGGTTCGGATGATAACCTGAAGGTGGACTTTTTAGGCATAGATGCGGTTGGATGGCGGTCTATGTACTTTGTCGTAATGCCCAATTAAATCTCACTATACTCATCATGATATGTATGTGCATGGTCATGCTCTCTTTATTTGTCAATTGCCCAACTGTAATTTGTTCACCCAACATGCTGTTTGTCTTATGGGAGAGACACCTCTAGTGAACTGTGGACCCCGGTCCAATTCTCTTTACTGAAATACAATCTGCAATACTTGTTCTACTGTTTTCTAAACAATCATCTTCCACACAATACGGTTAATCCTTTGTTACAGCAAGCCGGTGAGATTGACAACCTCACATTTCGTTGGGGCAAAGTACTTTGGTTGTGTTGTGGGTTCCACGTTGGCGCCGGAATCCCGGTGTTGCGCCGCACTACATCCCGCCGCCATCAACCTTCAACGTGCTTCTTGACTCCTCGGTTCGATTAAACCTTGGTTTCTTACTGAGGAAACTTGCCGCTGTGCGCATCACACCTTCCTCTTGGGGTTCCCAACGGACGTGTCAACCACACGCATCAGATATTTTTCATGCTCGCCAGGAAGAAGCGGCTCCCCACCAACGAGCGGCGGTTCCGACACCTTCTTAGTTCATCTGCCACAAGCCTGTCTTGCCCCCATGATTAGGATACGGACCATCTTCTCTCTTGTGCCCTCGGCCCTAGGAGATTTGGAGATACTTTCAACGCGACTTCGACACTAACAGCCCCGCTCGCTACTCCGAGTGTGCCTTTTGTGTTGCTGTATCAACACCCTAACCTTTAATGGGGTGGCGGAGCCCCACTCTGATGAGGACAACCCTACCGAACCACTACCACCGTCAATGCAAGATGAAGAAGATGTTGATGTGAAGCTCAAGTCCAATGAAGCCAGAATTGGACCTATGACAAGAGCTCGTGCGAAGCTATTAGAACAACAGGTGAACTTGTTCTTAAACAATACTTTGATTGATGAGAATTTTATACTACCTAATCCTTTGACTTGTGTATGATCACGTACGAGGATAAAGGAAGCATCGCACGAGGAGGAGAACAGCTGGACATGATGCTGGACATGAAGATACCTCATGGACGCGCGAGGGAGGAGAGGGAGGCATGCGCGAGGGAGGAAGACGAAGTACAGGCCGGCGCCACGCCCGGCGCGGCCGGCCGCCACGCTGGCCGGGCCGGCCCCACTCCCGGTCCAACCGGCTCCCACGCCGGATGAGCGCGGCGCCCGCCGGCTCCTGCGCCGGTGCCAACCGGTGGGTATACTGAGAGCCCCATCCTTGGCCCGATCACAGTCCGGTCCCTAGCCCGGTCCAAACCGGACCGGCCGGTTCCTGGACCGGTCGACCGGCCCCCAGGCCGGCCCTGTCCGAGTCAGTCTCGACCAGAACACGATCTGGGTCGGTTATTATTGTATTTTCTCGACTTCTGGTCGTCCTGGACCCCTATATAAGTTCCTAGGACGCCCCCATAATAGCTTTAGACCATGTTTAAGATAAACCCTAGTTCATAGTTGATTGCTTTGCAACTCTATTGAATCTATACACCAATTCACATCGATCTGGTGTTTTGCTACTGAAAGTTTTGTGTGATCTGATGTTCCATTGGGAATTAGAAGGTTGCAATTTACCGCTTCGTGGTCGGCGGCTACATGCGCAAGTGTGTGGAGTTGCGAATATCTTGAAGGGTTGAGAGTTGTTGCATTGGCGACAGGAATCAATCGAGAGACTTCGTCCGCGTCATACAAGTTATCTCCACCTCCTCATCGTGTTACCTCCGCTGTGTTCATCGTGATTTCATCACCACCACTAGGGTTCAGACGATGCCCATCATGCGGCGCTACTCACAGGATGACGACGACGATGATGACTCCTCTTGCCATCCTTCTGGGCACACGGAGTCGTCGCTCTCCTACTCCACCACCGCCACCTCGCGTGCTCGCTCAGGAAGCCAGCCAACTCCATCCAACGCGCTCGCCATGGCCCAGGAGCTGATGCGCTACCAGTCGACCGAGACCGGTCGCGAGGAGTGGTTGGCGCGCATCGCCGAGCTCATCAACATCTCTGGCGCCGCTCAAGCGCCGTCCCACTACTTGGCGCCTCGGCCACTAGAGGGCACTCGCGCGGTGCAAGTCGCTCATGGAGCTCCTCCTCCACCTCCGCATCCTTGTCGTCCTTAGGATGGTGACGCGGGACGCACCCGCGGCGCTCCTGCGCTAAAGGGAGCATCCCATGATGCATCCTCGCTGCACCCCAACGTAAGCTGTCAGGAGATCCAGCGGGTGCCTGAGGACGCTCGTGTGTCTCACCAGTGTCGGCACGAACACGAAAATTGTGTTGTCCAGGACATTGCTAAGGCTGGCCACAACGCCCGAGTCATGGGAAACCCTATGTACAACGCGGGCTGCCTCGCCCTCGTCAAGGACATGCTCTATGTCATGTGGCTAGACAAGTTTAGGCCTGAACTCCCTCCACTCTACCATGGCAGCACCAGGCCTCTCGAGTTCCTGTAGCTCTACACCATGGGCATCCAAGCCGCATGGGGGGACTACCGCGTCATGGTCAACTGGTTTCCCATGTGCCTCAAGGAAGTGGCTCGTGCGTGGTTGATGAACCTCCCCACGGAGTCCATCTCTCGTGGAAGGACCTCTCCAAGCATTTCTTCGCCAATTTCATGGCCACCTAGGAGCGTCCCGTCTCGAAGAACGATCTCAAGGCAGTGCGTCAGCGCCCTGGTGAGACTCTGCGCATGTTCATCCCGTGCTTCAGCCAAGTCTGCAACAGATCCCCAAAGATCTCGAGGGAGAAGATCATCTCCGCCTTCTCCTCCGTCGTCACTGACCTCAGGATGAGGGAGAAGCTATCCATCAACGACAATATGACCTCTGTGGTCAGGCTCGTTGAGATCGCTAACAGATGCGCCAAGGCTGAGGAGGGATGCATGTTTGCGACTGTCATCACAGTAGTAGAAAAAGGGGCTTCCGTCCAGGCCTTTAGTACCGGTTTCCTTACTGGTACTAAAGGTGCATTAGTACGGTTGCATTGCCACGCCTTTAGTACGGTTCGTAAGGACCTTTAGTACGGTTCGTGACACGAACCGGTACTAAAGGGTTAGCGTCGCGAAAAACCTTTAGTACCGGTTCGTGTCCCCCCCCCCGTTGATCACCTTTTTTTGCTTTGTAAAATACAGATGAAAATGATAGAAAATTCAAAAAATAAAACGTTTTCAGATTCTTATATGTTATGCAACCTACTATTCGGTGAAATTAAGAAATTCAAATCTTGACTTTTTTTGCAAAAAAAGTTTGAAAAATGGTAAAACCGCATTAACTTTTGCATACGACGTTGGAAAAAAACGTATAATATATCAAAATCATCGTGAGAAAAAGTTACATCCAAACAGGGTTTATCCGGTTAGCCAATTTTTAGATTCTCAAAATTCCAAATGAAAATATAAAAGCAGGAAGATTTTAGTTTTTTTCTAGAAATTTAGAAATATATTTTAAATTTTTTAAAGTTAAAATTAATAATTATAAGATTTTATTAGTCCTAAAATATTACTATTACTTTTAGAAAATTATAAGATTTTTTATTTATTCAATATTAAAAAAATAAAAATTAAAAATAATAAAAATTTAAAAAGTTAATTTTATTTGTTTATTCAACATTATTATTACATCATTACTTTTGTTTACTAAAAGAATTATTTGGAATTTAAACGATAAAGAAGTGTGACATCGATCAACATGTTAATAGAATTGATATGATACTACTATCACATACATGCGCGCGAAGCACTTGGAAGTGGAACGGGATGGAACTCGAAAGTTAAGCGTGCTAGTGTGGGAGTAGTGTGAGGATGGGTGACCGACCGAAAAGTTTGACCATGGGTAAGTAATTTGACTAGAGATTAAGTGTAGTTAGAGACTAACGAAAATACTAGAATTCTGAAAACAAATAAAAAAAGGAGGGAGTGAAAAAAAAAAATAAAAGAGGGTGTGAAAAATAATTAGAAAAAAATGGATAAAAAAATTAAACGAAATAGCCTTTAATACCGGTTCGTGTTACGAACCGGTACCAAATGTCTCCAGCCCCGCGGATTCCTCCATGCCCACGTGGAGGTACCTTTAGTACCGGTTCGTAAGAAACCGGGAACCAATACTAAAAATCCTTTGGAACCGGTACTAAAGGGGTTTCTCTACTAGTGTCAAGGCCGACATGCTCTCTACAGCGTTGGCGGGTGACTTAGCATATAAAGAAGCATGGCACTCATCGGGTCAATTGCTCAACGACATGGTAAAACGAATGAGCTTGTGTTGGGATATTATACAAAGAAAAAGAATCTACACGGAAGGATCTGTAGAACTTACGTAAGTGTTCGAAACCTGTGTGCGCCCCCGCTACCTGATAGTGGTGGTTTGTCTTAAACTAAGATGCGATTTGAATAGGGGTCAACACGTATTTATATAGGATGGTTTACACGCGAAAATGGCTAACGGAGCCCGGGTACGGGCGAGGATGAAAACGTTTCCAATCAAAGAGCACCACGTGTTTGCCGCATACGTATTCGTCAGGTATATGATGTGTATTTCCATAAAAAATCATTGCGTGTCAGATGCGTCCTGCATTAACTTCCAAACAGCCGGTCCTTATTATTTCCATGCCTTCAGCTGCTTGGCTAGCTTCTTGCCGGCAGCGAGCTCCTTTGGCCGTCTTGCTCCTCCACCCACGCTCCACCAACCACCGTGCTCTTCTCTCTAAGCTCCGAGGCAGCAAGCTTCTTTAGCCGTCGTCGTCCTGCACCCAAGGTCCAAGGCAGCAAGCTCTTCCGGTCGTCGTGCTCCTTAGTCCTCTGGCCAAGCTCAGTGGTAGAGAGCTCTAGCAGCCAGTTCCTCCTCACGGTCAGGTGGCACAGCGGCGGAGAAACCTTGGGTTAAAAGCAGCGGTGTGGCCACAGCGTCCTTGCTCGCCCCATTTATGCAGTGACATGCCCAGGTTGGCAGGCAATGCCCAGCTCACGACGTGTCAATCTCCATGGAACCAGCGACAGTTGACTCGCCATGCCTAGCAGCAAGCGCGGCCTTAGCCGTCAATCTCGCCTGGTCAGTAGCAGCATGCTGCTGGGCAACGAGGACCTCTTCCAAGGCAGCGAGATCCTCTGGGGCGTTGTGCTCCTCCATCCAAGCTTGACGTTAGCGAGGTCCTCCGGCCGTGCGTGGTGCTTGCTAGAGCGCGACGGCCTACCAGTGGTGCTAGAAGAACACGAAGGACCACATCGTGTCGCCGGCGTCGGCGGCGTTCTT
Source organism: Lolium multiflorum (assembly GCA_030979885.1). Classification (NCBI taxonomy): domain Eukaryota; kingdom Viridiplantae; phylum Streptophyta; class Magnoliopsida; order Poales; family Poaceae; genus Lolium; species Lolium multiflorum. The sequence continues at coordinate 241,497,926 of CM061751.1, read as the reverse complement.
CATGTCGTCGGTGGTGAGTAATCAGGACGGAGGACGATGGTGCGGGAGGCGGCCTCTATGATGCGGTGGGCAGCAACGCTCATGCCACTGGCAGCGGCCGTATACATGGCTTGCGCGCGGCGCGCGGAGGGGTATGGACCAACCGGAAGTAGTGCTGCGCAGAGCGTGGTCACGTTCCCGCGATGGTTGGCAACCTCGGCTTCCTTCCCGCATGGTGGGTGAGAACGGCAGGCTTCCCGTGCTGTTGGGCGAGCATGGTGGCGTTCGAATGATACTGGATGAGAATGGTGACGTTCCCATTCTGTTCTGAAGGTGTTCGCGGGTGGCGTTGCCATTGGGGAAGAAGGTAATGCCGTGGGGCAAAAAAATTCGCACCAGATTAGCTTCTCAATTATGGCGCATGCATGCTTAGCGAGGAGAGAGAGTGCACCAACGCCGAGAGAATTAAGGCATCATTGCCGTATAAGTTCAGAGTTAATGCTGGGAGCCAAGCTGACACCCAACACATCACATTAACTCCTGCCCCTATTAATTTACAAATTAACATTGATTAAAAAAGTTGATGCTTCATCAAATTGGTTCTTCTAATTCAGAGCTTATCCAACAATAATTTGGTCATGAACAATAGGATTATTTTTTGGTAAGTAAATTTTTTTCTTAAGTATAAACAGAACAATGCATGTAACAATTGATGCTTCTAATTCATCGCACCATGCATGCACTCATTGATTGCCATCATTGCAACATGCATGCAAGATTAACTCATGTGTGTCAGTGCGTTGCTTTTACTGATGGATCAGCCAACATGCATGCACTCATTGATTACTACCAAAACACTGACTGTGCATTAATTACCTGCATGTATCTCAGCTCGTATTCAAGTAGTATCAAAGAGGTAAAGCCACCGTATTATTCACCTGCTATATTAAGTCCGAATCACAAACAACACTTCAAGGCTACTGATATTGACCTCGCGCGTTGCCAGGTTCTAAACGTCCGCGTCGGGTTTACACGCCATTTTATAGAGGAATGTATAGATACACACTTATGTCGCAACGCCCAATCTATAGAGGATTTTAATTTTCCATGTATGTTAGATTTTGAAACTTTGTCACCACATGCCAATATTTTAAGGATATTATTTTCACTGCAATTTTAAGAGTATTTTTATTTCTCATATCTTTTAGGTATGCATTGCTAATAAGTTTTTAATCGTCAATATATATTCCAATACATCTTGACTATACTGTAATTCCATACACCAATATTTATATATAGGGCTATCCTAGTACAGTAATGCACATGACAATCGTACACAAAGATAGATAGAATGGACGAAGATATAATGTAATTAGTATATACTTGTGATGATACAACAACGAGGAAATATAGGAACATAGCATAAAGAAAAGTAAGTTTCAGTAAGTCTAGGTAATTGAGGAAGAAAGACTAAAAATATGAGGAATATTTTCCTTTGACTTGGGCATATTCGGGGAGAAGTCTCTTATGTGATACTTTGAAAATTTTACATGTCGCTCATGTCTGCTTGTTTTCTAGGAAGAAACTTTTGCGCTACACATAGTATATACCTGCAATTAGTCAATGATATATTGTCACAAGTTCAAAAAAAAGTGCTAGTAGACAAAATAGAATTCAAAATGCAGCACATAAGCAAATGCTCCATCATTAAAAATAGTAATTTGAAATGTTAAAATGGAAGAGACTAATTTTTTAATTTAAAAACGATTTTTACAACACAACTTCCTTTTAGCCTAGGATGATACTTATGACTTTTCTTAAATGGGTTTTTAAAATGTAAAATACAAAAATATGTTTTTTTATATTTTTTATGAATTAAGGTACCTGAGATCCGGGACTGGTAAAACATGGGTGCCCAATTTGATTTTCCGTGCTCCGCCTTAGTGCCCTTATGAAGGCGGCGGGGAGTCATTAACCTTTGAACCAAACTCTAGGGAACGCTCAATTGCCTGACGTCTCTGAAATACACTGAAATGGATTGCATCTATTGTTCCGTTCCAAACAAGGCTGATATTAGGTGGGCAAGCCCTTCCATGCAATTTCTTGCTTCGCTCTACAGACGAAAGTGCCGGATAGTCAATGGTAACCAGAAGATCTATGGTTTTCGAGAGAAGGTAATTGGAAAAACGATTCATTCCTTTGCTTTCTTTCAGATATCTATTCAATAAGATGATATGACCTTACCAGAAAACTAGATTCATGAAGAAACCCAAAAAGTGCCGGGCTTAGTGCAGCCCAGTTCCTAGCCAGTGTTCAGTTATTTTATCAGAGCAGTCCTCCAGTGCGAGTTCCCTTTAAGCTGCTCTCTATTTGAAGCCAAAGTCACTATTTCTATCTTTCCTGTTATTTCGTACCTAGTAGTATATACATATGGATAATACCAAAAAGCTATCAATTACGCATAGGAGTTGTATAATAAAGGGCCCTGACTTGTTGAAGTGCTTATTTTTTAGAGAGATTTACTTTTCTTTTTGACCAGTGTGGGGTTCTGCCATGGATATTCGGTCCACTCCAGAATTCCATTCATTTTGCAAACGTAACTCGATTGACTCAATTAACAAACAGCAAGGAAGTCAAAAGTTACGCTTACAGGTCGTACGACAATTGCTTCTCTTCCGGGACTACATACATCTTTTCTTTAACAACTACCATACAAGCTATTCGCTTAATACATGCTAGTAGGTAGGCTGGTGGTGGAGTATTTCTTTTCGACTTTTTTTGGTCTGTCTGTATTTCGGTTTTGGGATGGTGCGAATCCATCTATCCACCATTCTTTTATCTTTCAGTAGTGTCAACCTCAGTTCTGGTTCTTTATCTTGGAATACTCTCCGTTGTCCTGGAAGCAATGCTTGAAAGAAAGAGCGTAAGGAAGCGTCAAATCAGTATGATGTATTGGCAAAGCCAGTAAGAAGGGAATCGAAAGTAGATAGGGACTCCCACTGTAGATTTGGTTTTATACCTTTTTGAATTGGTACCTTATAGCATAGCGAATTGACTTTTCTTTCAAAAGAAGATATATCAACCTATAGTGAACCGGGCTACCGAGCTTGCTTTTACCACTCTTACAGCTCTCTCTCTTCTTTTTTATGGGTAGTTTGGCCAGGAAAGAGAAAGAGGAATGTACCCATTTCTATTTATCCATTCTCATAGAAAGTACCAAAAATGTTTTTGAATGTATGGAGCAGGCGTATGAGTTGATATCTTCAAGAGTCAAATCCTTTTCTTGCCCACCCAGCCATAAAAGCAAAAAATCGTTACGAGCGGTCTTAAACCCTAAATCTCCAAAATGGAATTGAAAAGCTCCAATTTAAATAATGGTACCGGGGAAATACCCAGGGAAGAATCATTCTTTGAATCATCCAGATCTATCAATTTGCGAATTCAATAAAAATGGACTGATCCTCGGAATAGACCATCATCTTTCGAAGTGCGCAGTCAATATTATGTTATATTCAAAGAAACAAGTCAAAGAGTAAAGACATTCGAAGAAAAAGACATGGTTTGATAGAAACTTTAAGTGGGTATCAAATAAGCTGGAATGAATGGTATCAATTTCTTCTTTTCTATACTGAATATGCTTCCCAAAATTCCTATTTTTAAGGATGGAGCAAGTGCTTTTGTGTTGAATCGCGAATTCTATTTTGCTACTAAAAACAACAGTGAATTATATTTCAATTTTTTTGGAGGTATATCCTTTGTGTAGAGCAAAATTTTCTACCTCAAAAAACAAGCATACATGAGCAACATATGAAATATTCAAAATATTGCATAGGAAACTTCTCCGAATTTGCACAAGTCAAACGAAAATGTTACTCGTGTTTTTAGTCTTATGTCGTCAATTAGCTCGACTTATGGAAACTTAGTATACTTGATGATATGCTTTCTATATTTCCTTATTGTTGTATCATCACAAGTATATACTAATGACATTATACCGTCAACCATTCTTTCTATCCTTGTGTACGATTGTCATGTGCATTAATGTACTAGGACAGCCCGATATATAAACATTGATGTAAGAAATTATGGTGCAATCAATATGTATTGAAATATATATATTGCGGATTAAAAACTTCTCACAAATGCATACCTAAAACATACGATAAATTAAAAGAATCGTAAAATTATCGTGAAAGTAATATCCTCTAAATAATGGCATGTGGCGAAAAAAGTTTCCCTATCTAACATACATGGAAAATTAAAACCCTCTCAAGATTGGGGGTTGTGACATAAGTGTGTAGCTACATTCCTCTCTACAATGGCATGTAACCATTCTATATAAATACTGGATAACCATGTTCAAGTCGCATCTAATTTAAGATAAACCACTAGGACCAGGTTGAGAGAGGGCACTGATGTTTCGAAGACCTTCATAACTACTATAGATCCTTCTATGCATATTCTCTTTGTTTGTATACTATGCCAACATGAGATCGTTTGTTTTACCATGTCAACGATCAATAGACCTGCGATAAGTGCCATGCTTATCTCTATGCCACGACACCTGATGTAACTATTGAGAGCATGTCAACCTTGATGATAGTCGCCAAAAGCTCGGTATCTCTAGCTACAGCCTAAGACTGTTATGCTTCATTCTGTTGAGAAGGTGATATCTATATACCAAGTAGTCTTTGAGGAACCTAAAGCACTACCTCCTAAAAGAGCAATTGACCATGCCGTACCCGGCTGGAACCAAACCCAAACATTTGATACCTTCCCTACTTTGTATTCCACTGAAAAGGCAGGCTTTCTAATAAAATAAATCTTCATCCTTCCTATTAGTAATTTTGGGTCTGAGCGTTGGATGCTTTTTTTTGACTCTTCGCATTCGCTCTGAACCATTGGAAAGCGAGCGAAGCGACGATATGCATGGATATTCTCTTTCAAGTCATCCCTACGGCTACTAATTTAATTAGGACAAAATCAAACTAGTACTCCTTCAATTGATGATAACCGGACCGCAAATATATAAAGGAGTCAACCTCACTCCCTTGAATCTAATCAAAAAGATTATCAATACGAGGAAGCGGATACCTATTCTTCACGGTTACCTGGAACAACTTACTATTTTTAACAAACAATACGGACGTGGAGATCAACTCTGTCGAATTCACCCAGAAGTTCTTGTAACTGCTTCTTAAACTCTTCCATTTCTGTTGTCGCCATCCAATGCTTAGAGATTGGAGCCGGTAGCAAATCTATGGTGAACACTCTTTGCCTATCTGGTGGAAGTCCTGGTAATTCGTCTGGGAACTCACATACCTGTGGTATGTCTTTAAGGCCCAGAACACTCGAGTAGCTCTCCGAAATGAAAGCCATGTACCCGGTGCAACCAAAAGTGGAGTGGCATGAATGGCCGAGATTCGAGCGGGATATTCATCACACACCCCAACAAGTTCAAACGATGGTTTACAGGGTGTTGAGTCACTATGTTCCTAAAACACAATCCACACGAGCATGGTATGCAGACAACCAATCCATACCAGCATCCAAATATGGAAAGTCTAAAACTATTAGATCCACATTCATTTCATGATCTGCTCTCATAATAACACAGTCCTTTAATACTAGCCTTGTAAGCAAGGAATCTCTCATTGGAGTAGCTACTAAAAGACTTACATGGAGCGGCGAACCCTATTGTTCTTCGGTACAAATAACGGGGATACAAAAGAGTGAGTGGAACCAGGGTCTACAAGTATGCTAGCAGATGTACCACAAATTCGAATAGTGCAATGAATGACCGAACCTGTGGCTTGTGCATCTTGTTGGTTTAATGCAAAAACACGTCCTTGAGCTGGCTTCTTGTGCTAATCCAACTCCTTTGAAGCAAGGGATAAAAACTTGTGAGTTATCTTAGAAATAAAATCTAGCATGGCTGACTGAGCTGCCCCATTTGCTTTCGCATATTGACTAAACATTTCCAACTAGTAGGCCTCTTTCTTTGTGCGTAGAAGACATAGTTCTTATTTATCTAGAGCACAGCCGGGCGGAAGACTTGAAAGGAAGACGCGATCTCCTTCCTTTTTTCCAAATCTCTCCCCTCCGCATAACACTTCTGTCTACTCTGCGTGGTTAGCAAGCATTTCTGAATCATCTCTACCTTCTCATCAGCCTCCTGTGGATGAGGCATTAGTGGTCAACGAACTTTCCCCCTTCTAAGGAGTTATCGGCTCAGGCTAGATGGGCATTCAATAACAGATTAAAAGGTCTGTTATTTCAGTAGGGTTATGAAAGCTGTTTTGTACACATCTTCCTCACTCATCCTGATCTGATGGTACCCAGATCTGAGGTCTATCTTAGATAAGTACCTTGCCCCATGTAATTCATCCAAAAGATCATCAATGATTGGTATAGGGTACTTGTTTTTCACTGTACTGGTATTAAACTTCCTATAGTCAATGCAAAGCCTCCAACGCGGAGCGCCTTCTTCTTCACTAACAGCGCTGGGCAAATGGGCTGGTGGAAGGTTGAATGAATGATTTCTGCTGTCCATGATTTTCTCAATGGAAAGTTTCTGAAAATAAGAATATCCATAGGGCCTTTGATTGACAGGTTTAGTGCCTGGTAGTAAGGGTATTTTGTGGTCTATTGTCCTCCTAGGAGGTCACTCTGTAGGCTCAGCAAACAATTCACTAAAGCCATTCAAGACCGGTTGCAGGGCAGACAGACCATTGACTTGACATGACCGTAATACATACAGAATAAGAAGGATAAGCTATAAGATAGAGATCCGGATTGTTGTGCTCCGGAATAAAGAAGAATACCATCTTGTCTAATCAAATACGAATACCATCTTATTGATTTAGTCAGCTTGCATCAACACATAAGATGTGATATGAGTAGTGGGAAATAAACGATCACTTGAAACATAGTAGAAAGCATCCAAAACAGAATGAAATGTTGTTCAAGAAGCTACCTGGCCCAACCACCACCATTTTGCCTAATGTGTGACTACCCATATCAGTTACAACATCTTCAGTTTCCAAGTTTTCAGTGCCTTTTTCTTATAGTATACAAAATAGGATTCTGGATTGCTCTTCATTTCGTTCAATTTATCCCCTTGATTTTCAACGTATATATATTAACCCGCCTTGTTTACCTATTTCTTCTACAATTCACATGACTCATTGAAACTTAAACCAACTTTCTCCTTCCTACATTTTATCTCTACAGCAGTTATCCTGTATAATGATTTGTTTTTGGTTGCTACTCTCCTAACCGATGAGTCGGAGAGGATACGAATGTCCATTCTCCCTACCACCCATCTTCCTTCTAGCTTCCTTGATCAACGACGAGTAAACATCCTGGAAAAGATCCAAGGGAGTAATTCACGTCTTGAATAATGAGGGGGGTAAAGAATAAAGTCCGATTTCTCTCTCCTTTGAAAGAAAGAGAGAATTATAAAACTCAACTAGACGGCAGTTCCTCTTGTTCAAACCTCTCTTGCCGAGTCTTCTCCTCATAGCGAGTTTCGCTCTCGCTTCGCGTGTCCTATACTGACTGTTCAAAAAGAATTGATTGTGAAAGACAAGTGTTTCATTCCCCTCCCTAATCGTTGAAATTCGAACTGTCCGCTAGCTCCTCCTTTGTTTGGATTATAGCCCTTCTTTGGGGATTTACTAGAAAAAGTAAATCTTTCCACTTTGAAATGCTACTATTTCTTTGTGGGCAGAAAGTCCCAAATCTTCTTTTTCCGGTACTCCTTACTCTTTTCCCCCGTTGAATGGATCGTAGCGAACAAGAGGGGGGATGAATGGATGCTACACAATTTTTATGTCTTTTTCAGTTTTTAGCAAAGCGGAAGGTAAAGGTGATTTCTTTAGTGGTGGAGATGATCCTAGTATGATCCTATGCAAGTGCAACAAGTAAAGGAACAAGCTTGATAGTAAGAGTAAGGAGCGGGACAACCGGATGGCGCAGAGACGAGGCGAGGTTTGTTTCCCGCAGTTCCCCTCACAAAAGAGAGTACGTCTGCATTGAGGAGGTGCTAGCCTCACACAAGAGGCTAGGCGGCCACACCACGAAGGAAGGCCTCACCTTCTTCCTTGAGAGAGCTCCACGAAGGGGCTCCCCCTTCTCCACTATGGCACCGGTCGAGGCGGTGGTTCCTTCACAAGGTTGGGGCGAGCTCCACAACACTAGGAGGCTCCCAACAACCTATGGGGCTAGCACAACACCAAGCTAGCCTCCATAGGTGCACTTCTTCCAAGATCCCACCATAGGAACCCTAACTCCAAGATCCACTAAGGACTAGAATGAATTGGTGAAATCTCTCTTGGTAGAACTATAGATCGGGGCCTGCTCCACCACACCTCAAAATTTGGGCAAGATTGGTTGGATGGTTGGGGAGATCCTCAAGGTTTAAGCTCAGCAACAATGGAGGAGAGAGAGAGAGGAGAGATAGAATCGTGTTGGGGAAGAAGGGCCCTTTAAATAGGCTCTCCCGAATCCAACCGTTATCTCCAGTTTTTGCCTAAGCGGTACTACCACTTTGGGGAGCGGTACTACCACTCTGGATTCGAAATCCCACAGAACTTATCCACGTGGACACATAGTGGTACTACCGCTCGAGGTACCGCAATGGTCTCCGAGCTCTTGGATCCCAAGCGGTACCGAAGCGGTACCAGAGCGGTACGGCCGTAATTTCCGTTACGGTACTTAAGTGGTACCTTGGGCGGTACTACCGCTCTCAAGCGGTACTACCGCTCAAGGTACCGTAACTTGTTCTGTGGGTCAATTCCAGCGCAGAACACCAGAGCGGTACCGTGGGGCAGTACTAGTAGGGGTAGCGGTACTACCGCTACTGGTACCGGTAGTACCGGCCTGACAAAAACTGCTTTCTCCTCTTTTCCTCTCCAACCATGTCGCCTCGCGATACACACACAAAACCAGAAAACCTATAAACTACGCTTCAGTCCTCCGATCTTGACGTATCCAGCGAGGTCACCGTGCACTTGCAAATCTAACAAGGATACTCATAGCACACGGTGAGATTGTTCAAGTGTTGTCATCAAACACACAAAACCCGAGGATTAGACTTTGCTCTTTCAATCTCCCCCTTTTTGGTGTTTGATGACAACACAAGAATTTGCAATGGCATATGATATTATGATGAGATATTTAGATTTGCAAAAGCTCGACGGAGCTCCCCCTAGACATGTGCATATTTTGAATATGTATTTGAATACAAATGCACACATCCTAGAGACAAAACTTCCCCTAGATTTTACAAACCCAAGCACATATGCAACAATAAGCACATATGCAACAAGGATACTTGACATGTTCAAATAGCATATGCACAATATGGAGGCAACACAAGATCATGCAAGGAGTTTTGGGTGAAGTTATCATACCTTTGCCTTGAGAATACCCAAACTCACAATAATGTGCCTCCATAGAGTTGATGTAGCCACAAGAAGAGATAAACACCGAGGACCAAAAGGCTACAACAACAACGAAAGTCCCCATGCAAAAACCCCATCCGAATAGGAAATTCTCCCCCTTTGGCATCGAAACACCAAAAAGGAGGGTAAGCAAACTACAAGGATGGTAAGGAAATACAAAACCAAGCTTGCAAAAACCAACACGGAAAACAAAGCTTGGATGAGACTCCCCAAAAACATGGAGAAAAAGATAACAAAAGAAGAAGTACAAAAGAAAGTCACAAAGAAACACTAAGAACCAAAAACTCCTTTAGGAGGAGGTTGGTGGCCGAAGCCACCGTGTAAGAGTATCTACAACTCAACATGAAGCTTGATGTCTACGGGTGCTTCTATTCTTGTAGACAGTGTTGGGCCTCCAAGAGCAGAGGTTTGTAGAACAGCAGCAAGTTTCCCTTAAGTGGATCACCCAAGGTTTATCGAACTCGGGGAGGAAGAGGTCAAAGATATCCCTCTCATGCAACCCTGCAACCACAAAGCAAGAAGTCTCTTGTGTCCCCAACACACCTAATAGGTGCACTAGTTCGGCGAAGAGATAGTGAAATACAAGTGGTATGAATGAATATGAGCAGTAGTAACGGCGCCAGAAAAGTGCTTGCTGGCGTGCAGATGATGGTAGTAATATTGCAGGAAGTAAAGATGCGGTAAAACAGTAAACAAGCAGCGATAGCGATATTTAGGAACAAGGCCTAGGGATCATACTTTCACTAGTGGACACTCTCAACATTGATCACATAACAGAATAAATAGATAGATGCTAGACTCTACACCCTCTTGTTGGATGATGAACACCACTAACTGTGTAGGATTACACGAACCCTCAATGCCGGAGTTAACAAGCTCCACAATATTCAATGTTCATATTTAAATAACCTTAGAGTGCATAACAGATCAACATAACCAAACCAAGTACTAACATAGTATGCACACTGTCACCTTCACACTACGAAAGGAGGAATAGATCACATCAATACTATCATAGCAATAGTTAACTTCATAATCTACAAGAGATCACAATCATAGCCTACGCCAAGTACTACACGATGCACACACTGTCACCATTACACCGTGCAGGAGGAATAAACTACTTTAATAACATCACTAGAGTAGCACACAGATAAATTGTGATACAAAACACATTGCAATCATAAAGAGATATAAATAAGCACTTCACTATGCCATTCATAACAGTGAATAAGTATTCTGTGAAATATAGCCTAAGAGACCCACACGGTGCACACACTGTCACCTTTACACACGTGGGACAAGGAGTCTCCGGAGATCACATAAGTAAAATCCACTTGACTAGCATAATGACATCTAGATTACAAGCATCATCATATGAATCTCAATCATGTAAGGCAGCTCATGAGATTATTGTATTGAAGTACATAGGGAGAGATTAACCACATAGCTACGGTACAGCCCTTAGCCTCGATGGAGAACTACTCCCTCCTCATGGGAAACAGCGGTGATGAAGATGGTGGTGGTGTCGATGGAGGAGCCTTCGGGGGCACTTCCCCGTCCCGGCGTGCCGGAATAGAAACTCCTGTCCCCCAGATCTTGGCTTCGCGATAGCGGCGGCTCTGGAAGGTTTCTCGTACTGTGGCTTTCCCTGTATAGGGTTTTCGCGACGGAGGCTTTAAATAGGCGGAAGGGCAAGGTCGGTGGAGTCCTGGTGGGACCACACACTAGGCCGGCGCGGCCAGGGCTTGGGCCGCGCCGCCCTACTGTGTCCCCACCTCATGGCCCCACTTCATTTTCTGTTCGGTCTTCTGGAAGCTTCGTGGAAAAATAGGACCCTGGGCGTTGATTCCGTCCAATTCCGAGAATATTTCCTTACTAGGATTTCTGGAACCAAAAACAGCAGAAAATAGCAACTGGCCCTTCGGCATCTCGTCAATAGGTTAGTTCGGAAACGCATAAATATGACATAAAGTATGCATAAAACATGTAGATATCATCAATAATGTGGCATGGAACATAAGAAATTATCGATACGTCGGAGACGTATCAGCATCCCCCAGTTCTCGTCCGAGTAAACGATAACAAAGATAATTTTGGAGTGACATGCCATCATAACCTTGATCATACTATTGTAAGCACATGTAATGAATGCAGCGATCAAAACAATGGTAATGACATGAGTAAACAAATGAATCATAAAGCAAAGACTTTTCATGAATAGTACTTTCAAGACAAGCATCAATAAGTCTTGCATAAGAGTTAACTCATAAAGCAATAAATTCATAGTAAAGGTATTGAAGCAACACAAAGAAAGATTAAGTTTCAGCGGTTGCTTTCAACTTATAACATGTATATCTCATGGATAGTTGTCAATGCAAAGTAATATAACAAGTGCAATATGCAAGTATGTAGGAATCAATGCACAGTTCACACAAGTGTTTGCTTCTTGAGGTGGAGAGAGATAGGTGAACTGACTCAACATAAAAGGTAAAAGAATGGCCCTTCAGAGGGAAGCATTGATTGCTATATTTGTGCTAGAGCTTTGGTTTTGAAAACATAAAGAGAGCATAAAAGTAAAATTTTGAGAGGTGTTTGTTGTTGTCAACGAATGGTAGTGGGCACTCTAACCCCCTTGCCAGACAAACCTTCAAAGAGCGGCTCCCATGAAGGACGTTATCTCTACCAGCAAGGTAGATCATCCCTCTTCTCTTTTGTTTACACATGTATTTTAGTTTTATTTATGGATGACACTCCTCCCAACCTTTTGCTTACACAAGCCATGGCTTACCGAATCCTCGGGTGCCTTCCAACATCCACATACCATGAAGGAGTGTCTATTTGCAAAATTAAGTTGCTTACTGATGAATCAGAGCAAAACATGTGAAGAGACTTATTAATGAAGGTTGATTAATTGGGGCTGGGAACCCCGCGCCAGCTCTTTTTGCAAAATTATTGGATAAGCGGATGAAGCCACTAGTCCATTGGTGAAAGTTTCCCAACAAGAATGAAAGATAAACACCACATACTTCCTCATGAGCTATAAAACATTGACACAAATCAGAGGTGATAAATTTTGAATTATTTAAAGGTAGCACTCAAGCAATTTACTTTGGAATGGCGGAGAAATACCATGTAGTAGGTAGGTATGGTGGACACAAATGGCATAGTGGTTGGCTCAAGGATTTTGGATGCATGAGAAGTATTCCCTCTCGATACAAGGTTTAGGCTAGCAAGGTTATTTGAAACAAACACAAGGATGAACCGGTGCAGCAAAACTTACATAAAAGACATATTGTAAACATTATAAGACTCTACACCGTCTTCCTTGTTGTTCAAAATTCAATACTAGAAATTATCTAGACTTTAGAGAGACCAATTATGCAAACCAAATTTTAGCAAGCTCTATGTATTTCTTCATTAATAGGTGCAAAGTATATGATGCAAGAGCTTAAACATGAGTACAACAATTGCCAAGTATCAAATTATTCAAGACATTTTAGAATTACTACATGTAGCATTTCCCGTTTCCAACCATATAACAATTAACGAAGCAGTTTCAACCTTCGCCATGAACATTAAAAGCTAAGAACACATGTGTTCATATGCAACAGCGGAGCGTGTCTCTCTCCCACACAAGCATGTATTTATTCAGAGAATGAAAATAACAAAATAAAAATAAAAGCACACAGACGCTCCAAGTAAAGCACATAAGATGTGATGGAATAAAAATATAGTTTCAAGGGAGGAACCTGATAATGTTGTCGATGGAAGGGGATGCCTTGGGCATCCCCAAGCATAGACGCTCGAGTCTTCTTGAAATATGCAGGGATGAACCACGGGGGCATCCCCAAGCTTAGACTCTTCACTCTTCTTGATCATAGTATATCATCCTCCTCTCTTGACCCTTGAAAACTTCCTCCACACCAAACTCGAAACAAACTCATTAGAGGGTTAGTGCATAATCAAAAATTCACATGTTCAGAGGTGACACAATCATTCTTAACACTTCTGGACATTGCACAAAGCTACTGGACATTAATTGAACAAAGAAATCCATCCAACACAGCAAAAGAGGCAATGCGAAATAAAAGGCAGAATCTGTCAAAACAGAACAATCCGTAAAGACGAATTTTAAAATGGCACCAGACTTGCTCAGATGAAAATAACCAAATTGAATGAAAGTTGCGTACATATCTGAGGATCGCGCACGTAAATTGGCATAATTTTATGAGTTACCAACAGAGAATTAGGCCCAGATTCGTGACAGCAAGAAATCTGTTTCTGCGCATTAATCCAAATCTAGTATGAACCTTACTATCAAAGACTTTACTTGGCACAACAATGCAACAAAACTAAGATAAGGGGAGGTTGCTACAGTAGTAACAACTTCCAAGACACGAATACAAAATAAAAGTACTGTATCAAAATAAACACATGGGTTATCTCCCAAGAAGTGCTTTCTTTATAGCCATTAAGATGGGCTCAGCAGTTTTAATGATGCACTCGCAAAAAATAGTAGTTGAAGCAAAAGAGAGCATCAAAAGGCAAATTCAAAACAAATTTAAGTCTAACATGCTTCCTATGCATAGGAATCTTGTAAATAAACAAATTCATGAAGCATGATGCAACAAGCATAGAAAGATAAGACAAGTGCAGCTTCAAGATTTTCAGCAAAAAGAGAGGTGTTTTAGTAACATGGAAATTTCTACAACCATATTTTCCTCTCTCATAATAACTTTCAGTAGCAACATGAGCAAACTCAACAATATAACTATCACATAAAGCATTCTTATCATGAGTCTCATGCATAAAATTATTACTCTCCACATAGGCATAATCAATTTTATTAGTTGTAGTGGGAGCAAATTCAACAAAGTAGCTATCATTATTATTCTCATCATCAAATATAGGAGGCATATTGTAATCATAATCAAATTTATCCTTCATAACAGGCGGTACTAAAAGACCAATATCATTATAATCATCATAAATAGGAGGCAAAGTATCGTCAAAGTAAATTTTCTCCTCAATGCTTGGGGGACTAAAAATATCATGCTCATCAAAGCCAGCATCCCCAAGCTTAGAATTTTCCATATCATTAGCAACAATGGTGTTCAAAGCATTCATACTAATATGTTCCATAGGTTTTTTAATTTTCGCATCAAACCATCCATGTCTTAAATCAGGAAATAGAATAAGAAGCTCATTGTTGTCCATTATGCCTAACTAGTGTAAACAAGAAACAAAAAGATGCAATTGCGGATCTAAAGGAAATAGCTTCGAGCATACACACAACGGCAACAGAAAAGTACTTTACCTGAGACCGGAGTATGAGAGCCTTTTACCTTTCCTCCCCGGCAACGGCGCCAGAAAAGTAGCTTAGTTGCCGGGGTTGCCGGTGTGTGAGTGCCGTTTACCTTTCCTCCCGGCAACGGCGCCGGAAGATGCTTCTGGTGCTTCTATTCTTGTAGACAGTGTTGGGCCTCCAAGAGCAGAGGTTTGTAGAACAGCAGCAAGTTTCCCTTAAGTGGATCACCCAAGGTTTATCGAACTCGGGGAGGAAGAGGTCAAAGATATCCCTCTCATGCAACCCTGCAACCACAAAGCAAGAAGTCTCTTGTGTCCCCAACACACCTAATAGGTGCACTAGTTCGACGAAGAGATAGTGAAATACAAGTGGTATGAATGAATATGAGCAGTAGTAACGGCGCCAGAAATGTGCTTGCTGGCGTGCAGTTGATGGTAGTAATATTGCAGGAAGTAAAGATGCGGTAAAACGTAAACAAGCAGCGATAGCAGATTTAGGACCAAGGCCTAGGGATCATACTTTCACTAGTGGACACTCTCAACATTGATCACATAACGAATAAATAGATAGATGCTAGACTCTACACCCTCTTGTTGGATGATGAACACCACTAACTGTGTAGGATTACACGAACCCTCAATGCCGGAGTTAACAAGCTCCACAATATTCAATGTTCATATTTAAATAATCTTAGAGTGCATAACAGATCAACATAACCAAACCAAGTACTAACATAGCATGCACACTGTCACCTTCACACTACGAAAGGAAGAATAGTCACATCAATACTATCATAGCAATAGTTAACTTCATAATCTACAAGAGATCACACTCATAGCCTACGCCAAGTACTACACGATGCACACACTGTCACCATTACACCGGAGGGAATAAACTACTTTAATAACATCACTAGAGTAGCACACGGATAAATTGTGATACAAAACACATTGCAATCATAAAGAGATATAAATAAGCACTTCACTATGCCATTCATAACAGTGAATAAGTATTCTGTGAAATATAGCCTAAGAGACCCACACGGTGCACACACTGTCACCTTTACACACGTGGGACAAGGAGTCTCCGGAGATCACATAAGTAAAATCCACTTGACTAGCATAATGACATCTAGATTACAAGCATCATCATATGAATCTCAATCATGTAAGGCAGCTCATGAGATTATTGTATTGAAGTACATAGGAGAGAGATTAACCACATAGCTACCGGTACAGCCCTTAGCCTCGATGGAGAACTACTCCCTCCTCATGGGAAACAGCAGCGGTGATGAAGATGGTGGTGGTGTCGATGGAGGAGCCTTCCGGGGGCACTTCCCCGTCCCGCGGCGTGGGAATAGAAACTCCTGTCCCCGGATCTTGGCTTCGCGATAGCGCGGCTCTGGAAGGTTTCTCGTCTTGTGGCTTTCCTGTATAGGGTTTCGCGACGGAGGCTTTAAATAGGCGGAAGGGCAAGGTCGGTGGAGTCTGGTGGGACCACACAGGCCGGTGCGGCCAGGGCTTGGGCCGCGCCGCCCTACTGTGTCCCCACCTCATGGCCCCACTTCGTTTTCTCTTCGGACTTCTGGAAGCTTCGTGGAAAAATAGGACCCTGGGCGTTGATTCCGTCCAATTCCGAGAATATTTCCTTACTAGGATTTCTGGAACCAAAAACAGCAGAAAATAGCAACTGGCCCTTCGGCATCTCGTCAATAGGTTAGTTCGGAAACGCATAAATATGACATAAAGTATGCATAAAACATGTAGATATCATCAATAATGTGGCATGGAACATAAGAAATTATCGATACGTCGGAGACGTATCAAAGCTCATTAGTCACTTGTTTGACAAATAGCATATGTTTTGGATTTCTTTATGCATTATGGGGGGAGGGATAGCTCAATAAGTTTAAACCGCACTCCCCCTATGTTCATGCGTGCCTTTCATATAGAGAGTGGTATGTGCGCACGACGGTCAAGCGAAGTTTGATGGATCAATGATATTTAGCTCATGCCTTGATACGTCTCAAACGTATCTATAATTTCTTATGTTCCATGCTACTTTTATGATGATACTCACATGTTTTATACACATTATATGTCATTATTATGCATTTTCCGGCACTAACCTATTGACGAGATGCCGAAGAGCCAGTTCTTGTTTTCTGCTTTTGGTTTCAGAAATCCTAGTAAGGAAATATTCTCGGAATTGACGAAATCAACGCCCGGGATCTTATTTTTCCACGAAGCTTCTAGAAGTCCGAAACGGAGTGGAGCGAGGCGGCGACACGCCGAGGCGGCGCGGCCCACCCCGTGGCCGCGCGGCCCTGTTGTGTGGGCCCTCGCGTCGCCCCTAAACCTACCCTTCCGCCTACTTAAGCCTTCGTCGATAATAACCCCAGTACCGAGAGCCACGATACGGAAAACCTTCCAGAGACGCCGCCATCGCCAATTCCATCTCGGGGGATTCAGGAGATCGCCTCCGGCACCCTGCCAGAGAGGGGAATCATCTCCCGGAGGTCTCTTCATCGCCATGATCGCCTCCGGATCGATGTGTGAGTAGTCCACCTGGACTATGGGTCCATAGCAGTAGCTAGATGGTTGTCTTCTCCTCATTGTGCTATCATGTTAGATCTTGTGAGCTGCCTATCATGATCAAGATCATCTATTTGTAATGTTACATGTTGTGTTTGTTGGGATCCGATGAATATTGAATACTATGTCAAGTTGATTATCAATCTATCATATATGTTATTTATGTTCTTGCATGCTCTCCGTTGCTTGTAGAGGCTCTGGCCAAGTTGATACTTGTGACTCCAAGAGGGAGTATTTATGCTCGATAGTGGGTTCATGCCTCCATTAAATCTGGGACAGTGAGAAAGTTCTAAGGTTGTGGATGTGCTGTTGCTACTAGGGATAAAACATTGATGCTTTGTCTAAGGATATTTGTGTTGATTACATTACGCACCATACTTAATGCAATTGTCTGTTGTTTACAACTTAATACTGGAAGGGGTTCGGATGATAACCTGAAGGTGGACTTTTTAGGCATAGATGCATGTTGGATAGCGGTCTATGTACTTTGTCGTAATGCCTGATTAAATCTCATAGTACTCATCATGATATATGTATGTGCATTGTTATGCCTTCTTTAATTGCCCAAGTGTAATTTGTTCACCCAACATCTGTTTATCTTATGGGAGAGACACCACTAGTGACTGTGGACCCGGTCCTATTCTTTACATCTGAAATACAATCTACTGCAATTGTTCTTTACTGTTCTTCGCAATAAATCATCATCATCCACACTATACATCTAATCCTTTGTTTTGACAAGCCGGTGAGATTGACAACCTCAACATTACGTTGGGCGAAGTATTTTGATTGTATTGTGCGGTTCACGTTGGCGCCGGAATCCCTGGTGTTGCGCCGCACTACACTCCGCCGCCATCAACCTTCAACGTGCTTCTTGGCTCCCTCTGGTTCGATAAACCTTGGTTTCTTGCTGAGGAAACTTCTTGTACGCATCACACCTTCCACTTGGGGTTCCCAACGGGCGTGTGCTTTACGCGTCATCAAGGTAAATTTCGGCGCCGTTGCCGGGGAGATCAAGACACGCTGCAAGGGGAGTCTCCACATCCAATCTCTTTACTTTGTTTTTGTCTTGCTTTACTTTACTTTATTTATTGCTTTGTTTGCTCTTATATAAAAAACACAAAAAAATTAGTTGCTAGTTTTACTTTATTTACTGTCTTTCTCTCTATATCAAAAACACAAAAAAATTAGTTACTTGCATTTACTTTATTTACTTTTTGTTTATTTCATCATGTTTCCTCCTAAGTACACTCTAAAAGACATACTGTAGGACGTGGGTCTATCATTGGGAGAGATAATATAGAAGATTTTTTCACTCATGTTAGTACAGGTGAAGATTTTGAAGATAGACACTTGGTAGAACTTGCTCCTACTTATGAAATTGTTGTTGCTTCTTTAGTACACATGTTGGAAACTAAATTTGTTTACCTCAATCCTATAATTCAACATATGTTTCTTACACTCGGTGATATGAAAGAAGGAGAAAAGAAAGATTTTGTTTTAGAAACCCTTCTCAAAGAATTTGGTGGTGTAGCAAGAGAGGCTAGAAAGGTCTTTACTAAATATAAGATGCTTGGCTCTTATACCAACTTTGCTAGTACCCTTGAAAAGATGGACATGGATAGAATAAGGTACACTAATAATGTTAATGATGGTGGGGAGATTAAGACAACAATACCTTGTAAGCTCCTAGGAATGCATGAAGCTCTAGAAAATAACTATGGTTGGCTTGTTCCGAAAATTTGTTTGATGAGGATAGCAAGCCTAAGTATAATGAAAAAGGAGTCTCTGAAACTTACATAGATAAGATAAAATGCATAGTTGAGAAAGCTCCAAACCCCCCTGTTGATGCTACATCTCTTGATAATACTTGATTCACACTTTCTGCGCCTAACTGAAAGGCGCTAAAGAAAAGCGCTTATGGGAGACAACCCATTATTTTACTTCCGCACTTTGTTTTATATTTGAGTCTTGGAAGTTGTTACTACTGTAGCAACCTCTCCTTATCTTTATTTTATTGCATTGTTGAGGCAAGTAAAGTCTTTGATAGTAAAGTCAATACTAGATTTGGATTACTGCGCAGAAACAGATTTCTTGCTGTCACGAATTTCGATCTGCCTCTCTGTAGGTAACTCAGAAAAATCTACCAATTTACGTGCGTGATCCTCAGATATGTACGCAACTTTCATTCAATTTGGGCATTTTCATTTGAGCAAGTCTGGTGCCTCATAAAAATTCGTCTTTACGGACTGTTCTGTTTTGACAGATTCTGCCTTTTATTTCGCATTGCCTATTTTGCTATGTTGGATGTATTTCTTTGTTCCATTAACGTCCAGTAGCTTTGTGCAATGTCCAGAAGCGTTAAGAATGATTGTGTCACCTCTGAACATGTGAATTTTTGATTATGCACTAACCCTCTAATGAGTTTGTTTTGAGTTTGGTGCGGAGGAAGTTTTCAAGGGTCAAGAGAGGAGGATGATACAATATGATCAAGAAGAGTGAAAAGTCAAAGCTTGGGGATGCCCCCGTGGTTCATACATGCATATTCTAAGAAGACCCAAGCGTCTAAGCTTGGGGATGCCCAAGGCATCCCTTCTTCATCGACAACTTATCAGGTCACCTCTAGTGAAACTATATTTTTATTCCGTCACATCTTATGTGCTTTACTTGGAGCGTCTGTTTGCTTTTGTTTTTGTTTTTGTTTTTGTTTGAATAAAATCGGATCCTAGCATTCTTTGTGTGGGAGAGAGACACGCTCCGTTGTTTCGTATGAACAAATATGTTCTTAGCTTTATCTTTAATGTTCATTGCGAAAGTTGGACTATTTCATTCATTGTTATATGGTTGGAAACGGAAAATACCGCATGTGGTAAATGGTTTAATGTCTTGAATAATGTGATACTTGGCAATTGTTGTGCTCATATAGATCATGTTTAAGCTCTTGCATCATGTACCTTGTACTCATTAATGAATAACTACATAGAGCTTGTTAAAATTTGGTTTGCATGATTGATCTCTAGAGTCTAGATATTTTCTGGTTAAGGTGTTTGAACAACAAGGAGACAATGTAAATTCTTATAATAGCTACAATATTTTCATATGTGAGCTTTGCTGCACCTTTTACACTTGAGTTTGCTTCAAACAACCTTGCTAGCCTAGCCTTGTATCGAGAGGAATTCTTCTCATGCATCCAAATCCTTGAGCCAACTGCTATGCCATTTGTGTCCACCATACCTGCCTACTACATGGTATTTCTCCGCCATTCCAAAGTACATTACTTGAGTGCTACCCTTAAAATTTCATTCCTTGTCTTTACAATATATAGCTCATGGGACAAATAGCCTTAAAAACTATTGTGGTGAAGAATATGTACTTATGTGTCTTATTTCTTAATAAGTTGCTTGTTGAGCGGTAACCATGTTTCTGGGGACGCCATCAACTTTTACCTTTGTTGAATATCATGTGAGTTTCTATGCATCTTCGTCTTGTCTGAAGTAAGGGAGATTTTCATGATCAAATGGTTTGAGTATGCATAATGTTAGAGAAGAACATTGGGCCGCTAACTAAAGTCATGATTCATGGTGGAAGTTTCAGTTTGGACAATCAATCCTAAATCTCTTATGAGAAAATTAACTTGTTGAATGCTTATGCATTAAAGAGGAGTCCATTATCTGTTGTCTATGTTGTCCCGGTATGGATGTCTAAGTTGAGAATAATCAAAAGCGAGAAATCCAATGCGAGCTTTCTCCTTAGACCTTTGTACATGCGGCATAGAGGTACCCCTTTGTGACACTTGGTTGAAACATATGCTATGCAATGATAATCCGTGTTAATCCAAGCTAATTAGGACAAGGTGCAAGCACTATTAGTATACTATGCATGAGGCTTGCAACTTATAAGATATCTTATACATAACACATATGCTTTATTACTACCGTTGATAAAATTGTTTCTTGTTTTCAAAATGAAAAGCTCTAGCACAAATATAGTAATCAATGCTTCCCTCTGCGAAGGGCCATTCTTCTACTTTATTGTTGAGTCAGTTTACCTATTCTTTCTATCTTAGAAGCAAACACTTGTATCAACTGTGTGCATTGATTCTTACATGTTTACCTATTGCACTTGTTATATTACTTTGTGTTGACAATTATCCATGAGATATACATGTTGAAGTTGAAAGCAACCGCTGAAACTTATATCTTCCTTTGTGTTGCTTCAATGCCTTTACTTTGAATTTATTGCTTTATGAGTAACTCTTATGCAAGTCTTATTGATGCTTGTCTTGAAAGTATTATTCATGAAAAGTCTTTGCTATATGATTCATTTGTTTACTCATTATCTTCATCATTGCTTCGAATCGCTGCATTCATCTCATATGCTTTACAATAGTATGATCAAGATTATGATAGCATGTCACTTCAGAAATTATCTTTGTTATCGTTTACCTACTCGGGCGAGTAGGAACTAAGTTTGGGGATGCTTGATACGTCTCAAACGTATCTATAATTTCTTATGTTCCATGCTACTTTTATGATGATACTCAGATGTTTTATACACATTATATGTCATTATTATGCATTTTCCGGCACTAACCTATTGACGAGATGCCGAAGAGCCGATTCTTGTTTTTCTGTGTTTTGGTTTCAGAAATCCTAGTAAGGAAATATTCTCGGAATTGGACGAAATCAACGCCCGGGATCTTATTTTCCACGAAGCTTCCAGAGTGAAAGGGAAACGAAGTGGGGCGACGAGGCGGCGACACGCCAGGCGGCGCGGCCCCCCCTGGCCGCGCGGCCCTGTTGTGTGGGCCCCTCGCGTCGCCCTAAACCTACCCTTCCGCCTACTTAAGCCTTCGTCGATAATAATGATGCAGGAGAGCCACGATACGGAAAACCTTCCGAGACGCCGCCATCGCCAATCCCATCTCGGGGGATTCGGAGATCGCCTGCCGGAGGGGAATCATCTCCGGAGGTCTCTTCATCACCATGATCGCCTCGGATCGATGTGTGAGTAGTCCACCCTGGACTATGGGTCCATAGTAGCTAGATGGTTGTCTTCTCCTCATTGTGCTATCATGTTAGATCTTGTGAGCTGCCTATCATGATCAAGATCATCTATTTGTAATGCTACATGTTGTGTTTGTTGGGATCCGATGAATATTGAATACTATGTCAAGTTGATTATCAATCTATCATATATGTTATTTATGTTCTTGCATGCTCTCCGTTGCTAGTAGAGGGCCAAGTTGATACTTGTGACTCCAAGAGGGAGTATTTATGCTCGATAGTGGGTTCATGCCTCCATTAAATCTGGGACAGTGACAGAAAGTTCTAAGGTTGTGGATGTCTTGTTGCTACTAGGGATAAAACATCGATGCTTTGTCTAAGGATATTTGTGTTGATTACATTACGCACCATACTTAATGCAATTGTCTGTTGTTTACAACTTAATACTGGAAGGGGTTCGGATGATAACCTGAAGGTGGACTTTTTAGGCATAGATGCATCTTTGGATAGCGGTCTATGTACTTTGTCGTAATGCCCTGATTAAATCTCATAGTACTCATCATGATATATGTATGTGCATTGTTATGCCTTCTTTATTTGTCAATTGCCCAACTGTAATTTGTTCACCCAACATCTGTTTATCTTATGGGAGAGACACCACTAGTGAACTGTGGACCCCGGTCCTATTCTTTACATCTGAAATATAATCTACTGCAATTGTTCTTTACTGTTCTTCGCAAACAATCATCATCATCCACACTATACATCTAATCCTTTGTTTACAGCAAGCCGGTGAGATTGACAACCTCACTGTTACGTTGGGGCAAAGTATTTTGGTTGTGTTGTGCAGGTTCCACGTTGGCACCGGAATCCCTGGTGTTGCGCCGCACTACACTCCGCCGCCATCAACCTTCAACGTGCTTCTTGGCTCCTACTGGTTTGATAAACCTTGGTTTCTTACTGAGGGAAACTTGCTGCTGTACGCATCAAACCTTCCACTTGGGGTTCCCAACGGGCGTGTGCTTTACGCGTCATCATGCCTCAACTCAATGAAACACTTCTCATCCAAGGGCTTCGTGAATATGTCCGCCAATTGCTCCTTGGTACCACTTAAGGATAGAACAATATCTCTGCGAGCAATGTGATCCAGGATGAAGTGGTTCCTTATCTCAATGTGCTTCGTCTTGCCATGAAGAACCGGATTGTAGGTGATCTTGATTGCGCTCTCATTGTCACACAAAAGAGGCACCTTGCTATACTCGAGTCCATAATCCTACAAGGTTTGTCTCATCCACAATATTTGAGCACAACTACTTGCCGTGGCAACATACTCGGCTTCCGCGGTGGAGACGGAGACACAATTTTGCTTCTTCGAGGACCAACACACCAAGAATCTACCAAGAAAGTGACAAGCTCCGGATGTAGACTTCCTATCAACCTTGTCGCCCGCCCAATCGGAGTTGGTGAAGCCAACCAAAACAAAGTCCGTGTCCCTTGGGTACCATAGTCCAAAGTGTGGGGTATCAACTGAATATCGAAAGATCCTTTTTACCGCCACAATGTGGCTTTCCTTCGGGCTTGCTTGAAACCGTGCACACATACCAACGCTTAACATTATATCCGGGCGAGAGGCACAAAGGTAAAGAAGCGAACCTATCATCGAACGATAGAGCTTGGGATCCACCGCCTTGCCGGTCTCGTCAAGGGAGAGTTGACACTTGAGATGCATCGGAGTTCCAATGCCCTTGGCGTCCTTCATATCGAAGCGCTTGAGAATGTCTTGGAGGTACTTTGCTTGATTGATGAAGGTGCCTTGTTGCATTTGCTTGATCTCGAACCCAAGGAAGTACTTGAGTTCACCCATCATCGACATCTCAAACCTATTAGTCATCAACTTAGCAAACTCATCATTGAACTTTGTGTTAGTCCAGCCAAATATGATGTCATCTACATAAAGTTGGCATACGAAGAGCTCCCCATTGAATTTCTTAGTAAAAAGAGTGGGATTGATTTTCCCCACTTCGAAACCACGGTCTACAAGCAACTCCTTTAGATGCTCATACCAAGCTCTAGGAGCTTGTTTGAGTCCATATAGGGCCTTTTTGAGCTTGAAGACATGGTCCGGGAAATGGGGGTCCTCGAACCCCGGGGGTTGCTTCACATATACCTCCTCATGTAAAGGACCATTAAGAAAAGCACTCTTAACATCCATTTGTTGCAACTTGAAGCCATGATGAGAGGCAAAGGCCAAAAGGATACGGATGGACTCAAGCCTTGCAACGGGTGCAAAGGTTTCACCAAAGTCCACGCCTTCAACTTGAGAATAGCCTTGTGCCACCAATCTTGCTTTGTTGCGGATGATGATGCCATGTTCATCTTGCTTGTTCTTGAAGACCCATTTGGTGCCGATAACATTGCGGCAATGATCGGGTCGCTTCATGAGAGTCCACACATCATTCCTCTTGAAGTTGTTGAGTTCTTCTTGCATTGCTATCAACCAATCGGGATCTTTAAGCGCATCATTAACCTTGAGTGGTTCCACCATAGAGACAAAGGCGTGGTGCTCACAAAAGTTTGCTAGTTGCCTCCGGGTGGTTACTTTGCTCTTTAAATCACCAATGAAATTACGCAAAGAATGGGACTTGAGGCGCAAGTATCTTGTAGTAGGATCTTCACGGTGAGTATCGGCTATAGGAGTAGATTCTTGTGGGTCCTCTTGGCCTTCATCATGGTTTAGATCCTCGCCTTAACCTTCATTGTTGTTGAATGGGGTATCATCATCATCATCACGAGAGCCGGATGACTCGGGGGTATTAGGAATGGGATTGTCCATAAAGATCATCCCCGAGCCATTCGGTGAAGAACTTGAAGCTTGGCCTTGGTCACTTGATGTCGATTGTTGAGGTAGATGAGCTTGCGGTAGATTTGTTCTTGAGCTTGTTGAGGTGAGCTTGTACTTGATTGTTGTTGTAGTTGTTGAGGTTGAACTTGAGGTTGTTGTAGAGGTTGGCTTGCACTTGTATGATCAACGGAAGAAGCTTGGCCTTGTGGTGTAGATGGCTCCACTTGGGTGGAACTTGGTCCTTCCCCGGTACTCATAGAAGGTAGCTCTTGAGGTCGGCGAATGCCAACACCCATCCTTCCTATGGCATCCGGGGGAATTGCATCTCCTTTCTCACAAGAAGCACTTCGCTCCTCCAAAGATCTATCATCTTCATCAAATGTCACATCACAAGACTCTACAACTCGTCCATTTGACTTGTTGAAGACTCTATAGGCGTGAGAATCCGTCGCATAGCCAACGAAAATTCCTTCTTGAGCTCTTGAATCAAACTTGGATAGACGTGTGTCCTTGACAAGCACATAGCATTTGCATCCGAAGACCTTGAAGTATGACACATTGGGCTTGTTGCCGGTGAGAGTCTCATATGGTGTCTTCTCTAGACCTTTGCGAAAGTAGAGACGATTAGTAGCATGGCATGCGGTAGAGATAGCTTCCGCCCAAAACTTGTAGTTAGACTTGTACTCCATCATCATGGTTCGAGCGGTTTCGATCAAGGTCGATTCTTCCTTTCGGCGACCCCATTTTGTTGGGGAGTATATGGCGTGGAGTATTGGTGTTGGATTCCTTCTTCGCCGAGGAAGTCATCCAAAGTGTAGTTCTTGAACTCCGTTCCATTGTCGCTCCTTATCGCGAGGATCTTGTTGTCGTACTTGCGTTGAACTTGATTGGCAAACTCCATCATGGTCCGTTGAGTCTCACTCTTGTACTTGAAGAAGAATACCCAACAATAGCGTGAATAGTCATCAACAATGATGAGGCAATACTTCTTTCCTCCAAGACTTTCATGAGACGGTGGACCGAAGAGATCAACATGTAGGAGCTCCAAGCATCTTGTGGTAGAGATGATAGTCTTGGCCTTGTGAGGAGCTCCATGCATTTTTCCTTGTACGCAAGCCCTACAAACACGATCTTTACAAAAGGAGACATCTTCTTTTAGTCCGAGAATGTGGCCACCCTTGTGGAGACTTTGCAGTTTTTGTCAGGCCGGTACTTCCGTTACGGTACTTAAGCGGTACCTTGGGCGGTACTACCGCTCTCAAGCGTTACTACCGCTCAAGGTACCGTAAAGGTACCGTAACTTGTTCTGTGGGTCAATTCCAGCGCAGAACACCAGAGCGGTACCGTGGGGCGGTACTAGTAGGGGTAGCGGTACTACCGCTACTGGTACCGGTAGTACCGGCCTTACAAAAACTGCTTTCTCCTCTTTTCCTCTCCAACCATGTCGCCTCGCGATACACACACAAAACCAGAAAACCTATAAACTACGCTTCAGTCCTCCGATCTTGACGTATCCAGCGAGGTCATCGTGCACTTGCAAATCTAACAAGGATACTCATAGCACACGGTGAGATTGTTCAAGTGTTGTCATCAAACACACAAAACCCGGGGTTTAGACTGTGCTCTTTCACCCGTCGTCGTACTTTCACTTCTACGGACCTTCTATCCCTAACGAGTTCTAGGATTGGTGAATCGATGTGGGAATAGATTTTAGAGTACACAGTATAACCGTGTAGCTCATCCAGAAGATCATCAATGACCGGTATCGGGTATTTCTTTTTTACGGTTTGCGCATTGAGTTGCCTATAATCCATAGGCGCCACGAACCTTCTTCTTCTTTACAAGAAGAGTCGGTGAGGCATGAACTAGTTTGTAGAGTACCATTCTAGAGTAACTCCTTGATTATGGCTTCAATTTCATCCGATGGTGTGAATACCTATAAGGCCTTTGATTCACTGGTTGACTATCGTGAGGTGAATCCGATGGTCACATGGTCTTTTAGGAGGGAGGGTAGTGGGTTCTAAGAACACATCAGAGAAAGAGGACCAAACCTGCTTGAGTCCTCTTCTACATCTTGAGTACTTCCCACTCCAATGGATCTAGTTTTTAGAATAGCTTTGATCCGGCCATGTAGAGCACTTATAGAGGTCCGGCTTCACGTCAGTAATCTACCACACCCATGCTGGAATTCAGTAGAGTCCCACGAGTCAATCGACAAAAGCGAGAAACGAGGTTGTTCGACAAGGCTACGGTCTAACTTTTTCTTCCTAGCGGAGTTCAATACGAAAATAAAGGCGCTCCGCGTTGGGAATGGCGTACGTAGTACGGGTGGTATTTCAGGTATAACTGATCAGGGTTGTTCTGAAAGCTAGTCACTGCTTGGTTTACAGAAGGGAAGGAAGAAAGAGATTCCAGTTAAAATGTAAGATACAAATTTATTTATTTAAAGCTGATTTTTACAACACAACTTCCATTTTCCTAGGACAATAGTTATACCTTTTCTTAATAGAGGTTTTCACAAATGTAAAATACACAAATATGTTTTTAATATTTTTAAATGAATTTAGTGTTGGGGCATATGCTCTCAACCTAGCTACGAAACTGGTTGGATAACCACGCAACTTCCTTTTAGCATAGGACGATAGTAATACCTATTGTTAATATAGCTTTTCACAAATGTAAAATACACACATATGTTTTTAATATTTTTCTATGTATTAAGTTACGTGGACATATGCTCTTGAGCTAACTACGAAGCCGGTGGGCTAACCACATGACATGGCTATGTTGTTGCCCATGAGATGCAAAAGCATGTTGCGGTGATCGGTGCATACTTTAGTTAGCCCTCTACCACGCATACAATCGTTCCCCACGAGATGTGCAAGCATGAGTTTTTGCGACTTTCATCAAGTCTAACATGTTCTCTACAGTCTCACCAGGTTTCGTGGCATGGAGATAATCATAGCATACATCACCAGGAAGGCTTTTGATTCCATTGAGAATAAGGCTTTATATATGGTGTTAAGGAGAATGGGTTTTGCTGAGTTATTTATCTCATGGGCTAAGAGCTTGCTTGAGACTGGCACATCTGCTTTTCTTGTGAATGGGATGCCTGGAAGAATCTTCAGATGTAAGAGGGGAGTAAGGCAGGGGGATCATTTGTTCCCTCTTTTGTTTGTTTTGGGGCAGAGCTACTGCAATATATTGTTAATGATCTCAAAGTTAAAGGGTTGTTACACCAACCTATTCGTGTTCATCAAGAAGAATATCCTGTTGTTCAGTATGCGGTTGACACTATTTTGGTTCTTCGGGTAGATCCCTCGCAGTTGGCAGTTCTCAAGAAGGCGTTGCATGATTTCTCTCCATCCACGGGTCTGGCAATTAATTTTCATAAGTCCTGGATGCTTCCTATTAATATTTCAGATGATTGTGTGAAGTCTTTGGCTGAGGGTTTTGGGTGCATTGTGGGGTCCGTCCCCTTCACATACTTGGGTTTGCCGATGGGAACAACAAAACCAAAAATGGTGGAGTTTATGCCTTTGGGCGATAGGTTGGAGACACGTTTAACAGCCGGTTCATCTTTTTTGGCTTATGGAGGGAGGGTGCAGCTAATTGCATCTTGCTTTTTTGCAAATCTCTCCCCTCCGCATAACACTTCTATCTACTCTGCGTGGTTAGCAAGCGTTTCCGAATCATCTCAACCTTCTCATCAGCCTCCTGTGGATGCGGCGTTAGTGGTCAACGAACTTTCCCCCTTATAAGGAGTTATCGGCTCAGGCTAGATGGGCATTCAATAACAGATTAAAAAGTCCATTATTTCAGTAGGGTTATGAAAGCTGTTTTGTACACATCTTCCTCACTCATCCTGATCTGATGGTACCCAGATCTGAGGTCTATCTTAGATAAGTACCTTGCCCCATGTAATTCATTCAAAAGATCATCAATGATTGGTATAGGGTACTTGTCTTTCACTATACTGGTATTAAACTTCCTATAGTCAATGCAAAGCCTCCAACGCGGAGCGCCTTCTTCTTCACTAACAGCGCTGGGCAAATGGGCCGGTGGAAGGTTGAATGAATGTTTTCTGATGTCCATGATTTTCTCAATGGAAAGTTTCTGAAAATAAGAATATCCATAGGGCCTTTGATTGACAGGTTTAGTGCCTGGTAGTAAGGGTATTTTGTGGTCTATTGTCCTCCTAGGAGGTCACTCTGTAGGCTCAGCAAACAATTCACTAAAGCCATTCAAGACCGATTGCAGGGCAGACAGACCATTGACTTGACATGACCGTAATACATACATAATAAGAAGGATAAGCTATAAGATAAAGATCCGGATTGTTGTGCTCCGGAATAAATAAGAATACCATCTTGTCTAATCAAATGCGAATACCATCTTATTGATTTAGTCAGCTTGCATCAACACATAAGATGTGATATGAGTAGTGGGAAATAAACGATCACTTGAAACATAGTAGAAAGCATCCAAAACAGAATGAAATGTTGTTCAAGAAGCTACCTGGCCCAACCACCACCATTTTGCCTAATGTGTGACTACCCATATCAGTTACAACATCTTCAGTTGCCAAGTTTTTAGTGCCTTTTTCTTATAGTATACAAAATAGGATTCTGGATCTTCATTTCGTTCAATTTATCCCCTTGATTTTCAACGTATATATATTATCCCGCCTTGTTTACCTATTTCTTCTACAATTCACATGACTCATTGAAACTTAAACCAACTTTCTCCTTCCTACATTTTATCTCTACAACAGTTATCATGTATAATGATTTGTTTTTGGTTGCTACTCTCCTAATCGACGAGTCGGAGAGGATACGAATGTCCATTCTCCCTACCACCCATCGTCCTTCTAGCTTCCTTGATCAACGACGAGTAAACATCCTGGAAAAGATCCAAGGGAGTAATTCACGTCTTGAATAATGAGGGGGGTAAAGAATAAAGTCTGATTTCTCTCTCCTTTGAAAGAAAGAGAGAATTATAAAACTCAACTAGACGGCAGTTCCTCTTGTTCAAACCTCTCTTGCCGAGTCTTCTCCTCATAGTGAGTTTCGCTCTCGCTTCGCATGTCCTATACTGACTGTTGAAAAAGAATTGATTGTGAAAGACAAGTGTTTCATTCCCCTCCCTAATCGTTGAAATTCGAACTGTTCGCTAGCTCCTCCTTTGTTTGGATTATAGCCCTTCTTTGGGGATTTACTAGAAAAAGTAAACCTTTCCAGTTTCAAATGCTACTATTTCTTCGTGGGCGGAAAGTCTCAAATCTTCTTATTACGGTACTCCTTACTCTTTTCCCCCGTCGTCCTACTTTCACTTCTACGGACCTTCTATCCATAACGAGTTCCAGGATTGGTGAATCGATGTGGGAATAGATAAAACGATTTTAGAGTACACAGTATAACCGTGTAGCTCATCCAGAAGATCATCAATGACCGGTATCGGGTATTTCTTTTTTACGGTTTGCGCATTGAGTTGCCTATAATCCATAGGCGCCACGAACCTTCTTCTTCTTTACAAGAAGAGTCGGTGAGGCATGAACTAGTTTGTAGAGTACCATTCTAGAGTAACTCCTTGATTATGGCTTCAATTTCATCCTGTGGTGTGACAGTAATCTACCACACCCATGCTGGAATTCAGTAGAGTCCCACGAGTCAATCTACAAAAGCGAGAAACGAGGTTGTTCGACAAGGCTACGGTCTAACTTTTTCTTCCTAGCGGAGTACAATACGAAAATAAAGGCGCTCCGCGTTGGGAATGGTGTACGTAGTACGGGTGGTATTTCAGGTATAACTGATCAGGGTTGTTCTGAAAGCTAGTCACTGCTTGGTTTATAGAAGGGATGGAAGAAAGAGATACCGGTTAAAATGTAAGATACAAATTTATTTAATTAAAGCTGATTTTTACAACACAACTTCCATTTTCCTAGGACAATAGTTATACCTTTTCTTAATAGAGGTTTTCACAAATGTAAAATACACAAATATGTTTTTAATATTTTTAAATGAATTTAGTGTTGGGGCATATGCTCTCAACCAAGCTACGAAACTGGTTGGATAACCACGCAACTTCCTTTTAGCATAGGACGATAGTAATACCTTTTGTTAATATAGCTTTTCACAAATGTAAAATACACACATATGTTTTTGATATTTTTCTATGTATTAAGTTACGTGGACATATGCTCTTGAGCTAACTACGAAGCTGGTGGGCTAACCACATGACATGGCTCTGTTGCCTGTGAGATGCAAAAGCATGTTGCGGTGATCGGTGCATACTTTAGTTAGCCCTCTACCACGCATACAATCGTTCCCCATGAGATGTGCAAGCATGAGTTTTTGCGACTTTCATCAAGTCTGACATGTTCTCTACAGTCTCACCAGGTTTCGTGGCATGGAGATAATCATAGCATACATCACCAGGAAGGCTTTTGATTCCATTGAGAATAAGGCTTTATATATGGTGTTAAGGAGAATGGCTTTTCCTGAGTTATTTATCTCATGGGCTAAGAGCTTGCTTGTGACTGGCACATCTGCTTTTCTTGTGAATGGAGTGCCTGGGAGAAACTTCAGATGTAAGAGGGGAGTACGGCACGGGGATCATTTGTTCCCTCTTTTGTTTGCTTTGGGGCAGAGCTACTGCAATATATTGTTAATGATCTCAAAGATAAAGGGTTTTTACACCTACCTATTCTGGTTCATCAACAAGAATTTCCTGTTGTTCAGTATGCGGTTGACACTATTTTGGTTCTTCGGGCAGATCCCTCGCAGCTGGAAGTTCTCAAGAAGGCGTTGCATGATTTCTCTCCATCCACGGGTCTGGCAATTAATTTTCATAAGTCTTGCATGCTTCCTATTAATATTTCAGATGACAGTGTGAAGTCTTTGGCTGAGGGTTTTGGGTGCATTGTGGGGTCCTTCCCCTTCACATACTTGGGTTTTCCGATGGGAACAATAAAACCAAAAATGGTGGAGTTTATGCCTTTGGGGGATAGGTTGGAGACACGTTTAACAACCGGTTCATCTTTTTTGGCTTATGGAGGGAGGGTGCAGCTAATTGCATCTTGCTTGTCATCAATGCCTATTTTCTTTCTCTGCTCACTGATACTCCAGAAGGGATTTCGAAACAAGTCAATAGAATTATTAGGCAATGTCTATGGAGGAAAAGGGGTGAGGAGTCTCCTGGTCATTCTTTGGCAGCCTGGGGGAGATGGTTTGCAAACCCAAGGATAAGTGGGGTTTAGGAATTATGGATTTCAGGAAACAGAATGAGGGGCTCTTGATGAAGCATCTGCATAAATTTTATAACAAACATGATACTCCTTGGGTGCAACTGGTCTGGCAATATTATTCTCATGAAATTTCTCATGTCTCCAAATTATGTGGCTCTTTCGGGTGGAAGGGTATTATGAAATTGGTTGATAAATATATTGCTCTCTGCAAAGTCACAATTGGTAATGGAGACACTGCTTTGATAACCTTTCAGCGAGAGAGTTTTTATTAGCACCCAATAGAGTTGAGTTGTTTGAGCTACCTCTATCACATCAAGCTTATCAAGTGTTCATGGGTTTACCCGGTTAGCCGATTTTTAGATTCTCAAAATTTTCAAAAATATTGCATAGGAAACTTCTCTGAATGCAAGTCAAAGGAAAATGTTACTCGTGTTTTTAGTCTTATGTCGTCAATTAGCTCGACTTATGAAAACTTAGTATACTTGATGATATGCTTTCTATATTTCCGTATTGTTGTATCATCACAAGTATATACTAATGACATTATACCGTCAACCATTCTTTCTATCCTTGTGTACGATTGTCATGTGCATTACTGTACTAGGACAACCCGATATATAAACATTGATGTAAGAAATTATGGTGCAATCAATATGTATTGAAATATATATTGCGGATTAAAAACTTCTCACAAATGCATACCTAAAACATACGATAAATTAAAAGAATCGTAAAATTATCGTGAAAGTAATATCCTCTAAATAATGGCATGTGGCAAAAAAGGTTTCCGTATCTAACATACATGGAAAATTAAAACCCTCTCAAGATTGGGGGTTGTGACATAAGTGTGTAGCTACATTCCTCTCTACAATGGCATGTAACCATTCTATATAAATACTGGATAACCATGTACAAGTCGCATCTAATTTAAGATAAACCACTAGGACCAGGTTGAGAGAGGGCACTGATGTTTCGAAGACCTTCATAACTACTATAGATCCTTCTATGCAGATTCTCGTTGTTTGTATACTGTGCCAACATGAGATCGTTTGTTTTTCCATGCCAACGATCAATAGACCTGCGATAAGTGCCATGCTTATCTCTATGCCACGACACCTGCTGTCACTATTGAGAGCATGTCAACCTTGATGATAGTCGCCAAAATCTCGGTATCTGTAGCTACAGCCTAAGACTGTTATGCCTCATTCTGTTGAGAAGGTGATATCTATATACCAAGTAGTCTTTGAGGAACCTAAAGCACTACCTCCTAAAAGAGCAATTGACCATGCCGTACCCGGCTGGAACCAAACCCAAACATTTGATACCTTCCCTACTTTGTATTCCACTGAAAAGGCAGGCTTTCTATAATAAAAAAAATCTTCATCCTTCCTATTAGTAATTTTGGGTCTGAGCGTTGAATGCTTTTTTGTACTCTTCTCATTCGCTCTGAACCATTGGAAAGTGAGCGAAGTGACGACATGCATGGATATTCTCTTTCAAGTCACCCCTACTTTTAATTAGGAAAAAATCAAACTAGTACTCCTTCAATTGATGATAACCGGACCGCAAATATATAAAGGATTCAACCTCACTCCCTTGAATCTAATCAAAAAGATTATCAATACGAGGAGGCGGATACCTATTCTTCACGGTTACCTGGAACAACTTACTATTTTTAACAAACAATACGGACGTGGAGATCAACTCTGTCGAATTCACCCAGAAGTGTTCTTGTAACTGCTTCTTAAACTCTTCCATTTCTGTTGTCATCATCCAATGCTTAGAGATTGGAGCCGGTAGCACATCTATCGTGAACACTCTTTGCCTATCTGGTGGAAGTCCTAGTAATTCGTCTGTCAACTCACATACCTGTGGTATGTCTTTAAGGCCCAGAACACTCGAAATGAAAGCCATGTACCCGGTGCAACCAAAAGTGGAGTGGCATGAATGGCCGAGATTCGAGCGGGATATTCATCACACACCCCAACAAGTTCAAACGATGGTTTACAGGGTGTTGAGTCACTATGTTCCTAAAACACAATCCACACGAGCATGGTATGCACACAACCAATCCAAACTAGCATCCAAATATGGAAAGTCTAAAACTATTAGATCCACCTTCATTTCATGATCTGCTCTCGTAATAACACAGTCCTTTAATACTAGCTTTGTAAGCAAGGAATCTCCCATTGGAGTAGCTACTAAAAGACTTACATGGAGCAGCGAACCCTATTGTTCTTCGGTACAAATAACGGGGATACAAAAGAGTGAGTGGAACCAGGGTCTACAAGTATGCTAGCAGATGTACCACAAATTCGAATAGTGCAATGAATGACCGAACCTGTGGCTTGTGCATCTTGTTGGTTTAATGCAAAAACACGTCCTTGAGCTGGCTTCTTGTGCTAATCCAACTCCTTTGAAGCAAGGGCTAAAAACTTGTGAGTTATCTTAGAAATAAAATCTAGCGTGGCTGACTGAATAAGCAAACTGATTGCCCGATTGATTGTTTACCCCGGTCACTGAAGAATAGAGAGCTGACTGAGCTGCCCCATTTGCTTTCGCATATTGACTAAACATTTCCAACTATTAGGCCTCTTTCTTTGTGCGTAGAAGACATAGTTCTTATATAGAGCACAGCCGGACGGAAGACTTGAAAGCAAGACGCGATCTCCTTCCTTTTTTCCAAATCTCTCCCCTCCGCATAACACTTCTGTCTACTCTGCGTGGTTAGCAAGCGTTTCCGAATCATCTCAACCTTCTCATCAGCCTCCTGTGGATGCGGCATTAGTGGTCAACGAACTTTCCCCCTTCTAAGGAGTTATCGACTCAGGCTAGATGGGCATTCAATAACAGATTAAAAAGTCCATTATTTCAGTAGGGTTATGAAAGTTGTTTTGTACACTTCTTCCTCACTCATCCTGATCTGATGGTACCCAGATCTGAGGTCTATCTTAGATAAGTACCTTGCCCCATGTAATTCATTCAAAAGATCATCAATGATTGGTATAGGATACTTGTCTTTCACTGTACTGGTATTAAACTTCCTATAGTCAATGCAAAGCCTCCAACGCGGAGCGCCTTCTTCTTCACTAACAGCGCTGGGCAAATGGGCTGGAGGAAGGTTGAATGAATGATTTCTGATGTCCATGATTTTCTCAATGGAAAGTTTCCGAAAATAAGAATATCCATAGGGCCTTTGATTGACAGGTTCAGTGCCTGGTAGTAAGGGTATTTTGTGGTCTATTGTCCTCCTAGGAGGTCACTCTGTAGGCTCAGCAAACAATTCACTAAAGCCATTCAAGACCGATTGCAGGGCAGACAGACCATTGACTTGACATGACCGTAATACATACATAATAAGAAGGATAAGCTATAAGATAGAGATCCGGATTATTGTGCTCCGGAATAAATAAGAATATCATCTTGTCTAATCAAATACGAATACCATCTTATGATTTAGTCAGCTTGCATCAACACATAAGATGTGATATGAGTAGTGGGAAATAAATGATCACTTGAAACATAGTAGAAAGCATCCAAAACAGAATGAAATGTTGCTCAAGAAGCTACCTGGCCCAACCACCACCATTTTGCCTAATGTGTGACTACCCATATCAGTTACAACATCTTCAGTTGCCAAGTTTTCAGTGCCTTTTTCTTATAGTATACAAAATAGGATTCTGGATTGCTCTTCATTTCGTTCAATTTATCCCCTTGATTTTCAACGTATATATATTAACCCGCCTTGTTTACCTATTTCTTCTACAATTCACATGACTCATTGAAACTTAAACCAACTTTCTCCTTCCTACATTTTATCTCTACAGCAGTTATCATGTATAATGATTTGTTTTTGGTTGTTACTCTCCTAATCGACGAGTCGGAGAGGATACGAATGTCCATTCTCCCTACCACCCATCGTCCTTCTAGCTTCCTTGATCAACGACGAGTAAACATCCTGGAAAAGATCCAAGGGAGTAATTCACGTCTTGAATAATGAGGGGGTAAAGAATAAAGTCCGATTTCTCTCTCCTTTGAAAGAAAGAGAGAATTATAAAACTCAACTAGACGGCAGTTCCTCTTGTTCAAACCTCTCTTGCCGAGTCTTCTCCTCATAGTGAGTTTCGCTCTCGCTTCGCGTGTCCTATATTGACTGTTGAAAAAGAATTGATTGTGAAAGACAAGTGTTTCATTCCCCTCCCTAATCGTTGAAATTCGAACTGTTCGCTAGCTCCTCCTTTGTTTGGATTATAGCCCTTCTTTGGGGATTTACTAGAAAAAGTAAACCTTTCCAGTTTCAAATGCTACTATTTCTTCGTGGGCGGAAAGTCCCAAATCTTCTTTTTACGGTACTCCTTACTCTTTTCCCCCGTCGTCCTACTTTCACTTCTACGGACCTTCTATCCATAACGAGTTCCAGGATTGGTGAATCGATGTGGGAATAGATAAAACGATTTTAGAGTACACAGTATAACCATGTAGCTCATCCAGAAGATCATCAATGACCGGTATCGGGTATTTCTTTTTTACGGTTTGCGCATTGAGTTGCCTATAATCCATAGGCGCCACGAACCTTCTTCTTCTTTACAAGAAGAGTCGGTGAGGCATGAACTAGTTTGTAGAGTACCATTCTAGAGTAACTCCTTGATTATGGCTTCAATTTCATCCGGTGGTGTGACAGTAATCTACCACACCCATGCTGGAATTCAGTAGAGTCCCACGAGTCAATCTACAAAAGCGAGAAACGAGGTTGTTCGACAAGGCTACGGTCTAACTTTTTCTTCCTAGCGGAGTACAATACGAAAATAAAGGCGCTCTGCGTTGGGAATGGCGTACGTAGTACGGGTGGTATTTCAGGTATAACTGATCAGGGTTGTTCTGAAAGCTAGTCACTGCTTGGTTTACAGAAGGGAAGGAAGAAAGAGTTACCGGTTAAAATGTAAGATACAAATTTATTTATTTAAAGCTGATTTTTACAACACAACTTCCATTTTCCTAGGACAATAGTTATACCTTTTCTTAATAGAGGTTTTCACAAATGTAAAATACACAAATATGTTTTTAATATTTTTAAATGAATTTAGTGTTGGGGCATATGCTCTCAACCAAGCTACGAAACTGGTTGGATAACCACGCAACTTCCTTTTAGCATAGGACGATAGTAATACCTTTTGTTAATATAGCTTTTCACAAATGTAAAATACACACATATGTTTTTAATATTTTTCTATGTATTAAGTTACGTGGACATATGCTCTTGAGCTAACTACGAAGCAGGTGGGCTAACCACATGACATGGCTCTGTTGCCTGTGAGATGCAAAAGCATGTTGCGGTGATCGGTGCATACTTTAGTTAGCCCTCTACCACGCATACAATCGTTCCCCACGAGATGTGCAAGCATGAGTTTTTGCGACTTTCATCAAGTCTGACATGTTCTCTACAGTCTCACCAGGTTTCGTGGCATGGAGATAATCATAGCATACATCACCAGGAAGGCTTTTGATTCCATTGAGAATAAGGCATTATATATGGTGTTAAGGAGAATGGGTTTTCCTGAGTTATTTATCTCATGGGCTAAGAGCTTGCTTGTGACTGGCACATCTGCTTTTCTTGTGAATGTGGTGCCTGGGAGAAACTTCAGATGTAAGAGGGGAGTACGGCACGGGGATCATTTGTCCCCTCTTTTGTTTGTTTTGGGGCAGAGCTACTACAATATATTGTTAATGATCTCAAAGATAAAGGGTTGTTACACCTACCTATTCTGGTTCATCAACAAGAATTTCCTGTTGTTCAGTATGCGGTTGACACTATTTTGGTTCTTCGGGCAGATCCCTCGCAGTTGGCAGTTCTCAAGAAGGCGTTGCATGATTTCTCTCCATCCACGGGTCTGGCAATTAATTTTCATAAGTCTTGCATGCTTCCTATTAATATTTCAGATGACTGTGTGAAGTCTTTGGCTGAGGGTTTTGGGTGCATTGTGGGGTCCTTCCCCTTCACATACTTGGGTTTTCCGATGGGAACAACAAAACCAAAAATGGTGAAGTTTATGCCTTTGGGGGATAGGTTGGAGACACGTTTAACAACCGGTTCATCTTTTTTGGCTTATGGAGGGGGGGTGCAGCTAATTGCATCTTGCTTGTCATCAATGCCTATTTTCTTTCTCTGCTCACTGATACTCCAGAAGGGATTTCGAAACAAGTCAATAGGATTATTAGGCAATGTCTATGGAGGAAAAGCGGTGAGGAGTCTCCTGGTCATTCTTTGGCAGCCTGGGGGAGATGGTTTGCAAACCCAAGGATAAGTGGGTTTAGGAATTATGGATTTCAGGAAACAGAATGAGGGGCTCTTGATGAAGCATCTGCATAAATTTTATAACAAACATGATACTCCTTGGGTGCAACTAGTCTGGCAATATTATTCTCATGAAATTTCTCATGTCTCCAAATTATGTGGCTCTTTCGGGTGGAAGGGTATTATGAAATTGGTTGATAAATATATTCCTCTCCGCAAAGGCACAATTGGTAATGGAGACACTGCTTTGATAACCTTTCGGTGAGAGAGTTTTTATTAGCACCCAATAGAGTTGAGTTGTTTGAGCTACCTCTATCACAGCAAGCTTATCAAGAGTTCATGGATCTGGAGAGTATGCTAGCTCAGTTTCAGTTGCATGATGGTGTGGCTGATGTGTGGAATAAAGTTTGGCCGAGAGGGGTGTTTACTTCTCAGTTATATTACAAACATTGTTTCAAATCTTTGCCTGAAGCGGGTATTTTTAAATGGATATGGAAGAGTAAGGTGATTTTGAGGATCAAGGTGTTTTCTTGGCTGTTGGTTAGTGATAGGCATAATACCCGGGATATGCTCAGAAGGAGGCATTGGAATGTTGCTGATGATCCTCATTGTGTTCTTTGTCCGACTCATCTCATAGAAGATTGGATACACGTGTTCTTTCAATGCAATTTTAGTGTCAGGATTTGGACGTATCTATAGATTGAATGGGAGCCTGGTCCAACTTTTGAAGTAATTGTTTCAGCCGCAAGAAAGAAATTCAATAAGCCTTTCTTCTCTGAAGTGGTGATTTTGGCACTTTGGTATATTTGGAAACAGAAGAATGATGCTATTTTCCCGGGAGTTCTACCCTCTTTTAGGGGATGGAGGAGTTGTTTTATTTTAGAGATCTCTTTGCATAAGCATAGGGTGAAGGAGAAGCATGTCCTAACTTTGTCAAGATGGATTGACTCTCTCATTTGATTTTTTTTGTAAATATGTGTACAATGTTTTTTTTTGTTATAATAAAATACTGAAGGCTCAAGCCTTACAGTCCTTGCTCAAAAAATGACATAGTAAAACTAACGATCACGCATTTTATACAAAAAAATCTACTCTGAGGAATATGTAGAACATTCAAAGGTGTTGAAACCTTCTCGCTCTCTCTCAACCTGATCTCGTAATTTGTCTAAAACTCGGATGCAAATTGAACATGGGTTAACCGGTATTTATATAGGATGGAGGAATGTAGTTTCACAATTATGTTGCGACCACCAATCTTTAGAGGATTTTAATTTTCCATGTTTTCTAGATATGAAAACTTTTTTCACCACGTGCCAATATTTAGAGGATATTAATTTTGCTACAATTTTAAGAGTATTTTTAATTTCCCATATATTTTAGCTATGCATTGGTGTGAAGCTTTTAATCACAATATATATTCCAGTACATCTTGATTGCACCATAATTTCATACATCAATGCTTATATCTCGCTTTGTCCTAGTACATTAATGCACAATGCAATCATACACAAGGATAGAAAGAATGGTCGAAAATATAATGTCATTAATATATACTCGTGGTGATACAACAACAAGGAGACGTAGAAACCATGGCATCAAGCAAAGTAAGTTTTAGTAAGTTGGTCTAATTGAGGGGAGAGTACTAAAAACAGGAATATTTTCATTTGTCTTCGCACAATTTATTAGAAGTTTTTTATGCATTTTTTTTAAAAAAAATCACATGTTAGTTATCTCTGCTTGTTTATGTTTTCTGAGGTAGAAACTTCTGTGCGATTAGTCTAGATTATATTGTGACAACTTCACAAAATTTGTGACAGTATATGAAATAGAATTCACAATGCAGCACAGAAGCACGGGCTATATCCTTAAAAATAGAAATTTGAAATGTTATAATGTAAGATACTAATTTATTGATTAAAACCCAATTTTTACAACACAACTTCCATTTTGCCTAGGATCACCGTTATGCCTTTTCTTAATAGAGGTTTTCACAAATGTGAAATACATAAATATATTTTAATATTTTTCAATGAATATAGTGTCGGGGGTGTATGCTGTTGAGCTAGCTATGAAGCCGATGGGATAACCACAAGACATTGCCCTCTTTCCCGCGAGATGCAGATGTGTGCTTCGGTTTTTGCGGCAGAGCCTTGCTAGCCCTCTTTCATTCAGTCGTTGCCAGCGAGATGCATAAGCACGTTGCAGCTAGATATACGGAGCTTCTTTTTGCCTAGAACGATAATGCTGCAGCGAGAGGTGCAAGCACGCAACTTCATTTTAGCCTAGAACGATAGTTATATATAGCTTTTCTTAATATAGATTTTCACAAATGTAAAATACAAAAATATGTTTTTAATATTTTTCTATGTATTAAGGCTAGCAGGCTTATGCTCTTGAGCTAACTAACAAGCCGGTGGGCGCCCTATCGTGGGTCTATTGCCTGTAAGATGCAGAAGCGTGTTGCGGTGATCAATGCATACTCTAGTTATCCCTCTACCGCGAATACAATCGGTGCCCATGAGATGTGCAAGAACGAGTTGTTTCCACTGCCATCAAGGCTAACATGATCTCTGCAGTCTCACCAGGTTTCGTGGCACAGAGATAAGCATCACATACATCATGGGCCTATTTTCTTGACACAAATTACAGTAGGGAAAGGCTCCCTACGGTGTCATTTTCTATTAATAATGGGTATCAATCCAGGATTGCATCCCTTTCTTAAGACTAGGCTTAGCACTATGCATAGTAAGAGTAAAGGTGGCTTTAAATTTGCCAAAACATCTCTGGATATTGGGAAGATTCCCATTAAAAATAGCATCATTTCTTTGGTCCCAAATGCTCTAGCATCAAGCAATCAATATTTCCATAAAGAAGTCCAAGGATATCCTCTGTTTAACTTCATCTATCATTTCTTAAAGGTTCATATCCATATTCCATTATATACCAAGAGCCCACCAGAAGCTTTGACTGAAAGTGCACTCAAGAGGTGCATATTTGTTTATTCAGAGCAGGTATCACATATGATGCAATCTGAGAACTCCACATAAAAATGTTTGTGCTTTATTATCTCTTTTGTATTCAGTCTACCATTAAGCAGTAACCAGGAAAAGAATTTGTGTCTTGAAATACTACAAGCTTTCTATATTGCAGAGATGCAGTTTGGTGTTACATGACTTCCAATAAGTCATACAAAAAATAGATCATGGGCCTATTGCTCAATGACACAGTAAAACTAACGACCACATGTTAGCATAGTATACAAAAAATAGATTCTGCACGGAAGAATATGTTGAACATTCAAAAGTATTGAAACATTCCTAGGCTCTCTCAACTTGATATCGTAGTTTGACTTAAAGTCAAATGCGAATTAAACATGGGTTAACCGGTATTTACATAGGATGGTTTGCACACAATTTTTTAGAGGAATGTAGTTACACAATTATGTCGCAACCACTAATGTTTAGAGAATTTTAATTTTCCACATCAGTTAGATATGCAAACTTTTTTCACCACTTGCCAAATATTTAGAAGATATTAATTTCACGATATTTTAAAGTGTATTTTAATTTTCCATATCTTTTAGATATGCATTGGTGTGAAGCTTTTAATCGGCAATATTCTCTCTAATACACCTTAATTGTACCATAATTTCATATATGAAAGCTTA
Organism: Lolium multiflorum; assembly: GCA_030979885.1. Lineage (NCBI taxonomy): Eukaryota > Viridiplantae > Streptophyta > Magnoliopsida > Poales > Poaceae > Lolium > Lolium multiflorum. Next base: position 241,455,522 of record CM061751.1, on the reverse strand, counting down.
TATCTCGCTTTGTCGTAGTATATTAATGCACATGAAAATCATACAGAAGGATAGGAAGAAGGAAATTGCTAGTTCTCAGCTAGCTGAGAACTAGTTTTGTGCTCAATTAATTTATAAGCCATTGGATCCAGGATTTGTTAAGAAACGTGCGAGCGTGCCTTTTTCTTCCTTGTTCGAGTTGGTTGCATGATGGACCATGTGCTTGAGTAGTACAAAGCGAGGTATAAGACTACTCATAGTGGAAGTAACATAGCTAGTAACATCACACACTTTAAGGCATTTTGATGACATGGCAAGACAATAAATGAAGAGAAAGAGTGGGGTGGTAACTAGCTATGTTACCATAACATCACACTTCTCACGACAAGATGAGTCTATAATATAACATGTGATACCATATATAAGTAACTATCCACTATGGAGGTAATAACATAGAGTAGTAATATGCACCATGTTACTACTTTATGTTACTCCCCACTATGACTAGTCTAAGCATTGATGTATGAAATTATAGTGCAATCAATACATATTGTAATATAAATTGCAATTAAAAGCTTTACAACAATGCATACCTAAAACATATGGAATATTAAAATACTCTTAAATTGTCATGAAATTAGTATCCTATAAATATTGGTACGTGGTGACAAAAGTTTGCATATCTAAGAGACATGGAAAATAAAATTCTCTGATGATTGGTGGTCACGACACATAAGTGTGTATCTACGTTCCTCTAAAGATTTGTAGTCACGACGAAAGGTTCTGTAACTACATGCCTCTAAAAAAATTTCGTGCACACCATCCTATATAAATACCGGTTAACCCATGTTCAATTCACATCCAAGTAAAGACAAACTACGAGATCAGATTGAGAGAGTGCAGGAAGGTTTCAACACCTTGGAATGTTCTACATATTCTTTAGAGTAGATTTTTTTTTGTATATTACGCCAACATGTGGTCCTTATACTGTCTCATTGAGCAATAGGCCCGCGATGTATGTGATGCTTATCTCCATGCTGACACGAAACCTGGTGAGACTGCAGAGAGAATGTAAGCCTTGATGACAATCGCAAAAACTCGTGCTAGAAAATCTCGTGGGCACCGATTGTATGCGTGGTAGAGGGCTAACTAGAGTATGCACCGATCACCGCAATATGATTTTGCATCTCACTGGCAACAAAGTCAGGACACGTGGTTAGCCCACCGGCTTCGTAGTTAGCTCAAGAGTATATGCCAGCGTACCTTAATTTATAGAAAAGTATTAAAACATATGTGTGTATTTTACATTTGTGAGAAGATATATTAAGAAAAGGTATAACAATCGTCCTAGGCTAAAAGCAAGTTGCATGGTTATCCCACCGGCTTTCGTAGCTAGGTCAAGAGCATATGCCCCCAACACTAAATTCATTGAAAAATATCAAAAAAATATTTGTGTATTTTACATTTGTGAAAACCACTATTAAGAAAAGATATAACTATCCTCATAGCCAAAACGGAAGTTGTGTTGTAGAAACCGGCTTTAAGTAAATAAATAAATACCGGTTAATGCCCATTCAAATTGCATATATTAGTTTACGACAAACCCCTAGGATTAGGTTGAGAGAGAGCATGCAGGTTTCGGACACCTTTGTAAGTTCTACGGATTCTTTCATGCAGATTTCAATTTCTTTATATACTATGCCAACTTGAGCTAGTTCTTTTGACCATGTCGTCAAGCAATAGACCCGCATTGAGTGCCATGTTTCTCTCTTCCACGACACCTGCTGAAACTATAGAGAGCTCTTTCTATTTTAAAGATGGAGCATGTACTTCTGTGATCCACTGCGAATTCTATTTGTTTACTGTCACAAATTTTGTGAAGTTGTCACAATATAATCTTAACTAATCGTGCCAAATTTTCTACCTCAGAAAACAAGGAGATGTGACAAACATGTGTAATTATCAAAAAATTGCATAAGAGACTTCTCAGAATTTGCGCGAGGGCAAAGGAAAATATTCCTATTTTTAGTCTTCTCCCGTCAATTAGGTAAACTTACTAAAACTTAGTTTGCTTCATGCCATGATTTCTATGTTTCCTTGTTGTTGTATCACCCCATGTATATATTAACTACATTATATCTTCGACCATTCTTTCTAGGGACCCTCTAATACTTAGTTGACAGAGAACTAACATAGTTCTCAGTCAGCTGACGTCAGCCACCATTTTTTTATCTTTTCCATTTAACTACCGATCGATAAGAGGAGCACACGCGTATCGTAAATTATGTTGTTGTCACAGTAGGCTGGCTGCCTTATTTTCTTTGACCAGTAGTATCATCATTGTGCATGTAACTTGACCGGCCCCATATTCTAGTCCACTGATGTCAGCTGCCTGTCACAGTTTAGAATGAATCACTATGGAAAACAAAATATTAGCACATTTCCGCATTTACAACGTGAGTTATAATTGGGTAAAACTTAGTTGCGACCACTTGCAACTAGAAAATATGATGAATTTTTTTTAGTTGCCACTTCACTTGCAACAGGACACAAACTTAGTTGCAACCCAACTTATAACTAGAAAATATCTTAGTTATAACCCCACTTAAAGTTGGATAAAAACTCAGTTGCAACCGCACTTGCAACTGGATAAAATCTCGGTCAAAAGCTTAGTTGTAACTAAAAAAATCAGTTGCACAATTTCACTTACAAATAGAAATCTCAGTTGCAACCCCACTTGTACTAGACATTTGTAACTGGACAAAATCTCAGTTGCAGCCCCACTTGCAACTAAATAAAATCTCGGTCACAATTACATTTACAAATAAAAATCTCGGTTGCAACCTCATTTGCAGCTGGATAAAATCTTAGTTGCAACCTTACTTGCAACTGCACAAAATCTCGGTCACAATTGTACTTACAAATAAAAATCCAAGTTGCAACTTCACTTGCAACCGGACAAAATCTCAGTTGCAACCGCACTTGCAACTGGACAAAATCTTATTTGCAAACCCACTTGCAACTAGATAAAATATATGTCACAATTTCACTTATAAATAAAAATCGTGGTTGCAACCCTACTTGCAACTGGACAAAATTTTGAGTTGCAACCTTACTTGCAAATGGATAACATATCGAACATAATTCCACTTACAAATAAAAATCTCGGTTGCAACTCCAACTTGCAACTGGACAGAATCTCAGTCATAACCCCACACACACACAAAATCAGTTGCCAGCAACTAGATAAAAGCCAAGTTGCTACCCCATTTGTAACTAGATAAAATCATAGCTACAACCTCACTTACAATAAAAATAAAATCAAATTATAAATAGTTTATGTAGGCATACGGCTTTATTGCGTGCGAAAAAAGCGACGGTAAAGATATTATTTCGGAAACGAGCACAGCACGCTGATACTGTTTATAAACAGATAGCATTCTATAGTACATTAATGCACATGACAATCATACACAAGGATAGAAAGAATGGTCGAAAATATAATGTAATTAATTTATAATTGTGGTTATAAAACAACAAGGACGCGTAGAAAGCATGCCATCAAGCAAAGTAAGTTTTAGTAAGTTGATCTAGTTGAGGGGAGAATTAAAAGCAGGAATATTTTCACTGCCAGTGAGAGGCGCAAGCACGCTGCAGCTAGAGATACTGAGCTTTTTGCGACTGTGTCATCAAGTTTGACGTGCTCTCTATAGTGTCATCAGGTGTCATGGCATAGAGAGAAGCTTGGTACTCATCGCTGGTCTATTGCTCGACGACGTGGTAAACCGAACGAGGTCATGTTGGCATAATATACAAAGAAGGAGAATCTGCATGGAAGGATCTGTAGTACTTATAAAGGTCTTCAAAACCTGTGTGCCCTCTCTCAACCTGATCCTAGTGATTTGTCTTAAACTAAGATGCCATTTGAACTGGGTTATCCGGTATTTATATACAGTACAATGGTTTACACGCCATTTTATAGAGGAATGTAGCTAGTTAGCTAGAGAATCTACTGGGTTGGATAGTCACAACTTACAAGGCGCTATAGAAACATGTGTCGCTCTCATATCCAATTTGAATAGGAATACTCCGTAGTAGAATTTATAGGCAAAGTTAATTCCACCTTGTTCATATGTGAGATTGCGAATTAGAGACTTTAATTAATCACCAATTAAAGACTTACAGGGCGACTCGCCAATCTTCTGTGTATGTGCATATGGAGCAGCTGAGAAGCGACAAATCAGAGAAAAAATAATTAAAACTAATTTAGCAACCAGGAGGACATTTCATGACCCACAACGAACCCAACCCATGAAAACAAAATTACACAAGTGAGAATGAGATACAGACTTGAAACGAAAATGAAAATCTAAAGGCCAAAAAACAGAGCCACCACACCAACAAAGGCCAAGTTCACGGCCGCTTCGCCGCGCTCCCTGCCCGACCACCCGCCGGCGCTGTCTTCCAGCGGCTGCCCCCCGCCGTTCAGCAGCTGGTTCTGCTGCTGGCCGAACACGCCTTGCCCCTGCCCGAACGGGAGCCTGCCATGCCCGCCACTTATCGGCGCCACCGCGCCCGGCACTAGCGGAGGCGAAGCCCCCAGGGGCAGATGGTGCGGATGCGGCGTGCCGGCAGGCGGTGGCATGAATGCCATGCCGCTGTCTCCACCCGATGAAGCTGGTGGCGTGGCGATGCCCGCGCCGGGCGGTGGCACGAACGGGGGCGTGTCCAGAGCTGGCAACGGCGTCTGAGGTGGGACAAATGCGGTTGGAGGAGCTGGAGGAGGTGAGGAGTACAGAGGCACTTCCGGTGTCTCGGGGATCGGGATCGGGTACGTGTCCGCCGGCGGAGGAGGCAGGGGAAGGTCCGGCCAGTAGGTCGACGGGTCAGCCGGGGGCGGAGGCGGTGGCATCGGCAGGTCAGGAAAGTCGGTCGAACCCTCGTCGTCAGCTGGTGGGGGCGGCGGCGGTGGCAGCGGCAGGTCAGGCAAGTCGGTCGAACCCTCGTCGTCAGCTGGTGGGGGCGGAGGCGGCAGCATCTGGTCCGGCTCCGTGTCAAACGGCGGCGCCGTCTGGTCTCCAAAACTGAAGTCCGAGCCCCACGGACTGGCAAGAGCCGACGTGACCGCCGGCGGCGTCAGAAGCTTTGCCCCTGTGGTGGCCTTCGGCGGCGGGAGCACGTCGACAGTTGAAGCCGACGATGACACCGGCAAGGGCGCCCCGCACCTCTGCCCCGTCCACGGCTCGTCCCGCGTCCTCCACACCGTGACGCCGTCCCTGCTGACAATTCTCATGTCGCCCGCGCCGTCGAGACTGACCATCTCAGGGTCTGAATCCACGGCGGTGTCCCACAGGGAATGGCCGCCGGCGAAGAGCTCGAGCCCAACCGGCGAGAAGGCCAGGTCGCACGTGTCGGCGCCGCTCACCGGCGTGCACTCCGACTCCCATACGCTGCTGGTCCCACCGCCGCCGCCCTGCTGCTGGACGACCTCGACGTAGCACACGTCCCCGACATTGTCCACGGTGGTGGCGCGGCGGAGGTACGCGGCGAAGGACCCGGAGGGCGACGCGAGGAAAGGCAGCCCCTCCAGGTCGCTCTGGTCATCAGCATCGGCGTCCGCAAATGCCGCCGGTGCGGCACTGGCGATGATCTGCTGCTCGGTGGTCCTTGAGATGTAGCTGGAGGAGACCGCAACGGCGCCGCATGAGAACCGCAGCAAGAGTAGCAGCAGCACAGCGGAATAAACGGAAGCCATGGTCAGAAGAAGATCACTGAGACGATGTGAGGAGCTTGGCAATGGAAGGTGCAGGTCTTTAACATATGGAGGCAGAAGCGGGTTTGGTGCAAGCCTAGTTTGTGGAGCAACTCCAGTGTGGTAGTGGTAGTAGGAGAAAGGTGTGTGTTGCATGGAGTGGAGGGCATCTTAATCCAGTTTAGAGCTGATATATTGACTCAGATGGACTTCTTCTCTGTGTTTGTGTGTGTTTGTTCACCTGTTCCAACAGTTAGATATACTAAAATGCATTTGAGATCTATAACTTGCAGTCACTTTGAGAAATTATTAACCCAGCGAAGAGTTCAGGATACATTAGTGTCATGATTTGTTGTCACTGCATTACACAACATCCCTAGACTGAGAGGATTAGGCCATAAAACCTACTCTGCTATTCAAAAGAAACTACTACGGAATATTTTCTACTTTAAATCAGCAGATGGTCACATTGTTTGTACTAGCAAAGAAAGAAACTTGATATATGGATGAATTTTAAAAAAAAAAAAAACCTTAGCAACATATTCAGATACACTGAAGTTCAGAAAACAGACATGTGAACTCAAACCACGACAGCAAGTACTACATCCAGAATGCAACAAGACATATACCTCACAATGAAACCATCACGAAATGTTTCAGATATCTGTGGCTCTGTGAGCTAACCAATCAGGCAGGCACCAAACGCATGATGAAAGGCAGAGTCGCCAGAAAAAAATAAAAATAAAGTGCACAACTACTATATGTCAATCTCCAAGCACCTGCCATTTTCAAGAAAAAATTCAAGAGCATATACAGGTATAGAGTTTACAGTTCAGGAAGGGAACTGTTGCAAACAACTCATTGTCTTTTGAAAATATTGCATTAGCAAAGTTGCTGCGATATTTGTTACATAAATCCGAAGTAGAAACGCTTGAGTTCTCAAATCAGCAGATGGTCACAATGTTGGTACGGAAGAAAGAAACTTGATCTAAGGATGAATTAAATTAACAACATATTCAGATACGATGAAGTTCAGAAAACAGACCTTTTGAACTCAAAACCACGACAGGGAGTACTGCATCCAACATGCAACCTTGCAATGAAACCATCACGAAATGTTTCACATGTCTGTGGCTCTGTGAGATTTGCTCACAGAAACCAATCAGGCAGGTGCCAAACGCATGATGAAAGGCAGAACATAGTCGCCAGAAAAAAGAAAAAGAAGGTGCACAACCAGTACTATATGTCAATATCCAAATACCTGCTATTTTCAAGAAAAAATTCAAGAGCATACAGGTATAGAGTTTACAGTTCGGGAAGGGAACTGTTGCAGACAACACATAGTCTTTTGAAAATATTGAATTAGCAAAGCTGCAATATTTGTTACATAAATTCGAAGTAGAAGCGCTTGAGTTCTCGAATTATGACACGTCCTGCTACTAACTTTAATCCCCATGGATTGTGTAACGCTCCCACTTCTTAGTCGGGTCATAGATCTGCAACAAAATACAAATGGTTATTTTATTGCATAAACTAAATTGTTGAAAATCAAGCAACTTATTTTTCAATAGATCATTCTAAAATGCAGGGAAAGATTAAAAAAGAAGTGCCAAACCTCCCATCTTGAGGCCGGGAATATGTGCTTGTTTTTCTCATACCAATGTCTCTCTACAACCTTCCCTGCATGAGACTGCAATCATAAAAAATGAGATTAGACATCAGGATTCTGGAATGCGGCATGTGGACACCACAAATAGAAGAGATTGGTGAGTCACCTCATCCTTCTCTTTTGTTGCATCGGCGATGGTACGCACGTCCTCATGAACATCAAAGTGGAAAAGCTGGAAAAGAAATCAGCGTCAACAAATAACTCAACTCTTAGCCATGAAGATTTTATCTAGAAACAAAAATAAATAAAAAACTTGTTTGGATGAATAGGGACTAGACTTCTCTGATTTATTTCTATACTACAATCTCACCATCAACATTCTTAAGCGACATTTAACTAGACGAAACAGCACATAAGATAATACTGCTCTTAGATGTATGTGATAGCAAAACAGTGAGCACTTACCAACGTTCAAAAAAGCGTACGCTTTCTTGCGCTTAAGCGCGAAAGCGAGCGAAGCGGAAGCTCACCGCTCAGTTTCAGCCCAAAGCGGACAGTTAAGCGAAAAGCGAAAAAAGCGGTCCGATTAAGCGCTGAGCGTGCGCTTCCGCGCGCGGAAGCCATAGAACGCGGAAGAAAAGCGAAGCTTCAGCGTCGATGGTTGCCGGCGGGAATCGGAAAATTCTGGGGGTAGGTGGGAGGGAAACGGCGCAATTAGGGTTGCCTAGCAGCCCAATCGACCATTCCTCCCGTACATACAGGGAGAGAGGGAGGCGGCGCAGCTCCTCGTGCTCAGGCCGGCCTGCTGCTCCCTGCTCCTCGTCCGCCACCGGGGAAAGGACCTCCTCCGCCTCCCTCCGCCTCTTCCTCCAGGCCACCAGGACGTCGGCTCCTCTCCTCCAGGCAGCGCCCTTCATCCCCTCTCCGACTAGACGCCCAGAGCCCCAGGCCGGACCCCAGATCGAGCTTGACGCCGGCCAGGCGCGCACATCAGGTCCGTATCTTGTTTCTATCCCCTTTTTTCTAATTTTCTAGACTAGTGTGTCTCTCTGATCTCTGATAGTGCTAGCAGTATACTAGTATTCCACTACTTGGTTGGATTGCTGCTTGCTGGACGGATGCCTCGATGGATTCATCTTGTACTGCTTGATGTCTGCTCATCTAGTCATGCGTGTACTGCACTACTGCTTACTGCTTAGGTTGCTATGTTGCTGTGCTGCTGACTGCTTGCGTTGTTGCTTCTCAGCTGCTGCCTGGGCTAGTAAAGTTAGATTAGATGTACATGTACTGAATTAATTACTGATTAGTTGATTGTTGGAACTGTTTAAGTTAGCTGTTAGTGCTAAGACAATCTTGCAATTTTGTTTGTAGGTACTGTATAATGGATATCGATCCAGGTGCTGATGGGTCGGTGCCGCCGGTGCCTCCGGTTCCTCCGGTACTGATCGGCAACTCAAGCGATGTTGGTTGGAAGTAAGTGCTGATGGGTCGGTGCCTAGATGGCCTTCGCTGCTCCTGTCCGTACGCTTTTACCCTGAACGCTTAAGCAGCGCTTAAGCTCGTTTAAGCAGTAGTTCCTCTAGGCTGAGCCTCACCGCTCGCTTAGCGCTCAGCGCTTTTTTGAACCTTGGCACTTACTAGAAAACGATGAGCAAGCAAGGAACACAAACATAGAAGAGATGTATACGTGTTTACATATATAGTAAATGTGATAAATCTAGGGCAAGCTCTAAAAGAATCAACATGTTCAAGGAAAGAAAGAAAAACCAAGGAGTCGTGAAGGAATAAGGATTACCGGTCCACTCTTGCCCCTTGCTTTATTAACAATTAACTCGTAGAAGCTGTGTTGCTGTCAATTCAAAATAACAAAGAAATCAGAACAGGATAAAACACAGTATTAGAAGAAATGCAATTTACTGGGGAACAAACTTAAACATAACATACATGTGGGATAATGAGATCTTCCTTCACATAAAGTAGGTTCTCAACTGATGTTGTCCGTACTTCACGGAACTCAGGGGCAAGCTGCTGTTGAACAGCCCTTAAGAATTCTCCAATAGAGTCACCTTTGCGGGCCTGGGAATGTAAGGGTTCATTGAAATGTAAAGTTCACATCTGTACGACAATCAAAAGAGCAAAAATTTTGCCCAGTGTTAGAAATGCACCTGAATAGCTCTCCTGTGACCAGTACCATCCCAGTAACTGTAAGTGATTGAAAGAGGTTCATCTGAAATAGGGATATTACTTTATCAGTTCCGATGCAAGAATTATCCAAAAGAGAAAGATGCATATTATTAGATTAATTGATTAGGTAAGAAATCAGCATGTGGCAATACTTTTGACCAGTTCTTGCTCACGCGACCACTGCATCTTCAAGCGTTCTCGCTCTGCCTGTTCCTCTGCCTCCCTCTCTCTGATGGATCATTCTTAGCAAACAGCTTGCAGGTTAAACAAAGCTTGGAAACAAGAATCAACACACCCAAGTAAAATTCCATAAACTGAAAGACATACCTGTCAGGTAGAAAACTTGTCTCGACTGTAGGATCCTTTCCAAGTTGTTTCTTTTGAGTTTCTTCTGTAATAATGAATAACGAGCGTAATGTTCATATTGCCCTTATAGTAAAATAATAAAAAAATCTAAGATAATTCAAAATTAGTTCAAAGGGTCCAGACATATTAGAACAGTGCCAATACACAAATACATATATCAGGCCACTGTGAGCACAAACAGTGAGATTGTAAATCAACAGAACATCATAATGATTTGTAGCCCTTACCAGGAACTGATCATTTGCTTTATCTTATTTCGATTCAGTTATTTCCAATTTTCCATGCAAGGTCATCTACACAGAATTTTCTATGCAAGATTCAAAAACATGACAACAAGGTAACGTTGCAACCAACTGTGGAATCAATCAAACGATTGTCTTGCCTTGGCCTAAACTCACTGCACTCCTATATCAAAGATTTGCTGAACAAAAGAACTAACTATCATAACACAACTAGGTCCAGCATTAATTTGTGACTGGAAGAGAACAACTAGATACAAACTAATAATAGATGTCTATTACTGAATGAAATTCATCGACAATGACTACATGAAAATCAGATGCCAATCTTGGATCAGAAAGTAGATAAACAGCAAAACAAGGAAGCTCAATAGTGAATATGATAGGTAACAGATTACCAAATTATAAAAACTTAGTCAAACATAGTATATACTTCAGTAGTCATACACTAGTTAAGCCAACAAAACATGAGTGAACATGTATCAGGATTAGGGATCATACGGTTCTCAAACTCATCATCATCACTTCCGTTCTCAATTTCGTCAAAGAAAGACAAACGTGGATCTCCCCTCACTCTCCTCTTTTTCCTTTTCTGCATCTGCAGTTCTTCTTCTCTGAAACCAGCAATACAATACTTAAATTGGTACAAGGAAACAATTCAAAGAAATTTCTCATTCTGCCAGTCTAGGATTTAAACTCACTCTTGTTGCAATTTTAGAAGCTTCTCTTTCTCTTCCTCCTCAATCTTAGTTCTTATGTTAACCCTCTGCTCAGGAACGCGAGTGATAAATTAGATGATCAAATTTTACTTTGTCAATGAACATCTAAGCAATTTTAGGTAAACAGTATGTCTATTTACCTTCTCAACATACTGCTCCCTTGTGACAAGACCAACGGTTTCTTTCTTGAATGCAGTCTCAAGAATCTGAAAATCACAACTCTTAGTGTTAGCTAGTAAAATACAGCTCCAAAGCATACACATTTATACAGAACTTGCAAAAAGAACTGATACAATTTTATTTTTTTGAAGGAAAGAACTGATACAATTTAGTATTAAGTGAAGAAGCCAGAGACACTTGAAATTAAAATACATTTTCATATAGTGGTAGGTCACGGTATCTCCGCCGTTGGATTAAGTCATGGTATCTCCACGCGCCCATGGTCAGATTGGGAAAGTTTGATACGGTAACATATCCACTCGCGATTGGAAAATTTTGAACTAGTTCTGGGTATTCTAAGCCAATCATACAAGTGCCAAAACCCAACATCGTAAAAATCCCATAGAAAGAGAAGAATAGCCCACATCGAGCAAGGCATTATCGACTTCTCATCAAACCCTGGTATCCAAGAAAGCACTTGCAAGTAACTGTAAGGAACCACCCAAACATCAATACGACATCCATAAGTTCCCACATATCCTATGAGCTTGCGTTTTCTGAGTGCACTTACTCAAGCATTGATGTCATGACAATCAGCCAACCACACAGATAATTCTCCGACATCAAAATTGACAGCTTAAATTAGGGTTTCCATGCCTAGTCATGCCCAAGCACACCCCAGATGTCTCTATTCGTCTATCAAGTATCTAATTCCAACACCACATACATGATAGTAAGCCAGTCAACGAGAAAATAAACCAAGATTTGGGTCGCCAGACAAATCTACTTGGGATGACGTTGCGACGATGTTACCTCGGAGGTGCTGGAGCCGAACTGGAGGAGTCCGGGCTGGCCGTCGGCGTTCTTGCTCTTGAGCTCCTCGATCTTCCGTCGTTCCGCCTCGCGCTGCTTCTCCAGCCGGCGGATCTTCACCGCGTCCTGCGCGGTGCCCACGTACCCGTCGCCGAACCCCGACATCCTCCCTTCCTCGGCTTGCCCCCTATCCCTCCTCTTCTTCCGTCAGCAGACGACAGGCGACTATATTGCGGCGGAGCGCCGCGGCAATCCGACGGAGAGTGGAGGCGGCGGCGGCCGGCAGCGGGGACAATGCGATCCGCCGGGCTGTTGGGTTGGGGGTGAGGACCTAGGCATGGACCGGGCCGAGTTCGGACGGAAAACATCCTATACATCGCTACGGAGGATCTCTTGGCCCAAGGCCCAGTATCACGCCAATAGCTACTCGCTTTTTTCTTCGCTTCTTTCGGGTTCCAGTCATGTTGGTTCTTTTTTGGTTTTATTTGGTTCTTCGTTTTTTTCATTTTTTTCCCTTTTTTTTACTGAATAAACTTAAAAAATTAAAATTCGAATATTTTTGAAATATCAACATTTTTCTGAACATTTTTTTAATTTGAACAATTTTTAAGATTAAACAATTTTCTTAATTTGATTATTTTTTGTTTAAATTGCAATTTTTTAAATTCAAATTTTGTTTTGTTTTGAAATTTGCTCAGTTTTTAAGTTATGATCAGTTCCGAATTTTGCTTGAATTCAAGTTTGTTCTATTTTGAAACTTGCTAAGTTTCAAAATTTCCTCAAATTCAAAAAAATATGAAATTTTCTCAGCTTTCAATTTCTGTTTAGTTTCAAAAAAAATTGAATTCAAGTTTTTTGTTCTATTTTGAAATTTGCTTAGTTTTCGGAATTTGTTCAAATTTATAAAAAAAAAGGTCCAACGTTTGGCAGAAAGAGATTCGAACTCAAGGTCTCTCGACCGGTCAAGCGGAGCTGCAACCACTTCATTGTTGCTCGTATGTTGTAGCACAACAGAGAAAGCTTCTTCTTATTTTTCGGTGAGCGAATGAACTAGTGGGCCGGCCCAGCGGGAAGCAGTGCGCGCGGGAGGCGGCGGTTAATCCCGCACGCATTAAAGCGGCCTATAGGGCGCCCCGTGAATTGTGGGCGCACCAATAGCACGCTCAGCAGCGTGGCGGAATAAGCATCGCTTAAAGGCGATTCCGGGTGGGGCGGCCCATTAACGTGTTCACTACTTCACTAGCTGAAAAGAAATAGTACCAAGTTCTAAAAAAAAAAAATAGTACCACATTGTTTTATAGATATACATGATCCGAGGTGTAGCCCCACCGGTTTCAACACCATTTCAGTTAGTGCGGAACCGAACTCGTATTTTTAGACTATGAGCAAAATTTGAATATGAACAAATTAGAATCTGGGCAAAAAAAATATTTTAAACAAATTTTGAATCCGAGCGAAATTACAAATCCCTAATATGAGCACAAAATTATTTTAAACAAATTTCAATGAGATAAAATTTTAATTTTAAACAAATTTTGAATCTGAGCAAAAATTAATTTTGAACAAAATTTGAATCTGAGAAAAAAATTAATTTTTAGAAATTTTGAATCTAAGCAAAATTTAAATTTCAACAAATTTTAAAAAACAAGCAATTATTAAAACCGACCGAAAACCAAATAGATGTCAAAAAAACGGGCAGACGAAAAAGACCGAACAAATTTAGACTAGAACCTTCTAGAATTTCATAAAAGGATAAAAAACACCACCTGTGTTTATAACGGGCCGCGGCCCAATAACGTTCGCTCCCAAGCGATGCTTATTCCGTCACGCTGCTCTTAAAGCAGCCTAGATGTAGGAAAAACTTGGCCCAATGAGAATGCTTGGTTCGGCAATTTTTTCGTAGCCAAGCGCTAGCGAGCGCAGGGGTGAGAATGTTGCATGCGTCGGGAAGGGCGGGAGACACCGCGACGCCTCGAGAAGGCGCGCCATAATTCCCCTCACCGACTACTCTCCCCTCTCACTCTCGCATGTTCTCACTTGCCCTCTCCTCTCCCTTCTCTCTTCCATCGCCACCCTTCTTCTCCCGGCTCAAGCTTTGCTCGGCAACGATATCCATCGGGTTAAGACCCTAATACAAGCTTTTAGGCTTGATTGTTCATAGATCTACAGTTATTTGCTACATGCATCTTAGATCTGGTACGATTGGGGTTGTAGTTCGTTCTTCTTTCTTGTGTAGCAGCAACGATCATGCCGTTATGGCCAGATCTAGGTATTAGGTTCACATTTTGGTAGATTCTGGGTTTATTATTCATGTCGATGATTACACGGTAACGCTAAGCCAATGAATAGATGTTTTTTCAGAACCTAGTGCTTTGATAAAAGTTTGTTGGTTTGATAATGCGGCAGGTTCTGATCAAACATCTCATCCACTTGTTCGTGACGTGTTTTATGAGGCCTGATTATGTCCTGGTGTGTTCAGGACCAAGACGAATATGAATTGCACAACCTCGAGCATGAGGTAGTGATGCATGTAAAATGCATTCATGAACTTTGTAGTTTATTATACTAAAATCCTTATTATATTGCAAATTTATTATATTTATTGGGATTAACATATTATTAGTTTCAAAAGTGCACAAGTTCTTGTTTTAAATTTTATTGTGTAGAAAATAGGCAATTATTGAAGGAAACAGGTCATTATGGTGAAATCTGGAGTTGCATGAAATTTGTTCCTCCAGGATATTTTTTAAAGATCGCCCAAAACAGATCCGAACATGGCCTCAAACGGAAAACGTGCAAAATATAGAAGTTGTGGAGAATTTTCAGAAGTTTAATTTTACGTAAAGAACGCTACAAACAGAGTTTGTATGCGAAATCAGCGCCCGTTTTACTGAAGGGTACAGAGGCAGTTTTGAACACCCAAAAATTGGTGACATGATTGACACAAACTCTTACCATATTTGATGGATTTGGCCAAGTCACGACTTTATGGACTCATAAAGTACAAAGAGGATTCCTAGGAAGTATCTAGAGGTGCCAAAGAGCCATTGGATCAAAGGGACATCCATCACATGGACAAGATTGCATCTCCACCTATATATATTGAGGGGAAACACTTTGTTTGGAGGCATCCATCCATTGTGACGAAAATCCTCCTCCTTGGCAGCCACCAAGGAAAACCTACTCCACAATAGCACCAAGTCCAAGTAAGAAGAATGGGCAAGGAGCCGCTGCCCCCAAGGGCATCCACCGCCTCCAGGAGCCGCCGCCACATCCTGTGGCCACCGCCATGGGGATCTTCATCGCCATCTCTGAAGGAGATATGCCCTAGAGGCAATAATAAAGTGGTTATTATTTATATCTTTATGTTTATGATAAATGTTTATATATCATGCTAGAATTGTATTAACCGAAACATTAGTACATGTGTGATATGTAGACAAACAAGAAGTCCCTAGTATGCCTCTTAAACTAGCTTGTTGATTAATAGATGATTAGTTTCATAATCATGAACATTGGATGTTATTAATAACAAGGTTATGTCATTGTGTGAATGATATAATGGACACACCCAATTAAGCGTAGCATAAGATCTCGTCATTAAGTTATTTGCTATAAGCTTTCGATACATAGTTACCTAGTCCTTATGACCATGAGATCATGTAAATCACTTATACCAAAGGTACTTTGATTACATCAAACACCTTTGCGTAAATGGGTGGCTATAAAGGTGGGATTAAGTATCCGGAAAGTATGAGTTGAGGCATATGGATCAACGGTGGGATTTGTCCATCCCGATGACGGATAGATATACTGGGCCCTCTCGGTGGAATGTCGTCTAATGTCTTGCAAGCATATGAATGAGTTCATAAGAGACCACATACCACGGTACGAGTAAAGAGTACTTGTCAGGAGACGAGGTTGAACAAGGTATAGAGTGATACCGAAGATCAAACCTCGGACAAGTAAAATATCGCGAGACAAAGGGAATTGGTAATATATGTGTATGGTTCATTCGATCACTAAAGTCATCGTTGAATATGTGGGAGCCATTATGGATCTCCAGATCCCGCTATTGGTTATTGGTCGGAGTGAGTACTCAACCATGTCCGCATAGTTCTCGAACCGTAGGGTGACACACTTAAAGTTGGATGTTGAAATGGTAGTTCTTGAATTATGGAATGGAGTTCGAATATTTGTTCGGAGTCCCGGATGAGATCCCGGACATCACGAGGAGTTCCGGAATGGTGGGAGAATAAGATTCATATATAGGATGTCATTTTATGTGAAATAAAATGTCGCGGAAGGTTCTATGGAAGGTTCTAGAAGGTTCTAGAAAAGTCCGGAAGAAACCACCAAGGAAGGTGGAGTCCACAAGGGACTCCACCTCCATGGCCGGCCAGCCCTAGTGGGGGTGGAGTCCCAAGTGGACTCCACCATAGGGGGCCGGCCACCCCCCATGGGAGGTGGGAATCCCACCTTTGGGTGGGAGTCCTAGTTGGGCTAGGTTTGCCCCCTCCTATGGAAGGTTTGGTTTCGGGTCTTATTCGAAGACTTGGACACCAACACTTGGGATCCACCTATATAATGAGGGGCCAAGGGAGGGCGGCCACCCCAAGACCATAGCTTGGCCGCCCCCTTGAGTGGCCGGCCACCCCCTCCCAAACCCTAGCTTTGCTCCTCCACTTCATATTTCCGCGTAGCTTAGCGAAGCTCCGCCGGACTTCTACACCGCCACCGACACCACGCCGTCGTCTTGTCGGATTCAAGGAGCTACTACTTCCGCTGCCCCAGGCGGGGAGGTGGACGTCGTCTTCATCAACAACCGAACGTGTGACCAAGTACGGAGGTCTTGCGTTCGTGGCGCCGAACCGATCGTGATCAAGATCTTCTACGCTTTTGCAAGCGGCAAGTGATCGTCTACTGCAGCAACAAGAGCCTCATCTTGTAGGCTTTGGAATCTCTTCAAGGGTGAGACTCGATACCCCCTCGTTGCTACCGTCTTCTAGATTGCATCTTGGCTTGGATTGCGTGTTCGCGGTAAAATTTTGTTTCTATGCAACGTTATCCTACAGTGGTATCAGAGCCGTGTCTATGCATAGATGGTTGCACGAGTAGAACACAATGGATTGTGGGCGTTGATGCTCTTGTTATCTTTAGTTTGAGTACTTTGCATCTTTATGGCATAGTGGGATGAAGCGGCTCGGACTAACTTTACATGACCGCGTTCATGAGACTTGTTCCTCGTTCGACATGCAACTTGTATTGCATAAGAGGCTTTGCGGGTGTCTGTCTCTCCTACTATAGTAAAGATTCAATTTACTCTTCTATTGACAACATTAGTATCAACGTTGTGGTTCATGTTCGTAGGTAGATTAGATCTATATCGAAAACCTAAACCACGTAAAATATGCAAACCAAATTAGAGGCGTCTAACTTGTTTTTGCAGGGTTTGGTGATGTGATATGGCCATAATGTGATGATGAATATGTATGAGATGATCATTATTGTATTGTGGCAACCGGCAGGAGCCTTATGGTTGTCTTTAAATTTCATGTTGAGTAGTATTTCAAAGTAGTTGTAATAGTTGCTACATGGAGGACAATCATGAAGACGGTGCCATTGACCTTGGTGCTACGCCGACGATGATGGAGATCATGCCCGAAGATGATGGAGATCATGTCGTGCTTTGGAGATGAAGATCAAAGGCGCAAAGACAAAAGGGCCATATCATATCACATATGAATTGCATGTGATGTTAATCCTTTTATGCATCTTATTTTGCTTAGATCGTGACGGTAGCATTATAAGATGATCTCTCACTAAAATCTCAAGATAATAAAGTGTTCATCCTTAGTAGCACCGTTATCAAGTCTTATCGTTTGAAGCATCTCGTGATGATCGGATGTGATAGATTCGATAAGTACATACAACGGGTGCAAGACGTTTTGCACATGCGGATACTAAGGTGGCCTTGACGAGCCTAGCATGTCAGACATGGTCTCGGAACACGTGATACCGAAAGGTAGAGCATGAATCATATGGTTGATATGATGAACACTTTGAGTGTTCGCCATTGAAATCACACCTTTTCTCGTGATGATCGGGTTTAGGTGCGGTGGATTTGGTTCGTGTGATCACTAAGACAATGCGAGGGATATTGTTTTGAGTGGGAGTTCACTTAGGTTTTTAATTATATTGAATTAAAATTTGAACTCAATATGTCATAAACTTAGTCTAAACTATTGCAAATATATGTTGTAGAGATGGCGTCCCCAATCAATTTTAATCAGTTCCTAGAGAAAGAGAAACTTAAGAGCAACGGTAGCAACTTCACCGATGGTTCCGTCATGTGAGGATCTTCCTCTCGGCGGAAATCTGCAATTTGTGCTTGATGCACCGCTAGGTGACCCTCCTGCAGAAGATGAATCCGATGAAGTAAAAGCTGTTTACGCGACTCGGAAAACTCGGTACTCTCAAGTTCGGTGTGCCATCTGTGCGTCTGGAATCCGATCTTCAAAACGTTTTGAGCACCATGATCCTCATGAGTTGATGAATGAGCTGAAAGCTATATTCGAGACTCATGCGGCCGTGGAATGCTATGAAGCATCGAAACATTTCTTCAGCTGTATGATGGAAGAAGGCAGCTCCGTTAGTGAGCACATGCTCGCCATGACCGGGCATGCGAAGAAACTCGGTGACTTGGGAATAGTGATTCCTAAGACTAGGGATTAATCGTGTCCTTCAATCTTGCCACCAAGTTACAAGAACTTTGTGATGAACTACAATATGCAGAACATGAACAAGAGTTACCTGAACTTTTTGGCATGCTAAAAGCTGCTGAGATTGAGATCAAGAAAGAGCACCAAGTGTTGATGGTCAACAAGACCACCGGTTTCAAGAAAGGGCAAGTCTAAGGGAAAATTCAAGAGGGTGGCAAGAAAGCTGCCACGCCTCCTATGAAACCTAAGGCCCTAAGCCGATCTTGAGTGCTATATTGCAAGGAGAAGGGACCAGAGCGTAATTGCTCCAAGTATCGGCTGATCGAAGAGCGCCTTGTCAAGAAGAAGAAAAGAAGGTATATCGATATACATGTTATAGATGTTTATCTCACTAGTTCTCGTTCTAGTACTGGGTATTTGATACTGGTTCGGTTGCTCATATTTGTAACTCGAAACAGGAACTAAAGAATAAACGACAACTGCTGAAAGATGAAGTGACGATGCGCGTTGGAAATGGATCCAAGGTCAATGTGATCGCAATCGGCACACTTCCTCTACATCTACCTTCGGGATTAGTTTTAAGCCTAAATAATTGCTATTATGTACTGCGTTGAGCATGAACATTATATCTGGATCTTGTTTAATGCAAGACGGTTATTCATTCAAGTCTGAGAATAATGGTTGTTCTATTTTTATGAATAATATCTTTTATGGTCGAGCACCACAAAAGAATGGCTTATTTCTGTTAGATCTCGATAGTAGTGATACGCACATACATAACATTGATGCTAAGCGAATTAAACTTAATGATAATTCTACTTATATGTGTTGTCGTCTTGGTCATATTGGAGTGAAGCGCATGAAGAAACTCCATACGATGGATTACTTGAATCACTTGACTTTGAATCACTTGATAGATGCGAAGCATGTCTAATGGGAAAAATGACAAAGACTCCATTTTCTGGTATGGAGCGAGCTACTGACTTATTAGAAATCATACATACCGATGTATGTGGACCAATGAGCGTAGCATCGCGCGGTGGTTATCGTTATGTTCTAACCTTCACAGATGATCTGAGTAGATATGGGTATATCTATTTCATGAAACATAAATCCGAAACTTTCGAGAAGTTTAAGGAATTTCAAAGTGAAGTAGAAAATCAACGTAACAAGAAGATCTCTACGATCTGATCGTGGAGGTGAATATCTGAGTTATGAGTTTGGCATGCATTTAAAGAAATGCGGAATACTTTCACAATTGACACCGCCGGGAACACCACAACGAAACGGTGTGTCCGAACGTCGTAATCGAACTCTCTTAGATATGGTTAGTTCTATGATGTCTCTTACTGATTTGCCGTTATCATTTTGGAGTTATGCATTAGAGACAGCCGCATTCACTTTAAATAGAGCACCATCAAAATCCGTTGAAACGACACCGTATGAATTATGGTTTAATAAGAAACCTAAGCTGTCGTTTCTGAAAGTTTGGGGTTGCGAAGTCTATGTAAAGAAGTTACAACCGGACAAGCTAGAACCCAAAGCGGAGAAATCGTCTTCATAGGATACCCTAAGGAAACTATAGGGTACACTTTCTATCACAGATCCGAAGGCAAAATCTTTGTTGCTAAGAACGGAACCTTTCTTGAGAAAGAATTTCTCACTAAAGAAGTACTGGAAGAAAAGTAGAACTCGATGAGATTGATGAATCTATACTCGTTGATCAGAGTAGCGCATACGGAAGTTGTACTGTACCGCCTACACCGGCAATAGAGGAAGCTAATGATAATGATCATGAAACTTGAGCAGGAAACTACTGAACCTGCATGGTCGACAAGGAACGTGCCACTCCTGATTGGTATGATCCTTGTCTAAATGTCATGATTGTAGATAACAATAATGAGGACCCTGCGACGTATGAAGAAGCGATGATGAGCCCGATTCCAACAAATGGCAAGAAGCCATGAAATCCGAAATGGGATCCATGTATGATAACAAAGTATGGACTTTGGTAGACTTACCTGATAGCCGAAAGGCTGTCGAGAATAAATGGATCTTCAAGAGAAAAACAGATGCTGATGGTAATATTACTGTCTATAAAGCTCGACTTGTCGCAAAGGGTTTCCGACAAATTCAAGGAGTTGACTACGATGAGACTTTCTCACCTGTAGCGAAGCTAAAATCTGTGAGGATTTTGTTAGCAATAGCTGCATTTTTCGATTATGAGATTTGGCAGATGGATGTCAAAACGGCGTTCCTTAATGGAGACATTGAGGAAGAGTTGTATATGGTACAACCCAAAGGTTTTGTCGATCCTAAAAATGCTGACAAAGTATGCAAACTTCAGCGTTCAATCTATGGTGAAGCAAGCATCAAGAAGTTGGAACCGACGCTTTGATAAGGTGATCAAAGACTTCGGGTTTATACGGTGTCATGGAGAGGCCTGTATTTACAAGAAAGTGAGTGGGAGCTCTGTAGCATTCCTGATATTATATGTAGATGACATATTATTGATCGGAAATGATATAGAACTATTAAGCAGTGTTAAGGGTTATTTGAATAATAGTTTTTCAATGAAAGACCTTGGTGAAGCATCGTATATATTAAGCATCAAGATTTATAGAGATAGATCAAGATGCCTAATAGGGCTATCACAGTACATATCTGGACAAGATTCTAAAGAAGTTTAGAATGGAAAAGTAAGAAAGGGTTCTTACCTATGTTACCAGGCAAGGTATTGAGTAAAACTCAAGGACCGGCTACAGAAGAAAGAGAAAGGATGTGTAACATCCCCTATGCCTCGGCGTAGGATCTATCATGTATGCCATGCTATGTACTAGACCGGATATAGCATATGCTGTTAGTTTGACTAGCAGATATCAAAGTGATCAGGAATGGAACACTGGACAGCGGTCAAGAATATCTGAAGTACTTGAAAAGAACTAAGGATATGTTTCTTTGTTATGGAGGTGACCAAGAGCTCGTTGTAAACAGTTACACCGATGCAAGTTGGAACACCGATGACTCTAAGTCACAATGCAGGTACGTGTTTATATTGAATGGTCTTGCGAAGCTGGGCAAGCTCGAACGGTGCAGTGGCGAAGTCTTCAACGAATCAGAGTACATAGCGGCGGAGGCTTCATCGAAGCGGTATGGATGAAGAGGTTCATTGTAGAGCTCGGTGTGGTTCCTAGTGCATTGGACCCATTAATCATTCTTTGTGATAACATGGGTGCCATCGCCAATGCACAAGAGCCAAGGTCACACAAGAGGCTGAAGCATATCAAGCTGCGTTACCACTCGATTCGCGAGTACATCGAAGATGGAGAAGTAAAGATTTGCAAAGTACACAACGATCTGAATGTAGCGATCCGTTGACTAAAGCTCTCCCTAGGGCAAAGCATGCAACACAGAATGCCATGGGTGTTAGGTATATTACAATGTAATCTAGATTATTGACTCTAGTGCAAGTGGGAGGCGAAGGAGATATGCCCTAGAGGCAATAATAAAGTGGTTATTATTTATATCTTTATGTTTATGATAAATGTTTATATATCATGCTAGAATTGTATTAACAGAAACATTAGTACATGTGTGATATGTAGACAAACAAGAAGTCCCTAGTATGCCTCTTAAACTAGCTTGTTGATTAATAGATGATTAGTTTCATAATCATGAACATTGGATATTATTAATAACAAGGTTATGTCATTGTGTGAATGATATAATGGACACACCCAATTAAGCGTAGCATAAGATCTCGTCATTAAGTTATTTGCTATAAGCTTTCGATACATAGTTACCTAGTCCTTATGACCATGAGATCATGTAAATCACTTATACCAGAAAGGTACTTTGATTACATCAAACACCCTGCGTAAATGGGTGGCTATAAAGGTGGGATTAAGTATCCGGAAAGTATGAGTTGAGGCATATGGATCAACGATGGGATTTGTCCATCCCGGTGTGGGATAGTATACTCGGGCCCTCTCGGTGGAATGTCGTCTAATGTCTTGCAAGCATATGAATGAGTTCATAAGAGACCACATACCACGGTACGAGTAAAGAGTACTTGTGAGACGAGGTTGAACAAGGTATAGAGTGATACCGAAGATCAAACCTCGGACAAGTAAAATATCGCGAGACAAAGGGAATTGGTAATATATGTGTATGGTTCATTCGATCACTAAAGTCATCGTTGAATATGTGGGAGCCATTATGGATCTCCAGATCCCGCTATTGGTTATTGGTCGGAGTGAGTACTCAACCATGTCCGCATAGTTCTCGAACCGTAGGGTGACACTTAAAGTTGGATGTTGAAATGGTAGTTCTTGAATTATGGAATGGAGTTCGAATATTTGTTCGGAGTCCGGATGAGATCCCGGACATCACGAGGAGTTAGGACAGGAGAATAAGATTCATATAGGATGTCATTTTATGTGAAATAAAATGTGGAAGGTTCTATGGAAGGTTCTAGAAGGTTCTAGAAAAGTCCGGAAGAAACCACCAAGGAAGGTGGAGTCCACAAGGGACTCCACCTCCATGCCGAGCCCTAGTGGGGGTCCCAAGTGGACTCCACCATAGGGCCACCCCCACATGGGAGGTGGGAATCCCACCTTTGGGTGGGAGTCCTAGTTGGGCTAGGTTTGCCCCCTCCTATGGAAGGTTTTGGTTTCGGGTCTTAGAAGACTTGGACACCAACACTTGGGATCCACCTATATAATGAGGGCCAGGGAGGGGGCCGGCCACCCCAGACCCAAAGCCGCCCCCTTGAGTGGCAGCCCCCTCCCAAACCCTAGCTTTGCTCCTCCACTTCATATTTGCGTAGCTTAGCGAAGCTCCGGCGGACTTCTACACCGCCACCGACACCACGCCGTCGTGTGTCGGATTCAAGAGGAGCTACTACTTCCGCTGCCCGCTGGAGGGGAGGTGGACGTCGTCTTCATCAACAACCGAACGTGTGACCAAGTACGGAGGTGCTGCCCGTTCGTGGCGCCGGAGCGATCGTGATCAAGATCTTCTACGCGCTTTTGCAAGCGGCAAGTGATCGTCTACCGCAGCAACAAGAGCCTCATCTTGTAGGCTTTGGAATCTCTTCAAGGTGAGACTCGATACCCCCTCGTTGCTACCGTCTTCTAGATTGCATCTTGGCTTGGATTGCGTGTTCGCGGTAGGAAAATTTTTGTTTTCTATGCAACGTTATCCTACAATCTCCTCCATGAGCTGCACCTCTTCATCAACTTCTATAACAACATCTTCATATATCCTTTGTAATCTCATGGCAAACATGATGCGTATTGCAATCTATCAATTTCCCATTGTATTTTGTCTCCATGTCTTTGTTTGAGTAGTGACTTGTTCATGACAATTGGGAGATAGTTTGTGATGGTTGCATACAGGTATATGTTATCTTCCATGATGATCTCTTGTACTTATATATGAGTGCACACATATGTTGTTGAATGCATGAGATCATCCGGTGAAGGGGAAATCGACACCATAGACATCCCCACTCCTCACTGGCTTGGGAGGAGGCATCTCCATCAACATCTCCATCACCACCTGTCGTCGTGGCGAACGAGCAGATGCCATGGGATGGCTTAAGTTGGGGTCGAATGGGCGCTAGAGGATTCGGGGGAGGGTTTGCGATTAGATGGGATGAACTTCCGGATGCTTTCCTCAAGAACACAACCAAAGGCAGGTATGCAAGAAGAAAGACAAGAGGAAGAACTCTGCTCTAGATCGCTTGTTTCATTGATCTCAACATGGTTACAGGTTTCTGGGCGTACATGAGCGTCTAGGGATTAGCCATCCCGAATACGGGTGTGCCCCCTCTCCTTATATAGGGGAGAGGGTGGCTTACAGAGCAAGAAACCCTAATGGCATCTTTGACTGGACAAACTACTTTACAAAGCTACTTTAATCATGGATGAGGTCTTCTTTAATCGGGCCCGCGTCCTCCAGGCTTCTTCGGCGTCACCCCGCTCTTTGGCGCAGGCTCGATTAAAGTCACTTTGCTTAGCTCATCCTTGTCTTCTAGCTCTGAAGAGAATCTTTGACCGGTCTTGCCGACATGCCCTTCCTTAGGTATCTTCTTCATCGGTTCCGGTATACCCCTCTAGGGATACCGTGCCTTACTTAGCAAAGCTCTTATCTTTGTTCTGGTAAGAATAATTCCGGTATCTTGATGCTCAAACCATCCGGTTTGGCATGCCTTTGGCATACCGGGGTCATCCCCAACATTACTCCAGCTGGTATAGTCTGGCGGATTCTATCCTACAGACCATGCCAGTTTCTCTTGTTTGTAGGATACCGGTTTAATCTTTTTGGCGTTGAGCTTGGATTCGGCATCTTTGCCCGGACTCACGTTTTCTCTCTTTGCAAGGTATCTTCCGGTATGTTTTTCTCCGGTATCTTAACCATTAACTCTCTCCTCGGCGAAGTCGAGAATTTCTCGGGCCCCGCCTGTCAGTGACATGCGCCTGGTGCGCGCAGTGTCGGGGTCACTTCCCTTCGACTTCCGCGCGCGCATTAAATGCCTCACATCGGATCCCAGTCGCCACTCCGGATCCATGTGCACCTCCGTGTGGCTTTCCCTTTTACGCGTGTATCGTCACGCCACGTGGCGGACTGTGGAACGAACCGTCGCGGCCCGCGGAGCGAACCGCTGCGGCCCGACGGTTTTCGGCCCACCTTCTCTCTTCCTTTATAAGGCAGAACCGCCCCCTCTTCTTCCTCTTCTCGCATTCTCCGCTCTCTCGCGCACTGTGCCTCTTGCTGTCTGCGCCTCCGCCGTTCTCCGTCCGCCGTTCTTCGCTCAAGCCCCGCCGTCCGGTGAACTTGCTCCGCTTCTTCGCCGGACTTCACCGCGCGGAGATTCTTCGCAGCGTTCCTCTCGCGACCGCTGCATTCACGCTTCTTCGAGCTCTTCTCCGCTCCGCCGTCGACGGAACTCCTCGGCGACCGCAGGCCCGCTACTTCATCGGCAAACCTCTTCTGCAGCGACTGCGCCGCCTCAGGTTAGGTCTAATCTTAGTTTGCTTCCCTTTTGCTCGTTTTCTGGATCTTGGGTCGATAGTGTTTTTATTTCCCCTTTTTCTTTTGCTTTTTCTCTTACTCGTAGATCTTCGCGCGGGGGCAAATTGTGGGATTCCTGTTTTTCTGCATCTAACCTTATGTCTAGCGAGGAGTCATCTTCCGCTTCATCTTCCTCTGCCTATTCCTCCGGTAGCCGGCATAGCCAATCCTCTGATAGATCAACCGCCGATCCTGTTCCGATGGATACCGACTCCGGTAGCCACCAAGAATCCGGTAGCTCTAGCCAAGCTTCCGGTGTAGATCCTTCCGGTGTGACACGTGGAGCCTAGATGGGCTCCAATGTTACCCAGTATGAGATTGACTGGCTATACCGGTCCCGTAGGATTCGGAGGGAGTAACCTGCCGGCGACGAGATTGAACCGGTGCTCGAGCCCGGTGAACATGTCATTTTTCTTGCTCACTTTGAGCGCGGCTTCAGCCTTCCTGTCTCCGAGTTCTTCCGGAAATTCTTAGATTTCTACGAACTTCAACCTCACCATCTTCCCGGCAATGCCGTTTTTTACCTTTCCTGCTTTGCCACCTTCATGGAGGCTTATATTGGCACTCGTCCCATTCGCGAGACGTTTGCCCTCTTCTTTGCTCTATGGATCAATTCCGCTCAGGGCAAGGAAATTCCTAAACCCAAACCCCCCGTTCAATGCGGGTCTTGTATCATCGGCTCCCGCCAAGGGAGCCCTTTCTTCAAATTTTCCGGTCTCGAATCATGCCGGTTATGGCAAGCGACCTTCTTCTACGTGAAGAACAACGGCGCCGCAAATCTCATCGATCTGCCGCCTTTTAATCCGGCGCCGCCCAGCAGAGCCAAATGGAGCTACAACCCGAAGTCGGATCATATCGAAACCAACCGGGTGGTACGCTTCATGGCGAACCTGGTGAAGGAGACTAACATCTGCTCCGATGATATTATCCGCACCTTCATCTCGCGCCGGTGCTTCCTCTCAAGCGCGGCGGCACAAGATGAGCGAGATGTATGGTCCTGGTGATCCCACCAAGATTACCGGCCTTCCTCTCAGCAAGAAGGACGTCGTCCGCAAGGCTAGGCAGATCTGCCAGACTGCCATGCCGGATGATTGGGAATGGGGCCTCCTGCCTCTCAGTACTACTAACCCTCCGACCCAAGAAGTAAGAGATTACGCAACTCGGGTCGGCTTACCGGTAACTTTTATGCTGTTGTTAACCTTCTTTTTACTTGTTTCAGGCCAAGGACCGCTTCCCCTCTATTCACGCAGAGCGACGAGGCCCCTGCGTGAAGCGCGCCCTAGATTCTGTTGACCCGGATCCTTTCATCCGTTGGCAGGACCTGAAGATGGGCAAGACCAAAGCTTCGCGCCTCGGCCCGTCCGTGCCGGAACCAACCGGTTCCTCGGACGACCTGACCTTGCTCGAGGTACTTTTCTTTTTCGATTTCTTATACTTTTTCCATTATTGTTCCTTAGTAGATGTTCTCTTAGCTATCTCGAACCTGCAGATCCACGAGCACGCGCTGCCCCTGCGAGCCGAGGCCGGTCACGAGTTCGTGGACAAGCTCATGGCCCAGGGCCAGAAGAACAAGGTCGGCATCGACGCCGGTTCCAGCCGAAGCGCTTCCGGACGGAGCCCTTGGGGCAAAAGGAAGTAGGTGTGAGGCTACAAGCGCAGATCTTGACCTCCTCTGGGTAAGCTCCGTTTTCTTGCTTGTTTCTTTTTGCCAAGTTCTTTTTTCGGTTTCTTTTTTTCCAACTCTCTCTTTTTCTTTTACTCAGCCCTGCGCTCAAGCTTGGCCCAAGGCCTGGGGGCTCTGAGGGTACCGCAAGGACCTCAACCCCTCCTCCTCACTCAAGCCCGGCACCATGCAGTGCCGGCAACATCTGCCTCCCCTGGGGGGGCACTGAGTTCGGGCGTGCGGCCCCTACACGCCAGAACACCGCGCGGAGGAGGGACTTTGTCTCCCCTCCTGAAAACCAAGACACCGGCGCCGCAACATCGGCGCCGAGGAAGAAGCTGCGGGCGGGCGGAACCTCGGTTCCTCCCGTCATGAAAGAAGAAGAAGACTTTGGAACTTCCGTGCCGAAAGCTCCAACTTGGGTGACGCGCCTCGCCCTTCTCGAGAACTGCTCGACGCCACCGCCGGGAGCTCCTCGCCCGAACCATCCGGCGCCACTCCAACTCCGCCGCCGCCCAAGACCTCAAAGCTCATCAAGGGAAAGGCGACGGCCTCCGGCGCCCCCTCCGTGGTCCGCAGCCCTTGGTGCTGCACGTTTCTCGCCGCCGGCGCTGCGGCGAGAAGGCCACCGGCCTGCTCGGCCGGATCACCGAGTTCCAGCGCGAAGGCCGGGAGCTGGGGCATCTGCTACAGAAGTGGAACGCCGTGGACATGTCCCCGGCGACCCGCGGTATGGGCAAGGATAGGCTGCCGCGCCTGGCCCTGTTGGAGACCGGTCCTCCGAGGAGCACTTCATGCGGCTTCGTCGAGCCGTCAAGGAGCTGGATAGCGCGTGGTATGATGCCACGAACAACTTGATGGTAAGTTCCACCAACTCTCTTCAACTTTTACCGGTTTCCCTGCTTCCGGATCTTTTCTATCTTTTCTTTAATTTCATTTCTCTCTTTTTTATTGAATCTTGTCTATCTTCCCAGTCCCGAGTTTTGTGTTGAGAGCTTGGCTCTTGCACGAAACAACTTAGAAAACGCGTGAAACGGCATGCGGTCCCGAGTTTGGGTTAAGATCTTTGTTCTTAGCGCGAAACTTATCTTAAACGTGAAACCGGCATAGCCAGTCCCGAGTTTCGGGTTAAGATCTTTGTTCTTAGCGCTAAACATCTTTCTTACGAAACCGGCATAGCCAGTCCCCGAGTTTGGTTAAGATCTTTGTTCTTAGCGCGAAACTTATCTTAGAAACGCGCGAAACCGGCATAGCCAGTCCCCGAGTTTGCCGGAACAGTCCCCGGGATGATTCCGGTACGAAAATTGATTCCGATTTCGGGCTTGGTTTGATTGATGGTTCTCTTAAGTGTGCCAAGGCTATTCCGGGAGGAATTTCCTGCCTAGATGAGCCCAGCTTGGACAAAGCATCCGCGGCTTCATTTTCCGCTCGCGGCACATGGTGAAACTCACAGCCCTCAAAGAAGCCGGCAATCTTTTGCACATGAAACCGGTACAAAGCCATGTTAGCATCCTTCGCGTCCCAATCCCCGGAACATTGTTGCACCACAAGATCTGAATCTCCATAGCAAATGATCCGGTGCGCACCGATTTCTTTTGCGAGCTTTAACCCATGGATCAGAGCCTCGTACTCAGCTACATTATTTGATGCCCTGAAATGCACTTGCAGAACATACCGGAGATGATCTCCCTTAGGCGAGGTAAGCACCACACCAGCACCTAGACCCTCTTTTAGTTTGGATCCATCGAAGTGCATCTTCCAGTATTCTATCTTTTGATCCGGCGGCTTGTATTGCATTTCCGCCCAATCCACCAGGAAATCAGCCAAAGCTTGTGACTTTATGGCATCTCTTCTTTCGTACACCGGTACATATGGTGATATCTGGATTGCCCACTTTGCAATCCTACCGCTAGCATCTTTGTTGCACATGATATCGGAAATGGGTGCCTCGCTCACCACTTTCATGGGGTGCTCTTCAAAGTAGTGCTTGAGCTTGGTGGCGGCCATGTACACGCCATAAGTCATCTTTTGGAAGTGAGGGTAGTTTTGTTTTGAGAGGGAGAGCACCTCGCTCAGGTAGTATACCGGCCTATGGATGGTTTTTCCTTCCTCTTATCTTTCAACCACAACTACCACACTCACAACCCGGTTTGTTGCTGCTATATACAATAGCATAGGCTCTCTCTCTAGAGGTGAAGCCAGTATAGGCGCCGTAGCCAGCATTGTTTTGAGCTCTTTGAACGCTGCGTCTGCCTGGGGGGTCCTGATACGTCTCCGACGTATCGATAATTTCTTATGTTCCATGCCACATTATTGATGATATCTACATGTTTTATGCATACTTTATGTCATATTTATGCGTTTTCCGAAACTAACCTATTGACGAGATGCCGAAGTGCCAGTTCTTTTCTGCTGTTTTTGGTTTCAGAAATCCTAGTAAATATTCTCGGAATCGGACGAAATCAACGCCCGGCATCTTAGAATCCCGGAAGCATCAGAACACCCGAGCCACGAGAGAGGGACACGGGCCCCCGGGTGATGGGCGCGACCCGGGGTGGCCGCCCCTGTGGTGACACCGCCTCGTTGACCCTCCGACGCCGCCTCTTCGCCTATTTAAGCCTCCTCGACCTAAAACTTCGATACGGAAAAGCCACGGTACGAGAAACCTTCCAGAGCCGCCGCCATCGCGAAGCCAAGATCTGGGTGACAGGACTCTCTATTCCGGCACGCCACCGGGATGGGGAAGTGCCCTCGGAAGGCTTCTCCGTCGACACACCGCCATCTTCATCACCGCTGCTGTCTCCCATGAGGAGGGAGTAGTTCTCCATCGAGCTCGGGCTGTACCGGTAGCTATGTGGTTCATCTCTCTCCCTATGTACTTCAATACAATAATCTCATGAGCTGCCTTACATGATTGAGATTCATATGATGATGCTTGTAATCTAGATGTCATTATGCTAGTCAAGTGGATTTTACTTATGTGATCTCCGGAGACTCCTTGTCCCACGTGTGTAAAGGTGACAGTGTGTGCACCGTGTGGGTCTCTTAGGCTATATTTCACAGAATTACTTATTCACTGTTATGAATGGCATAGTGAAGTGCTTATTTATATCTCTTTATGATTGCAATGTGTTTGTATCACAATCTATCTGTGTGCTACTCTAGTGATGTTATTAAAGTAGTTTATTCCTCCTGCACGGTGTAATGGTGACAGTGTGTGCATCGTGTTAGTACTTGGCGTAGGCTATGATTGTGATCTCTTGTAGATTATGAAGTTAACTATTGCTATGATAGTATTGATGTGATCTATGCCTCCTTTCGTAGCGTGAAGGTGATGTGTGCTATGTTAGTACTTGGTTTGGTTATGTTGATCTGTCATGCACTCTAAGGTTATTTAAATATGAACATCGAATATTGTGGAGCTTGTTAACTCCGGCATTGAGGGTTCGTGTAATCCTACACATTTAGTGGTGTTCATCATCCAACAAGAGGGTGTAGAGTCTAGCATCTATTTATTTATTCTGTGATCAATGTTGAGAGTGTCCACTAGTGAAAGTATAATCCTAGGCCTTGTTCCTAAATACTATCATTTTGCTTGTTTCTTGTTCTGCATCTCTACTTTGCAATATTACCACCATCAACCACACGCCGTCCTGGATAGCAAAGCACTTTTACTGGTCTTTACTTGCTATACTTATTCATACCACCGTATTTCACTATCTCTTCGCGAGACTAGTGCACCTATTAGGTGTGTTGGGGACACAAGAGACTTCTTGCTTTGTGGTTGCGGGGTTACATGAGAGGGATATCTTTGACCTCTTCCTCCCTGAGATCGATAAACCTTGGGTGATCCACTTAAGGGAAACTTGTGTTCTACAAACCTCTGCTCTTGGAGGCCCAACTTGTCTCAAGAATAGAAGCACCGTACACATCAAGCACTTTTAAGTTGCCTGAGGGAGGAAAGGTAAAGGCACTCATACTCCGGTTCAACATACTTTTCTGGCGCCATTGTGTTTGTGCTCGAAGCTATTTCCTTTAGATCCTGCAATTGCATCTTTTTGTTTCTTGTTTACACTAGTAAGGCATAATGGACAACAATGAGCTTCTTATTCTATTTCTTGATTTAAGACATGGATGGTTTGATCCGAAAATTAAAAAACCCATGGAACATATTAGTATGAACACTTTGAACACCATTGTTGCTAATGATATGGAAAATTCTAAGCTTGGGGAAGCTGGCTTTGATGAGCATGATCTTTTTAGTCCCCCAAGCATTGAGGAGAAAATTTACTTTGATGATACTTTGCCTCCTATTTATGATGATTATAATGATAGTAGCCTTTTGGTGCCGCCTGTTATGGAGGATATATTTGATTATGATTACAATATGCCTCCTATATATGATGATGAGAATAATAATGATAGCTACTTTGTTGAATTTGCTCCCACTACAACTAATAAAATTGATTATGCTTATGTAGAGTAATAATTTTATGCATGAGACTCATGATAAGAATGCTTTATTTGATAGTTATATTGTTGAGTTTGCTCATGTTGCTACTGAAAGTTATTATGAGAGAGGAAAATATGGTTGTAGAAATTTTCATGTTACTAAAACACCTCTCTTTTTGCTGAAAATCTTGAAGCTGCACTTGTTTTATCTTTCTATGCTTGTTGCATTATGCTTCTTGAACTTGTTTATTTACAAGATTCCTTTTCATAGGAAGCATGTTAGGCTTAAAAGTGTTTTGAATTTGCTTCTTGATGCTCTCTTTTTTGCTTCAAATACTATTTCTTGCGAGTGCATCATTAAAACTGCTGAGCCCATCTTAATGGCTATAAATAAAGAACTTCTTGGGAGATAACCCATGTGTTTATTTTGCTACAGTACTTTTATTTTATATTTGTGTCTTGGAAGTTGTTACTACTGTAGCAACCTCTCCTTATCTTAGTTTTGTTGCATTGTTGTGTCAAGTGAAGTCTTTGATAGTAAGGTTCATACTAGATTTGGATTACTACGTAGAAACAGATTTCTTGCTGTCACGAATCTAGGCCTAATTCTCTGTAGGTAACTCATAAAATTATGCCAATTTACGTGAGTGATCCTCAGATATGTACGCAACTTTCATTCAATTTGAGCATTTTCATTTGAGCAAGTCTGGTGCCTCAATAAAATTTGTCTTTACGAACTGTTCTGTTTTGACAGATTCTGCCTTTTATTTCGCATTGTCTGTTTTGCTATGCTTGATGGATATTTCGATTCCATTGACTTTCAGTAGCTTTGTGCAATGTCCAGAAGTGTTAAGAATGATTAAGTCACCTCTGAACATGTGAGTTTTTGATTATGCACTAACCCTCTAATGAGTTGTTTCGAGTTTGGTGTGGAGGAAGTTTTCAAGGGTCAAGAGAGGAGGATGATACAATATGATCAAGAAGAGTGAAAGCTCTAAGCTTGGGGATGCCCGGTGGTTCATCCCTGCATATTTCAAGAAGACTCAAGCATCTAAGCTTGGGGATGCCCAAGGCATCCCCTTCTTCATCGACAAATTATCAGGTTCCTTCTCTTGAAACTATATTTTTATTCGGTCACATCTTATGTACTTTACTTGGAGCGTCTGTGTGTTTTGTTTTTGTTTTTGTTTGAATAAATGCTTGTGGGAGAGAGACACGCTCCGCTGGTTCATATGAACACATGTGTTCTTAGCTTTTAATTTTCATGGCGAAGGTTGAAACTGCTTCGTTAATTGTTATGGTTGGAAACGGAAAATGCTACATGTAGTAATTGGTAGAATGTCTTGGATAATGTGATACTTGGCAATGTTGTGTTCATGATTAAGCTCTTGCATCATATACATTGCACCTATTAATGAAGAAATACATAGAGCATGCTAAAATTTGGTTTGCATAATTGGTCTCTCTAAGGTCTAGATAATTTCTAGTATTGAGTTTGAACAACAAGGAAGACGGTGTAGAGTCTTATAATGTTTACAATGTGTCTTTTATGTGAGTTTTGCTGCACCGCTTCATCCTTGTATTTGTTTCAAATAGCCTTGCTAGCCTAAACCTTGTATCGAGAGGGAATACTTCTCATGCATCCAAAATCCTTGAGCCAACCACTATGCCATTTGTGTCCACCATACCTACCTACTACATGGTATTTCTCGCCATTCCAAAGTAAATTGCTTGAGTGCTACCTTTAAACAATTCAAAATTTATCACCTATGATTTGTGTCAATGTTTTATAGCTCATGAGGAAGTATGTGGTGTTTATCTTTCAATCTTGTTGGGCAACTTTCACCAATGGACTAGTGGCTTCATCCGCTTATCCAATAAATTTGCAAAAAGAGCTGGCAATGGGATTCCCAGTCCCAAATTAATTAATAAAAATAGACACTCCTCCATGGTATGTGATTGTTGGACGGCACCCGAAGGATTCGGTTAGCCATGGCTTGAGAAAGCAAAGGTGGGGAGGAGTGTCATCATAATAAAACTAAAATAAAAGGCACTCCTTCATGGTATGAGATTGTTGGCAGGCACCGAAGGATTCGGTTAGCCATGGTTTGTGAAAGAAAGGTTGGAAGGAGTGCCACACAAAAATAAAAATAAAATGGGAGCCGCTCTTTGAAGGTTTGTCCGGCAAGGGGTTAGAGTGCCCACTACCATTCGTTGACAACAACAAACACCTCTCAAAACTTTACTTTTATTGCTGTCTATATGTTTTCAAAATCAAAGCTCTAGCACAAATATAGCAATCGATGCTTTCCTCTTTGAAGGACCATTCTTTTACTTTTATTGTTGAGTCAGTTCACCTATCTCTCTCCACCTCAAGAAGCAAACACTTGTGTGAACTGTGCATTGATTCCTACATACTTGCATATTGCACTTGTTATATTACTCTATGTTGACAATATCCATGAGATATACATGTTATAAGTTGAAAGCAACCGCTGAAACTTCATCTTCCTTTGTGTTGCTTCAATGCCTCTACTATGAATTATTGCTTTATGAGTTAACTCTTATGCAAGACTTATTGATGCTTGTCTTGAAGTACTATTCATGAAAAGTCTTTGCTATATGATTCATTTGTTTACTCATGTCATTTACATTGTTTGGATCGCTGCATTCATTACATATGCTTACAATAGTATGATCAAGGTTATGATGGCATGTCACTCCGAAATTATCTTTGTTATCGTTTTGCTCGGGACGAGCAGAACTAAGCTTGGGGATGCTGATACGTCTCAGACGTATCGATAATTTCTTATGTTCCATGCCACATTATTGATGATATCTACATGTTTTATGCATACTTTATGTCATATTTATGCGTTTTCCGGAACTAACCTATTGACGAGATGCCGAAGGGCCAGTTCTGTTTTACTGCTTTTGGTTTCGAAATCCTAGTAAGGAAATATTCTCGGAATCGGACGAAATCAACGCCAGCATCTTAGAATCCCCGGAAGCATCCGGAACACCGAGAGCCACCAGAGGGGGGACACAGGGCCCCCAGGTGATAGGCCGCGCGGCCCAGGGGTGGCCCGCGCCCCCCTGTGGTGACACCGCCTCGTTGACCCTCCGATGCCGCCTCTTCGCCTATTTAAGCCTCCTCGACCTAAAACTTCGATACGGAAAAGCCACGGTACGAGAAACCTTCCAGAGCCGCCGCCATCGCGAAGCCAAATGCGGGGACAGGAGTCTGTTCCGGCATGCCGCCGGGACGGGGAAGTGCCCCGGAAGGCTTCTCCATCGACACCACCGCCATCTTCATCACGCTCTGTCTCCCATGAGGAGGGAGTAGTTCTCCATCGAGCTCGGGGGCCGGTAGCTATGTGGTTCATCTCTCTCCCTATGTACTTCAATACAATAATCTCATGAGCTGCCTTACATGATTGAGATTCATATGATGATGCTTGTAATCTAGATGTCATTATGCTAGTCAAGTGGATTTTACTTATGTGATCTCCGGAGACTCCTTGTCCCACGTGTGTAAAGGTGACGGTGTGTGCCGTGTGGGTCTCTTAGGCTATATTTCACAGAATACTTATTCACTGTTATGAATGGCATAGTGAAGTGCTTATTTATATCTCTTTATGATTGCAATGTGTTTGTATCACAATTTATTCGTGTGCTACTCTAGTGATGTTATTAAAGTAGTTTATTCCTCCTGCACGGTGTAATGGTGACAGTGTGTGCATCGTGTTAGTACTTGGCGTAGGCTATGATTGTGATCTCTTGTAGATTATGAAGTTAACTATTGCTATGATAGTATTGATGTGATCTATGCCTCATTTCGTAGCGTGAAGGTGACAGTGTGCATGCTATGTTAGTACTTGGTTTGGTTATGTTGATCTCATGCACTCTAAGGTTATTTAAATATGAACATCGAATATTGTGGAGCTTGTTAACTCCGGCATTGAGGGTTCGTGTAATCCTACACATTTAGTGGTGTTCATCATCCAACAAGAGGTGTAGAGTCTAGCATCTATTTATTTATTGTTATGTGATCAATGTTGAGAGTGTCCACTAGTGAAAGTATAATCCCTAGGCCTTGTTCCTAAATACTGCTATCGCTGCTTGTTTCTGTTCTACTGCATCTCTACTGCCTGCAATATTACCACCATCAACCCACAGTCCTGGATAGCAAAGCACTTTTCTGGTGCCGTTGCTCTGCTCATACTTATTCATACCACCTGTATTTCACTATCTCTTCGTTGAACTAGTGCACCTATTAGGTGTGTTGGGGACACAAGAGACTTCTTGCTTTGTGGTTGCAGGGTTGCATGAGAGGGATATCTTTGACCTCTTCCTCCCCGAGATCGATAAACCTTGGGTGATCCACTTAAGGGAAACTTGCTGCTGTTCTACAAACCTCTGCTCTTGGAGGCCCAACACTGTCTACAAGAATAGAAGCACCCGTAGACATCAGGTCCAGACGAACGTATCAGATTTTTTCATGAGAGCATAGAGCGGCAGAGCTTTTTCTCCCAACCTGCTTATGAACCGGCTTAGCGATGCCAAGCTTCGGTAAACTTCTGCATGTCTTTGAGATCGCGCGGTATGGTCTTTCGATTGCCCTTTTTACCGGATTGACCTCAATGCCCCGACTTGATACGAAAGCCAAGCAACTTGCCGGCAGGGACACCAAAGGTACATTTTGCCGGATTGAGCTTCATCCGAAATCTTCTCAAGTTATCAAATGTTTGCCGGAGGTCATCGATTAAGGTTTCTTTTACCTTAGTTTTTACCATAACATCGTCCACATAGACTTGCACATTTTTTCCAATTTGGTTAAACAAGCATTTTTGCATACGGCGCTGGTACGTTGCACCAGCGTTGCGCAAACCAAAAGGCATAGTGACATAGCAATAAGCCCCGTGCGGGGTAATGAACGCAGTTTTTATTTGATCTTCCTTTTTCAGGGGGATTTGGTGGAAACCGGAATAAGCATGCAAGAAAGACAACAGCTCACATCCTGCAGTGGAATCAATCACTTGATCGATCCGGGGTAACGGGAAAGGGTCTTTCGGGCAAGCTTTGTTCAGGTTGGTGTAGTCGATGCACATGCGCCACACCTTTGGAGCCTTTGCTTCCGGGTTCTCTTCTTTCTTCTTCTCGACCAGCACCGGATTGGCTAGCCATTCAGTGTGCAGTACTTCCACGATGAAATCGGCAACCAGTAACTTTGTCACCTCTTCTCCAATGATCTTTCTCCTGTCTTCAGCAAACCGGCGCAGCGGCTGCCTTATCGGCTTTGCATCTTTCCGGACATTCAATGAGTGCTCAGCCAGTTCCCTCGGAACACCTACCAAGTCATCGAGACCAGGCAAAGATATTCCGATTCTCACGAGAGGAAGGCGCGCTTTCCTATGCCTCATTCATGCCGGCACCGTCTGAGCAGTGCGCTCGAGGTGCGGGTCGCACAATGTCCCTTGTTTCTTTTGTCGACTTGAATGCCGGTGTGCCCAGGTTTGCACTCATTGCCGCTAAACTCAGCTGTGGTGAGCCAGCCAACTGCAGTTTGCATCCTCCTTTTTCTTCGGCGATCACGGTGATTCTGCCAGGTTTGATCCGGCGGAAGCTGTTTCCAGTGAAACTTTGTAGTTTCCCACCATAGTTAAGGGTCCACGAGGTGCCGGCATCTTCATCTTGAGATATGCCATGTGAGTCGAGGCCATGAAAGCAGCCAATGCCGGTCTCCCCAGCAAAGCATGGTAAGGACTATCTAAGTCCACCACCTCAAACTCAAGATTTTCAACAGTTGTCACGTCCTCCAAACGATACATCCACCCGGACCTTTCCAACCGGTGCACAGGACAGGCCCGGAACGATTCCATGGAAAGTCGTACGCGTTGGCTCAAGCATGTTTTCTGTTATGCCCAGCATGTTCATGGTGTGCCGGTACATGATATTTATGTTGCTGCCGTTGTCTACCAGCACCTTGCTGAACTTGACTCGAGCGTTTGGCCCCTGCATGATTGGGTCCAAGACAAGAGCATAGCCACCCGGGTTAGGCATGATCTTTGGGTGATCCTTGAACGACCACGAGATCTCTTGATCAGACCACAGCATGTATTTTGGTACTGCCGGCATTACCGCATTTACTTCCATAGAACGGCGATGCAGGCTCTGTCTGTCGGTTGGCTCGGTTACGAACACAACGCAGCACATATCTGGATCATGGTAAACATTCCGGCCCAAAGGTGCCGGTGGAGGTGGTTGGCCATTGCCTTCTCCCACCTGGTTAACTTGCTGGTATTGCTGCCGGTTTGGCTGTACCGGTAAGGCGGTTGCCCGATGGCGGTGGTGGTGGTGGTAGCTGTTGTTGCCGCGGCATGTCTTGCGGTGGTTGTGCATCTTTTACCGTTCCCTTTTGCATCAAGTACTTGGTCCAGGTACAATCCTTTGTCAGATGGTTTGATGGGTGTGCCGGATTCGGTGTGTGCCACCGGCAAGGTTGGTCCATGGCAGCTTCCATGGTGTACTTCGCGGGTTCTTGCCAGTTCTTTTTATGGCCCCAAAGTTTCTTTTCTACCCACTGTTTCTTAGGACCCGCCCATGGCTGCGATCCGGTTCTCTGTCTCTGACTGCCGCTGGCCTCAAGTTTTCTTGTGCGACAACTTGCTGCGGACCGTACCTTCGATCCGGAAAATCTTCCCTTCTTTTGTTGTTTCGGTTATCCCGGTGTTGCTCTTGGCGCTGCTGTTCCGGCTCAGGTTGTACTGTCGGCTGCGTTGGGTCTCCCAACGCATAGCTATCCGCCACACGTATCATCTCTGCCAACGTTGTCGGCATGTTCCGCTGCAGCTTTTGCCACAACGGCGAACCTCTTCTCACTGCTAAACCAAGCAATGGCTTGTGCCTCTATCACCCCTTCACAGGAGTTCCTTGTAGTGTTCCACCGGGCCAGATAGTCCCGGTCTGTTTCATTTCTGTATGCACAGAGCGAGCTGCTTGCCTGTTTGGCCTTTGATAGGTGCTGCTGAAGTTGCTCACAGCTTCCTCAAAGTCCAACCAACCATTTATACTTCCTGCCGGCAAGTTGTTCAGCCAAATTCTTGCCGGTCCTACCAAGAATGATGGTATGATTCTCACGGCCCAATTCCTCCTCCTGCTACGGTTCCTCCGCCGCCTGCGACGTATACCGCGGTCACGTAATCCGCGAGTCAGTCTTCCGGCTTCGTGGTGCCATCGTATGTTTTTGTGTCACGGGGCAACATAAAGTTGCGAACTAGTGGTTTTTCTTTCATGATCCTTGGGCCAAAACACTTTGGGCCCGGGGGACCTTCTTCCTCGATCATTTCTGACAAGTATACTCTATCCAGACGGTGCCTCGCATCCCGTTCTGGTAGGTATCTTTCTCCCAAGCGTTCCCCCAACGGGTTCCGGTATGCTGCCGGTCTTGTGGAATCAGCCTCATCATATCATTCTCGTACCGCGGCCCTTGCCTGCCGGTACCTTGGGGGATCTATTTCCTCCTCATCGTACGCCGCCCTTGCAGCTCGATAATTTTGCCCGGTTTCTTGTCTACCGGCATGATTGTTTCCGGCATAGCCTTCTTTGGCGTAGCCTCTGTTTGCCCCCCTTTTCTACCGGCATCATATTGCCCGGCTTGTTGCTTTAAGCAGGACCGGATCATACAGTCATCCTGCGCATTCTTTTTCTCCTTGTCCGGATGGGGGAAGCTGCCCATGGGACTTGCTACCGGCATTCCTTGTCGAACGGATTTTGAAGCCACAGCCTTGTTCAGCTTATCAAGCTGCTCAGCGTTTTGCTGCTCGATAGTTTCAAGAAGTTCCCGGACACGCTCTTGTTGTTTTGCCGGAGCGTCCCGGAAAGCGATTCACACGGTTACCTGACTTCATGACTTTTATTGTTTTATCCAGACTCTTTGTACTTAGGTTTTTCTACTATGCTCACAGATGCAGTGTGCGGCATGAATTTCTTTACGCAGATCTTGGTCTAGATTGCGAGCCTTAAGCCGGTTTTCCGGTATCCTAGCAGCATGAGCGCTAATAGAAGCAAAGCCATGGGCAGCGTTATACTCACGTACGGTTAGGTTCAGCTCGCGCTGCCCCCGGCGACGTCCTTGCTCTCGAGTATCTTCGGCGTTGCGCCTCCAGCTCCGCCTGAGCCGCTGCCGGGTCGATGTTCTGCGCGATGGGGGTGGCGAGGATGTTCATCGCCGCTGGAGTGGTGTTTCCGGTGGTGCGGATGATGCCCCCGCAGCGCGCGCGTCCAGCGGTGGCTTGGCCGCACGGGTCGAAACCGCACGCCCAGCACCTTCTTCCACAGCTCCTTTGCCGGTGTCGACCGCGCCTGCCATCATCACCTCCACGCTGCCAGGAGCGCGACCAGCATGTAGCCATCTTGGCGGATCCGGCGCCCACGCACCGGCGAGAGGCGCTGGCGCACGGGAACGGTGCCGAAGTAGATGCGGTGGCTGCCGAACTCGATGATGCGGCCGTTCTTGGGAAGATGCCGCCGTTGGCGAAGCAGCCCGCGTTGTCGTTGATGAAGTCCATGGCGTAGATGCGCTGCACCAACGCGGAGACCGTACGGCGGCGGCGACGTCGAGGATGCCCGCCCGAATGTGAACTCCGACAAGCGCCACTTCATGCCCCACGGTGGCCGCCAACTGTCGTCGTGGCGAACGAGCAGATGCCATGGGATGGCTTAAGTTGGGGTCGAATGGGCGCTAGAGGATTCGGGGAGGGTTTGCGATTAGATGGGATGAACTTCCGGATGCTTTCCTCAAGAACACAACCAAAGGCAGGTATGCAAGAAGAAAGACAAGAGGAAG
Source organism: Lolium multiflorum (assembly GCA_030979885.1). Classification (NCBI taxonomy): domain Eukaryota; kingdom Viridiplantae; phylum Streptophyta; class Magnoliopsida; order Poales; family Poaceae; genus Lolium; species Lolium multiflorum. Next base: position 241,414,940 of record CM061751.1, on the reverse strand, counting down.
AACTCTGCTCTAGATCGCTTGTTTCATTGATCTCAACATGGTTACAGGTTTGGGCGTACATGAGCGTCTAGGGATTAGCCATCCCGAATACGGGTGTGCCCCTCTCCTTATATAGGGGAGAGGGTGGCTTACAAGGCAAGAAACCCTAATGGCATCTTTGATTGGACAAACTACTTTACAAAGCTACTTTAATCATGGATGACACGGGGTCTTCTTTAATCGACGCCGCGTCCTCCGGCTTCTTTCAGCGTCACCCCTCTCTTTGGCGCCAGGGCTCCGATTAAAGCCACTTTGCTTAGCTCATCCTTGTGTTCTAGCTCTGAAGAGAATCTTTGACCGGTCTTGCCGACATGCCCTTCCTTCCGGTATCTTCTTCATCTGGTTCCGGTATACCCCTCTGGGATACCGGTCTGCCTTTACTTAGCCAAGCTCTTATCTTTGTGCTCTGGTAAGAATATTAAACCGGTATCTTGATGGCTCAAACCATCCGGTTTGGCATGCCTTTGGCATACCGGGGGTCATCCCTCCAACACCACCATCATCACCACCATCCCCATCTACGAGATTGATATCACCCCCCTCATAATTTGTGTTGAATTGAACCCCGGATATTGTTTTTAGTGCTATTGCATGTTCATGATTGGTACTTTGTCATTCTTTCGTGGGAACATTATATATTTAGATTGTGTTGTAATCATTATGCATCTGGTCCATATCATGTTTGACACTTGTGAGTTGTTCCCCATGTTCTTGAGGACATAGGATGATCTGGATACGACTCTATATGATGTGCAATGTGTATTTGGTCAAGTTTTCTATCGTTTATGTTGTTCTATGATGGTTTTATGCGAACATCGATTGCATATTACTTCACCTATATGGGCTCATAGGGCTGCACGTTAATGTAATGCATGAGTGTTGGAGGGGTCGGAATGACAGAAATCGTCTTCCAACACTATGGGTTGCATTAGATGGGTTTATGTCGGGGACCCCAAATCTTATGGCTATGGTGGGATATTTATGTCTTAATGATTCCTATACTTGCTCATGAAAATGGCTCTACGACCCATCGTAAGGGGTGTACTTGCGCATATCTTTGGCTACACCTAACTTAGGCTCCGCCCCTGATTGAATAAAGTTTGACAAAATATTTACCATGTGATGAGGATATCCAGGCCTGGTACACTAGGACAGCCATTGATATGATGATTAAGTCTAAGGTTGTACCAGTATTTTATCATAGTCTTGTTATTAGGAATCAATAATGTAGCCAGGTCATGTGGTGGGCCAAATTAGGGTTTTAATAGTCTATTTGACTTGGGCCTGTCCAAGTCGAATTAGGGTTAGGCCCATGAGTGGGCGTCCCAACCCAATAGGGGTTGGCCGGCCGGCCACCCTCCCCCTCATATAAGGAGGTGGGGCGGCTAGGGTTTCAGTTAGACCAATTTTGATTCAGAATAATGTAGAACCTCGAGTTCAGTTATCTCCCTTCCTATGGGATCGGCGTGTGTGACGGCGTCTCGGACGTTCGTCCAGTTATCCATGAATAAAGACAAGAGAGTTCTTGAGTTGTCAAGAGTGATCATGTGTTCTCGAAGGTCCTTGAATCTGTCAAGGGTAGTCAAGCTTCTTGGCGTGTCTATTCTGCTAGAGGTTCGACGTTCTTCGTCGAGTTGCTCGCCAGATTGGCGTTCCCCATCTTTAGGTTACGTGTATCGCTCACGTGATTGGAAGAATTATCGGATCCTATGGATCAAGGAGATGCACCGTGAAAGATCGGGCCAAGTCCCCGTATCATCTTGGTATCAGAGCGCTAGGTTGATCACGGTGCGGTTTGTTTGTTGTTCGTCATCGTTTTTCTCGATTTGGAGTGGATACCATTGGGTACGTCGCCGCCATACTGTTGGTGAAGATCGAGGAAGCCTTCGTTCATGCGGAGGAGGCGGCGGAAGCAAGGAAGAGAAAGGATTAGAACTGCAGAATCTCTGCCACGACAGGATTTCGGCGAAATTCTCTGCCGCGGCAGGAAAAATCGCGAGGAGGACGAACAGTTCCGTCCGGCGGCCGGCGCCACGACCCGGCCAACCGGCCCTACAACCGGTCGGGCCGATCACATGGCCGGCCGACCGGCCAACAGACCGGCGACTCCGGCGCCCGGGCCGGCTGGACCGGCTGTCAGGCCGGGCGGGTCCGGCGCAAACCGGGTCAGGTGCTTGATACGTCTCAAACGTATCTATAATTTCTTATGTTTCATGCTAGTTTTATGACAATACTCACATGTTTTATATACACTTTATATCATTATTATGCATTTTCCGGCACTAACCTATTAACAAGATGCCAAAGCGCCAGTTCTGTTTCTGCTGTTTTTGGTTTCAGAAATCCTACACAGGAAATATTTTTGGAATTGGACGAAACAAAAGCCCACGGTCTTATTTTCCACGGAGCTGATGTCTACGGGTGCTTCTATTCTTGTAGACAGTGTTGGGCCTCCAAGAGCAGAGGTTTGTAGAACAGCAGCAAGTTTCCCTTAAGTGGATCACCCAAGGTTTATCGAACTCGGGGAGGAAGAGGTCAAAGATATCCCTCTCATGCAACCCTGCAACCACAAAGCAAGAAGTCTCTTGTGTCCCCACACACCTAATAGGTGCACTAGTTCGGCGAAGAGATAGTGAAATACGGGTGGTATGAATAAGTATGAGCAGTAGTAACGGCGCCGAAAAGTGCTTTGCTGTCCAACCGGCGTGTGGTTGATGGTGGTAATATTGCGGACAGTACAGATGCAGAGAACAGTAAACAAACAGCGATAGCGTATTTAGGAACAAGGCCTAGGGATCATACTTTCACTAGTGGACACTCTCAACTTTGATCACAACAGAATAAATAGATAGATGCTAGACTCTACACTCTCTTGTTGGATGATGAACACCACTAACTGTGTAGGATTACACGAACCCTCAATGCCGAAGTTAACAAGCTCGACAATATTCGATGTTCATGTTTAAATAACCTTAGAGTGCATGATAGATCAACACAACTACACCAAGTACTAACATAGCATGCACACTGTCACCATCACACTATGAAGGAGGCATAGATCACATCAATACTATCATAGCAATAATTAACTTCATAATCAAGAGATTACAATCATAACCTACGCCAAGTACTACACGATGCACACACTGTCACCTTTACACCGTGGGGGAGGAATAGACTACTTTAATAACATCACTAGAGTAGCACATAGATAAATAGTGATACAAAACTCATATGAATCTCAATCATGTAAGGCAGCTCATGAGATCATTGTATTGAAGTACATAGGAGAGAGATTAACCACATAGCTACCGGTACAGCCCTTAGCCTCGATGGAGAACTACTCCTCCTCATGGGAGACAGCAGCGGTGATGAAGATGGCGGTGGTGTCGATGGAGGAGCCTTCGGGGGCACTTCCCGTCCCGGCGGCGTGCCGAACAGAGACTCCTGTCCCCAGATCTTGGCTTCGCGATGGCGGCGGCTCTGGAAGGTTTCTCGTACCGTGGCTTTTTCGTATCGAATATTTAGGTCAGGGACCTTTAAATAGGCGAAGAGGCGGAGTCGGAAGGTCGACGAGGTGACGACACAATAGGGGGGCGCGGCCCACCCCAGCTGCGCCCCTCGTCTGGTGGGCCTGTGGTCCCCCTACAGCGGCTCTCGGGTGTTAAGCTTTGGAATTATAAGATCTTGGGCGTTGATTTCGTCCAATTAGAATATTTCCTTACTAGGATTTCGAAACCAAAAACAACAAAAAACAGGCGGCACTTCGGCATCTCGTCAATAGGTTAGTTCCGAAAACGCATAAAATCATCATAAATTGTGAACAAAACATGTAGGTATTGTCATAAAACAAGCATGGAACATAAGAAATTATCGATACGTGAGACGCATCCCCAAGCTTAGTTCCTACTCGTCCTCGAGTAGGTAAACGATAACAAAGATAATTTCTGAAGTGACATGCTACCAACATGATCTTAATCATACTATTGTAAAGCATATGAGATGAATGCAGCGATTCAAAGCAATGGTGAAGACAATGAGTAAACAACTAATCATATAGCAAAGACTTTTCATGAATAGTACTTTCAAGACAAGCATCAATAAGTCTTGCATAAGAGTTAACTCATAAAGCAATAAATTCATAGTAGAGGCATTGAAGCAACACAAAGGAAGATTAAGTTTCAGCGGTTGCTTTCAACTTGTAACATGTATATCTCATGGATAATTGTCAATGCAAAGCAATATAACAAGTGCAATAGGTAAACATGTAAGAATCAATGCACAGTTAACACAAGTGTTTGCTTCTAAGATGGAGAGAAATAGGTAAACCGACTCAGCATAAAAGTAGAAGAAAGGCCCTTCGCAGAGGGAAGCATTGATTGCTATGTTTGTGCTAGAGCTTTTATTTTGAAAACAAGAAACAATTTTGTCAACGGTAGTAATAAAGCATATGTATCATGTAAATTATATCCTACAAGTTGCAAGCCTCATGCATAGTATACTAATAATGCCGCACCTTGTCCTAATTAGCTCGGATTACCTGGATTATCACCGCAATACATATGTTTTAACCAAGTGTCACAAAGGGGTACCTCTATGCCGCATGTACAAAGGTCTAAGGAGAAAGCTCGCATTGGATTTCTCGCTTGTGATTATTCTCAACTTAGACATCCATACCGGGACAACATAGACAACAGATAATGGACTCCTCGTTAATGCATAAGCATTCAACAACAATTAATTTTCTCATATGAGATTGAGGATATTTGTCCAAAACTGAAACTTCCACCATGGATCATGGCTTTAGTTAGCGGCCCAATGTTCTTCTCTAACAGTATGCATGCTCAAACCATTCAACTCATGGTAAATCGCCCTTACTTCAGACAAGGCAGACATGCATAGCAACTCACATGATATTCAACAAAGAGTAGTTGATGGCGTCCCCAGGAACATGGTTATCGCACAACAAGCAACTTATAAGAAATAAAATGCATAAGCACATATTCAATACCACAATAGTTTTTAGGCTATTTGTCATGAGCTATATATTGCATGTAGCACTCAAGCAATTTACTTTGGAATGGCGGAGAAATACCATGTAGTAGGTAGGTATGGTGGACACAAATGGCATAGTGGTTGGCTCAAGGATTTTGGATGCATGAGAAGTATTCCTCTCGATACAAGGCTAGCAAGGTTATTTGAAACAAACACAAGGATGAACGGTGCAGCAAAACTCACATAAAAGACATATTGTAAACATTATAAGACTCTACCGTCTTCCTTGTTGTTCAAACTCAATACTAGAAATTATCTAGACCTTAGAGAGACCAATTATGCAAACCAAATTTTAGCACGCTCTATGTATTTCTTCATTAATAGGTGCAAAGTATATGATGCAAGAGCTTAAACATGAGCACAATAATTGCCAAGTATCACATTATCCAAGACATTTTAGCAATTACTACATGTATCATTTCCCGATTCCAACCATATAACAATTTAACGAAGAAGATTCAACCTTCGCCATGAAAATTAAAAGCTAAGAACACATGTGTTCATACGAACCAGCGGAGCGTGTCTCTCTCCCACACAAGCATTTATTCAAACAAAAACAAAAACAAAAACAAAAACAAACAGATGCTCCAAGTAAAGTACATAGGATGTGACCGAATAAAAATATAGTTTCAAGGGAGGAACCTGATAATTTGTCGATGAAGAAGGGGATGCCTTGGGTATCCCCAAGCTTAGACGCTTGAGTCTTCTTGAAATATGCAGGGGTGAACCAGCGGGGCATCCCCAAGCTTAGAGCTTTCACTCTCCTTGATCATATTGTATCATCTCCCTCTCTTGATCCTTGAAAACTTCCTCCACACCAAACTCGAAACAAACTCATTAGAGGGTTAGAGCATAATCGAAATTCACATGTTCAGAGGTGACACAATCATTCTTAACACTTCTGGACATTGCCTAAAGCTTCTGAAAGTTAATGGAACAAAGAAATCCATCCCACATAGCAAAAGAGGCAATGCGAAATAAAAGGCAGAATATGTCAAAACAGAACAGTCCGTGAAGACGAATTTCTAAGAGGCACCAGACTTGCTCAAATGAAAATGCTCAAATTAAATGAAAGTTGCGTACATATCTGAGGATCACTCACGTAAATTGGCATAATTTTCTGAGTTACCTACAGAGAATTAGGCCCAGATTCGTGACAGCAAGAAATCTGTTTCTGCGCAGTAATCCAAATCTAGTATGAACCTTACTATCAAAGACTTTACTTGGCACAACAATGCAACAAAACTAAGATAAGGAGAGGTTGCTACAGTAGTAACAACTTCCAAGACACAAATATAAAACAAAATTACTGTAGTAAAATAAACACATGGGTTATCTCCTAAGAAGTTCTTTCTTTATAGCCATTAAGATGGGCTCAGCAGTTTTAATGATGCACTCGCAAGAAATAGTAGTTGAAGCAAAAGAGAGTATCAAGAGGCAAATTCAAAACACATTTAAGTCCAACATGCTTCCTATGAAAAGGAATCTTGTAAATAAACAAGTTCATGAAGAGCAAAGTAACAAGCATAGGAGGGTAGAACAAGTGTAGCTTCAAAAATTTCAGCACATAGAGAGGTGTTTTAGTAACATGAAAATTTCTACAACCATATTTTCCTCTCTCATAATAACTTTCAGTAGCATCATGAGCAAACTAAACAATATAACTATCACATAAAGCATTCTTATCATGAGTCTCATGCATAAAATAATTACTACTCCCAACATAAGCATAGTCAATTTTATTAGTGGTAGTGGGAGCAAATTCAACAAAGTAGCTATCATTATTCTTCTCATCATCAAATATAGGAGGCATATCGTAATCATAATCAAATTTATCCTCCATAACAGGCCAAAAGACTACTATCATTATAATCATCATAAATAGGAGGCAAAGTATCATCAAAGTAAATTTTCTCCTCAATGCTTGGGGGACTAAAAAGATCATGCTCATCAAAGCCAGCTTCCCCAAGCTTAGAATTTTCCATAGCATTAGTAACAATAGTGTTCAAAGCATTCATATTAATAACATTCCCATTAGCATGCATATAAAGTTCCATGGGTTTTTTAATTCTCTCTTCAAACACATCATGTCCTAATTCAAGATAAAGTTCATAAAGATCTCTCATATTTTTGTTGTTTTCCATTATGCCTAACTAGTGTAAACAAGAAACAAAAAGATGCAATTGCAGGATCTAAAGGAAATAAGTACTTACAACGGCGGAAAATAGCTTGGTAGCCGAGATCCGGAGTGTGAGTACCTTTTACCTTTCCTCCCCGGCAACGGCGCCAGAAAAGTGCTTGATGTCTACGGGTGCTTCTATTCTTGTAGACAGTGTTGAGCCTCCAAGAGCAGAGGTTTGTAGAACAGCAGCAAGTTTCCCTTAAGTGGATCACCCAAGGTTTATCGAACTCGGGGAGGAAGAGGTCAAAGATATCCCTCTCATGCAACCCTGCAACCACAAAGCAAGAAGTCTCTTGTGTCCCCAACACACCTAATAGGTGCACTAGTTTGGCGAAGAGATAGTGAAATACAGGTGGTATGAATAAGTATGAGCAGTAACGGCCAGAAAAGTGCTTTGCTGTCCAGGACTGGCGTGTGGTTGATGGTGGTAATATTGCGGACAGTACAGATGCAGTAGAACAAGTAAACAAGCAGCAGTATTTAGGAACAAGGCCTAGGGATCATACTTTCACTAGTGGACACTCTCAACTTTGATCACATAACAGAATAAATAGATAGATGCTAGACTCTACACTCTCTTGTTGGATGATGAACACCACTAACTGTGTAGGATTACACGAACCCTCAATCCGGAGTTAACAAGCTCCACAATATTCGATGTTCATGTTTAAATAACCTTAGAGTGCATGATAGATCAACACAACTACACCAAGTACTAACATAGCATGCACACTGTCACCATCACACTATGAAGGAGGCATAGATCACATCAATACTATCATAGCAATAATTAACTTCATAATCTACAAGAGATTACAATCATAACCTACACCAAGTACTACACGATGCACACACTGTCACCTTTACACTGTGCAGGAGGAATAGACTACTTTAATAACATCACTAGAGTAGCACATAGATAAATAGTGATACAAAACTCATATGAATCTCAATCATGTAAGGCAGCTCATGAGATCATTGTATTGAAGTACATAGGAGAGAGATTAACCACATAGCTACCGGTACAGCCCTTAGCCTCGATGGAGAACTACTCCCTCCTCATGGGAGACAGCATCGGTGATGAAGATGGCGGTGGTGTCGATGGAGGAGCCTTCCGGGGCACTTCCCCGTCCCGGCGGCGTGCCGAACAGAGACTCCTGTCCCCCGGATCTTGGCTTCGCGATGGCGGCGGCTCGGAAGGTTTCTCGTACCGTGGCTTTTCGTATCGAAGATTTAGGTCAGGGACCTTAAATAGGCGAAGAGGCGGAGTCGGAAGGTCGACGAGGCGGCGACACAATAGGGGGGCACGGCCCACCCCCTGGCCGCGCCAGCCTACTGTCTGGTGGGCCTGTGGCCCCCCCTCTGGCGGCTCTCGGGTGTTCTAGAAGCTTCGTGGAATTATAAGATCTTGGGCGTTGATTTCGTCCAATTCCGAGAATATTTCCTTACTAGGATTTCTGAAACCAAAAACAACAGAAAACAGAACTGGCACTTCGGCATCTCGTCAATAGGTTAGTTCGGAAAACGCATAAAATCATCATAAAGTGTGAACAAAACATGTAGGTATTGTCATAAAACAAGCATGGAACATAAGAAATTATCGATACGTCGGAGACGTATCAGGAGCCTTCCAGAAGTCCGAAGAGGAAACGAAGAGGAGCCGAGGGGACCCACACCACCTGGCGGCGCGGCCAAGAGGGGGCGCGCCGCCCTATGGTGTGGGCACCTCGGGCGCCCCCGACTCTGCACCTTCACCTACTTAAACCCTATTACCGAGAGCCACGATACGAGAAAAGTTCCAGAGACGCCGCCGCCGCCAATCCCATCTCGGGGATTCAGGAGATCGCCTCCGGCACCCTGCCGGAGAGGGGAATCATCCAGGAGGACTCTACATCACCATGCCCGCCTCCGGACTGATGCGTGAGTAGTTCATCCTTGGACTATGGGTCCATAGCAGTAGCTAGATGGTTGTCTTCTCCTCTTGTGCTATCATGTTTAGATCTTGTGAGCTGCCTATGATGATCAAGATCATCTATTTGTAATGCTACATGTTGTGTTTGTTGGGATCCGATGAATATGGAATACTATGTCAAGTTGATTATTGATCTATCATATATGTGTTGTTTATGATCTTGCATGCTCTCCGTTGCTAGTAGAGGCTCTGGCCAGGTTGATACTTGTAACTCCAAGAGGGAATATTTATGCTCGATAGTGGGTTCATGCCTCCATTGAATCTGGGACAGTGACAGAAAGTTCTAAGGTTATGGATGTGCTGTTGCCAATAGGGATAAAACAACAATGCTTTGTCTAAGGATATTTGTATTGTTTACATTACGCACAATACTTAATGCAATTGTCTGTTTGCAACTTAATACTGGAAGGGTGCGGATGCTAACCCGAAGGTGGACTTTTTAGGCATAGATGCATGTGGATAGCGGTCTATGTTCTTTGTCGTAATGCCCTAAGTAAATCTCATATTAGTCATCATGATATGTATGTGCATTGTTATGCTCTCTCTATTTGTCAATTGCCCAACTGTAATTTGTTCACCCAACATGCTATTTATCTTATCGGAGAGACACCACTAGTGAACTGTGAACCCTGGTCCATTCTTTTACATCTGAATACAATCTACTGCAATCATTGTTCTCTTTTGTTCTTTGCAAACAAACATCATTCTCCACACCATACGTTTAATCCTTTGTTTACGGCAAGCTGGTGAGATTGACAACCTCACCGTTAAGTTGGGGCAAAGTATTTTGATTGTGTTGTGCAGGTTCCACGTTGGCGCCGGAATCCCCGGTGTTGCGCCACACTACACTCCTTCACCAACAACCTTCACGTGGCCTTCATCTCCTAATGGTTCGATAACCTTGGTTTCTTACTGAGGAAAACTTGCTGCTGTACGCATCACACCTTCCTCTTGGGGTTCCCAACGGACGTGTGCTTCACGCGTTATCAAGCTCTTTTCTGGCGCCATTGCCGGGGAGATCAAGACACGCTGCAAGGGGAGTCTCTCACACCCAATCTCTTTACTTTTTTTATTGTCTTGCTTTACTTTATTTTATTATCTGTCTTGTTTGCTTTCTTTATATCAAAAACACACAAAAATTAGTTACTTGCATTTACTTTATTTAATTTAGTTTGCTTTACTTATTTTTATTATTGAAAAAATGAGCACTTCTGAGAACACTAAGTTGTGTGACTTCACTAGCACAAATATTAATGATTTCATATGCACACCTATTGCTCGACTTGCTGCTACAACAGAATTTTATGAAATTAAACCTGCTTTACTAAATCTTGTTATGAGAGAGCAATTTTCTGGTGTTAGTATTGATGATGCTGCCGCCTGATAACCCACAAGTATAGGGGATCGCGGCAGTCTTCGCGGGAAGTAAAACCCAATTTATTGATTCGACACAAGGGGAGACAAAGAATACTTGAAAGCCTTAACAACGGAGTTGTCAATTCAGCTGCACCTGGAAACAGACTTGCTCGCAAGAGTTTATCGGTAACAGTTTTATAGCAAAGCGATAGTGAAATAACAGCAGCAGAGTAACACAGACAGTAGTGATTATAGTAAACAAGAGATTAAAATACTGTAGGCACAGGGATGGATGACGGGCGTTGCATGGATGAGAGAAACTCATGTAACAATCAAAGCATGGCATTTGCAGATAATAATAAAACGGTGTCCAAGTACAAAGCAATCCATAGGCATGTGTTCCATATATAGTCGTACGTGCTCGCAATGAGAAACTTGCACAACATCTTTTGTCCTACCAGCCGGTGGCAGCCGGGCCTCTAGGGAATCTACTGGATATTAAGGTACTCCTTTTAATAGAGTACCGGAGCAAAGCATTAACACTCCGTGAACACATGTGATCCTCACATCACCGCCATCCCCTCCGGTTGTCCCGATTTCTGTCACTTCGGGGCCTTTGGTTCCGGACGGCGACATGTGTATACAACTTGCAGGTAAGATCATAAAACAATGCATATCATGATGAAATAATAACATGTTCAGATCTGAGATCATGGCACTCGGGCCCTAGTGACAAGCATTAAGCATAACAAGTTGCAACAATATCATCAAAGTACCAATTACGGACACTAGGCACTATGCCCTAACAATCTTATGCTATTACATGACCAATCTCATCCAATCCCTACCATCCCCTTCAGCCTACAGCGGGAATTACTCACACATGGATGGGGGAAGCATTGCTGGTCGATGGAGAGGCGTCGGTGGTGATGATGGCGATGATCTCCTCCAATTCCCCATCCCAGCGGAGTGCCAGAACGGAGTTTCTGGTCCCCGAGATGGAGTTTCGCGATGTGGCGGCGTACTGGAGGATTTCTGGTGACTTCGACTTCCTCCTCGCGATTTTTAGATCGAACCCTTTAAGTAGTCCAGAGGGGGGCATCGGAGGCCAGCCGAGGGGGCCACACACTAGGGCGGCGCGCCCCGCCGCCGGCCTGGTGTGTGGGGCCCTGGCCCCACCGCTTGCCCTTACGCTCCGAAGTCTTCTGGTAAAATAGGCCCTTTTGTATAAATTCGAGGATTTTCCCGAAAGTTGAATTTCGCACAAAAACAAGACACCAGAGCAATTCTGAACAGCGTTAGTCCGTTAGTTGTATCCAAAATACACAAATTAGAGGCAAAACAATAGCAAAAGTGTTGGAAAGTAGATACGTTTTGGACGTATCAACTCCCCCAAGCTTAGCTTATTGCTTGTCCTCAAGCAATTCAGTTAACAACTGAGTGCGATAAAGAACTTTCACGAACACATTTGCTCATATGATGTAAATATTCTCATGATATGGCTAACACTTAGGTGGTTCATAATAAGGTACATGCAAATAAGATTATCTAACAGCTATGTCAATCATGGAAAGGTACCAACAATTAATAATAAGCATCATGAATCATGTCTATAAGCAGGATTGCAATATTCATAAAAGGATATGATAAAGTGGTATCTCGCTTGCCCGAATTTGAACAGCAAAACATAAATGCCCAGGCACCTCTGAGGTTCATAGAAAGACTAGAAATAGAGATTGTCAAAGATAAAAGCATCAAAGTTATACCACAATCAATCATATTTTGGGACAAGCATATTATACTAAGAATGACAGTTGTGCTCTCAAGAAAGTGCTCAAAAAAAGGATGGAGACACAACATAAAAGTAAAAGATTGACCCTTCGCAGAGGGAAGCAGGGATTAACATGCGCTAGAGCTTTTCATTTTTAAAATAGGAGTAAAATCATTTTGAGAGGTGTTTGTTGTTGTCAACGAATGGTAATGGGTACATCAACTACCTCGCCAACCAGAATTTCAAGAGCGGCTCCCATGAAGGACGTTATTTCTACCAGCAAGGTAGATCATCCCTCTTCTCTTTTGTTTACACATGTACTTTAGTTTTATTATAGGTGACACTCCCCCAACCTTTGCTTACACAAGCCATGGCTAACCGAATCCTCGGGTGCCTTCCATCAATCTCATACCATGGAGGAGTGTCTATTTGCAAAATTAAGTTGCTTACTGATGAATCAGAGCAAAACATGTGAAGAGAATTATTAATGAAGTTATTAGTTGGGGCTGGGCACCCTGTTGCCAGCTCTTATTATGAAAGTCCGTCAAAAGTAAATGACAAGGTTGAAAGATAAACACCACATACTTCCTCATGAGCTATAAAACATTAACACAAATTGAGAAGCATTTTGAAGGTTTTAAAGGTAGCGCATGAGAATTTACTTGGAATGGTTTGAAATGCCATGCATAGGTATTTATGGTGGACACTTTGGAACAACTTGGTTTTCAGGGGTTTGGAAGCACGAGCAGCGTTCCCGCTCAGTACAAGTGAAGGCTAGCAATAGGCGAGGAGCGACAATCAAGAGAGCGTAACTGTCATAATCATGCTTGCGGCAAAATAAATTAACGGAGGCATAAAAGTGATACAAGAACTCTGAAGCAATGTAAATCATAGAGGCTTAATTGACATTTGTTCAGTCATATGCATGCGTGAGCATGTGCCAAGTCGATACAAATGAATTATTCAGAGGAGGATACCACAATGTCATACCTACTTATGAATAAAACAATGCAAGCAAACATCCATGACATGCTACTCATATTAATAAATTGGAGCTAAACATGAGAGATCATGAACTACTAGACTTTCTTAAATGACATATACCTCACATGAACCAACTAAGCATGCTCACATGGATGAGTATATGTACAAAAATGAAAACAAATAGAGTTCATACCAGCCTCTCACCACAATCCAATTGTCGTAGATCGTCATTATTGCCTTTCACTTGTGTAGCTTGGATAATATGAAATGAAAACCACGCTCCAGCCACCGAAGACCACTGAACTCATAATAAACTTTACAAAATCAAAGAAGAACAGCAAATATTTTTGGTGTTTTCGAATTGGAAACAAGAACAAAAGGAAACAAGCAAACAAGGCAAAATCTTTTTGGATTTTCTTATAGCAAACCAACGATAGCAAATAAAGCAAAATAAATGCAAGAAACCAAAATAAACAAATGATGAAGAGAAACAACAGAAATATTTTTGGTCTTTTTGTGTTTTAGGAAAGAAACAAAGCAAAAACAAGAAAATGGAAACTAGAAAAGTCACATAAACACAAAGCAGCAGGAATTCGTCAAACTTGACAGCAGTACAGTAATCGATTTTTAAGAAATTCTTCCGCTGCTAAAATCGAAAAGTGTTCGACTAATGAAAGTTAGATAACAACCTGGGGAACATGCACAAAAATTGGCTTCGCAAAATATCGTTCTGGCTATTTTTGAGAATTTTTTTGGTAACAGTCCAGAATCTGTTTTCAGGCAGCACTTCCCCAAATATCATCTCTCTCTCATTAGAAAACCACTCAAAGAAACTAAACAAATATATACAAGTATCCAGCAACCATAATATGCAAAGAATTAGTGATGCCGGTATACCTCCCCCCAAGCTTAGGCTTTTGGCCTAAGTGGAGTTCAATCCCATGGTGCCCATGAAGTAGCACCTCCGTAGTACGACGAAGATGGATCATATTCCGGGTATGTGCTTGAAGAAGCACCCGGATACGTGACGGTGTAGTCGTAGGAGGGCTCGGCGTCCTCGGAGTCATGCTGCTGGTGGAAGCCTTGTATCTTCATTTTCTCCTCCACCTCCTCCTTAGAGCGCGACCATGGTGTCCTGTCAATACTGAACAAATCTGGCTGGGGCAAAGGGATTTCCTTCTCATCCCCGTCAGCAAACAACATTCTATAGACCAAATTATCTGAAGTAGAATCAGCGGTAACAAATTGATGGCTCTTCATAGCAGCAATATCAAGCCTTATAGGAGTTAATGGCACATCATTAGAGTCAAGAGGAAGTTCTAAATGTGCTAAAATGCGCGATGCAATAGTTCCTCCAAAAATAGGCCCCTTGTTAGACAGACGGCGAGCAATAAGAGAACCAAGATGATAAGGTGTCTCTCCAGTAAGTGCAGCAATTAAGAAAGCAAGATGGTAGCTAGAAATATTGCTAGTGTTCTCCCTACAAGGAATGTTAGTAGCAATGTAATAGGCAAAATACTTAATGGCGGGGAGTTGGATGTTTCTTATCTTGCCACGCTGAATGGAGCGGCAATCATCATTGGTGATCTCTCGATAGAGCTCCAACAAGACCCTGGGGTTGTCCTCAATCCTCCTTGCTGTACCTACAGGGGCAATACCCAATGCAACACAAAATTCTTCCAATTGCATAGTAATAGGATTACCATAGATCTTGAATGCAACTGTCGGGCGATAGTGCTTGTTGTCGAACTTGAAGCTCTCAACAAAGATTTTGGTGAGCATGTAGTATTGCTCCCTTTCATCTCCCATATAGGAGGTTAATCCCGCCTTATTAACGAGGGTCAAGAAATCATCCAGCAACCCTGCATTACTCAAAAAGTCATAACATGGGAAAGATGAAGCGTTAGGGACTCCATTGTCTTCTTCATGCTCGAAGCTTGGCGCGATGACATCCTCATTGTAGGATCGCCTGAATCGGGTGGCGGTCCTAGAGGGCCTTCCGGTGCTGGTTGTCTCTCTCTCAAACACTTCTCCAAAGTTGAAATTATCCATCTTCCTTTTCTGAAATTTTTCAACAAACATTATAAAATTTGATTTGGTGACATATAATTGAGGGGAACTACTATAGGAACTTGCTTAGAGTACTAATCATGCATCAAAACTAGTTTATACAACTTAGAACAAGCATGCAAGCTCACTAAACATGTTACCTACAGCAGCAAAATATTCAAGATATACTCAACCAAACAAAATTCTACTTGGATAATCGGAGGAGTCACATACCGGAGAGCAAATGTGCCAAATTTCAGAAATCTGGGCTGAGCAAAGAGATCGAGAAATCTTGAGCTCTTGAGCAGAAACACGAGTGAGAGAAAGTTGGTGCTGATTTTTTCGGGAGAGAGAAGAGTGTGGGAGGAAGAGATAAGAAAGTGGGGCAAGGGGGAGCCCACACACCAGGGTGGCGCGCCCCCTTCCGGCCGCGCCGGCACAGTGCCCCAGGGTGCCCCATGGTCATCCCAGTGCTCAGGTGCATTTTCGAAAAATAGGACCAACGGTATAATTTTTGTGAATTTTTGAAAACTTTGAAAAATGCACATTTCTGGGTATTAAGTTTATTATTACTGGCCAGATTTTTTTTTGAAATCTCTAATTAACTAAAGAACTTTGCAAAACAAAAGTGCTACAGCAAGTAGAACAAGTGGAGGAAGAAAGAAATGTTGTTTACCTCCTCTATGCATATAAAAAGTATTTGTTAACAAGGTTGATCAAGTCTTGCCACCAAATAAATTTTACATAGCACAAGAAGAAATAAACCTCAAATCAATCATGTTACCTTGAATTGTATTGATATGGATCCAATCATAAGATTTTGATAACCTTCCTTAGGCTCATATATAGGACAATCAATAGTTCCAACTTTGATAGTTCTCACATTAGAAATAATATTAACTCCACATACTTTATCAATCCTCTTGGGGAAATAGACGGTATGCTCCTTATCATCAACATTGAAAGTAACTTTTCCTTTATTGCAATCAATAACAGCCCCTGCGGTGTTAAGAAAAGGTCTCCCAAGAATAATAGACATATTATCATCTTCAGGCATTTCCAACACAACAAAATCAGTTAATATCAAGCAGTTATTAGTAACTTGAACAGGAACATCCTCACATATACCAACAGGAATAGCAGTAGATTTATCAGCCATTTGCAAAGATATATCAGTAGGTATCAACTTATCTAGATAAAGTCTCTTGTAAAGAGAAAAAGACATAACACTCACACCCGCTCCCAAATCACATAGAGCAGTTCTAACATAATTATTCTTAATAGAACAAGGAATAGTAGGTATACCTAGGTCGCCCAACTTCTTTGGAACCTTGCCATTGAAAGAGTAATTAGCAAGCATAGTGGAAATCTCCTCATTGGGGATTTTCCTTTTGTTAGTGACAATATCTTTCATATACTTTGAATAAGGAGGCAATTTAATAGCATCAGTCAAAGGGATTTGCAAAAATAAAGGTTTCATCCAATCGCAGAATTTATTATAGTGTTCTTCTTCCTTTGATTTTAGTTTCTTAGCAGGAAAAGGCATTTGCTTTTGCACCCAAGGTTCCCTTTCATTACCATGTTTCTTAACAATAAAATCTTCTTTAGTATACTTTTTATTTTTAGCATGCTTTTCAGGTTCATCTTCAACCTCTTCTTTATCAGAAGCATCATTCTTATCATTATCATGTTCATTACCACTTTCATTTTCAGCATCGGAAATAGAAATACTATTAGGATCATTAACAGGTTCAGAGGATTCTACAACATTTTTATGTTTCTTCTTCTTTTTCTTAGAAGGAGCACTAGTTTCAATTCGTTGAGAATCTTGTTCAACTCTTTTGGGATGCCCTTCAGGATATAGAGGATCCTGGGTAGAGACACCGCCTCTAGTTGTTACTTCATAAGCATGTTTCTCTTTAGAATTATTTTTTAACAAGTCATTTTGCACTTTAGTGAGTTGATCAATTTGAGTTTGAACCATTTGAAAATGTTTAACAAGCATCTTAACATCATTGGAGGTTCTCTCCACAATATCATGCAAATTGCTAATAGCTTGAGAATTTTCCATTAGATGATTCTCTACTCTCATATTAAAATTTTCTTGCTTAACAATATAATTATCAAACTCATCTAAGCATTGAGCAGGAGGTTTCGAATACGGAATATCTTCCCTAGTAAAGCGTTGAAGGGAGTTTACCTCAATCATGGATGAAGGGGGAATTATCTCACATATATCCTCTATGGGAGGTAGATTCTTCACATCTTCGGATTTAATACCTTTCTCCTTGAGAGACTTCTTGGCTTCCCTCATATCCTCATCATTCAATTTAATTAAACCCCTCTTCTTCAATATTGGCGTCGGAGTTGGTTCAGGTGTAGTCCAATCATCATGATTCTGGCCTATTTTAGCCAATAATTCTTCAGCTTCATCTGGAGTTCTTTTCCTGAAAACACAACCAGCACAACTATCCAAATATGCTCTAGACTCAATGGTTAGTCCACTATAGAATATATCAAGTAAATCATGCTTTTCCAAATCATGTCTAGGTCGAGCCCTGATAAGAGAGCAAAATCTTGCCCATGCTTCAGGCAATTTCTCTCCATCTTCCTGGTCGAAGCTATAAATTTTCTGTAGAGCAGCATGTTGAGCACTAGCAGGAAAGTATTTCCGAAAGAAAACATCAAGCAAATCACCTGGACTTTTAATAGAACCAGGAGGCAAATTATTATACCAAGTTTTAGCATCATCCTTTAATGAGAAAGGAAAAATTTTAGCAACAAAATAAGTGCGCATCTTGACATCATCAGAAAAGAAGCTACTCATAGAAGAGAGTACATTCATGTGTTCTACAGCACTTTCTTTTTCAGTACCACAAAAGGGTGTTTTCTCAATAATAGCTATATGAGATAGATCAAGAGAAAAATCATAATCTTTATCCTTAATGCATATAGGAGATGTGGCAAATTTAGGATCAGGAGATAGCTTATGTCTAACAGTATATTGTGCGAGAAACTTTTTAATTTTTCTTGCATCAGCAGTAGCATTGCATCTATTAATAAAATCATCATTAAGCTCCACATAATCCTCATCAGGATCATCACTAGAATAATCAAGTTTCAGCATTTTCAATTTGTCTAGACCTAGCAATTGTAGCATCTAGAAAGGATCCCAATGAACCACTATCATCAAGCACAGCAGAAATATTATCAATATTATGAGAGTTTTCAGATTCAGCAGAAGTACCCGCATGTGAAGCATGCGGCGGTGAAACAAGTTTATCAATCACAGATGGTGAATCAAGAGCAGAGGTATTCAGAATTGTACCTTTTCTTGTAGTGGATGGTAATATGGCGATCTTAGTATCGCGAGGTTTACCCATGATGGAGAATTTGCAGCGAACAATATTAATCCAAGTGAACTTCCAAATAAAGCTATGCTCCCCGGCAACGGCGCCAGAAAATAGTCTTGATGACCCACAAGTATAGGGGATCAGAGGGAAGTAAAACCCAATTTATTGATTCGACACAAGGGGAGACAAAGAACACTTGGAAGCCTTAACCGAGTTGTCAATTCAGCTGCACACAAACAGACTTGCTCGCAAGAGTTTATCGATAACAGTTTTATAGCAGCGTAGTGAAATAACGGAGCGAGTAACAGAGACAGCGGTAGTGATTTTAGTAAACAGCAGGATTAAAATACTGTAGGCACGGGGACGGATGACGGGCGTTGCATGGATGAGAGAAACTCATGTAACAATCATAGCAGGGCATTTGCAGATAATAATAAAACGGTGTCCAAGTACAAAGCAATCAATAGGCATGTGTTCCATATATAGTCGTGCGTGCTCGCAATGAGAAACTTGCACAACATCTTTTGTCCTACCAGCCGGTGGCAGCCGGGCCTCTAGGGAATCTACTGGATATTAAGGTACTCCTTTTAATAGAGTACCGGAGCAAAGCATTAACACTCCGTGAACACATGTGATCCTCACATCACCGCCATCCCCTCCGGTTGTCCCGATTTCTGTCACTTCGGGGCCTTTGGTTCCGGACAGCGACATGCGTATACAACTTGCAGGTAAGATCATAAAACAATGCATATCATGATGAAATAATAACATGTTCAGATCTGAGATCATGGCACTCGGGCCCTAGTGACAAGCATTAAGCATAACAAGTTGCAACAATATCATCAAAGTACCAATTACGGACACTAGGCACTATGCCCTAACAATCTTATGCTATTACATGACCAATCTCATCCAATCCCTACCATCCCCTTCAGCCTACAGCGGGGGAATTACTCACACATGGATGGGGGAAGCATTGCTGGTCGATGGAGAGGCGTCGGTGGTGATGATGGCGATGATCTCCTCCAATTCCCCGTCCCGGCGGAGTGCCAGAACGGAGTTTCTGGTCCCCGAGATGGAGTTTCGCGATGTGGCGGCGTACTGGAGGGTTTCTGGCGACTTCGACTTCCTCCTCGCGGTTTTTAGATCGAACCCTTTAAGTAGTCCAGAGGGGGGCGTCGGAGGCCAGCCGAGGGGGCCATACACTAGGGCGCGCCCCCTTGGCGCCGGCCTGGTGTGTGGGGCCCTTGGGCCTCCACCCCCCTTCGGCTCCGGAGTCTTCTGGTAAAATAGACCCTTTTGTATAAATTCCGAGGATTTTCCCGAAAGTTGAATTTCTGCACAAAAACAAGACACCAGAGCAATTCTGCAGAAAACAGCGTTAGTCCGCGTTAGTTGTATCCAAAATACACAAATTAGAGGTAAAACAATAGCAAAAGTGTTCGGGGAAGTAGATACGTTTTGGACGTATCACCGCCCATCTTAATAATTTTGTTAAACTTTGTGAAATGCAAAAGTATAAGGATGCAGATGGGGACATTATAAAACTGAAATTGTTTGGAAAATTTATTTTCGTGCCCTCGGTTCCTTAGTTGTGCTTAGTTTTCCCTAGCTCCTTAGTTTTTCCTCAGTTTTCCCCAAGTGCTTGTTTGAAACCCGCAGAAGCAGCTCAGACGGCAGGATTCCCGTTAAGTTGACCGTTCCGTGCTGACGTGTGGGGCCGCGTCGTGTGGGCCCGCGTCGCGTGGGGCTGGTAGAAAGGGACCGCGTGGGATAGGAGGAGATAGCGTTTGGTTGCACGTGAGAAGGAGCTGGGTTTTGTCTCTCTCGGCCCAAATTGGCATTTTCCCTTTTAAGAGTACCTTTTCTGCCTCCTTCTCTCTGCCTTTGTTCACCTAATTAGTATCAAATCTAGAAAATCTTGCATTTTTGTTTTTCTTCAATTATTATTTGTGCCTTTTGGCCCTCATTGTTTGCCCAATATGGCAGCAAATCTAGTAGGGAGCCCAATCTAGTACTCCATCTGGTCCATATGTATGTAGTTAAATCTAGAAGCAAATCTACAGGGAATGTACGATAAATTCACAAGGTCATATAGTAGAATAGGGATAGATAATAGGGATCCCTCCCTAGATAATAAGCTGCATTCAGCAGCCAAACATAGTAGGGTTCGAGGTTCTTCACAGCACCATCATACTAACAACATAACAACGAGGGATCCCTAGCTAACAACAAAGGGATCCCAACAACAAAATGGAGGAGGCATCAACAGCACACGTCCAGGACTCCGCCTACCCCATCTGCCTCTGCCTCCACTTGTTGCTCCCCTTGGGAGCCTTGGGCTTGAGCAGAGGCATGCGCCCGGCGGAGATCTCCACCCGCTGGATGCTGCGGAGGTGCATGCCGAGCGCCAAGTGCTTGGCGCGGAAGGAGTGGGGGTTCACCGATGCGCCGACCTTGGGGTTGGTGTTGCCGATGTTCTCGGCATGCGTGAGGAGGCAGTTGAAGTCAGTGCCGCCGAGCCTCCTAGTGCAGAAGGGGCACCTGTAGACACCCTTGTCGATGGCGAAGTAGGAGACGTAGTGGCCGACCTGCAGCCTCCGCAGCACCTGGCGAGTCTTGATGTCATGGTGCTCATCGTCGCTGCCGACGTCGCTGCAGACAGCTGATCCATATCAAACGGGAACTATTAGTGAATGAGTTGCAACGATGACTAACGTGCATGATAATAAAGTTAGGAGAAACAGAGGCAGCCTCAGTTAGAGTGGACACGATTATATGTCTACAGGGATGTAGTCAGCGAACCAAAGCTCATGCACAACAGATTTGCACACAGAAATGGTTCGCTGAACCCTCCCTGTAAAAATCTGTGCCCACCGATTCATCATAGGCAAAGAAACATATTCCAGATCTGAACTAACACATTCCAGATTATTTGCAAAATTAAACAGTTGATATCTTTTGATTCGTGCATAAAATAACTGATTGAGATCCTATGATTACTTGCATAAATTAACTGATTGAGATCCCATTATTACTTGCATAAATTAACCGAACGATCGAACCCACTTGCATAAACATAGATAAGTCATAGATAAATCAAGTTTTACCACAAATCGGTGATGATTTATCATTTTTTCGTGAAAATTAATGGCTACAACAAATCGGTGATGGTTTATCATTTTTTTCGTGAAAATTAATGGCTACAACAAATCGGTGATGATTTATCATTTTTTGCGTGAAAATTAATGGCTACAACAAATCGGTGATGGTTTATCATATTTTCGTGAAAAGTAATGCCTAAAAGAGTTTATAATTTTTAGCGCGTGAAAATGAATACAGAAAACCGCCCTTTAGCATACTTAGAGAGTGGAAGGTAACCGCCGAGAGAGAGAGAGAGAGAGGGGTTATCCTGCCCGTTAGATCATACGATCAACGGTCGGTGGGCACGATCCGCGTGACATGGGCTAAACCAATCAGGGCAATGTTGCACGTGTGAGAGAATTTGTGGAGGGAGAGGGCAAAACTGAGTAGTATCAAGAAACCAAGGGCACCTATGTAATAAACAGACTAAGGGATTCAAATATGAGATTTAAAAAATGGAAAATGCGTGTTTTGTACAATGAAACCCATCTTGGCCTATCTCAAACTATTTGCAATACAAATATACATTTGTGTGAGAATTGTGGCCTCATTTAGACAAAATATGTTTTGGGGAAATCTGTTTTGGGAAGGGCTTATTGTGAAAAACCATGCAGCTTCATAGCTACTAGGTGATTTGAGAAGGCCTTTGAGAAGTGGAAATTTGTGGTAAAATTTGATTTATCTATGACTTATCTATGCTTATGCAAGGAAAGTTTGTCAATGACTGATAATCAAGCAGCGTAGGTGATAAATCATAATAAATGCAAAACATGTTGCATGATTATAAGGAAATACAATAAAGGTTCCATAAATCATAACAAAATTCACCACCAAGGTTCACAACCAAAACATGATACAACACAAGGTTCAGAATAATAACATGATATAGAAAAAAAAGAGTTCACGATACAAACTGATAAAAAAAAATTGAGTGACTTATTATGGTAAAAAATAACTAAACTAATCTCGATGTCGATGGAAAAGCAGGTTGCGGTTTGCACTAAAGGAACAACACACTACATATGCTTGCTACTTAGATGGCTTCTGGTTGGTTGTGTTGCTAACTCCACCTCGATTGTTGTTGTTGTCACCTAGATCTAGGCTCCGATATTAGGTGTGTAAAAATGGCAAAATAGTTGGTTAATGCTCAAGATGGACCGATTCATGTATGGGTGGTAGTAATAGAGAACAGATGAGTGGTTACTAGTGAGTGCGTGTTGATCCTTTCCATGTTGTGCGCCCTAGCCAGATCCACCCACACCGACGGCACCATGCGTGGCGCTTGCCCTCGAAGACTCTACTGCTAGTACGATTGGGAGTGGAAATATACAGAGATAGGAAAAATAGAATAATGGGTTTGTCCTCGAAGACTCTACTGCTAGTATGATCGGGAATTCATGTTGTGTGGCACACCAGCACCGAGGCTGGCCGGCCCTCCGCAAAGCACCACGTCGGCGGGGCACGGAAGGAGCGCACACCCTTGATGGCTGGCAATGTTGAAGCCAGTCCGATGTCCAAGCAGCACAGCTCCAGTGCCTGCAAGCTGCCGAAGCGTGTTGTAGAGGCCGGGGTTGAGGATGATTGGTTGTCCATGCGGCACCACTCCATTGGCCACGAGAAGCGGCTTGTGGCGACCAACATAAGGACCCGTGGGCTGTCCGCGCGGCACTGCTCCGTTTCCCGGGAGAAGGGAAAGCATGTTTTGCCGGCTAGCGTCAAGGCCGGCGGTGTGTCCATGCGGCACGGCTCCGTTTCCCGTGCTGAGGCCCGTAGGCTTAGGCCATCCACGGCGCACAGAACTGGTGCGGGTCGAGTTGCCGACAACATAGCCGACCTGCCTTCCGGACGACAATTCTCCGCTGCCAATGAGAACAGAAACTGTTCTCGGGCAACAAGCGTTGAGGACGACGGGATCGGTGCGCTGCAGAATCGCCGCACGTAGCCGCGCGGAGACAAGCGGGGCACAAGGTGCGCGGTTGTTGCTCGGTGGAATGGTGAAGCGAGCGAGGGCCTCCCATGCTTGGTGGGCCTCCAGAATGGGCCATCGACCTCTCCGGGATTTTCGTCGGTTGGATTATGTTTTCTAGACTGGCACAAGGAAAACGAAATTGAGCGGGTTGAGTTGTGATTTGAACGGACGGGGGTATTTATATAGGATGGACGATAAGCTAGCTGTGTAAAGATGGAAACATAGTTGGTTAATACTCAAGATGGAGCATTCCCACGAAGACTCCCCGACAACAAATGTGTGAGGTTTGTCTCCCGATCTAGAATTCATGTTGTACAGCGTGCCAGCGCCGAGGCTGGCCAGCACTCCACGAAGCGCCGCGCTGGCGGCGCCTGGAAGGAACGCGCGCCCTTGGTAGATAACGATGTTGAAGCCAGTCGGATGTCCAAGCAGCGCAGCTCCGGTGCCTGCGAGCTACCGAAGTGCGGTGTAGAGGCTGGGGTCGAGGCTGATTTGTTCTGTGCATGGCAAAACTACATTGTCCGCGAGAAGCCTGTTGTGGCGACCGGTGTAAGTGCCAGTAAGCTATCCGTGCATAGCGGCTCAATTTCCCATGCGAAGCGGAAGATAGTTTGCTGGTCGGCGTTGAGGCCGACGGCTTGTCCACGCGGCACGGCTCCACTGCCCGTGCTGAGGCCAGTAGGCGTTGACCATCCGCGGAGTACAGAAGTGGTGCGGCTAGAGGTGTCGACAACGTAGTCTATACCTGCCTTCCGAATGACAACTCTCCGCAGCCTGTGATGGAACTTGAGATGGGAAAATGTATCTGATCCAAGTATATAGCTCTGTTGGAAAGGGAAATGAAAAGATGGTCTGTAAATTAAACAAATAAATATAGGACCTTAAGGAAGACTTGAGGAAATTTTTTCGATAAAGTCATCACATTGTATGATGTTACATGATAGAAGTTGAGAAGGAAATGTTTTTTCCATTTATCTATTTATGTTGAAAACATTTTAATTGCATCAAATGAATTCGAAACCCCGTTGCAAGTCAAATTATGGTTGTCATCTAAATTTGACAAGAAGTATATGGGGATGCTTCCTACGTGTTGGGAGTGGAAATACATAGGGATAGGCAAAATAGAATATTGGACCTGATTCAAACGGAATCTCTAAATAATACACTTAGGAAACTCTCTATGAAACAAAGCATTCTGATTACTATACCTATAGTGAAGTGAATTGAACACGGTGAGAAAATGTGTGATAAAAAATCCGAGAAAGGAAGTTAAATGAGCAATATTCCATCTTCATATCTATTGGGTTCTTTGATGTGTGGTATGTAATTTATTAGACCTGATCTTTACTATTAAACGCTAATACGACCGTGGTACGTCCCTGCTTCGAGATCGATCAATCGATCGATTCCAGCGCCCGTGTCCTGCAGTCCCGTTCTCCCGGATAGACACGGATCGGTTTGTGAGCCTCTCCACCATGAAATCCAGCCAAACCAGCCCAATATCGGCCCATCCGACTGAACCTGAATCAAAAGTCGGAAGGAGTTCGTACCAAACTCAGTTGCCTACGAGAAAGAATCCCAGATTTCTCCGTTTGTGTTTTTGCCTTCTTGTGCACGAAAATTCAATAATATATAGCACGACCTCGGTGGAGTTTCTTCGTCACCGAAGCTCAAAGTCGAGATTTCCGTCCGCGACACATATCCCGGATAGACGGATCGTGCTTAAAGCACGTCTAGCCGGCCGGCCGGAACTCCAAAGAAACGACCAGCAAGCTCCTTTACGGCCTGCGTGTGGCCGCCCAAAGCTTCATCCGCTGTCGATGAATAGAGCCACGGCAGCCAGCGCCTTCTGGTTCGACAACAGCGTTTAATTGTACAATGGTAAGCCGCTAGGGAGATGTTGCTCATGGAGCTAATCCATCTGCCGCACATGGGCCTTATTGGTGGCAGCCGCGGCGCACTCTGTATCTCCCATGGCAGCTCCAGCGGGGCCGTCTTCTAGAGCACGAGAAGCCCGGCGTCAGGCAGCAGTGCCAGTGCAGCATGGCGGTGGCCACGGTGGTGCGCACCCGGCGAAAACTATGCATGCCTCATCCAGTCACCCTCACCGGCAACGTGTGTCGTTTAGCCTCCCATCAACCGCACCCTCGCCATCTCCCTCTCCACGATATGCAATCGTTCTCCGGGCGTCCCGCTCCAGTACAGAGGTCGTTTCTACACATGGACCTGGATTGCTTTTTCTATTGTAGAAAAGAGTTCCGTCAAATAAAAATAGCTACTGGGAAAGAAAGAGATTTGGTCTGCGCCTTTCGTTGTGTTCCCTGCATGAAAAGGCAAGTCACACATGTAACAATCAGGTCACTTGTATGCCAACTCGCTTTAATGTTTACACGAGACTGTATAAACATTTGTCTATGGACATCATTTTATATTTACGAATTATATTGTTAGCTAATGAAACTGCCTGAGGTTTTCTATGGAAAGAATTTTGATGATGTGTGATTTATTTAATCTTACTGTTTTCAACATCAAGGGAAGGTTTGGTGCCTATACTGTGAATATATAATTTGTTTCTATTTCTGTTGATTTTCTAACCAATGATTAATATTATGTAAATTTGGGTCATACATCTAACAAAGAAAAAACCAGTCACCTTCGGCGTCGGATGCTTGGTCCAAGGTGATCAGGAAGAACAGCGTGCTTCTCCCCAAGGCATAGAGGACATCTTCAAGCATAGGCAGAAGAAGTTTGAGAGGCACAACATCGCTCGTCGTGATGGAAATAGAGCCGCTGTAGGTGCTCTACCAGACACGAAGGGCAAGACACACTGTTGTTGCGATCAAAGTCTTCGTCGTCGAGTTTCCCATGTTGTCAATGTTTTTTTCTAGATTGAAATTAGATGAATCGGTCTTGCTCTGGTTGCCGCGAAGAGGCTTATGGACGTGCAAGGTCTCGGTGAGAGGTTCTCCTGCTTGAGGAGTACCACAAGATAGCGAGGAATCGATTATGACGACCGGGACAACGGGAAATCTTTCCGGCGGTTAGGACTCATATTCAAACAAGTATGCTTGTTTTGTGGTGCATCTTGTCAATTTCTGTTTGTGGATTGGTCATGTTTTCAAAAAAAAAATCAACACATCCCATCGATCGCTTATTCACTTCACATGATCTAGGAGATGGTTCTTTAGAACTAAAGAAAAATGTGACCACCTTGGTCGACCATGGCAAAGGGAAGAAGTGTCATCGTGGATGATTCACTGAAATGTTCAGATCTTTTTCTCCCGGTGCGACGCACGGGCATTTTTTACTAGTATGTACTATGATGTGATAATGCTTTGTTGATATACAACAAAACATGGAATAACTCAATAAAAGCAAATGAAGAATCAAGGCTGGAAAATGAATAGTGGTTAGTGGAAAGCTACATCAATTTAAACATTGGCACCATCTAATTGCCTCTCTTAGTTACGTCTTTTCTATCATGTCATAATTCTAATGACGTGATTCCGTTGTTAGAGCCTTAACCATTGTTAACCAAAGAACTAGTCTATTAGAGGTCTCGCTTAACACAATTCTATCATGGATTATCAATTTTTTTTTCATGAACACTAAAATATGGTAATTATTTTATTATAATATTCTCTAGGGCATATTTCCAACAAAATCGAGGTCCGCCAGCTAAGAGTTTGTTGTGCTGGGAAATTTTGGCATGCATCGGGAAGAAGCAACGGGCGGCGGCAGAAGGACAGTTGGGGCCCTTCTAGTGTGAGATCGAGCGTAGTAATAAATGGTCCGTCACCGCATTTAACATTAAATAAAAAGACAAATCGAAAAAATGCTCAGCGAGTGCTCTGCGCATAAAACTGATTGCAATCACCAGGGATGGGATCTTGTTGTACTCTTACACAAAATTAATCAAAAGTTTCATAATAGTAACAAAGTGCATGGCAAGTTTCTTAATAAATCATAACAATAACAATACATGTTGCATAATCATAAGCAAATACATTACATGTTACATAAATCAAAACAAAATTCACCACCAAGGTTCACAGCTACAAAATGATACAACATAAGGTTTATAATAATAACATGATACAACACAAATTTAATTAAGAGTTCACGATTCAAACAGGTAAATAAATTAGCGACTTGTTATGGTAGAAAAAACTAGTAAATTATTCTCGATGTCGATGGAAAAGCGGGCAGTGGTTGGCGTGGAAGGACATGTACATTGCAACTACTTGGCTACTCAAATGGCTCAATGCTGGTTGTTGCTACCGCCACCTGGTTTGTTCGATGATTAGTTGTGTAAAAATGGAAACATATTTGGTTAGTACCCAAGATGGAGCGGCCCGTGTATCGGTGGTGGTAGTAATAGAGAACTGATGGGTGGTTACCAGTGAGGACCTCCGCGTGAGCTCTGACATGCTGCTCGTTGATCCTTTCCATGTTGCGCGCCCTCGCCTGGTTCGCCCACGCAGCCGGCACCCGGGAGGCGCCACGCGCCGCGCTGTGCTCGAAGACTCTGCTCTGGGTAGAGAGGTGACTCGCTCGTTACCTGCGAGGGTGGCCGCACACCATGGTTGGCAGCCTGGAGAGCCACGCCGCTACGTGGGCGATGCGTCGTGCGGCGCCCACCCTCGAAGACTCCCCGACAGCAAAGGTGCCAGGTCCATCTCCCCATCGGGAATTCATGTTGTGTGGCACGCCAGCACCAAGGCTGGCCTGCCCTCCGCGAAGCGCCGCTTTGGTGAGGCACGAAAGGAGCGCACACCCTTCGTGGCTGGCGATGTTGAAGCCAGTCTGATGTCCAAGCAGCGCAGCTCCAGTGCCTGCAAGCTGTCGAAGCGTGTTGTAGAGGCCGGGGTTGAGGCTGATTGGCTATCCACGCGGCACCACTCCATTGGCCACGAGAAGCGGGTTGTGGTGACCAACATAAGGACCCACGGGCTGTCCGCGCGGCACGGCTCCGCTTCCCGGGAGAAGGGAAAGCACGTTTTGCCGGCCAACGTCAAGGCCGGCGGTGTGTCCATGCGGCACGACTCCATTGCCCGTGCCGAGGCCCGTAGGCGTAGGCCATCCAGGGCGCACAGAACTGGTGCGGGTAGAGTTGCCGACAACATAGCCAACCTGCCTTCCTGACGAGAATTCTCCGCTCCCAATGAGAAAAGAAACCGTTCTCATGCAACAAGCGTTGAGGATGACGGGATCGGTGCGCTGCAGAATCGCCGCACGTAGCCGCGCGGAGACAAGCGGGGCACAAGGTGCGCAGTTGTTACTCGGTGGAATGGTGAAGCGAGCGAGGGTCTCCCATGCTTGGTGGGCCTCCAGAATGGGCCATCGAGCTCTCCGGGATTTCGTCGGTTGGATTGTGTTTTCTAGACTGGCACAAGGAAAATGAAATTGAGCCAGTTGAGTTGTGATTTGAACGGGCTGGGGTATTTATATAGGATGGACGATTAGCTGTGTAAAGATGGAAACATAGTTGGTTAATACTCAAGATGGAGCATTTACTCGAGGAATCCCCGACAACAAATGTGTGAGGTTCGTCTCCCGGCCTAGAATTCATGTTGTACAGCGTGCCAACGCCAAGGCTGGCCGGCACTCCGCGAAGCGCCGCCAAGGAACGCGAGCCCTTGGTAGATAACGAGCTTGAAGCCAGTCGGATGTCCAAGCAGCGCAGCTCCGGTGCCTGCGAGCTACCGAAGTGCGGTGTAGAGGCTGGGGTCGAGGCTGATTTGTTCTGTGCATGGCAAAACAACATTGTCCGCGAGAAGCCTGTTGTGGCGACCGGTGTAAGTGCCAGTAAGCTGTTCGTGCGTTGCGGCTCAATTTCCCATGCGAAGTGGAAGATAGTTAACCGGTCGGCGTTGAGGCCGACGGCTTGTCCACGCGTCACGGCTCCACTGCCCGTGCTGAGGCCAATAGGCGTTAACCATCCGCGGAGTACAGAAGTGGTGCGGCTAGAGCTGTCGACAACGTAGCCTATACCTGCCTTCTAAATGACAACTCTCCGCACCTTGTGATGGAACATGAGATGGGAAAATGTATTTGATCCAAGTATATAGCTCTGTTGAAAAGGGAAATGAAAAGATGGTCTGTAAATTAAACAAATAAATAGGACCTTAAGGAAGACTTGAGGAAATTTTTTCGATAAAGTCATCACATCGTATGATGTTACATGATAGAAGTTGATCACTGTATATATTCTAAAATGGAAGGAAATGTTTTTTCCATTTATCTATTTATGTTGAAAACATTTTTATTGCATCAAATGAATTCGAAACCCCGTTGCAAGTCAAATTATGGTTGTCATCTAAATTTGA
Organism: Lolium multiflorum; assembly: GCA_030979885.1. Taxonomy (NCBI): domain Eukaryota; kingdom Viridiplantae; phylum Streptophyta; class Magnoliopsida; order Poales; family Poaceae; genus Lolium; species Lolium multiflorum. Next base: position 241,384,737 of record CM061751.1, on the reverse strand, counting down.
CAAGCAGTATATGGGGGGTGCTTCCTACGTGTTGGGAGTGGAAATACATAGGGATAGACAAAATAGAATATTAGACCTGATTCAAACGGAATCTCTAAATAAGACACTTAGGAAACTCTCTATGAAATAAAGCATTCTGATTACTATACCTATATTGAAGTGAATTGAACACGGTGAGAAAATGTGTGATAAAAATTCCGAGAAAGGAAGTTAATGAGCAATATTTCATCTTCATCTCTATTGGGTTCTTTGATGTGTGGTATGTAATTTATTAGACCTGATATGTACTATGATGTGGCAATGCTTTATTGATATACAACAAAACATGGAATAACTCAATAAAAGCAAATGAAGAATCAAGGCTGAAAAATGAATAGTGGTTAGTGGAAAGCTACATCAATTTAAACATTGGCACGATCTAATTGCCTCTCTTACTTAGGTCTTGTCTATCATGTCATAATTCTAATGACATGATCCCGTTGTTAGAGCCTTAACCATTGTTAACCAAAGAACTAATCTATTAGAGGTCTCGCTTAACACAATTCTATCATGGATTATCAATTTTTTTTCATGAACACTAAAATATTGTAATAATTTTATTACAATATTCTCTAGGGCATATTTCCAACAAAATCGAGGTCCGCCAGCTAAGAGTTTGTTGTGCTGGGAAATTTTGGCATGGATCAGGAAGAAGCAATGGGCGGCAGCAGAAGGACAGTTGGGACTCTTCTAGTGCGAGATCGAGCGTAGTAATGAATGGTTGGTCACCGCATTTAACATTAAATAAAAAGACAAATCGAAAAAATGCTCAGCGAGTGCTTTGCGCATAAAACTGATTGCACGCTGCCAATCACCAGGGATGGGATCTTGTTGTACTCTTACACAAAATAAATCATAAGTTTCATAATAGTAACAAAGTGCCATCGCAAGTTTCTTAATAAATCATAACAATAACAATACATGTTGCATAATCATAAGCAAATACATTACAGGTTACATAAATCAAAACAAAATTCACCACCAAGGTTCACAGCTACAAATGATACAACATAAGGTTTAGAATAATAACATGATACAACACGAATTTAATTAAGAGTTCACGATCCAAACAGGTAAATAAATTGAGCGACTTGTTATGGTAGAAAAAAATAGTAAATTATTCTCGATGTCGATGGAAAAGCGGGCAGTGGTTGGCGCGGAAGGATAGGTACACTGCAACTACATGGCTACTCAAATGGCTCAAGGCTGGTTGTTGCTACCGCCACCTGGTTTGTTCGATGATTAGTTGTGTAAAAATGGAAACATATTTGGTTAGTACCCAAGATGGAGCGGCCCGTGTATCGGCGGTGGTAGTAATAGAGAACTGATGGGTGGTTACCAGTGAGGACCTCCGCGTGAGCTCTGACCTGCTGCTCATTGATCCTTTCTATGTTGTGCGCCCTCGCCAGGTTCGCCCACGCAGCCGGCACCCGGGAGGTGCCGCGCGCCGCGCCTATGCTCGAAGAGTCTTCTCTGGGTAGAGAGGTGACTCGCTCGTTACGTGCGAGGGTGGCCGCACACCATGGTTGGCGGCCTGGAGAGCCACGCCGCTATTTGGGCGGTGCGTCGTGCGGCCCCCGCCCTCGAAGACTCCCCGACAGCAAAGGTGCCAGGTCCATCTCCCCATCGGGAATTCATGTTGTGTGGCACGCCAGCACCAAGGCTGGCCGGCCCTCCGCGAAGCGACGCTTTGGCGAGGCACGGAAGGGGCGCAGACCCTTCGTGGCTCGCGATGTTGAAGCCAGTCTGATGTCCAAGCAGCGCAGCTCCAGGGCATGCGAGCTGTCGAAGCATATTGTAGAGGCCGGGGTTGATGCTGATTGGCTGTCCACGCGGCACCACTCCATTGGCCACGAGAAGCGGGTTGTGGAGACCAGCATATGGACCCGCGGGGTGTCCGCGCGGCACAACTCCACTTCCCGGGAGAAGGGAAAGCATGTTTTGCCGGCCAGCGTCAAGGCCGGCGGTGTGTCCATGCGGCACGGCTCCGTTGCCCGTGCCGAGGCCCGTAGGCGTAGGCCATCCACGGCGCACAGAACTGGTGCGGGTAGAGTTGCCGACAACATAGCCGACCTGCCTTCCGGACGACAATTCTCCGCTGCCAATGAGAAAAGAAACCGTTCTCAGGCAACAAGCGTTGAGGACGACGAGATCGGTGCGCCGCAAAATCGCCGCACGTAGCCGCGCGGAGACAAGCAGGGCACAAGGTGCGCGGTTGTTGCTCGGTGGAATGGTGAAGCGGGCGAGGGCCTCTCATGCTTGGTGGGCCTCCAGAATGGGCCATCGAGCTCTCCGGGATTTCGTCGGTTGGATTGTGTTTTCTAGACTGGCACAAGGAAAACGAAATTGAGCGGGTTGAGTTGTGATTTGAACGGACGGGGGTATTTATATAGGATGGACGATAAGCTGTGTAAAGATGGAAACATAGTTGGTTAATACTCAAGATGGAAAATTCCCTCGAGGACTCCCGACAACAAATGTGTGAGGTTCCTCTCCCAATCTAGAATTCATGTTGTACAGCGTGCCAGCTCCGAGGCTGGCCGGCACTTCGCGAAGCGCCGCCAAGGAACGTGCGCCCTTGGTAGATAACGAGGTTGAAGCCAGTCGGATGTCCAAGCAGCGCAGCTCCGGTGCCTGCGAGCTACCGAAGTGCGGTGTAGAGGCTGGGGTCGAGGCTGATTTGTTCTGTGCATGGCAAAACAACATTGTCCGCGAGAAGCCTGTTGTGGCGACCGGTGTAAGTGCCAGTAAGCTGTTCGTGCGTTGCGGCTCAATTTCCCATGCGAAGTGGAAGATAGTTTGCCGGTCGGCGTTGAGGCCGACGGCTTATCCACGCGTCACGGCTCCACTGCCCGCGCTGAGGCCAGTAGGCGTTAACCATCCGCGGAGTACAGAAGTGGTGCGGCTAGAGCTATCGACAACGTAGCCTGTACCTGCCTTCCGAATGACAACTCTCCGCAGCCTGTGATGGAACGTGAGATGGAAAAATGTATCTGATCCAAGTATATAGCTCTGTTGAAAAGGGAAATGAAAAGATGGTCTGTAAATTAAACAAATAAATAGGACCTTAAGGAAAACTTGAGGAAATTTTTTCGATAAAGTCATCACATCGTATGATGTTACATGATAGAAGTTGATCACTGTATATATTCGAAAATGGAAGGAAATGTTTTTTACATTTATCTATTTATGTTGAAAACATTTTTATTGCATCAAATGAATTCGAAACCCCGTTGCAAGTCAAATTATGGTTGTCATCTAAATTTGACAAGAAGTATATGGGGGGTGCTTCCTACGTGTTGGGAGTGGAAATACATAGGGATAGACAAAATAGAATATTGGACCTGATTCAAACGGAATCTCTAAATAAGACACTTAGGAAACTCTCTATGAAATAAAGCATTCTGATTACTATACCTATATTGAAGTGAATTGAACACGGTGAGAAAATGTGTGATAAAAATTCCGAGAAAGGAAGTTAATGAGCAATATTTCATCTTCATCTCTATTGGGTTCTTTGATGTGTGGTATGTAATTTATTAGACCTGATATGTACTATGATGTGGCAATGCTTTATTGATATACAACAAAACATGGAATAACTCAATAAAAGCAAATGAAGAATCAAGGCTGAAAAATGAATAGTGGTTAGTGGAAAGCTACATCAATTTAAACATTGGCACGATCTAATTGCCTCTCTTACTTAGGTCTTGTCTATCATGTCATAATTCTAATGACATGATCCCGTTGTTAGAGCCTTAACCATTGTTAACCAAAGAACTAATCTATTAGAGGTCTCAGCTTAACACAATTCTATCATGGATTATCAATTTTTTTCATGAACACTAAAATATTGTAATAATTTTATTATAATATTCTCTAGGGCATATTTCCAACAAAATCGAGGTCCGCCAGCTAAGAGTTTGTTGTGCTGGGAAATTTTGGCATGCATCAGGAAGAAGCAACGGGCGGCAGCAGAAGGACAGTTGGGACTCTTCTAGTGCGAGATCGAGCGTAGTAATGAACGGTCGGTCACCGCATTTAACATTAAATAAAAAGAAAAATCGACAAAATGCTCAGCGAGTGCTTTGCGCATAAAACTGATTGCACGCTGCCAATCACCAGGGATGGGATCTGGTTGTACTCTTGCACAAAATATATCATAAGTTTCATAATAGTAACAAAGTGCCATCGCAAGTTTCTTAATAAATCATAACAATAACAATACATGTTGCATAATCATAAGCAAATACATTACAGGTTACATAAATCAAAACAAAATTCACCACCAAGGTTCACAGCTACAAAATGATACAACATAAGGTTTAGAATAATAACATGATACAACACGAATTTAATTAAGAGTTCACGATTCAAACAGGTAAATAAATTGAGCGACTTGTTATGGTAGAAAAAAATAGTAAATTATTCTCGATGTCGATGGAAAAGCGGGCAGTGGTTGGCGCGGAAGGACAGGTACACTGCAACTACTTGGCTACTCAAATGGCTCAAGGCTGGTTGTTGCTACCGCCACCTGGTTTGTTCGATGATTAGTTGTGTAAAAAGGGAAACATATTTGGTTAGTACCCAAGATGGAGCGGCTCGTGTATCGGCGGTGGTAGTAATAGAGAACTGATGGGTGGTTACCAGTGAGGACCTCCGCGTGAGCTCTGACCTGCTGCTCGTTGATCCTTTCCATGTTGTGCGCCCTCGCCAGGTTCGCCCACGCAGCCGGCACCCGGGAGGTGCCGCGCGCCGCGCCTATGCTCGAAGAGTCTGCTCTGGGTAGAGAGGTGACTCGCTCGTTACCTGCGAGGGTGGCCACACACCATGGTTGGCGGCCTGGAGAGCCATGCCGCTACGTGGGCGGTGCGTCATGCGGCCCCCGCCCTCGAAGACTCCCCGACAGCAAAGGTGCCAGGTCCATCTCCCCATCGGGAATTCATGTTGTGTGGCACGCCAGCACCAAGGCTGGCCGGCCCTCCGCGAAGCGCCGCTTTGGCGAGGCACGGAAGGGGCGCACACCCTTCGTGGCTCGCGATGTTGAAGCCAGTCTGATGTCCAAGCAGCGCAGCTCCAGTGCATGCGAGCTGTCGAAGCGTGTTGTAGAGGCCGGGGTTGAGGCTGATTGGCTGTCCACGCGGCACCACTCCATTGGCCACGAGAAGCGGGTTGTGGAGACCAACATATGGACCCGCGGGCTGTCCGCGCGGCACGACTCCACTTCCCGGGAAAAGGGAAAGCACGTTTTGCCGGCCAGCGTCAAGGCCAGCGGTGTGTCCATGCGGCACAGCTCCGTTGTCCGTGCCGAGGCCCGTAGGCGTAGGCCATCCGCGGCGCACAGAACTGGTGCGGGTAGAGTTGCCGACAACATAGCCGACCTGCCTTCCAGACGACAATTCTCCGCTGCCAATGAGAAAAGAAACCGTTCTTAGGCAACAAGCGTTGAGGACGACGAGATCGGTGCGCCGCAGAATCGCCGCACGTAGCCGCGCGGAGACAAGCAGGGCACAAGGTGCGCGGTTGTTGCTCGGTGGAATGGTGAAGCGGGCGAGGGCCTCTCATGCTTGGTGGGCCTCCAGAATGGGCCATCGAGCTCGCCGGGATTTCGTCGGTTGGATTGTGTTTTCTAGACTGGCACAAGGAAAACGAAATTGAGCGGGTTGAGTTGTGATTTGAACGGGCGGGGGTATTTATGTAGGATGGACGATAAACTGTGTAAAGATAGAAACATAGTTGGTTAATACTCAAGATGGAGCATTCCCTCGAGGACTCCCCGACAACAAATGTGTGAGGTTCGTCTCCCAATCTAGAATTCATGTTGTACAGCGTGCCAGCTCCGAGGATGGCCGGCACTCCGCGAAGCGCCGCCAAGGAACGTGCGCCCTTGGTAGATAACGAGGTTGAAGCCAGTCGGATGTCCAAGCAGCGCAGCTCCAGTGCTACCGAAGTGCGGTGTAGAGGCTGGGGCCGAGGCTGATTTGTTATGTGCATGGCAAAACTACATTGTCCGCGAGAAGCCTGTTGTGGCGACCGGTGTAAGTGCCAGTAAGCTGTTCGTCCGTTGCGGCTCAATTTCCCATGCGAAGCGGAAGATAGTTTGCCAGTCAGCGTTAGGCCGACGGCTTGTCCACGCGGCACGGCTCCACTGCCCGTGCTGAGGCAAGTAGGCGTTAACCATCCTCGGAGTACTGAAGTGGTGCGGCTAGAGCTGTCGACAACGTAGCCTATACCTGCCTTCCGAATGACAACTCTCCGCAGCCTGTGATGGAACTTGAGATGGGAAAATGTATCTGATCCAAGTATATAGCTCTGTTGAAAAGGGAAATGAAAAGATGGTCTGTAAATTAAACAAATAAATATAGGACCTTAAGGAAGACTTGAGGAAATTTTTTCGATCGAGTCATCACATCGTATGATGTTACATGATAGAAGTTGATCACTGTATATATTCGAAAATGGAAGGAAATGTTTTTTACATTTATCTATTTATGTTGAAAACATTTTTATTGCATCAAATGAATTCGAAATCCCGTTGCAAGTCAAATTATGGTTGTCATCTAAATTTGACAAGAAGTATATGGGGGGTGCTTCCTACGTGTTGGGAGTGGAAATACATAGGGATAGACAAAATAGAATATTGGACCTGATTCAAACGGAATCTCTAAATAAGACACTTAGGAAACTCTCTATGAAATAAAGCATTCTGATTACTATACCTATATTGAAGTGAATTGAACACGGTGAGAACATGTGTGATAAAAATTCCGAGAAAGGAAGTTAATGAGCAATATTCCATCTTCATCTCTATTGGGATCTTTGATGTGTGGTATGTAATTTATTAGACCTGATATGTACTATGATGTGGCAATGCTTTGTTGATATACAACAAAACATGGAATAACACAATAAAAGCAAATGAAGAATAGAGCTGGAAAATGAATAGTGGTTAGTGGAAAGCTACATCAATTTAAACATTGGCACGATCTAATTGCCTCTCTTAGTTAGGTCTTGTCTATCATGTCATAATTCTGATGATGTGATCCTGTTGTTAGAGCCTTAACCATTGTTAACCAAAGAACTAGTCTATTAGAGGTCTCGCTTAACACAATTCTAGCATGGATTATCAATTTTTTTTCATGAACACTAAAATATGGTAATAATTTTATTGTAATTGTCTCTAGGGAATATTTCCAACAAAATCGAGGTCCGCCAGCTAAGAGTTTGTTGTGCTGGGAAATTTTTGGCATGCATCGGGAAGAAGCAATGGGCGGCAGCAGTAGGACAGTTGGGACCCTTCTAGTGCGAGATCGAGCGTAGTAATGAATGGTCGGTCACCGCATTTAACATTAAATAAAAAGACAAATCGACAAAATGCTTAGCGAGTGCTTTGCGCCTAAAACTGATTGCACGCTGCCAATGACCAGGAATGGGATCTGGCTGTACTCTTACACAAAATAAATCACAAGTTTCACAAAAGTAAAAAGTGCATCGCAAGTTTCTTAATAAATCATAACAATAACAATACATGTTGCATAATCATAAGCAAATACATTACAGGTTACATAAATCAAAACAAAATTCACCACCAAGGTTCACAACTACAAAATGATACAACATAAGGTTTAGAATAATAACATGATACAACACGAATTTAATTAAGAGTTCACGATTCAAATAGGTAAATATATTGAGCGACTTGTTATGGTAGAAAAAACTAGTAAATTATTCTTGATGTCGATGGAAAAGCGGGCAGTGGTTGGCGTGGAAGGACAGGTACACTGCAACTACTTGGCTACTCAAATGGCTCAAGACTGGTTGTTGCTACCGCCACCAGGTTTGTTCCCACCGTCATCTAGCCTCTGATGATTAGTTGTGTAAAAATGGAAACATATTTGGTTAGTACCCTAGATGGAGCGGCCCATGTATCGGTGGTGGTAGTAATAGAGAACTGATGGGTGGTTACCAGTGAGGACCTCCACATGAGCTCTGACATGCTGCTCGTTGATCCTTTCCATGTTGCGCGCCCTCGCCAGGTTCGCCCACGAAGCCGGCACCCGGGAGGCGCCACGCGCCGGGCCTGTGCTCGAAGACTCTGCTCTGGGTGCGTCGTGCGGAGCCCGCCCTCGAAGACTCCCCGACGACAAAGGTGCCAAGTCCATCTCCCCATCGGGAATTCATGCTGTGTGGCACGCCAGCACCGAGGCTGGTCGACCCTCCGCAAAGCGCCGCGTTGGCGGGGCACGGAAGGAGCGCACACCCTTGATGGCTGGAGATGTTGAAGCCAGTCTGATGTCCAAGCAGCGCAGCTCTAGTGCCTGCGACCTGCCGAAGCGTGTTGTAGAGGCCGGGGTTGAGGCTGATTGGCTGTCCACGCGGCACCACTCCATTGGCCACGAGAAGCGGGTTGTGGCGACCAACATAAGGACCAGCGGGCTGTCCGCGCGGCACCGCTCTGTTTCCCGGGAGAAGGGAAAGCACGTTTTGTCGGCCAGCGTCAAGGCCGGCGGTGTGTCCATGCGGCACGGCTCCGTTGCCCGTGCCAAGGCCCGTAGGCGTAGGCCATCCGCGGCACATAGAACTGGAGCGGGTAGAGTTGCCGACAACATAGCCGACCTGCCTTCCCGACGACAATTCTCCGCTGCCAATGAGAACAGAAACCGTTCTCAGGAAACAAGCGTTGAGGACGACGGGATCGGTGCGCTGCAGAATCGCCGCACGTAGCCGTGCGGAGACAAGCGGGGCACAATGTGCGCGGTTGTTGCTCGGTGGAATGGTGAAGCGAGCGAGGGCCTCCCATGCTTGGTGGGCCTCCAGAATGGGCCATCGACCTCTCCGGGATTTCGTCAGTTGGATTGTGTTTTCTAGATTGGCACCAGGAAAACGAAATTGAGCGGGTTGAGTTGTGATTTGAATGGATGGGGGTATTTATATAGGATGGACGATAAGCTGTGTAAAGATGGAAACATAGTTGGTTAATACTCAAGATGGAGCATTCCCACGAAGACTCCCTGACAACAAATGTGTGAGGTTCGTCTCCCGATCTAGAATTCATGTTGTACAGCGTGCCAGCGCCGAGGCTGGCCGGCACTCCGCGAAACGCCGCGTTGGCGGCACCGGGAAGGAACGCGCGCCCTTGGTAGATAACGATGTTGAAGCCAGTCGGATGTCCAAGCAGCGCAGCTCCGGTGCCTGCAAGCTACCGAAGTGCGGTGTAGAGGCTGGGGTCGAGGCTGATTTGTTCTGTGCATGGCAAAACTACATTGTCCGCGAGAAGCCTGTTGTGGCGACCGGTGTAAGTGCCAGTAAGCTGTCGATGCGTTGCGGCTCAATTTCCCATGCGAAGCGGAAGATAATTTTCCGGTCGGCGTTGAGGCCGACGGCTTGTCCACGGCACGGCTCCACTGCCCGTGCTGAGGCCAGTAGGCGTTGACCATCCGCGGAGTACATAAGTGGTGCGGCTTGAGCTGTCGACAACGTAGCCTATAACTGCCTTCCGAATGACAACTCTCCGCTGCCTGTTATGGAACTTGAGATGGGAAAATGTATCTGATCCAAGTATATAGCTCTGTTGAAAAGGAAAATGAAAATGAAAAGATGGTCTGTAAATTAAACAAATAAATATAGGACCTTAAGGAAGACTTGAGGAAATTTTTTCGATGAAGTAATCACATCGTATGATGTTACATGATAGAAGTTGATCACTGTATATATTCTAAAATAGAAGGAAATGTTTTTTCCATTTATCTATTTATGTTGAAAACATTTTTATTGCATCAAATGAATTCGAAACCCCGTTGCAAGTCAAATTGTGGTTGTCATATAAATTTGACAAGAAGTATATGGGGGATGCTTCCTACGTGTTCGGAGTGGAAATACATAGGAATAGGCAAAATAGAATATTGGACCTGATTCAAATGGAATCTATAAATAATACACTTAGGAAACTCTCTACGAAATAAAGCATTCTTATTACTATACCTATATTGAAGTGAATTGAACACGATGAGAAAATGTGTGATAAAAATTCCGAGAAAGGAAGTTAATGAGCAATATTCCATCTTCATCTCTATTGGGTTCTTTGATGTGTGGTATGTAATTTATTAGACCTCATATGTACTATGATGTGGCTATGCTTTGTTGATATACAACAAAACATGGAATAACTCAATAAAAGCAAATGAAGAATCAAGACTGGAAAATGAATAGTGGTTAGTGGAAAGCTACATCAATTTAAACATTGGCACGACCTAATTGCCTCTCTTAGTTAGGTCTTGTCTGTCATGTCATAATTCTAATGACGTGATCCCGTTGTTAGAGCCTTAACCATTGTTAACCAAAGAACTAATCTATTAGATTTAGAGGTCTCGCTTAACACAATTCTAGCATGGATTATCAAAAAAAAAATCATGAACACTAAAATATGGTAATAATTTTATTATAATTGTCGCTAGGGCATATTTCCAACAAAATCGAGGTCCGCCAGCTAAGAGTTTGTTGTGCTGGGAAATTTTGGCATGCATCAGGAGATGCAACGGGCGACAGCAGAAGGACAGTTGGGGCCCTTCTAGTGCGAGATCGAGCGTAGTAATGAATTGTCGGTCACCGCATTTAACATTAAATAAAAAGACAAATTGACAAAATGCTCAGCGAGTGCTTTGCGCCTAAAACTAATTGCACGCTGCCAATCACCAGGAATGGGATCTGGTTGTACTCTTACACAAAATAAATCACAAGTTTCATAAAGTAACAAAGTGCATCGCAAGTTTCTTAATAAATCATAACAATAACAATACATGTTGCATAATCATAAGCAAATACATTACAGGTTACATAAATAAAAACAAAATTCACCACCAAGGTTCACACACACCTACAAAATGATACAACATAAGGTTTAGAATAATAACATGATACAACACGAATTTAATTAAGAGTTCACGATTCAAACAGGTAAATAAATTGAGTGACTTGTTATGGTTGAAAAAACTAGTAAATTATTCTCGATGTCGATGGAAAAGCGGGCAGTGGTTGGCGCGGAAGGACAGGTACACTGCAACTACTTGGTTACTCAAATGGCTCAAGGCTGGTTGTTGCTACCGCCACCTGGTTTGTTCCCACCGCCATCTAGCCTCTGATGATTAGTTGTGTAAAAATGGAAACATATTTGGTTAGTTCCCAAGATGGAGCGGCCCGTGTATCGGTGGTGGTAGTAATAGAGAACTGATGGGTGGTTCCAGTGAGGACCTCCGCGTGAGCTCTGACATGCTGCTCGTTGATCCTTTCCATGTTGCGCGCCCTCGCCAGGTTCGCCCACGCAACCGGCACCCGGGAGGCGCCACGCGCCGCGCCTGTGCTCGAAGACTCAGCTCTGGGTACAGAGGTGACTCGCTCATTACCTGCGAGGGTGGCCGCACACCATGGTTGGCGGCCTGGAGAGCCACGCCGCTACGTGGGCGGTGCGTCGTGCGGCGCCCTCCCTCGAGGACTCCCCGAGAAATGGTGCCAGGTCCATCTCCCCATTGGGAATTCATGTTGTGTGGCACGCCAGTACCAAGGCTGGCCGGCCCTCCGCGAAGCGCCGCGTTGGCGGGGCACAGAAGGAGCGCACACCCTTGGTGGTTGTCGATGTTGAAGCCAGTCTGATGTCCAAGCAGCGCAGCTCCAGTGTCTGCGAGCTATCGAAGCGTGTTTTAGAGGCTGGGGTTGAGGCTGATTGGCTATCCACGTGGCACCACTCCATTGGCCATGAGAAGCGGGTTGTGCAGACCAACATAAGGACCAGCAGGCTTTCCGCGCGGCATGGCTCCGCTTCCCTGGAGAAGGGAAAGCACGTTTTGCTGGCCAGCGTCAAGGCCGGCGGTGTGTCCATGCGGCACGGCTCCGTTGGCCGTGCCGAGGCCCGTAGGCATAGGCCATCCGCGGCGCCCAGAACTGGTGTGGGTAAAGTTGCCGACAACATAGCCGACCTGCCTTCCGGATGACAATTCTCTGCTGCCAATGAGCACAAAAACCGTTCTCAGGCAACAAGCGGGACGACGGGATCGGTGCGCTGCAGAATCGCCGCATGTAGCCGCGCGGAGACAAGCGGGGCACAAGGTGCGCAGTTGTTGCTCGGTGGATTGGTGAAGCGGGCGAGGGCCTCCCATACTTGGTGGGCCTCCAGAATGGGCCATCGACCTCTCCGGGATTTCGTCGGTTGGATTGTGTTTTCTAGACTGGCACAAGGAAAACGAAATTGAGCGGGTTGAGTTGTGATTTGAAAGGACGGGGGTATTTATATAGGATGGACGATAAGCTGTGTAAAGATGGAAACATAGTTGGTTAATACTCAAGATGGAGCATTCCCTCGAGGACTCCCAACAACAAATGTGTGAGGTTCGTCTCCCGATCTAGAATTTATGTTGTACAGCATGCCAGCACCGAGGATGGCCGGCACTCCACGAAGCGCCGCCAAGGAACGCGCGCCCTTGGTAGATAACGATGCTGAAGCCAGTCGGATGTCTAAGCAGCGCAACTCCGGTGCCTGCGAGCTACCGAAGTGCGGTGTAGAGGCTGGGGCGAGGCTGATATGTCCTGTGCATGGCAAAACTACATTGTCCGCGAGAAACCTATTGTAGCGACCAGTGTAAGTGACAGTAAGCTATCCGTGCGTTGCGGATCAATGGCCCATGCGAAGCAGAAGATAGTTTGCCGGTCGGCGTTGAGGCCGACGGCTTGTCCACGCGGCACGGATCCACTGCCCGTGCTGAGGCCAGTAGGCGTTGACCATCCGCGGAGTACAGAAGTGGTGCGGCTAGAGCTATCGACAATGTAGCCTATACATGCCTTCCGAATGACAACTCTCCGCAGCCTGTGATGGAACTTGAGATGGGAAACTGTATCTGATCCAAGTATATAGCTCTGTTGAAAAGGGAAATGAAAAGATGGTCTGTAAATTAAAAAAATAAATATTGGACCTTAAGGAAGACTTGAGGAAATTTTTTCGATAAAGTCATCACATCGTATGATGTTACATGATAGAAGTTGATCACTGTATATATTCTAAAATAGAAGGAAATGTTTTTTCCATTTATCTATTTATGTTGAAAACATTTTTATTGCATCAAATGAATTCGAAACCCCGTTGCAAGTCAAATTATGGTTATCATCTAAATTTGACAAGAAGTATATGGGGGATGCTTCCTACGTGTTGGGAGTGGAAATACATAGGGATAGGCAAAATAGAATATTGGACCTGATTCAAACGGAATCTCTAAATAATACACTTAGGAAACTCTCTATGAAATAAAGCATTCTGATTACTATACCTATATTGAAGTGAAATGAACACGGTGAGAAAATGTGTGATAAAAATTCCGAGAAAGGAAGTTAATGAGCCATATTCAATCTTCATCTCTATTGGGTTCTTTGATGTGTGGTATGTAATTTATTAGACCTGATATGTACTATGATGTGGCAATGCTTTGTTGATATACAACAAAACTTGGAATAACTCAATAAAAGCAAATGAAGAATCAAGGCTGGAAAATGAATAGTGGTTAGTGGAAAGCTACATCAATTTAAACATTGGCACGATCTAATTGCCTCTCTTAGTTAGGTCTTGTCTATCATGTCATAATTCTAATGACGTGATCCCGTTCTTAGAGCCTTAACCATTGTTAACCAAAGAACTAGTCTATTAGAGGTCTCCCTTAACACAATTCTAGCATGGATTATCAAAAAAAAATCATGAACACTATAATATGGTAATAATTTTATTATAATTGTCTCTAGGACATATTTCCAAAAAAAATGGAGGTCAGCCAGCTAAGATTTTGTTGTGCTGGGAAATTTAGGCATGCATCAGAAGAAGCAATGGGCTGCAGAAGAAGGACAGTTGGGGCCCTTCTAGTGCGACATCGAGTGTAGTAATGAATGGTCGGTCACCGCATTTAACATTAAATAAAAAGACAAATCGACAAAATGTTCAGCGAGTCCTTTGCGCATAAAACTGATTGCACGCTGCCAATCACCAGGGATGGGATCTGGTTGTACTCTTACACAAAATAAATCACAAGTTTCATAATAGTAACAAAGTGCATCGCAAGTTTCTTAATAAATCATAACAATAACAATACATGTTGCATAATCATAATCATAAGCAAATACATTACAGGTTACATAAATCAAAACAAAATTCACCACCAAGGTTCACAACTACAAAATGATACAACATAAGGTTTAGAATAATAACATGATACAACACAAATTTAAGAATTCATGGTACAAATAGGTAAAGAAATTTAGCGACTTGTTATGGTAGAAAATTTTAGTAAATTATTCTCGATGTTGAAGGAAAAGCAGGCCACGGTTGGCACTGATGGACAGGTACACTACATCAGCTTGGCTACTCAAATGGCTCATGACTAGTTGTTGCTTCCGCCACTTAGTTTGTTGCCACCGTCAGCTAACCTCCGACGATTTACTGTGTAAAAATGGAAACATTGTTGGTTAATACTCAAGGTGGAGTGGGCCCGTGTATCGGTGGTGGTAATAATAGAGAACCGATGGATGGTTACCAACGAGGGCCTCCGCGCGAGCCCTGTCATACTGCACGTTTCGCATTGCCATGTTGTGCACCATAGCAAGGGCCGCCCATGCAACCGGCACCCGGGCGGCGCCGCACCTATGCTCGAAGACTCCATTGTGGGTATGGTGGTGTGTCACTGGTTACCTGCAAGGGCCGCCGCACGCGCAATGTTTGGTGGCCTGGGGAGCCATGCCGCTGCTTGGGTGGCGCCTCGTGCGACACCTTCCCTCGAAGACTACCGAATAGCAAAGGTGTGAGGTTCGTCTCCTAATCTAGAATTCATGTTGTGCCCCGTGCCAGCGCCGAGGCTGGCCAGCCCTCCGTGAAGCGCCGCGTTGGCGGCGCCTATAAGGAACGTCATAGCTAACGATGTTGTAGCCAGTCGGATGTTCAAGGAGCGCAGCTCCGGTGCCTACGAGCTGCCAAAGTGCATTGTAGAGGCCGGGTCGAGGCCGATTAGTTGTCTGCGTGGTAAAACTGCATTGCCCGCGAGAAGCCCGTTGTGGCGATCGGCATAAGTACCAGCACATGTCCATGTGTGGCGCAGCTCCATTGCCCACAACAAGTGGAACGGTGTTTGTCGGCCGGCGTTGAGGCTGACGGCATGTCCACGTGGCATGGCTCCATTGCCTGTGCCGAGGCCGGTAGGCGTAGACCATCTGTGGCGTACAGAAGTGGTGTGGCTAGAGTTGCCGACAACGTGGCCTACCCGCCTTCCGAATGAAAACTCTCTGCTTCCTGTGATGGAACTTAAGATGGGGAAATATATATGATCCAACTATATGGCTCTGTTGGAAAGGGCAATGAAAGGATGGTCCGTAAATTAAATTTAAAAAATAATCTTAAGGAAGACTCGAGGAAAATTGTTTGATAATGTCATCACATCGTATGATTTTTCATGATAGAAGTTGAGCACAGTATATATTCTAAAATAGAAGGAAATCAAGGTTTTTTTGCTTTTATAGCTATATGTTGATAACATTTTTATTGCATCAAATGAATTTGAAACCCCGTGGAAAGTCAAATCATGGTTGTGATCTAAAATTGACAATAAGTATATGGGGGATGCTTCCTTCGTGTTGGGAGTGGAAATACACAGGGATAGGCAACATAGAATATTGAGCTTGATTCAAACGGAATATCTAAATAATGCACTTAGGAAGCTCTCTATGAAATAAAGCATTCTGATTACTATACCTATATTTAAGTGAATTAAACATAGTAAGAATAAAATGCGTGATAAAAATTCCGAGAAAGGAAGTTAATGAGAAATATTCTTTCTTCATCTCTATTGGATTCTCTGGTGTATGGTATGTTAATTATTAGACCTTTTATGTACTATTATGTGGGAATTCTTTGTCAATATAGAAGGAAACATGGAATAACTCAATGAAAGCAATTGACGAATGCTCAACGCTGGAAAAAGGAATAGAGGTTAGTGGAAAGATACATCAATTTAAATATTGGGATGATCTAATTGCTCCGTTTATTAGGTCTTGTCCATCATGTCATTCTTCTAATGACATGATCCCGTTCTCAATTTGCAACACATATCTATGATTAGAAAATCTTGACCATTACTAACCAAAGAACTAGTCTTTTAGAGGCTTACTAGAGACACCATGTTATTTACAAACCACACAAGTATCAGTGGTTTCACTTAACACAATTCTAGCATGGATTGTAATTTTTTTTCATGAACACTAAACTATGGTAATAATTTTATTGTTGTTGTATTTAGGGCATATTTCCAACAAAATCGAGGTCGGCCAGCAAGGAGTGTGTTGTGCTGGGAAATTTTGGCATGCATTGGGAAGCAGCAGCGGGCGGCAGCCGATGGAGAGCTGGGGCCCTCCTAGTGCGAGATTGAGCGTAGTAGTGCATGGTCGGTCATCGCATTAAACATTAAATAAAAGGAAAATCGACAAAATGCTCAGCGCGGGTGGTTTGCGCATAAACTGATTGCACGCTGCCAATCACCAGGAATGGGATCTGGTTGTACTCTTACACAAAATACATCACAAGTTTCATAATAGTAAGAAAGTGCATCCTAAGTTTCTTAATAAATCATAATAATAACAATATATCATGCATAATCATAAGCAAATACATTATAGGTTTCATAAATCAAACCAAAATTCACCACCAAGCTTCACAACCACAAAATGATACAATATAACGTTCAAAATAATAACATGATACAACATGAATTTAAGAGCTCGCGATACAAATAGGTAAAGAAATTGAGCGACTTGTTATGGTAGAAAAAACTAGTAAATTATTCTCGATGTCGATGGAAAAGCAGGCTGCGGTTGGCGCGGAAGGACAGATACACTACATCATCTTGGCTACTCAAATGACTCATGGCTGATTGTTGCTGCCGCCACCTAGTTTGTTGCCACCGTCAGCTAGCCTCCGACGATTAAGTGTGTAAAAATGGCCGTGTATCGGTGGTGGTAGTAATAGAGAACCAATGGGTAGTTATCAGCGAGGGCCTCAGCGCGAGCCCTATCATAGTACGCGTTGATCAATGCCATGTTGTGCGCCATAGCAAGGTACGCCCATGCTATCAGCACCTGGGCGGCGCCACGCCTACGCTCGAAGACTCCATTGTGAGTATGGTGGTGTGTTGTTGGTTACCTGCAAGGGCCGCCGCGTGCGCCATGTTTGGCGGCTTGGGGAACCATGTCGCTGCTTGGGTGGTGCCTCGTGCAGCGCCTTCCCTCGAAGACTCCCCGACAACAAAGGTGTGAGGTTTGTCTACCGATCAAGAATTCATGTTGTGCAGCGTGCCAGCGACGAGGTTCGACGACTATCCGTGAAGCACCGCTTTGGCTGCGCCTGGTAGGAACTTGCGCCCTTAGTAACGAATGATGTGAAGCCAGTCGGATGTCCAGGCAGGGCGGCAGCCGATGGACAGCTGGGGCCCTCCTAATGCGAGATCGAGCGTAGTAGTGCATGGTCGGTCGCCGCATTTAACATAAAATAAAAAGGCAAATCGACAATATGCACACGCGGGTGCTTTGCGCATAAAATTGATTGCACGCTGCCTATCACCAGGAATGGGATCTGGTTGTATGATACGTCCAAAACGTATCTACTTTCCCGAACACTTTTGCTATCATTTTGCCTCTAGTTTGTGTATTTTGGATGCAACTAACACGGACTAACGCTGTTTCAGCAGAACTGGTGTCTCGTTTTGTGCAGAAATCCAACTTTCGGGAAAATCCTCGAAATTTATGCGAAGGCCCTATTTTCCCAGAATAATGACGGAGCCAGAAGGACAATTAAGGTGGAGGCCCGAGGGCCCCACACCATAGGGCGGCGCGGCCCGGGGGGCGCGCGGCCTGTGGTGTGGCCCCTCGGCCGGCCTCCGACGCCCTCCTTCGGACTATTTATCGGCCTCGACCTAAAAACGCACGGGAGAAGTCGAAGTCGCCGAAACCCTCCGAACGCCGCACATCGCGAAACTCGTCGCGGGAGCCAGAAGTCTCGTTCGGCACTCCGCAGGACGGGGTGGAGGAGATCATCGCCATCATCACCGCCAACGCCTCTACATCAACCAGCCATGTTTCTCACATCCATGTGTGAGTAATTCCCCTGTAGGCCGAAGGGGATGGTAGGGATTGGATGAGATTGGTCATGTAATAGCATAAGATTGTTAGGGCATAGTGCCTAGTGTCCGTAATTGGTACTTTGATGATATTGTTGCAACTTGTTATGCTTAATGCTTGTCACTAGGGCCGAGTGCCATGATCTCAGATCTGAACATGTTATTGTTTCATCAAGATAATCATTGTTTATGGTCTTACCTATAAGTTGTATACACATGTCGCTGTCCGGAACCAATGGCCCCGAAGTGACAAGAATTGGGACAACCGGAGGGGATGGTAGCGATGTGAGGATCACGTGTGTTCACGGAGTGTTAATGCTTTGCTCCGGTACTCTATTAAAAGGAGTACCTTAATATCCAGTAGTTTCCCTTGAGGCCCGGCTGCCACCGGCTGGTAGGACAAAAGATGTTGTGCAAGTTTCTCATTGCGAGCACGCACGACTATATATGGAACACATGCCTATTGATTGCTTTGTACTTGGACACCGTTTTATTATCTCAAATGCCCTGCTATGATTGTTACATGAGTTTCTCTCATCCATGCAACGCCGTCATCCGTCCCCGTGCCTACAGTATTTTAATCCTGCTGTTTACTAAAATCACTACTGCTGTCTCATTACTCACCTTGTTATTTCCTCCTCTGCTATAAAGCTTACCTCTTGATAAACTCTTGCGAGCAAGTCTGTTTCAGTGCAGCTGAATTGACAACTCATTTGTTAAGGCTTCCAAGTGTTCTTTGTCTCCCCTTGTGTCGAATCAATAAATTGGGTTTTACTTCCCTCGAAGACTGTTGCGATCCCCTATACTTGTGGGTCATCAAGACTATTTTCTGGCGCCGTTGCCGGGGAGCATAGCTTTATTTGGAAGTTCACTTGGATTAATATTGTTCGCTGCAAATTCTCCATCATGGGTAAACCTCGCGATACTAAGATCGCCATATTACCATCCACTACAAGAAAAGGTACAATTCTGAATACCTCTGCTGCTCTTGATTCACCATCTGTGATTGATAAACTTGTTTCACCGCATGCTTCACATGAGGTACTTCTGCTGAATCTGAAAACTCTCATAATATTGATAATGTTTCTGCTGTGCTTGATGATAGTGGTTCATTGGGATCTTTTCTAGATGCTACAATTGCTAGGTCTAGACAAATTGAAAATACTGAAACTCCTAATGCTACTACACATGTTAATTCACCTGACTTGATTATTTTAGTGATGATCTGATGAAGATTATGTGGAGCTTAATGATGATTTTATTGAAAAATGCAATGCTACTATTGATGCAAGAAAAATTAAAAAGTTGCTTGCAGAACATGCTGTTAGATATAAATTGTCTCCTGATCCTAAATTTGCCACATCTCCTATAAACATTAAGGATAAAGATTATGATTTTTCTCTTGATCTATCTCATATAGCTATTGTTGAGAAAGCACCCTTTTGTGGTACTGAAAAAGAAAGTGCTGTTGAACACATGACTGAGTTATCTACTCTAAGTAGCTTGTTTTTTGATGATGTCAAGATGCGTACTTATTTTGTTGCTAAAATCTTTCCATTCTCATTAAAGGATGACGCTAAAACTTGGTATAATAATTTGCCACCTAATTCTATTAGAAGTCCAAAAGAATTGCTTGATGTTTTCTTCCGCAAATACTTTCCTGCTAGTGCTCAACATATTGCTTTGCGAGAATTTATAATTTTGACCCGGGAGATGAAGAGAAATTGCTTGAGGCTTGGGCGAGATTTTGCTCTCTTATTAGAGCTCCCCGACCATGATTTGGAAAAGCATGATTTACTTGATATATTTTATAGTGGACTAACCATTGAGTCTAGGGCATACCTGGATAGTTGTGCTGGTTGTGTTTTCAGGAAAAGAACTCCAGACGAAGCTGAAGAATTATTGGCTAAAATAAGCCGGAATCATGATGATTGGACTACACCTGAACCAACTCCAACGCCAATATTGAAGAAGAGGGGTTTAATTAAATTGAATGATGAAGATATGAGGGAAGCCAAGAAGTCTCTCAAGGAGAAAGGTATTAAATCTGAAGATGTGAAGAATCTACCTCCCATAGAAGATGTATGTGAGATAATTCCCCCTTCATCCATGATTGAGGTAAACTCCCTTCAACGCTTTACTAGGGAAGATATTCCGTATTCGAAACCTCCTGCACAATGCTTAGATGAGTTTGATAACTATATTGTTAAGCAAGAAAATTTTAATATGAGAGTAGAGAATCATTTAATGGAAAATTCTCGAGCTATTAGTGAATTGCATGGTATTGTGGAGAGAACCTCCAATGATGTTAAGATGCTTGTTAAACATTTTCATATGATTCAAACTCAAATTGATCAACTCACTAAAGTGCAAAATGACTTGTTAGGGAATAATTCTAAAGAGAAACATGCTTATGAAGTAACAACTAGAGGTGGTGTCTCTACCTAGGATCCTCTATATCCTGAAGGGCATCTGATGTCTACTTCCCCCTCCTTTTCCTGTAGACAGTGTTGGGCCTCCAAGAGTAGAGGTTTGTAGAACAGCAGCAAGTTTTCCCTTAAGTGGATCACCCAAGGTTTATCGAACTCAGGGAGGAAGAGGTCAAAGATATCCCTCTCATGCAACCCTGCAACCACAAAGCAAGAAGTCTCTTGTGTCCCCAACACACCTAATAGGTGCACTAGTTCGGCGAAGAGATAGTGAAATACGGTGGTATGAATAAGTATGAGCAGTAGCAACGGTGCCAGAAAATAGCTTGCTGGCGTGTAGTTGATGGTGGTAGTATTGCAGCAGTAGTAACACAGTAAAACAGTAAACAAGCAGTATAGCAGGTATTTAGGAACAAGGCCTAGGGATTAGACTTTCACTAGTGGACACTCTCAACATTGATCACATAACAGAATAGATAAATGCATACTCTACACTTTTGTTGGATGATGAACGCATTGCGTAGGATTACACGAACCCTCAATGCCGGAGTTAACAAGCTCCACAATTTGTTCATATTTAAGTAACCTTATAGTGTAAGATAGATCAAAAGACTAAACCAAGTACTAACATAGCATGCACACTGTCACCTTCATGCATATGTAGGAGGAATAGATCACATCAATATTATCATAGCAATAGTTAACGCAATCTACAAGAGATCATGATCATAGCATAAACCAAGTACTAACACGGTGCACACACTGTCACCTTTACACACGTGCAGGAGGAATAGAACTACTTTAATAACTTTGCTAGAGTAGCACATAGATAAATTGTGATACAAACTCATATGAATCTCAATCATGTAAAGCAGCTCATGAGATTATTGTATTGAGGTACATGGGAGAGAGATGAACCACATAGCTACCGGTACAGCCCCGAGCCTCGATGGAGAACTACTCCCTCCTCATGGGAGCAGCACCGATGATGAAGATGGCGGTGGAGATGGCAGCGGTGTCGATGGAGAAGCCTTCCGGGGGCACTTTCCCGGCGGCGTGCGGAGCAGAGACTCCTGTCCCCCAGATCTTGGCCTCGTGATGGCGGCGGCTGGAAGGTTTGTGGTTTCGTCAATTGGTACTGCTTTTTAGGTCGAAAGGGCTTTATAGGCGAGGCGGCGCGGGGGCCCTGGAGCGCCACACCCTAGGCCGGCGCGGCCTGGCCGCGCCGCCATGTGGTGTGGTGGCCCCTGGCCCTCTCCGACTCTTCTTATTGTGCTTAGGAAAAATAGGAGGTTTGGCGTTGATTTCGTCCAATTAGAGAATATTGCCCGAACAGCCTTTCTGGAACCAAAAACAGCAGGAACGGCCTTGTGGCATCTTGTTAATAGGTTAGTTCTGGAAAATGCATGAAAATGATATAAAGTGTGAACAAAACATGTTGGTATTGTCATAAAACAAGCATGGAACATCGGAAATTATAGATACGTTGGAGACGTATCGGCATCCCCAAGCTTAGTTCCTACTCGTCCTCGAGTAGGTAAACGATAAAAGATAATTTCTGAGGTGACATGCTACCAACATAATCTTAATCATACCATTGTAAAGTATATGTGATGAATGCAGCGATTTGAAACAATGTAAATGCAATGAGTAAACAAGTGAATCATATAGCAAAGACTTTTCATGAATAGTACTTTCGAGACAAGCATCAATAAGTCTTGCATAAGAGTTACTCATAAAGCAATAAATTCATAGTAGAGACATTGAAGCAACACAATGGAAGATTAAGTTTCAGCGGTTGCTTTCAACTTGTAACATGTATATCTCATGGATAGTTGTCAATGCAAAGCAATATAACAAATGCAATAAGCAAGTATATAAGAATCAATGCACGAGTTCACACAAATGTTTGCTTCTTGAGGTGGAGAAAGATAGGTGACTCAACAATAAAAGTAAAAGAATGGTCCTTCAAAGAGGAAAGCATCGATTGCTATATTTGTGCTAGAGCTTTTATTTTGAAAACATGAAACAATTTTGTCAACGGTAGTAATAAAGCATATGTATCATGTAAATTATATCTTACAAGTTGCAAGCCTCATGCATAGTATACTAATAGTGCCCGCACCTTGTCCTAATTAGCTTGGACTACCGGATCATCACAATGCACATGTTTTAACCAAGTGTCACAAAGGGGTACCTCTATGCCGCTGTACAAAGGTCTAAGGAGAAAGCTCGCATTGGATTCTCGCTATTGATTATTCTCAACTTAGACATCCATACCGGGACAACATAGACAAGAGATAATGGACTCCTCTTTTATGCATAAGCATGTAACAACAATTAATAATTTTCTCATATGAGATTGAGGATATATGTCCAAAACTGAAACTTCCACCATGGATCATGGCTTTAGTTAGCGGCCCAATGTTCTTCTCTAACAATATGCATGCTTAACCATAGGGTGGTAGATCTCTCTTACTTCAGACAAGACGGACATGCATAGCAACTCACATGAAATTCAACAATGAATAGTTGATGGCGTCCCAGTGAACATGGTTATCGCACAACAAGCAACTTAATAAGAGATAAAGTGCATAATTACATATTCAATACCACAATAGTTTTTAAGCTATTTGTCCCATGAGCTATATATTGCAAAGGTGAATGATGGAATTTTAAAGGTAGCACTCAAGCAATTTACTTTGGAATGGCGGAAAATACCATGTAGTAGGTAGGTATGGTGGACACAAATGGCATAGTGGTTGGCTCGATTTGGATGCATGAGAAGTATTCCCTCTCGATACAAGGTTTAGGCTAGCAAGGTTGTTTGAAGCAAACACAAGCACGAACTAGTACAGCAAAACTCACATAAAAGACATATTACAAGCATTATAAAACTATACATCGTCTTCCTTGTTGTTCAAACATCTTACTAGAAAATATCTAGACTCTAGAGAAACCACTCATGCAAACCAAATTTTAACAAGCTCTATGTATTTCTTCACTAATGGGTGCAAAGCATATGATGCAAGAGCTTAATCATGAGCACAACAATTGCCAAGTATCACATTACCCAAGACATTTATAGCAATTACTACATGTATCATTTTCCAATTCCAACCATATAACAATTTAACGAAGGAGAAACTTCGCCATGAATACTATGAGTAGAAACCAAGGACATACTTGTCCATATGCTACAGCGGAGCGTGACTCTCTCCCATAAAGTGAATGCTAGGATCCATTTTATTCAAACAAAACAAAAACAAAAACAAACCGACGCTCCAAGCAAAGCACATAAGATGTGATGGAATAAAAATATAGTTTCAAGAGAAGGAACCTGATAATTTGTCGATGAAGAAGGGGATGCCTTGGGCATCCCCAAGCTTTGCGCTTGAGTCTTCTTGAAATATGCAGGGATGAACCACGGGGCATCCCCAAGCTTAGAGCTTTCACTCTCCTTGATCATGGTATATCATCCTCCTCTCTTGACCCTTGAAAACTTCCTTCACACCAAACTCGAAACAAACTCATTAGAGGGTTAGTGCATAATCAAAAACTCACATGTTCAGAGGTGACACAATCATTCTTAACACTTCTGGACATTGCATAATGCTACTGGACATTAGTGGATCAAAGAAATTCATCCAACATAGCAAAAGAGACAATGCGAAATAAAAGGCAGAATCTGTCAAAACAGAACAGTTCGTATTGACGAATTTTAAAATGGCACCAGACTTGCTCAAATGAAAATGCTCAAATTGAATGAAAGTTGCGTACATATCTGAGGATCATGCATGTAAATTGGCTTAATTTTCTGAGCTACCTACAGGGAGGTGGACCCAGATTCGTGACAGCAAAGAAATCTGGAACTGCGCAGTAATCCAAATCTAGTACTTACTTTTCTATCAACGGCTTTACTTGGCACAACAAAACACAAAACTAAGATAAGGAGAGGTTGCTACAGTAGTAAACAACTTCCAAGACACAAAATAAAAACAAAGTACTGTAGCAAAATAACACATGGGTTATCTCCCAAGAAGTTCTTTTCTTTATAGCCATTAAGATGGGCTCAGCAGTTTTAATGATGCACTCGCAAGAAATAGTATTTGAAGCAAAAGAGAGCATCATGAGGCAAATTCAAAACACATTTAAGTCTAACATGCTTCCTATGCATAGGAATCTTGTAAATAAACAAGTTCATGAAGAGCAAAGTAACAAGCATAGGAAGATAAAACAAGTGTAGCTTAAAAAATTTCAGCACATAGAGAGGTGTTTTAGTAACATGAAAATTTCTACAACCATATTTTCCTCTCTCATAATAACTTTCAGTAGCAACATGAGCAAACTCAACAATATAACTATCACATAAAGCATTCTTATCATGAGTCTCATGCATAAAATTATTACTCTCCACATAAGCATAATCAATTTTATTAGTAATAGTGGGAGCAAATTCAACAAAGTAGCTATCATTATTATTCTCATCAAGTGTTGGAGGCATAGTATAATCACAACAAAATTTACTCTCCATAGTAGGTGGTACCAAAAGACTACTATCATTATAATCATCATAAATAGGAGGCAAAGTATCATCAAAGAAAATTTTCTCCTCAATGCTTGGTGGACTAAAAAGATCATGCTCATCAAAACCAGCTTCCCCAAGCTTAGAATTTTCCATATCATTAGCAACAATGGTGTTCAAAGTATTCATGCTAACATGTTCCATGGGTTTTTTAATTTTCGCATTAAACCATTCATGTCTTGACTCAGGAAATAGTACAAAGAGCTCACAGATGTTTTCCATTATGCCTAACTAGTGTAAACAAGAAACAAAAAGTTGCAATTGTAGGATCTAAAGGAAATAGCTTCGAGTACTTCCGAGGAAATAGCTTGGTAGCCGAGGTCCGGAGTGTGAGTACCTTTTACCTTTCCTCCCCGGCAACGGCGCCAGAAAAGTACTTTACCTGGAACCGGAGTATGAGTGCCTTTTACCTTTCCTCCCCGGCAACGGCGCCAGAAAAGTGCTTGATGTCTACTTCCCCTCCTTTTCCTGTAGTGTTGGGCCTCCAAGAGCGAGGTTTGTAGAACAGCAGCAAGTTTTCCCTTAAGTGGATCACCCAAGGTTTATCGAACTCAGGGAGGAAGAGGTCAAAGATATCCCTCTCATGCAACCCTGCAACCACAAAGCAAGAAGTCTCTTGTGTCCCCAACACACCTAATAGGTGCACTAGTTCGCGAAGAGATAGTGAAATACAGGTGGTATGAATAAGTATGAGCAGTAGCAACGGTGCCAGAAAATAGCTTGCGGCGTGTAGTTGATGGTGGTAGTATTGCAGCAGTAGTAACACAGTAAACAAGCAAGTAGTAGTAAGCAGTATTTAGGAACAAGGCCTAGGATTAGACTTTCACTAGTGGACACTCTCAACATTGATCACATAACAGAATAGATAAATGCATACTCTACACTTTTGTTGGATGATGAACGCATTGCGTAGGATTACACGAACCCTCAATGCCGGAGTTAACAAGCTCCACAATTTGTTCATATTTAAGTAACCTTATAGTGTAAGATAGATCAAAAGACTAAACCAAGTACTAACATAGCATGCACACTGTCACCTTCATGCATATGTAGGAGGAATAGATCACATCAATATTATCATAGCAATAGTTAACTTCGCAATCTACAAGAGATCATGATCATAGCATAAACCAAGTACTAACACGGTGCACACACTGTCACCTTTACACACGTGCAGGAGGAATAGAACTACTTTAATAACTTTGCTAGAGTAGCACATAGATAAATTGTGATACAAACTCATATGAATCTCAATCATGTAAAGCAGCTCATGAGATTATTGTATTGAGGTACATGGGAGAGATGAACCACATAGCTACCGGTACAGCCCCGAGCCTCGATGGAGAACTACTCCCTCCTCATGGAGAGCAGCAGCGATGATGAAGATGGCGGTGGAGATGGCGGTGTCGATGGAGAAGCCTTCCGGGGCACTTCCCCGCTCGCGGCGTGCGGGCAGACTCCTGTCCCCGGATCTTGGCCTCGCGATGGCGGCGGCTGGAAGGTTCTGTGGTTTTCACAATTGGTACTGCGTTTTTAGGTCAAAAGGGCTTTTATAGGCGAAGAGGCGGCGGGGCACTGGAGCGCCACACCCTAGGCCGGCGCGGCCAGGCCTGGCCCGCCGCCATGTGGTGTGGTGGCCCCCTGGACCCTCTCCGACTCTTCTTCGGTGTTCGACGCTTCCGGGAAAAATAGGAGGTTTGGCGTTGATTTCGTCCAATTCGAGAATATTGCCGAACAGCCTTTCTGGAACAAAAACAGGAACTGGCACTGTGGCATCTTGTTAATAGGTTAGTTCCGGAAAATGCATGAAAATGATATAAAGTGTGAACAAAACATGTTGGTATTGTCATAAAACAAGCATGGAACATCGGAAATTATAGATACGTTGGAGACGTATCAGCATCCCAAAAGAATTGAACAAGATTCTCAACGCATTGAACCTAGTGCTCATTCTAAGAAGAAAAAGAAGAAGAAACATAAAAATGTTGTAGAATCCTCTGAACCTGTTAATGATCCTAATAGTATTTCTATTTCCAATGCTGAAACTGAAAGTGGTAATGAACATGATAATGATAATGATAAGAATGATGCTCCTGATAAGGAAGAAGTTGAAGAAGAACCTGAAAAGCATGCTAAAAATAAAAAGTACACTAAAGAAGATTTTATTGCTGAGAAACATGGTAATGAAAGAGAACCTTGGGTGCAAAAGCAAATGCCTTTTCCTTAAGAAACTAAAATCAAAGGAAGAAGAACACTATAATAAATTTTGCGATTGGATGAAACCTTTATTCTTGCAAATCCCTTTGACTGATGCTATTAAATTGCCTCCTTATTCAAAGTATATGAAAGATATTGTTACTAACAAAGGAAAATCCCCAATGAGGAAATTTCCACTATGCTTGCTAATTACTCTTTCAATGGCAAAGTTACAAAGAAGTTGGGCGACCCAGGTATACCTACTATTCCTTGTTCTATCAAGAATAATTATGTTAAAACTGCTCTATGTGATTTGGGAGCCGGTGTTAGTGTTATGCCTTTTCTCTTTATAAGAGACTTTACCTAGATAAGTTGATACCTACTGATATATCTTTGCAAATGGCTGATAAATCTACCCTATTTCTGTTGGTATATGTGAGAATGTTTCTATCAAGTTACTACTAATTGCTTGATATTAACTTTTTTTGTTTGTGTTGGAAATGCCGGAAGATGATAATATGTCTATTATTCTTGGAGACCTTTTCTTAACACGCAGGGCTGTTATTGATTGCAATAAAGGAAAGGTTACTTTCAATGTTGATGATAGGGAGCATACCGTTTATTTTCCCAAGAAGATTGAGAAAGCATGTGGAGTTAATACTATTTCTAATGTGAGAACTATCAAAGTGGGAACTATTGATTGTCCTATATATGAGCCTAAGGAAGAATATCAAACTCTCGTGATTGGATCCATATCAATACAATTCAAGGTAACATGATTGATTTGAGGTTTACTTCTTCTTATGCTATGTAAAATTTATTTAGTGACAAGACTTGATCGACCTTGTTAACAAATACCTTTTATATGCATAGAGAGGGTAAACAACATCTCTTTCTTCCTCCACTTGCTCTAGTTGCTGTAGCATTTTTAATTTGCAAGGTTCCTTAGTTAATCGAAGATTTCAAAATTTTCCTGGCCAGTAATAATAAACTAAATACCCAGAAATGTGCATTTTTCAAAGTTTTCAAAATTCACAAAAATTATACCGTTGGTCCTATTTTTCGACGAGGCACCTGGGAGCACTGAGAGGGATGACCTGTGGGCACCGAGGCGCCAAACCACAGGCCAGCGGCCAAGGAGGTGGCCGCGCCACATGTGGTGTGGGCCCCTCCTTGCCCCACTTTGCCATCTATTTCTCCCAGCACCTTCTCTCTCCCGAAAAAACTCGTACCAAGTTCCTCTCTCTCGCATTTTTGCTCCAGAGCTCCAGATTTCTCGATCTCTTCGCTCAGCCCAGATTTCTTGTCTGAAATTTGGCACATTTGCTCCTTGGTATGTGACTCCACCCATCCAAGTAGAATTTTGTTTGGTTGAGTATATCTTGAACATTTTTCTGCTGTAGGTAACATGTTTAGTGAGCTTGCATGCTTGTTCTAAGTGGTAGAAACTAGTTTTGATGCATGATTAGTACTCTAGCAAGTCCCTATGGTAGTTTTCCTCAATTATATGTCACCAAATCAAATTTTTATATTGTTTGTTGAAATTTCAGAAAATGGAGTGGAATAGATATCACTTGAACCAGCAAGAATTGGAAGTCCAACAAGTTATGAGAGTCAATCGTGAAGAGGGAGTATACCCCTCTTACTACCCATGCGCGGATTTTATGAGAAGCGCGGGAATACTTGAAGATGTTCAAAGTCTAATTTCTCGTGCAGGGCTGAGTGACTTTGTTGAAGGAGAGCCAAGACAATATGCAAAATTAACTATATCTTTTGTGCAGGACTTTAAGTTCAATTGGTCGCGATCTAACCCCATGGTCCAGTATAAAATTTACAATAAAGCTGTCAACTTGCCATTTAGTGCTTTTTGTGCAGCAATTAGAGTACCGCAATGGGGGTCATGCGAGAAGATAAGGGGATCGCCACAAGAACTCTTGGACCTCTTCACGATGATTTGCGATGGAAGGAGTTTCTCAGGGGATAGTGGTAAAATCACTAGTATTCAGCTCCCGGCTATCCGCTACTTTGCCTATTTTATTACCAAATGCGTTCTTGCTAAAAAGATTGGTGGTAAACTTTCTATCCCGGATTTGGCTTTTCTAGCTGCGGCACTGCAAAATAGTAGGACTTATAATTTGGGGGCATTGATAGCTTATAGACTTGCTACTAACCGAGAGAAAGGTGGAATTTGTGGAGGTCTCATCGCCTCTCGTTTACTAGCTTTTCATAATGTAGAACCTCATCATTTTGATATTCCATTCCCCATAGAAAGACTTGACATAGCCTCTATGATTAAACATGAATTTGTTTCTGATTCCTCCAACTTGGGTAACCTGTATTACAAGATGATATTTTATAAGAAAGTTTGGAGAATAACTAAGAAAATTGAGAAACTAGTAAGATTGCCTGCGCCTGTTCTGTCTAACCTTGATTCCAGGGGAGATTGGTCGGTCGAGAAGGTGCACTGGATGCACACATGGAGAGAGGAGGCCAACATGCAAGAGACGACACGGAGGTCGAGGAGTACCTCGACTCATCATCCGATGCAGCAAGTTCCTCGCATCAACATGGTGGATATGCGGAGCCTCCACGCTTTTCTTCTGCACAGGAGCTTTACTATGACTACTCCATGAATTACCCACCGGCGAGGAACAACGACCCTCGTTGGGGTTGAACTCCACTTAGGGCCTAAGCTTGGGGGAGGTATACCGGCATCACTCATTCTTTGCATATTATGATTGCTGGATACTTGTACATACTTGTTTTGTTCGTTTGAGTGGTTTTCTAATGAGAGGAAGATGATATTTGGGGAAGTGCTGCCTGAAAACAGATTCTGGACTGTTACTAGAAAAATTCGTGTGCACAGCCAGAGCGTTATTTTGAGTTGCAATTTTTGTGCAGGTTCCCCAGGTTGTTATCTAACTTTCATTAGTTGAACACTTTCAGATCTGAGCAACGTAAGATTTTGTAAAATTGATTTCTGTACTACTGTCAGGTTTTGGCAGATTTCTGCCATCTCGCACGTGTTTCTTTTAGTTTGTTATTTCTGTTCTTGCTTTGTTTCTTTTCTAAAACACAAAAAGACCAAAAATATTTCTGTTGTTTCTCTTCACCATTTGTTTGCTTTGGTTTCTTGCATTTGTTTCGCTTTATTTGCTATTGCTAGTTTGCTATAAGAAAACCCAAAAAGATTTTGCTTTGTTGGTTTGTTTCCTTTTGTTCTTGTTTCTAATTCGAAAACACCAAAAATATTTGATGTTCTTCTTTGGTTTGTAAAGTTCTTTATGAGTTCAATGGTCTTCGGTGGCTGGAGCGTGGTTTTCATTTCATATTATCCAAGCTACACAAGTGAAAAAGCAATAATGATCTACAATCTGATTGTGGTGAGAGGCTGGTATGAACTCTATTTGTTTTCATTTTGTACATATACTCATCCATGTGAGCATGTTTAGTTGGTTCATGTGAGGTATATGTTATTTTGAAAGTCTAGTAGTTTATGATCTCTCATGCTTAGCTCCAATCTATTAATATGAGTAGCATGTCATGGATGTTTGCTTGCATTGTTTTATTCATAAGTAAGTATGGCATTGTGGTATCCTCCTCTGAATAATTCATTTATATCGACATGGCACATGCTCACGCATGCATATGACTGAACAAAAAGTCAATTAAGCCTCGATGATCTATATTGCTTCAGAGTTCTGTCACTTTTATGCCTCCGTTAATTTATTTTGCCGCAAGCATGATTATGACATTCTTGCTCTCTTGATTTGTCGCTCCCCTAGTCTTTTGCTAGCTTCACTTGTACTGGCGGGAACGCTGCTCGTGCCAAACACCTGAAAACAAGTTGTTCCAAAAGTGTCCACCATAAATACCTATGCATGGCATTTCAAACCATTCAAGTAAATTCTCATGCGCTACCTTTAAAACCTTCAAAATGCTTCTCAATTTGTGTTTATGTTTCATAGCTCATGAGGAAGTATGTGGTGTTTAGCTTTCAACCTTGTCATTTACTTTTGACGGATTCTCATATGGACTAGTGGCACATCCGTATCCAATAATTTTGCAAAAAGAGCTGGCAATGGGATTCCCAGTCCCGAATTAATTAACTTAAATAGACACTCCTCCATGGTTTGTGATTGTTGGACGGCACCCGAAGGATTCGGTTAGCCATGGCTTGTGTAAGCAAAGGTTGGGGGGAGTGTCATCATCATAATGAAAATAAAATAAAAAGGCACTCCTTCATGGTATGAGAATTGTTGGCAGGCACCCGAGGATTCGGTTAGCCATGGTTTGTGAAAGAAAGGTTGGAAGGAGTGCCAAATAAATATGCAATAATTCATGGGAGCCGCTCTTGAAAGTCCGGTTGGCGAGGTAGTTAGTGTACCCATTACCATTCGTTGACAACAACAAACACCTCTCAAAATAATTTTACTCCTGTCTTTATAAAAATGAAAAGCTCTAGCGCATGTTAATCCCTGCTTCCCCTCTGCGAAGGGTCAATCTTTACTTTTATGTTGTGTCTCCATTATTTCTTTGAGCACTATCTTGAGAGCACAACTGTCATTCTTAGTATAATATGCTTGTCTCAAAATATGATTGATTGTGGTATAACTTTGATGCTTTTATCTTTGACAATCACTACTTCTAGTCTTTCTATGAACTCCAGAGGTGCTCGGCATTTATGTTTTGCCAATCAAATACAGGCAAGCGAGATACCACTTTATCATACTCTCTTATGAACATTGCAATCCTGCTTATATACATGATTCATGATGCTTATTATTAATTGTTGGTACCTCTCCATGATTGACATAGCTGTTAGATGATCTTATTTGCATGTGTCTCATTATGAATTGCTTAAGTATTAGCCATAGCATGAGAATATATACATCATATGAGCAAATGTGTTCGTGAAAGTTCTTTTATCGCTCAGTTGTTAACTGAATTGCTTGAGGACAAGCAATAAGCTAAGCTTGGGGGAGTTGATACGTCCAAAACGTATCTACTTTCCCGAACACTTTTACTATTGTTTTGCCTCTAGTTTGTGTATTTTGGATGCAACTAACACGGACTAATGTCAGCAGAACTGTTCTGGTGTCTCGTTTTTATGCAGAAATCCAACTTTCGGGAAAATCCTCAGAATTTATGCGAAGGCCCTATTTTCCCGAATAATGACGGCTGAAAGACAATTAGGTGGAGGCCCGAGGCCCACACCATAGGGCGGCGCGGCCCAGGGCCGCGCGGCGTGGTGTGGCCCCCTCGGCCGGCCTTCGACGCCCTCCTTCGGACTATTTATCGGCCTCGACCTAAAAACGCAGGAGAAGTCGATCGCAAACCCTCCGAACGCCGCACATCGAAACTCCGTCGCGGGATCCAAGTCTCGTTCGGCCTCCGCCGGGACGGGAATTGGAGGAGATCATCGCCATCATCACCGCCAACGCCTCTACATCAACCAGCCATGTTTCCCCCATCCATGTGTGAGTAATTCCCCCGCTGTAGGCTGAAGGGGATGGTAGGGATTGGATGAGATTGGTCATGTAATAGCATAAGATTGTTAGGGCATAGTGCCTAGTGTCCGTAATTGGTACTTTGATGATATTGTTGCAACTTGTTATGCTTAATGCTTGTCACTAGGGCCCGAGTGCCATGATCTCAGATCTGAACATGTTATTGTTTCATCAAGATAATCATTGTTTATGGTCTTACCTATAAGTTGTATACACATGTCGCTGTCCGGAACCAATGGCCCCAGTGACAGAATTGGGACAACCGGAGGATGGTAGCGATGTGAGGATCACATGTGTTCACGGAGTGTTAATGCTTTGCTCCGTTTCTATTAAAAGGAGTACCTTAATATCAGTAGTTTCCCTTGAGGCCGGGCTGCCAGGCTGGTAGGACAAAAGATGTTGTGCAAGTTTCTCATTGCGAGCACGCACGACTATATATGGAACACATGCCTATTGATTGCTTTGTACTTGGACACCGTTTTATTATTATCTGCAAATGCCCTGCTATGATTGTTACATGAGTTTCTCTCATCCATGCAACGCGTCATCCGTCCCCGTGCCTACAGATTTTAATCCTGCTGTTTACTAAAATCACTACTGCTGTCTCTGTTACTCTGCTACGTTATTCCCTGCTTTACTGCTACTGTTACTACTGATAAACTCTTGCGAGCAAGTCTGTTTCAGTGCAGCTGAATTGACAACTCCGCTGTTAAGGCTTCCAAGTGTTCTTTGTCTCCCCTGTGTCGAATCAATAAATTGGGTTTTACTTCCTCGAAGACTGCGATCCCCTATACGGTCATCATTGTACTCTTACACAAATACATCACACGTTTCATAATAGTAAAAAAGGGCATCCTAAGTTTCTTAATAAGTCATAACAATTACAATATATGCTGCATAATCATAAGGATATACATTACAGGTTTCATAAATCAAAATTCACCATCAAGGTTCACAACCGCAAAATGATACAACATAAGGTTTAGAATAATAACATGATACAATAGGAATTTAAAAGTTCGCGATACAAATAGGTAAAGAAATTGAGCGACTTGTTATGGTAGAAATACTAGTAAATTATTCTCAATGTCGATGGAAAAGCAGGCTGCGGTTGGCACAGAAGGACAGGTACACTACATCAGCTTGGTTACTCAAATGACTTATGGCTGGTTGTTGCTACCGCCACCTAGTTTGTTGCCACCGTCAGCTAGCCTCCGACGATTAACTGTGTAAAAATGGAAACATAGTTGGTTAATCCTCAAGATGTAGCGGCCAGTGTATCGATGGTCGTAGTAATAGACAACCGATGGGTGGTTATCAGCGAGGGCCTCCGCACGAGCCCTGTCATACTGCACGTTGATCAATGCCATGTTGTGCTCCCGAGTAAGGTCCGCCCATGCTACCGGCACCTCGGCGGCGCCACGCCTACGCTCGAAGACTCCATTGTGGGTATGGTAGTGTGTCGCTGGTTACCTGCAAGGGCCGCCGCGCTCGCCATGTTTGGCTTCTTGGGGAACCATGCCGCTTCTTGGGCGGCACCTCGTGCGGCACCTTCCCTCAAAGTCTCCCCGACAACAAAGGTGTGAGGTTCGTCTCCCGGTAAAGAATTCATGTTGTGCAGCATGCCACCACCGAGGCTGGACGACCATCCACGAAGCACCGCATTGGATGCGCCTGGTAGGAACTTGCACCCTTGGTAGCTAACGATGTTGAAGCTAGTCGGATGTCCAAGAAGGGCGGCAGCTGATGGACAGCTAGGGCCCTTCTAGCGCGAAATCAAGCATAGTAGTGCATGGTCAGTCACCGCATTTAACATTAAATAAAAAGGAAAATCGACAAAATGCTTAGCGCGGGTGCTTTGCGCATAAAACTGACTGCACGCTGCCAATGACCAGGAATGGGATCTGACTGCACTCTTACACAAAGTACGTCACAAGTTTCATAATAGTAATAAAGTGCATCCTGAGTTTCTTAATAAATCATAACAATAACAATATATACTGCATAATCATAAGCAAATACATTACATGTTTGCCTAGCTACCTGCCTTACGAATGACAATTTTCTGTTGCCTGATATGGAACTTGAGATGGGGAAATGTATATGATCCAAGTATATAGCTCTGTTGCAAAGGAAACGAAAAGATGGTCTGTAAATTAATCAAATAAATATATGACCTTAAGGAAGACTCGAGGAAAGTTGTTTGATAATGTCATCAGATCGTATGATATTTCATGATAGAAGTTGACCACTGTATATATTCTAAAATAGAAGGAAATGTTTTTTCCATTTATCTCCTTATGTTGATAACATTTTTGTTACATCAAATGAATTTGAAACTGTAACATCCCAAATTTCAAACAAAGAAGAAAATGAAATTCCTTTTTCCAAAAATGAGAACCAAGAAAAACTTTTATTACATCATGTGCTATGCATAGTGCTCATACCTAAACCTTGTGTTATTTGCCATGATTGTTTGTTTATTGCATTGAACATATTTCCAAAACCCTAAACCCTAACCTTCTCAAAACCAAATAGGATCAAATATGATGAAACTAAAATAAAATAAAAAGACATATGTGGGCATATAGCCCTAGTATGCAAATCTTGACCAATACCCTTCTTACCTTTCTAAATGGTTGTGAACCTTTGTTAGACCCCACTAAACCCTAAACCTTACTCTCCTTCTCACCATCAAATATTAAAACAAATAAAAAGAAATTAAATTAAAAAGAAAAGGCCTATGTACCTATGGCTATTTTTGGTAAAACTTTTACCTAGGCTTTTCTACCTTGATTAGATGTGTTGAAAACATCAACAAACTTAACCTAGTACTTACCAACCAAATCAAGTGAGAAACAAAAATAAAATAAACATATGCATAAAGGCATATGTGGCACATAGCTATATTACCAAATCTTGACCTATGCACCTCTACTTTGCCCAAATGGTTTGAAACCAACACTAAACCCCATCTAACCCTAAATGGACCCTAGACCATGCCTAAGTAAAGCAAGAGGAAAAAAATAGAAGAATAAGAAAAATTGGAATATCATCTCATATGAGGCTATGGCCATTTTTGCAAATCCTTAACCAAGGCCACCATGGCTTGTGCCAATGCTTGTGAAACACCAATATATCAATAAAAAACCCTTTTGCATCAAAGAAAAATAAATCAAAGCAAAGGAAATATCAAAATTCAACTACATATGATAATGGTCAAATTGAGCTTTTATATCATCATGCCCACTTTGAGCCCCTGGATTAGAAGATTCTTAAACTAAAACCTCTCACTTCTTTCCACCTTATCCAAGACCATATCAAGATGAACAATTCTTGTGTTGACCACCATGGTTGACTCTGCCTCCATTGCTTAAGATAAGGTTGACAAGTAGCAACTTTGAAACAAAGAGAAGATCATACCCATTTTGTGATTTCACAAAACTACACCATTTTGCACCACACCACCACCTTTATGCTTCAACTATTATTTGAAGTCACTCCACCAAAATTCATTGAAAAATTTGAAAGTTTGTTTCTTGCGGCCATTTTACCGAGCACCTTGGGTGCACCATTCTACCAACTCCCTACACTCAAAAACCCAGCAGATAATGGCCTAAACTAGCAAGCTTTGGTCATCAAATGTACTCTCCAGTACTCCCTCCTTCATGAAAAACACCAGAGACGCACTATGGTACACATTTGCATCATCTTTCCACCATGCCGAGCATGACATGGCCACACACATGCTTTTCCTCTCCCTGCTCGAATCCAATGTACCAAACCATGTCACATAGCCTCCCCTTGCTCTGCTGGACCTGCTCGACACGACCATCGATGAAGGAGACGCCGGCACTGGTTAGAACGACGCATGCCCAGGACGCCCAGTGACACGCCAGAGCGCGTCGCGACACGTCCTGGACGTGACAGTACACGTCGCGTTCCGTTGACCCCGCGCTCGCCTCGACCTCTCCTCTCTCCTACGCCATCACCAGGACACCAGCTACTCCCAAGACAACCTCATTGGCTCGCCGGCGCCCTGTAGACGACGACATGGTCGACGTCCTCCGCCACGGGTCCTGCAGTACACGACGTCGCCTCACCGCCTCGGTCCATCCCTGTCCTCGCCGTGACGCGCGCTAGCACCGCCTCGATGTCGCCAACACTGCTGCGCCCTCGCCCGTGACGCTAGCCCAGTGTAGCAATGTCGACGTCGACGACCTGCTCCGCGCCCCGCAGCACCTCGCGCCCCTATAAAAGGAGGGCTCCCGCGCCTCCAATCTACACACTAACTCACTCCCCTCCTTCTTCTAGCTCGCCAAGACCCCTTCCCCTCCTCGATTGAGCCCTCAGTCGCCGGAATTTCACCGGAGTAGCCCGCCAGTACCCCGCAAGCTCGCCGACGAATTCGTCCACCCCTGCCGCTTCCTCGACCACCGTTCGCCTCACCGTCATCGACAATGTCGAACGCCGCCGACGCCCAGCCTCGCCGGAGCACAGGATTGCCGCCAACCCCCTTCCTCCGCCGTGCCAGTACCCCCTCTCGTTGACGTAGACGACGCATGTAAGCCGTCCGATCTGTCTTTAATCCTACGTCCCACACGCGCGCGTACCCTTCGGCTTAAAGAGGCACTGACAGCCCACCTGTTAGGCGGCCTGTGAGCGCGAGACGCGCAGTGGGCCGGCCTGCTTCGCTTTCTCCCCCTGGCCCAATACCGTTTCCCGCCTAAGCCCAGTTGATTTGAATTCGATTTAAATATTTCAGTCAAATTGCTTGTAGATGCTTTACTAAAAATCAAATAACTTCAAATCCACCAAACCAAATTTGACCAATTGGATATTGTTGGAAAGCTTATGAAAAGCTCCATCCAACCCCATTGGTTTGAACCCTAGATCTATTGTAGAATTTGAATAGTAAAAATAACAAGTAAGAAGGTTTTCCAAATTCAAATAAATTTATAAAATCAACCATAAATGATTTTGAGGTGATTCCACCTCTCATAATTCACTTTTCAAGAACTCTAATTTTTTATGTAAAAAATGATATGGTTGCTTCATATGATCATGGGCTAGAATCAAAAATTGGCTATGTAGTCAATACTAGCCCGT
Organism: Lolium multiflorum; assembly: GCA_030979885.1. Taxonomy (NCBI): domain Eukaryota; kingdom Viridiplantae; phylum Streptophyta; class Magnoliopsida; order Poales; family Poaceae; genus Lolium; species Lolium multiflorum. Next base: position 241,346,684 of record CM061751.1, on the reverse strand, counting down.
TTAAATTATTTTCAAATTTAGGATTTCAAACCTATGAGGTGTAGCACCTCATTTAAAAGATCTTCCCAAGTACTACCTCCGTTTCAAGGAATAAGGCGCCCTCGTTTTACGAGCTTTTTCTTTGACCAAGAATTACTTTAAATAGATAACTATTGTTTGTATGAATTAGTATCATTAAAAAGTTCTTTTCAATACGAATCCAACGATACTATATACATATAATATAATCAAGATTTTGTTGCTCAATTTTTATGGTCGAAGTTCGTCTTGGAATACGCGTGCGCCTTATTCCTTGAAACGGAGGTAGTATTATGAAGTAATGTGGTGACCCTTGTTGCATGGTCTCATCCTTGCTCACCTGAGGATCTTAAATCAAAGTAGTATTTAAATTCATGAGATGATGAATCTCATTTAAATCATTTTTCTCAAATGATAAATGTGAAGTATTGACCTTGGTCAACATGATCTCACAATTATGAATTGAGGAGATTAAATCTTAAGAATATTCAATGAGAGGAATTTATTTCTCCAAACTAAAGATAAACCCTAATCCACATTTCAATGAGAGGAAATTATTTTCTTAACACTAAGTAAGAAAACCCTAGCTTAATGTCGAGTAATGTTAGGTGATGATGCTAGATCATTTGTGTGAGCCATTAAGGCTAATTACGTCTACTTAAGTATTGTTTGGTGATTGTATCCTCGTATTCATTTATAGACGCTAGTACCAGAGACTATCAAGAGGAGGAGGTATTCTACCAAGAAGAGGAAGAGAACTTGGATCACTACCCCAATCAAGGCAAGCTAATATTCTTGCAAGTTGCCCTAGTGCAAAGCTCTACAAGAGCAAGGCACCATTACCTTCTACTTTATGCTTAATGATCCCATCCCAAGTTTACCTTACAAGTTTTTGATTTGGTTTATCAAAGTTTATTTTTGATTCATGATTCACTTGGTCTAGTTATGGAGTAGTAAAAGAGCATCACACTTAGCCTAGAGAGCTACAAGTTAATTAGTACCCCTCATGACTAGTTGCTAGTGCTAAAACTAAAAGTGACTAATTTAGATAGGAACTTGTGAAAACCAATGACTTTGAAAACCTTGGAATGATGAGTCATTCTATTGAAAGATTTTGAAGGTGAATATGACTTGTGAATGACTTGGTGAAATTTACCAAAAACTGATGGTTGGATTCGGATGCGATACCATTCCAATTCTTAAGTACCCCCACAATACCTGAATTTGGGTAAGGCTTAGATAGAAACTTATGTATTTTAGTATGGTTCCCTCTGAACAGCGTCATCGGGGTTATGCCGAGGCTGCCTCCATTGAAAGTGAAATGACGTGAAATGAGGTGAATGTCCTACCCAAGCCCTGTGCAGTTCCCAGGTTGACAGTTGGCCCTCACGGGAGGCCAAGCTCATGGGGAGAGGTGCCTATACTAGGGTATGTAAATGAAAGGTTATGACTGGTAGTTCACGTACTGCGTACGATAAATCAGGGCCAGTTACCCCTGACGGACTATTGCAATTATTGTAGCACAAGTGTACGACCTCTGCAGAGTTTAAACTATTCGAATAGCCGCGTCCGCGGTCATGGACAGTTGGAAAGGCCATACTATTCCGTCATCGGAACTTTCTAAAAATATGAATGGTGACTTGTGACTTGAATTGAAAGGTGACTTTGACTTTGAATCACAAAGAGCTGGCGGAATGACACTAATGTTCCCACTTGAGTTAAGTTAGGCAAATGAGAAGTCTTTGTTTACTAAATGCTTATGAAATAAAACTGGCTTTATGAAAATAAACCTAGAGCTTAGAACCCCATTGATATAATTGTTAGTGCTTACACTAGTATTAGTTTGCGAGTGCTTTAAAGTACTCATGGTTGTACCTATTCAAATGGCCAGACTATGAAGAAGATCCCCAGTACCAGGATGAAGGACAACAGGACGTCTACGACAACTAGGACCACTCCTAACGTCAACAGTTGTCTGTGGAGCAGATGGACTACTACTACGCTACTTCCGCTGTGTGTTATGTAATTGATCAGTAGATCAAGTGTTGTAGTGAGACTGGATCATGTGATCCTTTTTAATGTAAGACTATTATGGTGTTGTAATGAATGATGTTCTGTGATATCAATCTATTATGTCTCGCAAAAACAATATTCCTGGGATTGCGATGAATGGCATAATATGCATCTGGACTTAAAAATCTGGGTGCTGACAGAAACCCTGTTGCAAGTCAAATCATGGTTGTCATCTAAATTTGACAAGAATTATATGGGGCATGCTTCCTACGTGTTGGGAGTGTAAATACATAGGGATAGGAAAAATAGAATATTGGGCCCGATTCAAACGGAATATCTAAATAATGCACTTAGGAAACTCTATGAATAAGCATTCTGATTACTATACCTATATTTAAGTGAATTAAACACTGTGAGAAAATGTGTGCTAGAAATTCCGAGAAAGGAAGTTAATGAGCAATATGCCTTCTTCATTTGTATTGGGTTCTTTGATGTATGGTATGTTATTTATCAGACCTGATATGTACTATGAAGTTGGAATTCTTTGTCGATATACAAAGAAACATGGAATAACTTAACGAAAGCAAATGAAGAATGGTCAACGCTGGAAAAGGAATAATGGTTAGTGGAAAGCTACATCAATTTCAACATTGGCACGATTTAATTGTTTCGCTTAGTTAGGTCTTGTCCATCATGTAATTCTTCTAATGACATGATCCCATTGTCAATTTTCTACACATGTCTATGGTTAGAAAATCTGAACCATTATTAACCAAAGAACTTGTCTATTAGAGGCTTACTAGAGACACCGTGTTATTTACAAACCACACAAGAATTAGAGATTTCTCTTAACACAATTATAGCATGGATTATATAAAAAAGGCAAATTGACAAAATTCTCAGCGCAATTGGTTTATGCATAACAATGATTACACGCTGCCAATCACCAGGAATGGTATCTAGTTGTACTCTTATAAAAAAATACATCACACGTTTCATAATAGTCAGAAAGAAAGTGCATCGCAAGTTTCTTAATAAATCATAACAATAACAATACATGTTGCATAATCATAAGAAACTGCATTACAGGTTTCATAAATCAAAACAAAATTCACCACCAAGGTTCACAACCACAAAATGATACAACATAATGTTTAGAATAATAACATGATACAACAGAATTTAAGAGTTCGTGTTATATTGTCATCCAAATTCATATACTAAAGGGGCTAACCCATTGGGTGGGCAGGGCTATCAGCGTTAGGCTTAGGCCCATTAAATGCAGTACGGATCATTGCCACCGCCTATATATACATCTTGTAAACCGCCGGCTAGGGTTTATCAGATTATAATAACCCACGATGTTTGTAAACACTTCCCGGTATAGTGAAATTTTGTTTGGCGCCCGTGGTTTTTCCCCTTCTGTTGGGGAGGGTTTCCGATTAAATCTTATTGTCTCCGCTCGTTTGTATCGTTCTCGTTATTTTACTTGTCGCTTTTATAACAAGTGGTATTAGAGCCTGTGTTTCAATCTAGGGTTTGCGACATGTCTTCCTTGAGATTCGATCTACAGCAATTTGGATACACCACGAGATTTTCTCTGTGGCAAGTAAAGATGAGGGAGATTCTTGCCCAAACTTCGATGAAACTCTTGATGGATTTGGCAAGAAGGAGCCAAGACCTAGACCGACGATGAAAAGAGGAAAGACCGTAAGGCACCATTAATTCAGCTTCATCTATCCAACAATATCTTGCAGTAATGAGCAATCGGCAGCTGCGTTGTGGTTGAAACTGGAATCGATATGCATGTCCAAAGATCTAACCAGTAAGATGCACGTGAAGATGAAGTTGTTCTCGCACAAGCTGCAAGAAGGTGTGTCAATGATTAATCACATATCGATCTTTAGAGATCGTTTCTGATTTGTTGTCCATGGAGGTATATTATGATGATGAGGATCTCGCTCTTATACTGTTAGTCTCGTTGCCTAATTCTTTTGCGAATTTTTGAGACACCTTGTTATATAGCCATGATGAACTAATGATGACCCACAAGTATAGGGGGTGTATCATAGTACTTTGATAAATAAGAGTGTCGAACCCAGCAAGGAGGAGAAGGTGTTGACAAGCAGTTTCGATGAAGGGATTCTTATAAATGCTCTGTAATTAATTCGGGGGGTTTTGGTATAGCGGATAAAAAATGCAGAAGTAAGTAAAATACGAAGTAATAATTACGTGAGTGGCCCAATCTTTTTAGCACAAAGGACAAGCGGTTTGTTTACTTATGATGACCAAATGTTCTTGAAGGACACACGGGGTCTAGTGCTTTCACTTCATATAGTTGATTAATCTTCATTGTTTTGATAGTGTTGTGTGGGTGAACCTATGCTATTGTACCCTTTCTAGGACTAATACGTACTTGTGATTAAACCCCTTTCAAGCATCCGCAATATAGAGATCTGAGATAATAAATACAAGAAAGTAATTAAGATAAATCTAACCACAGCCTTAAACTCTGAGATCCTGCTATCCCTCATGCATTGATATACCAACGGGGGTTGATACGTCTCAAACGTATCTATAATTTCTTATGTTCCATGCTACTTTTATGATGATACTCACATGTTTTATACACACTTTATGTCATTATTATGCATTTCGGCACTAACCTATTGACAAGATGCCGAAAGGGTCAGTTCTTTGTTTTCTGCTGTTTTTGGTTTGAGAGATCTTCTGAAAATATTCTCGAAATTGGACAAAATCAACGCCCAGGGTCTTATTTTCCACGAAGCTTCCGGGAGAAGGCCAGAGGGGATACGGGGAGTGGGCGACGAGGCGGCAGAGCACCATAGGGCGCGGCGGCCTGGGTGGGCAACGCCGCCCTATGGGGTGGGCCCCTCGAGCGTCCCCAGACTCTGCCCCTTCGCCTATATATTTTCTCCAGTGTGAAAACCCTATGCAAGGAATACACAAATGCGAAAGGTTCCGAGAGACGCTACTGTAATCCATCTCGGGGGATTCGGGAGCTCGCCTGCCGGAGAAGGGAATCATCACCCGGAGGACTCTACATCACCATGCCCACCTCCGGACTGATGCGTGGGTGTATTCATCCTTGGACTATGGGTCCATGCCACGTTAGCTAGATGGTTGTCTTCTCCTCTTGTGCTATCATGTTTAGATCTTGTGGTACTATCATGATCAAGATCATCTATTTGTAATGCTACATGTTGTGTTTTGGGATCCGATGAATGAATACTATGTCAAGTTGATTATCAATCTATCATATATGTGTTGTTTATGATCTTGCATGATCTCTGTTATTAGTAGAGCTCTGGCCAAGTTGATACTTGTAACTCCAAGAGGGTATTTATGCTCGATAGTGGGTTCATGCCTCCATTGAATGCGGGACGAAGGGGACGAGAAAGTTCTGGGTTATTAGATGTGATGTTGCCATAGGGATAAAACATCGATGCTTTGTCTAAGAATATTTGTGTTGATTGCATTACGCACCATGTGTCTGATTGTACATTTGTTTGCAACAATATCTTGGAAGGGTAGGATGCTAACACGAAGGTGGACTTTAGGCATAGATGCATCTTGGATAGCGGTCTATGTACTTTGTCGTAATGCCCAAATAAATCTCATAGTAGTCATCATGATATGTATGTGCATTGTTATGCCCTCTGTTGTCAATTTCCCAACTGTAATTTGTTCACCCAACATGCTATTTCTTATTGGAGGGCACCAACTGTGGACCCCGGTCCATTCTTTTACATCTGAATACAATCTACTGCAAACGTTGTTCTTTACTGTTTTTTCGCATACAAACATCATTTTCCACACCATACATTTAATCCTTTGTTACAGCAAGCCGGTGAGATTGACAACCTCACTGTTAAGTTGAAGCGAAAGTATTTTGGATTGTGTTGTGAAGGTTCCACGTTGGCTTAGGAATCCCTGGTGTTGCGCCGCGCTACCTCCCACCACCAACAGCAGCACGTGCTCCTTGGCCTCCTACTAGTTCGATAACCTTGGTTTCTTGCGGGGAAAACTTGCTGCTGTATACATCCACACCTTCTCTTGGGGTTCCCAACGGCGTGGCTTTACGCGTCAACAAGCTCTTTTTCTGGCCGTTGCCGAGGGGATCAAGACACGCTGCAAGGGGAGTCTCCCTTTAATCTCTTTACTTTGTTTGTCTTGCTTTACTTTGCTATTTCTTGCTTTGTTTCTTTCTTATATCAAAATACAAAAAATTAGTTACTTGCTTTACTTTATTCTTGTCTTGTTTGTGTTCTCCATATTAAAACACAATTAAATTAGTTACTCCTTGCATTTACTTTATTTAGTTTGCTTTATTTGTTACTGCTAAAATGGGTACTAGAAAATACTAGGGTTATTGACTTCACAAGCACAAATAATAATGATTTCCTATGCACACCTGTTACTCTTTGCTACTACGGTGGGATTTTTGAAATTAAACCTGCTTTCCTGAATCTTGTTATGAGAGAGCAATTTTATGGTGTTAGTTGATGATGATGCTGCCCATCTTAATAATTTTGTTGAACTTTGTGAAATGCAAAAATATAAGGATGTAGATGGAGACATTATAAAATTAAAATTGTTTCCTTTCTCCTTAAGAGGAAGAGCTAAAGATTGGTGGCTATCTTTGCCTAAGAATAGTATTGATTCATGGACTAAATGTAAGGATGCTTTCATTGGTAGATATTATCCTCCCGCTAAAATTATATCTTTGAGAAGTAGCATAATGAATTTTAAGCAATTGAATAATGAGCATGTTGCTCAAGCATGGGAAAGAATGAAATCTTTGGTCAAGAATTGCCCTACCCATGGACTAACTACTTGGATGATCATCCAAACCTTTTATGCAGGATTGAATTTTTCTTCGTGGAACCTATTGGATTCAGCTGCTGCTGGTACTTTTATGTCCATCACTCTAGGCGCCGCAACAAAGCTTCTTGATGATATGATGATTAATTACTCTGAATGGCACACGGAAAGAGCTCCACAAGGTAAGAAGGTAAATTCTGTTGAAGAAACCTCCTCCTTGAGTGATAAGATTGATGCTATTATCTCTATGGTTGTGAATGGTAGATCTAATGTTGATCCTAATAATGTTCCTTTAGCTTCATTGGTTGCTCAAGAAGAGCATGTTGATGTGAACTTCATTAAAAATAGTAATTTCAACAACAATGCTTATAGGAATAATTCTAGTAACAACTATAGGCCATATCCTTCTAATAATGGTAATGGTTATGGTAATTCTTATGGTAATTCGCACAACAATAATAGGAGTGTACCCCCTGGTCTTGAATCCATGCTTAAAGAATTTATTAGTACACAAACTGCTTTTAACAAATCTGTTGAAGAAAAGCTTGGCAAGATTGATATTCTTGCTTCTAAAGTTGATAGTCTTGCTGCTGATGTTGATCTTTTGAAATTGAAAATTATGCCTAATGAAACTAAAGATATTAAGTCATTTGCTACAGCAAACATGCCATCCAAGTTCGGATTAATGAAAATATTAGATTGATGGCTGAATTGCGTGCTAGGTGGGAAATAGAAGAAAATGCTAAAGAGAATAATGTAGCTAAAGTTTGGACTATAACCACCACTAGTAATATTGATGCTTCACATGTTGCTACACCTCCTACTATCAATGGTAAAATAATTGGTGTTGGCAATGTTCTACTCCTAGTGCAAAGCGTACAAAATTGCCTGAAACTACTAAAAACTGCTGAAACTGCTTGTGATAAAACTGCTGAAATTTTTCAAAATATTGGGGACAATGATCCCATTGCTTTAGATCATAATGATTTAGATTTTGATGATTGTCATCTCTCTGAAGTTATTAAGTTCTTGCACAAAAACTTGCTAGAGTCCTAGTTCTAGTGTACTATAAATTTGGCCTTTACAAAACATTTCAAATGCTCTCATTAAAGCTAGAAGAGAGGAATTAAAACTTGAAACTTCTATTCCTAGGAAGTTAGAAGATGGTTGAGCCCATCATTAAGATGAAGGTCAATGATTTTGATTGGAATGCTTTATGTGATCTTGTGTTGCAAGTATTTCCGTTATGCCTAAGAAAATCTATAATATGCTTGACTTGCACCATTGAAAAAATGTTATTTGGATGTTAATCTTGCTGATAATTCTACAAAGAAACCTTTGGGGAGGATTGATAATGTTAGTATTATACAATAACCTTGTCCCGTTGATTTTGTTGTCTTGATATTGAATGCAATGCATCTTGTCCCATTATTTTTGGGAAGACCTTTTCTTGGTATTGGTCTATTATTGAGATGAAGGAAGGTAATATTAAATATCAATTTCCTCTCAAGAAGGTATCTAACACTTCCCTAGAAAGAAAATGAAGTTACATTTTGATTCTATTAGAACAAATTAGATGTTGATGTTTCATTTCTTGATAATACTTGAATTCACACTTTACTGCGTCTAGGTGAAGAGGCGTTAAAAAAGCGCTTATAGGAGACAACCTATTATTTTACTACAGCACTTTTTGTTTTATATTTGAGTCTTGGAAGTTGTTACTACTGTAGCAACCTCTCCTTATCTTTATTTTATTGCATTGTTGTACCAAGTAAAGTCTTTGATAGTAAAGATGATACTAGATTTGGATTACTGCTGCGCAGAAACAGATTTCTGTCTGTCACGAATCTGGGCCTAATTCTCTGTGGGTAACTCAGAAAAATCTGCCAATTTACGTGCGTGATCCTCAGATATGTACGCAAATTTCATTCAATTTGAGCATTTTCATCTGAGCAAGTTAAGTGCCCCAGAAAAAATTCGTCTTTACGGACTGTTAAGTTTTGACAGATTCTGCCTTTTTATTTCGCATTATTTGTTTTGCTATGTTTGATGGATTTCTTTGTTCCATTAACTTTCAGTAGCTTTGTGCAATGTCCCGAAGTGTTAAGAATGATTATGTCACCTCTGAATATGTGAATTTTTGATTATGCACTAACTCTCTATTTAGGTTTGTTTTGAGTTTGGTGTGGAGGAGGTGGTTTTTAAGGATCAAGAGAGGAGGATGATACAATATGATCAAGGAGGTAGAAAGCTCTAAGCTTGGGGATGCCCCGTGGTTCATCCTGCATATTTCAAGAGACTCAAGCATCTAAGCTTGGGGATGCCCAAAACATCCTTCTTCATCGACAACATCGTCAGTTCCTCTAGTGGAAACTATATTTTATTCCATCACATCTTATGTGCTTTACTTGGAGCGTATTTATGTTTTATTTTGATTTTTGTTTGAATAAAATTGGATCCTAGCATTTTTTTTGTGGGAGAGAGATCCGTTGGTTCATGAACACATATGTTCTTAGCTTTCTCTTAATGTTCATGGTGAAGGTTAAAACTGCTTTAGTTCATTGTTATATGGTTGGAAAGAGAAAATCGCATGTGGTAGATGGTATAATGTCTTGAATAATTTGATACTTGGCAATTGTTGTGCTGAAATAGATCATGTTTAAGCTCTTGCATCATGTACTTCACACCTATTAATGAAGAAATACCGTAGAGTAGAGCTTGTTGAAATTTGGTTTGCATGATTGGTCTCTCTAAAGTCTAGATATTTTATGGTGAGGGTTTGAACAACAAGGAAGACAGTGTAGAGTCTTATAATGCTTGCAATATGTTCTTATGTAAGTTTTGTTGTGCCGGTTCATACTTGTGTTTGCTTCAAATAACCTTGCTAGCCTAAGCCTTGTATTAAGAGGGAATAAATCTCCACTAGTGCATCAAATCCTTGAGCCAAAAACTATGCCATTTGTGTCCACATACCTACCTACCACAGTATTTTCTGCCATTCAAAGTAAATTGCTTGAGTCTTTCTATTTAAATTCCTTTACCTCTTTAATATATAGCTCATGGGAAAAATAGCTAAAAACTATTGTGGTATTGAATATGTAATAATGCACTTTTCTTATAAGTTGCTTGTTGACGGTAACCATGTTTCTGGAGACGCCATCAACTATTTCACCTTTGTTGAATATCATGTGATTTGATATGCATGTTCGTCTGAAGTAAAGGAGATTTATCATGATCAAATGGTTTGAGTATGCATATTGTTAGAGAAAAGAACATTGGGCCGCTAACTAAAGCCATGATCCATGGTGGAAGTTTGTTTGGACAACAATCCTCAATCTCTTGTGAGAATATTATCTTTTGTTGAATTCTTATGCATTAAGGGAGTCCATTATATCTGTTGTCTATTTGTCCCGGTATGGATGTCTAAGTTGAGAATAATCCAAGCGAGAAATCCAATGCGAACTTTCTCCTTAGACCTTTGTCACTACAAGAAAAGTACCCCTTTGTGACACTTAGTTAAAACATATGCTATGCAATGATAATCCCATGTAAATCCAAGCTAATTAGGACAAGGTGCGGGCACTATTGGTATACTATGCATGAGGCTTGCAACTTATAAGATATCTTATGCATAACACATATGAATTATTACTACCGTTGACAAAATTGTTTCTATGTTTTCAAAATAAAAGCTCTAGCACAAATATAGCAATTCATGCTTCCCTCTGCGAAGGGCCTTTATTTTACTTTATGTTGGAGTCAGTTTACCTACTTGTTTCTATCTTAGAAGCAAACACTTGTGTCAACTATGTGCATTGATTCCTACATATTTGCTTATTTGCATTCATCATATTACTTTGTGTTGACAATTATCCATGAGATATACATGTTGAAGTTGAAAGCAATGCTGAAACTTAATCCTTCATTTGTGTTGCTTCAAAACTTTCTACTAAGAATCTGTGCTTTATGAGTTAACTCCTATGTAGGTCTTATTGATGCTTGTCTTGAAAGTACTATTCATGAAAGTCTTTGCTATATGATTGAGTGGTTTATTCATTGTCTTTACCATTGCCGAATCACTTCATTCATTACATATGCTTTACAATAGTATTTATCAAGATTATGATAGCATGTCACTTCAGAAATTATCCTTATTGTAGTTTACCTACTAGGGACATTAGGAACTAAGCAGAGTTAACGATCGTCTCAGCGTATCTATAATTTATTATGTTCCATGCTACTTTTTATGATGATACTCATGTTTATACACACTTTATGTCCATTATTATGCATTTCGTATAACCTATTGATAGATGCCAAAGAGCCGATTCTTTGTTTCTTTTTTGGTTTAGAAATCCTGCAAAGAAATATTCTCGGAATTGGAGCCCGCCCAGGTGCTTATTTTTCCACGAAGCTTGCAGAAGACCGAAGGGATACGAAGTGGGGGCGAGGCGCAGGCACCACGGACGTGGCTGGGTGGGGCTGCGCCGCCCTATGGTGTGGGCCCTCGTGAGGAGCCCCCGATCTTGCCCTTAGCCTATTTATTGCCTTGTCGCGGCTTGATCACAGAAGGCCACGATAAAACCTTCCATGAAGCGTCGCATAGCAATCCCATCTCGGGGATTCGAGGAGATGCGCCTCCGGCACCCTAGGAGAGAGATCATCTCCGGAGGACTCTTCATCACCATGATTGCCTCAGGATTGATGTGTGAGTAGTTCACCCTGGACTATGGGTCCATGCTTGGATAGCTAGATGGTTGTCTTCTCTCATTGTGCTATCATGTTAGATCTTGTGAGAGCTGCCTATCATGATCAAGATCATCCTATTGTAATGCTACATGTTGTGTTTGTTGGGATCCGGATGGATATGGAATACTATGTCAAGTTGATTATCAATCTATCATATATGTGTTGTTTATGATCTTGCATGCTCTCTGTTTATAGTAGATAGAGGCTCCGGCCAAGTTGATACTTGTAACTCCAGAGGGGTATTTATGACCGATAGTGGGTTCATGCCTCCATTGAATGTGGGACCAGAAAGTTCTAGGTTGTGGATGTGCTATTGCCACTAGGGATAAAACATCGATGCTTTGTCTAGAATATTTGTGTTGATTACATTACGCACCATACTTATTACAATTGTATTATTTGTTGTTTGCAACTTAATATTGGAAGGGGTCCGCGGATGCTAACACGAAGGTGGACTTTAGGCATAGATGCAGTTTTTGGATAGCGGTCTATGTACTTTAATCGTAATGCCCAAATAAATCTCATAGTAGTCATCATGATATGTATGTGCATTATTGTGCCCTCTTTATTTGTCAATTACCCGACTGTAATTTTGTTCACCCAACATGCTATTTCTTGTTATTGAAGAGACACCACTAGTGAACTGTGGACCCCGGTCCATTCTTTTACATCTGAATACAATCTCCTGCTCTGTTCTTTCTTGTTCTTCGCATACAAACATCATTTTCCATTTCGCCATTTAATCCTTTATTCCCCGTAGCCTTTGTTTTCAGCAAAACCCACCAGAAGTTGGGGCAAAGTATTTGGATTGTGTTGTGCGGGTTCCACGTTGGCGCCGAACCCTGGTGTTGCGCCGTACTACACTCCGCCACCAACAACCTTCACGTGCTCCTTGACTCCTCTTTGGTTCTGATAACCTTGGTTTCTTGCGAGAAAACTTTAACAATACGCATCACACCTTCCTCTTGGGGTTCCCAACGGGCGTGTGCTTTACGTGTTAACATGGGTTCAGGTTGCTGTCACTCCGGCAACCCCACAATTAGCAAACGAATACAAGATGCATTCCCTAGGCCCATAAAGGTGAAGTATCATGTAGTCGGCGTTCACATGTCACCACTAGAAGAATAACACCACAACTTAAATATCAAACCATTAAATATTACTCAACATAGTTCACTACTAACATTTAGACTTCACCATGTCCTCAAGAACTAAACGAACTACTCACAAGACATCATATGGAACATGATCAGAGGTGATATGATGATGGATAACAATCTGAACACAAACCTAAATTTAACAGTTTCACTCAATAGCATCAATAACAAGGAGTAACCAACACCAGGAGAGTTTCCCCTATGAAATAATCAAGATTCAACCCTAGATGTTACAGCGGAGACTAGGTGCAGCGGTGGAGATGACGGTGTCGGTGGTGGAGATGATGATGATCCCAATGAAGTCCAGCTCGATGACGGTGACGATGGCGACGATTTCCCCCTCCGAGAGGGAATTTCCCCGGCAGATTTCTGCCTGCCGGCGGAGAGCTCTTTTCTCTCTGGTGTTTTCCGCCCCGCAGAGGCGGCTGTGTCTATTCTCGATCGTCCTCCGCACCTTAGGGTTTCGGGTAGATGAAGTACGCGAAAGGGAGATGGCCGAGGGGGGTCGTGGGCCCCCTCCCCACGTGGCGGCGCGCCTGGCCTGGTGGCCACGCTGGCCTATGGGGAGGGCCCACGGCCGGCCCTCTCGGCCTCTCTTTGGTTAGCTCAGCTATACGGAAAAATAAGAACTTTGGTATATTTTCCCGTCAATTGATGATCTTCAGAAATATTGTATCCCGACGGTGCTTTTTCCAGCAGAATTCTGACTCCGGTGGTAATTCTCCAATAATCATGAAACATGCAAAATAGGTGAAATAACATAAGTATCATCTCTAATTATGAAATATATCAATGAATATAGGTAATTGTGATATAAAATGAAGATGCAAAATGGAGCTGATATCAACTCCCCCCCCCAAGCTTAGACCTCGCTTGTCCCCAAGCGAAACTGAAATCAGTAAACAAGACCACATGTTTATGGAGTGAAGAGTCGATAAATGTAATACGTACAAGAAGCATCATATTAATTCACACAATACATTCTAGTGAACAACTTCCTCATATAACTCAACTTGAAACAAGTAGAGGGAAATCACAAATAAAGTGCATAGGAAATCATAATTGGTGATGGCAAACTTCGTTCTTGGTCAAAGAACAATTAACAGATTGTACTTATCTTTCGAGTAGAGCCCTTTATATTAGAGCTTATATGGCAAAACTTACATGGTCAATCATAACAATCTCCTCATAATCATTGATAACCTTCAAAGTCATATTCATTCAGATAAAGTTTGTACTAAACAAGGAAGAATAAAAGACATGATTAAATAGATCACAATATAAATGGTTGGATCACAACAACTC